>CM019066.1:296006281-296606281 GCA_009667805.1 Leptobrachium leishanense
TTCCCACGCTCTTTCTGATTTTCTCCCTCTGTGACCCTCCCCCCCCCCCGCTGACACCCCTATCTTTTTCTGTGACCCCTCTCTCAATGTGACTCACTTTCTCTCTGAACCCCCTCTGTCACATCCTCTCTCTCTGACCCCCCTCTCTCTCGGTGACCCTGTTATACCCCTTTCTCTGATATCTTCTCTCTGTGACCCCGCATCTCTGACACCCTGTGACTCCCCTCTGTCTGTGACACCCTGTGATCCCCCTCTTTCTCTGACACCCTGTGATCCCCCTGACACTGTGACCCCCTCTTTCTGTGACAACCTGTGATCCCCCTCTTTCCGTGTCCCCTGCTCTGACACCCTGTGACTCCCCTCTCTGTCCGTGACACCCTATGATCCCCCTCTCTCCGTGACACCCTCTCTGACACCATGACCCCCTCTCTCTGACACCCTGTGACCCCCCTTTTTCTGTGAAGCTATGTGACCCCCCTCTGACATCTTATCTCTGTGACACCCCTCTCTCTGATATCTCTGTGACCCCCTTTCTGACATCTCTCTGTGACCCCCCCCATTTCTCACACATCTTCTCTCTGTGACCTCCCATTTTTCTCACATCTTCTCTGTGACCCCCCTTTATCTCTCACATCTCTCTGTGCCCCTCTCTCTCACATCTTCTCTCTGTAACCCCCTCTCTATCTGTGCAATTTAAAAAAATGCTGCCTGGGTGTCCAGGGGAATCCTTTCTCACATCTTCTATCAGTGACCCGCCCTTTCTCTCACATCTTCTCTCTGCGATCCCCCCTTTCTCTCGCATCTTCTCTCTGTGACCCTAACTTTCTCACATCTTCTCTGTGACCCCACCTTTCTCTCTCACATCGTCTCTCTGTGACTTCCCCTTTCTATCTCACATCTTCTCCCTGTGACACCCCCCTTTCTCTCTCACATCGTCTCTCTGTTACCCCCCTCTTTATCTGTGCAATTTAAAAAAATGCTGCCTGGGTGTCCGGGGGGAATCATTAAGTTACGTGATGATGGGATGTCCATGCGGCTGCTGCACACAGGGCCGTAGGAAGGGCGAGGCGAGTGAGGCACGTGCCTTGGGCACAGCTGTGAAGGGGCGCAGCCATGGCTCGAGTCCTGCGGGAATGCAGGTTGCGGGAACCTGCATTCCCGCAGCTTTCCAGCAGGACTCGAGCCATGGCTGCGCCCCTTCACAGCTGTGAAGCGCCCAGCCCGAAACGATTGCCCGCGGCCGCTTGCTTCCTGCTTGAACGGCCGCTGACAAGAAGTGCAGCCGCTCGCCTGGGATCTAACAGGCAGGCTGTTTCATCAATCCCAGGCGAGCGGCTGCACTTCCTGTCAGCGGCTGTTCAAGCAGGAAGCACGCGGCCGCCGGCAATGAGAGGTGAGCTGGGGCACAATCCATGAGACCTGGGGGCAATATCCATGAGACCTGGGGGCACAATCCAGGAGACCTGGAGGCACTATCCATGAGACCTGGGGGCACTATCCATGAGACCTGGGGGGGCATTATCCATGAGACCTGGGGGGGCATTATCCATGAGACCTGGGGGGCATTATCCATGAGACCTGGGGGGCATTATCCATGAGAGCTGGGGGGCATTATCCATGAGACCTGGGGGCATTATCCATGAGACCTGGGGGCATTATCCATGAGAGCTGGGGCAATATCCATGAGAGCTGGGAGGCATTATCCATGAGCTGGGCCATATCCATCTGAAAAGGGGCATTATATACCTATATGAGCTGGGGTCAATAATATCCATGTGAACTGGGGAAATTAGTCTGGGTTCTTAAATGTTCTTTTGCTATACATGCATGTATTCTGTGTGTACTGTATTTGTACATGTACTGTGTGTGTACTATATATGTAGGGCCCCATCACCTCCTTAACGCTAGCACTCACACATGTGAGCGTTGGTGCTAGGTTAAATGAGGTTACTGCATGCTGCCCAGATCACATCCTAGCACAGGACCCTCATATTACAATCCCAACGGTAACAGACAGTGGTGTATTTAGGTTTTGTGCTGCCCTAGGCCTGACTAAACTCGTGCACCCCCTAATTTAAATTTGAGGCACCCCTTCCTGTCAAGGGCACACCTCTTCCTGGTTAATCCCCACCCTTCCTCTTTAAGCTCCACCTCTTCCTCTCTTTATATTAAAAGTGGATACCAAGTGCCTACTTGTATATTTTGTATACCATTTCAAATGTATCTATTGAGATGAATTTAAACATTTCATAATTTTATTTAAGCATTTTTACAAAGAACAGCCACGCATGTCAAGTATACTGGATCACAGCCGCTCTAATTGGTTGAACAATAAAATCCACAGAAACGTGCACTGCATGAGTGTATCACAGAGCTGCACCGCAATAAAACCCACATAAATGGGCACTGTGTATGAGCATATCTGAACTGCACAGCAATAAAACTCACAGTAATGTGCAGTGTGTATGAGCGTATCCCAGAGCTCCAGGGCAATAAAACTCAAAGTAATATGCAGTGTGTATCACAGAATCCACAGCAATAAAACTCCCAGCAATGCAATGTGCAGTGTGTGTGTCAGTGTATCAGAATTCTCAACAATAAAACTCACAGCAATGCAATGTGTGGTGTGTGTCAGCGTATCAGAATCCACAGCAATAAAACTCCCAGCAATGCAATGTGCGGTGTGTATGAGTGCATCAGAATCCACTGCAATAAGACTCCCAGCAAACTGAGTGAATATGAGCACACAGCAATTATTTATTCTATATTTACCGGCCTCTGTCCGCGGTAGGGCTGTGTGCAGAGTCAGCAGGGACTGTGTACGGACTCAGCAGGAGGTCCCTCCAGGCCACGTTAAGATCGCGGCTGTGCCTGTGCTTGGAGCCATCTTGTCAGCAGTGGGGTGCCACTGCCAGAGGGTGCACCGTGGCTTTGATTCCCTTCCCGGTGGGTGTTCAGTCCAGAATAGAGTGAGAGTCTGTATTAATGAAAGGGCAGGCAGTTGCGTGCGTGTCACGTGGTTCAGCCAGTCAGGTGGTACTGAGACTCAGTACCACCTGACTGGCTGGACCGCGTGACCTGCACGCACGCAGCCTCACCAGGAGTCAGGCAGCTCAATGACAAATTTCTATCACTGCAGTGCTGGTTAAGGAAAGGTCCACTTTAAACAGCAGTAAGCAGGCAGGGCTTCATATTATGCTGATACCCCCCCCTTTACCTGCCATTTACTGTCATCTTCTCTCTCTGCACACAAATCACATCCCCCTCCCCTATCCTAGAGCTGCTGCGGGGCAGGGGAGGAGCTATGGAGGGAGGAGAGGGGGATTTTTATTCTATTCGATTTTATTCCGTATGCAAACGCCCTGCTCCGCTGCTCGTTGTTTGAGAATACAGCTCAAAGCTGACACACAGTGACAGTGGCACCTCCTAGTACCCCCTAATGACACCCAAATAATCACTGGTACCTGGGGCGGCCCGCCCTCCGCCACTACCCTAAGTACACCACTGCTCTGTGATATGCTCACACACACATTTTGGCGAACTGCCAGCAAGTACGGTGCTGTTTGAAGGCATTGCAAATCCCCATAGAGAAGTAATGGTTAATCTATTCAAAGAACACCAAACAGCAGAGAAATGGCAGTGAAATGCCCTGATGTTCGGTGGTTTCAATCAGCAGGTTTATTCAGGCGAAACCCATAGTTTTCAATGTTAAAAATATTTCCGTTTTTATGCAATATCTAATAAACCATTTATTATTTTAATCTGCAGTAAAAAGTCTTTATTGATTATTTTGTTTTAGTACCTTTTAGTAATTTTTCAGCAAAATTTCCCCTCCTTTTTTTTTTAACCTTTTCACTGCTGAGGTCGTGTGGGGAACGTCCTTATTGACTCCTAAGGAAAGATAGGGGTTACTTTGAACCCCAATATCTCCCGACTGTTTTCAGCTGCAGGATCATGTTTGGTATCATTAGAAAGGCCAGAGCATGACCGTGTTTAAAGTAAAGAAAAAAAATAATAACAATAATAATAAAAAAAGGAAAAAGGTGTTTTTTTTAAGACGTGAAATGGCTCAGCAGTGAAGGGTTGAATAGTGTTTTTTTATTTTTTCTGTAACAGAACTTTTTATTATCAATCATAGGATCTTATATGTAAATTCCAGACATTTCGTTCAGTAGTTCTTTTGAAAACAGCAGGCCACGGGTTTGCGGTGGCAGCATTCAGCGGCCAACTCCATGCACTTTGGGGACCCTGCGGTGAATGGTGAATTCACTGCAGGGTGGGGAAATTTTATTCCCCGAAGTGCAGGGAACTACAGAACACCAAAATGTTGGCGTCATTTCGGTGCTCTGTGAGTAACCCAATTAGTGGTGAGGTTTTTTGCTGCCCCCTGGGAAGTGAAAGCCTCAGTGAAATCTCAGTGTATCCTTCCTGGCAAAATACTTTGCAAAAGTAAAAAAATATATATATTTTTTCAGGGGTGGGGCCACCAGTGTGGGCCGCCGCCCCCTGGAAAGTGTCCCCCTAGTTACCACTGGTAACAGGTTAAAAAATCCAGGAGATTGTGCTTTTCAGTGCGAGGTTACTGTACTTTGCGCTCCCTATACTTAACATGGGGAGCGCAAAGAGTAAATAGCGTTAGGATTACAAAAGTCCTAACGCTAATTACAATCCCGCCATAGCTACAAAAGTTACCCACAGCTAGACGCTGGTGCTAAGTGATGCCGCTTCTGCAGAATCAGTCAGCACCAGCTGGAACCCCCCACAAAAACCACATACTTGCCTCTCATCCCACAGCGCAAAGGGTGGTCCAATCCACTGCTTCTGGTCGCGGGGAGCATCCAGGAGCTTAGCACTGAGCCACTGGTCGGGGACTCTGATTTTTAAAATTATGTGGGGGGGGGGCACAATTTTCTGTTTTTGCCTCGGGTGCAAAACGAGCTAGCTACGGCTCTGGCTGCACAGGCTGGTCCTGCTCGCCTGCAGCTCTCTCACTCTTCCCTCTCTCTTGGTGCGGGGACAGGAAGCTGTGCAGGAGGAAGGGGAGGAGCAGCTGGTAAGCAGCATGCGAGAGACCCCTGACCGCTGACAGGGACAACAAAACACCACCCTGCCCAAATTGCTGCCTGGGGCAAACACTCCATTGTGCTCCATGGACAGGCCGGCCCTGATTTGATTGCAAATTCAACCCAAACAGATCTGGTTGATCTGGTCTGGTTGTGGATTACCAAACAAACACGATGTAGGGAGATATTCAGAGAACACTGAAATTTCAGCTAAATTTTGGTACTCTTTTGTTCGGCTCGCTTCAGTGCGTGTTGGAGATTTCAGTTCGCCGACCCTGAGGTGAATTCAGCATTCACCGAAGGATCCCCAAAGTGCACCAAACATGCCGCCGAACGGCACTGATCAGCCACCGAACTGGTAAAAAAAAAAAAACGGAGGGGGTGTGTCCTGGCTGGAGATGGAGATGGCAGCATAACCCGAGAGCTCCTGACCCCTCTACCGATATTATCGCTTAAATAAGCTAACCGGTGGCTATGGTACGCTCCTCACAACGCAGGACGACTGGACATCACCCGCAGACTGCCAGCGGCACCCCAGCGAGAGAAATCACAGACTACTTTTCCACCCCGCAAACGAGGCCTAAGCGGAAAGGCAGCCCCAAGATGGCGACCTCCCCGGCTCTCTTGGAGATAGCCTCGACAGGAGGTCAATCAGCGTTGCGGCGCTTGGAATCGCTAATTGCGGACTTACCCACAAGAGCTGAGCTTCCTACCCGGGCGGACATTAAAGGAATGCTTGATCAGCTGCAAGCTTCATTTGGAAAGGAGCTGGCTGCAGTCAGGGCGGACATTTCCGCCATTGAAACGCGGGTAACACACCTGGAAGAAGGAGCGGCGACCTCGCGGACCTGTTCCCCAACGAGGAGGTACCGGCTCATGAACAACGACACTCAGAGCTTCATCGCAGGTTAGACGATTTAGAGAACAGGTCACGGAGAAATAACATTAGGGTAAGAGGGGTGGGCGAAGACATCACGGAGGTTAAGGCCTTCCTCACTAACGCCTTTGCTCACATACTGGATGGCCCACCCTTACCACGTGCCGCCATTGACAGAGCGCACAGAGCGCTGAGACCCCGGGCCCCAAACGCCTCCGCGCCCCCGAGGGATATAATCTGTCACCTGCCTGATTTCACCCTTAAAGAAGCGATAATACAGAGTGCCCGCACCCGTAGACAGTGGAAATTTGCTGGAGAGTCTTTTGAAATATTCCAAGACCTCTCGCCCCATACTCTAGCAGCTCGGCGTGCACTACGTCCCATCACCAAACTACTACAAGAGGCAGACATTTCTTATCGCTGGCGGTTTCCATTCGCGTTGAACGCGCGCAAGAACAATATGGTTCACACCATTCGCTCGCCTAGTGATGTAGCATCATTTCTAACCACCATGGGACTCCCAGAAATGGAGATCGAGGACTGGGAGCGCACCCCCCCCCTCGAGGGCCTCGCAAGCACTACCTTTAAGTGGCCAACCCCGTATACAGCGTTCACCTAGGAGGGACCGAGCGAATGGTCCCCCGCCACTTGCCCTCTCACAACAGCGCCCTTCTTTTAATGGCTGAGCCTCACTATATATACGGAGTTCACACGGAGACAGAGATGCCGAATGGATGGAGGAAGTCACGTCCTAGATTCCTGACCGACTGGGTGTTCGGGACCCACCTTTGATAAACCTTTTCCAGCTGAACTGTTTTGAAGCTTACTTAATACATACCAAACGAGGCATTGCACCGGGCTCGGTCCTCCTGCACATTGAACTTATTAAGAGCACAAGAACATAGGCCTGCAGACCAGTCGGGTCTTAACGGGTCTAGGATACTGACTTGAAGGTTATACCTGCGGCGCTCTGATCAAGGTTCTTCTAAGGCATGGTTTAGTAGATGAGCACTAAGTATTTTTGTCATCGGTTATAGTGTTTTTATGGAGTTCAGTATTTTTATATTGAGTTAAGTAATCGTATTTGGCGTTTAGTAGTCATTTGTGGAGTTTAGTATCCTTCTACGGAGTTAAGTAATCTAATATGGAGTTAAGTATTCGTATATGGAGTTAAATACTCTTATATAGAGTTAAGCATTCTTATATGGTGCTAAGTATTCTTTTATATTCTTTTATAGAGCTAAGTGAACTTATGTGGAGTTAAGTAGCCATGTTTAGAGTTAGGTATTCTTATATGGAGTTACGTAATCTTTTATGGAGTTAAATAATCTTAAATGGAGTTAAATATTCCTACATAGAGTTAAGTATTCCTATACGGAGTAAAGTATTCTTCTATGGAGCCAAGTATTATTATATGGACTTAAGTATTCTCATACAGCAATAATCGCTAGAAGCAGTTCGAGATAAGTGTGCAGAATTAGGGGGGGGCTCTATAAGGATGACAGATTCAGAATCGAGCCCACACTGAGGCACGGGGCTCTCAATAGGCGGCTTCAATCCGAGGTTCTCAATACGGATTCCCATTATTACTATGAGTTTGCCCTTAGCTATGACCCGCAGATACCACACTATTGATTATATATTCATTTGTTCTATCTTTTTTCACACCTCATTGCAGGGCGCCTCCTATAACCTCTCTGATACGGTACTAGCCTTAACGTGACCCTCATTTACACCTGCCCCGTACGTGGTGCTCGACTATAATATTTATAATGCATTTAACCTACCTGACGACCCACGCATCACTGCATACATAGATCCGGTGCGTTACATGGGCTGAGAATCTATGACACCTACTAATATCTCCTGATCTTCAATAATCCTAGCCGCTGGGTTTATTATTACTCTTGACTGTGGTAGAGGGGGACAGGCAGTTTGATGGTATTGCTGATTGATATTGTATATAATTCTCTGTTATTTCGGAAATTGTATATCAACTGTTCATCTGACACCTAACTATACTACTGACACCCCACGAGGATAGGTGCAAACTTTCCCATTGACGGACCCCATTGCTCGGATCTGATCCTTGCAGTAGTGGGTGAACCCGCCACGGGTGCACGCTGTGCCTCCTTTTGAGCGACCTCTATTGGACATATAGTCCTTTACTCTCTTTCTGATCTTAAACTTTCTCTTTTCTGAACACTATTTTCCCCTTCCTCCTTGTCTCGTGAGTCCGTCTCTCTAGACACCGCTCTCCGCAGCGCTCACGTCTCACTCCCTGTGTGCAGGGATCAAGTCCTAAAAAAAGAAGTGTGGGAACTCACCAGGATTTCTGTCTCCCAATAAGCAATTATCACGTCGCATGTAACACAAACTCAGCTCTGATAAATTTATGTATGTATGTCAATAAGAAAGAAGATTGTACAACAAATGCTTATGCCAGCTATTGAATACGGAGATGTAGTGTAGTGAGCACACCTTCATAAACTTACTACACTGTATAACTCATTCATTCTGCCGCTTTGTGCTACAATGTAACTACATGACCCACCATTGTGACATGTTAAAAGAGCTAAACTGTCCGTCGCTGGAATCTAGACGCATCTTTCACCTTTCAAACATGGTGTTTAAGAGCATCTCTGGGAAGCTACCACCCTACCTGAATAGACTGCTTCCCTCAGCAGCTCCCTCATCCTATAACCTTCGATCCAGGACCTGCACCTTACTTGCAATACCACAATACAAAAAGAAAGTGTCTCGATCCTCATTTTCCTACAGAGCACCGCAAATATGGAATAACCTCCCAGACACCAACAAATCTTCCCCCAGTCTAAAGTCCCTTAAGACTTACCCTATTAACATACCTCAATACGAAATGCACCTGTAAACATGTAAAATAGTGGTATATTTATTTTCTGGGTTAATCTGTATATTTGTGTTTTGTTTTTAATATCTTGCATTTTATTACTTTGAATTGTTACAGTAGGTACAGAAATACAATGTTCTTGAACCCAGTACTTACTTGAAAACGAAAGAAATCTCTATCCTTCCTGGTAAAATACTTTATAAATAAATATGTGAAATATAGCAAAAATATATGATAAATCCTATATTTATTGTGACTTAATAGAGAAATATGTGATTGAACACCTGACTACAAGCTTTATAGAGTATGGGACCAAAGGGAACTCCGTTCCCTCTGCAAAATTAGTGCAGGAACTCCGTTCCCAGGCGTTCCCCCTCGACTTGACCCCTGCCTGTGTGTCTGTCTGTACTACCCCGAGTCCCGCAGTATCCGATTCTGATATAGGAACCAGGCAGTAGCGTAACGCGGCTCAACCAATATGCCGCGTACAGATTCTTTGTTTACCCCACAGGAATTACAGTTGCGCTGCCTTAATGCCCGAGGCCTTAACATCCCAGAAAAAAGAACCCGTCTTCTGAATGAACTAAGATCCACGCGGACATCTGTCGCCTTCCTCCAGGAGACCCATTTCCGGGCGGGGTCTGCCCCGACGTTAGGTAGTTCCCATTTTCCGATGACCTTCTTTAGTAACTTTACGCTAAGCAAATCCCGCGGAGTAGCGATTTTGATTTCCAAAGACGTACCTTTTGTCACTGAAGCGACTTTGACAGACGAAGGAGGTAGATACGTCTTTGTACGAGGAACTATCCTCGATACAAGATATACCTTCGCATCGGTCTATTTGCCAAATCGAAAACAACACACTAGCCTAGCAAAGATACTCCGACTGCTGGAGTCCTTTGAACAAGGCATCACCATTTTAGCGGGGACTTTAATGTAGTGATGGACCCGCGGGTGGATTCCTCCACTGGGACCACGGCAACCCCTTCTCATGTATTGCGTAGTGTTCGTCGCTCCTTACAAGACCGGAGATTGGTAGACGTATGGAGAGCTCTACATGCCGCGGAGAGAGATTACTCTTTTTACTCACCAGTACATACGACACATACAAGAATTGATTACTTTTTTATGCACTATCATGACCTAAGCTTACCTACGGCAGCGGACATCGCCGCGACCACATTCTCAGATCACGCACCACTCACTCTCACACTTCTATCTCCCTTATCTCTCCCACGAGAACGGCAGTGGCGACTCAATATATCTCTGCTAGAAGACCCTTTAATACTAGACGAATTACACACCACTTTGGTTAACTTCTTCACAGACAACCGACAACCGGACATGCCTGTTCCGGTGTTGTGGGAGGCACACAAAGCAGTAGTTAGAGGGTTCCTCATCAGCAAAGGCACAGCACGTAAAAAATCCCAGAAGGTGGAGCTCCAGACCCTCCTAACAGACATTAGAGCGCTGGAAATGGAGCACATTACCTCAAATGATACGACGGTTTACCAACGTTTACTATTGGCACGACAAAATCTCACTTCCATCTTAAACACAACCATTAGATTTCAAGCATTACGCTCTAGATCATTCTTCGCTTTACACGAGAACAAGCCTGGGCGCCTCCTGGCACGAATAATACGCAACAGACGTACCTCTTCTTATATTCCTAAAATCAAAACGGAGGCAGGTCTACTCTCGACAGCCCCGCAAGAAATAGCGGGAGCCTTTCTTAAATATTTCACAGACCTATACAACTTAGAGACGAATGGAACCCAAACACCGAACTTGGAACAAATAGATTCTTACTTAGACAAAACAATTAAACGCTCACTTGACCCCCTTGACCGAGTCGCTTTGAACGCGGAAATTACAGCAGAGGAAATCCTGGCAACGTTAAAATCCTCAAAACACGGGAAAAGCCCCGGTCCTGACGGCCTGCCAACCGAATATTACAAAAAATGCACAGCAGAACTGCTCCCGGTTCTCCTTTTTTTTTTTTTTTTTTATATTTAAAGTTTTTTATTTTGAAACAGTCATCAAAACAATCATAAAGAAAATGGCCTCGCAGGGCCAAAGCTAGTCATCTGTAAATAGAATGGCCGCACAGGGCCATACTTTGTCAGCTTAGAATAGTATATAGGAGACTTCAAAGTTAGGAATAGAGAAAATAAGAGAAATATCACAAAGATCATCTTAAGACTGCTCGAATATGGAAGAAAAGGTTAAACAGCGATTACTTAGCAATAGTTAGAAATGGAAAATCAGCAAAATGTCCAAAAACGGGAGAGGGGTATAACAAAAGACATCAAAAATACTTCAGATAATAAAACCAGAAAGTCTCATATATGTCCCCAGCCGGGGAATGTCATCGGGAAAAAAGAAATAAAATAAAGTCTGAAGCGTCTCTGAATTAAGTGGGGGGGGGGGAGAACAACAGTGAGAGAACATCAATTTGGTGTCAAATAAGTAAATGGGGAAAAAATGCGGACCTGTTGTCAGCCAGTGTCTCGAAACTGCCGGAGCAGTGGGGCAGACAGGTTGATGCAGAGCAGGCGAGGTCTCGAGACACAGCAAGGTATAAGGGAAGAATTGCAAAGGTGTTGCAGGAAAAATCAAACGTGAATGGGGACAAAAATTTCAGTGTCCGTCAATAATAAACAAAGTGTCTCATATAACAAGGTAAAATAAAATAAAATAAAATGGGGGGCACAGCAGAAGAAATGGCAGAAAGCGGCATGGGGGGTCATCAGATGAAAATCGCCCAGATCTGTAACGGAAAACCGGCCAAATAAGTGACTAAACAGAGCGCTTCAGCCCGTATCCAGCGAAAAGGCCGCGTGATCAGTCGTGTCCTGCCGTGTCTTCTCCCATACTGCGCAGCCGGCCGAAATCCTCCGGGTTAACTCCTCCACCGCAGAGGCCCCAGGTAAGCGCCGCCGCCCACCGGTCAACTGCCTCCTAGGGTACCGTCGCGGTCTCAGCTTATGTGGGGTGACAAGGAACCGCACAGGGTCTTCTGCTACCTCCTCAATCTCTGCCGGTAGCTGCTCGGCACCCCCTTCACTCTCAGGCGTCTCCGCTTCTGATCCGCCTCCCGCGTCCTCTTGATCCGGCGCCTCCGCTCGTCCGCCCAACACCTCCATAAGTCGGCGCCATGTGCCACGTGTAAGCGGCTTGTCATCGTCCTCACCTTCCGCCGCATCCAGACAGGCCTCAAGGTCGTCCAAAACAGACTCCAGAGTCCTGACGGGGTAAGGGCAAACCAACCGTCTCCGCCAGTCAGATCCCTCAGTCGCTCCAGGGACAGCTACAACAGCCGGGTAATGGGGGCCCTCCATCTCCCAAACTCGCAGCAGCCGTACTCCTAGATGCGATATCGCAGGAAAAACAGGTCTGGAGACTTGTCCTAGGCCCCAAGATGGCCGACAGGAGAGTGTGTGCCGCAGGAAACGAAGGCTCCAGGAGTCGTGTCTCTGGTCCGAGGGGGGGGACAATCGGACCCCGGAAAGCTCAGTTCCTGTGGCTAGCCCCGCAGGCACCCCAATGTTGGAATCATCGTCAAATTAGTCAGCTGTGGGTCCCTAAGGGTAGCAGACGTGTGGAGCTCCACCAAAACACGTCCGCTCCCGATGGTAGCCAGCCACGCCCCCCTCCTCCCGGTTCTCCTTGACCTCTTTAGTGCAGTGAGAGCGGGAGCCACCCTACACCCCCATTCTTTGCAAGCCACGATATCATTGATTCCGAAACCTGGAAAGGACCATACATCGTGCGGTAATTACAGGCCAATTTCACTTGTAAACACTGACATGAAACTACTGGCACGGATACTGGCCAACCGGCTTAAACGCTTCTTACCACAGTTAGTAGATTCAGACCAGGTAGGCTTCATCTCTGGTCGGGAAGCCAGGGACGCGACCACCAGAGTCCTGAACGCCATAGCTTACTCTAAACGAGCAGCAACACCGCTATTACTATTGTCGACGGACGCAGAAAAGGCCTTCGACAGAGTGCTGTGGCCTTTTTTGTTTCACACTTTGAAGCGCTTTGGCTTAGGTGAAGACTATTTACAATGGATCAGAGCTCTCTATTCTGCTCCTACAGCGCGAGTCAAAATAAATGGGGCACTGACAAAACCATTCTCGATCCTTAACGGGACGCGACAAGGTTGTCCGCTGTCACCACTATTGTTCGCTCTTAGCCTGGAGCCTTTATTAACTTCGATCAGACGAAACCCTGCGATTAAGGGACTCTCGGGGGTGCACACTGAGCACAAGGTATCAGCTTACGCTGACGATCTGATGTTCATCTTACCTGACCCAGTTCGATCGATGCCAGAGGTCATGCACGAACTATGAGCATATGGCGAGTTATCCGGTTTTAAGATTAACAATAACAAATCTGAACTTTTAGCGAGCTTATTACCAAATTCATGGCGCACGAACCTGACTGACCGTTACCCATTTCGATGGTGCTCTACGTCGCTCACTTATCTGGGGATTAAGCTATCCTCGGATTATACTAACCTGGTAGCCCTTAATTACACGCCACTCTTGGAGGCATTCAAATCAGACATAATGAAGTGGACGCCTAAATACCTCTCCTGGATAGGCAGAGTAGGTGTGATTAAGATGAATCTCTTGCCGAGACTTCTATACCTGTTTCAAGCTTTACCACTCTTTTTGCCGAACTCATTTCATCAGTCAGTTCACCGGTTGTTCACTAAATTTATTTGGCCACATGGACATCCCAGACTTAAATATTCCACACTATGTAAACCAAAGTTAAGTGGTGGACTGGCCCTCCCTGACACCCGCCTGTATTATTACGCTGCACACTTAACTAGGATTGTGGATTGGATGGCAAATTCCCCTGACCAACGCTGGACCGACCTGGAAGAGACATTGGTTGACAGACCATTGTGGACTCTTCCATGGTTATCATGGATGGCAGCTAAACCACTCCGGCAGACTTCATCACCTGTAGGTTCCACGCTTTACATATGGCATAAAATTAGGACAAAATTCTCGCTCTCGACTTACCCGTCACCACTGCTTCCGCTTGTACACAACCCAGATCTACCGTTAAATATACTACCTTCGCTAATAGAACGATTCTCCGACACCCCGAATTTCAGAGCGCACCATGTACTCAAAGACGGCACATTCATTCCTCTACAGTCCCCCAACAAATCACAACCCACCTTTGCAGTGGCTTTTAACTACCACCAAATCAAATCTTTCCTTAAAAGGTTACCAGGTAACACATCGTTAACTAGGCAGCTGACGCCCTTTGAAGCTATATGCCAACAAGCAATACACATGGCCCACAGTATATCCACGCTTCATGGATTGTTGAGGAGAGTAGATACTGAACCTCCTGATTTCATGGCACGATGGGAACGCACATTGGGCGCCCCTATCCCTGAGGAAGCATGGACAAAGTCGCTTTCCCTGACTCACTCTGGTTCACCGATGGCCAAACTGCAAGAATCCTCCTATAAAATACTAGTCTTCTGGTACCGTACGCCGGCGCTGATGGCCACTTATTGATGCTGCACACTCACCGACGTGCTGGAGGTGCAATGCGCAGATTGGCACTTACCTCCACATATGGTGGGAATGTGCCTCCCTCGAACCATTTTGGAGGGAGGTTCAAGACCTGATCCGCCACACGACTGACGAACATCTAGACTTTACACCACACATTTTCCTTTTACTTCAACTCCCATTTTCGGTCAAGGCAATGAGGAGCTCCATACTGCTACGTATTCTCCTAGTAGCCAGATCATTAATTCCTCTCAGCTGGAGGTCCACCTCCAGACCAACATTAAAAATGCTAGTTGATAAAATGGAACTCCTGCGCTCTAATGAGGAACTTGCACTTGCACCTGCTGCGGCGGCGCAACACTTCACTAAAGTATGGTTCCACTGGGCCGCACATTGTTCCTCGGCAAACTTCAGGAGGTCCATGGATCAGGTAAATACGGGTTTGACGATCACGGGCGGGAGTGGCTCCCTGGAGGGGGGTGACGGTGCCGCACAGGACTTATAATCACCTGTTCCCGCTTGTAAATAAGCAATACGAGCCTACAACCTATATTGGTTTTTCTCCCTGGTGTATCATGTTTACCCTACCTTCTCTCTGACTTTCTTCCCCCTCTTGCTCTCTGTACCCCTTTCTTTCATCTACTCTTTTTACTTCATAGTTCACTTTCATACATCCACTTTATTACTTCACGAAACGAATGTGGAGAACTCCTTCAGTTACCCATTTACTACTCGCTTGGGTTCTCTACGGGCACCATAACATTGACACTAACATCGGAGAGTCATCGGTCACTCTTGATTTATTAACTATATATCGTTTAATACCTCTCTGACATCGAGGTGTATTCCATACGATTTTTATACTGCTGTTTTCTTTTTTACGAACCACCTGTAAATGATTACTGTATTGGATTATTGCACCTGTATTGCTAAGATGGCTATCTTTTATTTGTATTGTATTTCTAAAACTCAATAAAACTTTTATTCAAAAAAAAAAAAAAAAACGGAACTCTGCTATTTTAAAAAAGGTGTTTAAAACAATGAAAATACATAGAAATAATAAAACAGGTCCGATAGAAAATAAAACACTCTGTTACAGAAAAAAGAAACGCCATGAAGAGTTGGGAATCAAAAATTTCACTAAAAAAATACGAAAACAAAATAAATGAATAAATAATTATGATGCTCAGCTTAAATGCAAACACTGGCTAAGATTTCTGTTGTAAGCACAATAAACTTTGGCGATCCCAACTGGGGAGGAAAATAAATATCAGAAAGTGGTAGCCGAAGCTTCCTCTGTTGCTCTGATTTTTTACTATCTGGATCACCGTAGTTCAATGTGGTTGCAACAATAGAAATTTAGTTTGCAACAATGCTAGACGACAGACGTTACCACTCAACTTGGAATAGCAAGCAGCCATTACTGTCTGTGAGGAAGCCAATAACTACTGCAAAGCAAATCCACAATCATATACAATACTATTAGAAGGAGGGCCATTGCATCCAAAACCTATATGAAACTGGTGTTAACAGAAAATGTGTGTTCTGATAAGAAAAGAAGGATAGTTGCTACTGATGGTCAATATGGTAAATACTGGCTGGGTGGAGTAGAGGTAACATTGCTGCTCTGAACTTTGAAGACACAGGTTTGAATCCCGGCAAGAGCACCTCTCCAAGTGTCCTTGAGCAAGACACCTAACGGTACATACTCGCCACCCAGGACGTACTTGCAAACGAGAGAAATCTCAATGTATTCTTCCTGGTAAAATACTTTCTAAATAAATAAATTATAAGTAAACAATCATGTACAGGCTGAACACTCAGGAATTCTAAAACCACATTTTTTATTAATTAAGAGCACTCACGAAGGTTCCTGCCACTCAGGAATCAGGCTCCCAATCCCTGCAATACACCACAGCACACACTGGAAGAATCTGAGCGGCCCCAACTTGTGACATGCTGTTGGTATTTATGTTGACGCTGTGCATCATGTCCACGGAGAAACTCTGCATACAGGGCTGAAGAGACTAATCGCCTCCAATTGTCCGTCCTTTAACCCCTAAGACCCTGTCTTAGGCACACCTTGAGTTAACTCTCCTTCTGCGCAGGGAGAGAGAAATCCGTCAAAGAAAACACACGAGGCATGTATCTTAGTCTGGCACTTCTCTCTACCGTTTACTGTTTTGACACACATTTATGCTTGTAACAAAGCGTTGTCTCTTTATTTCATTGGTTAACATTTCAAAACATAGCATAGTTCATTGGCCAGTTTCAATACAGGTCTGGTGACACATTTCTGGACAGTCCCGTGGCCCGAGACATGTGATTTCTTGCAAACTGCTAGCTATCAGCACTTCGTCATTTCAGAGAAATGGAAACTTATTGAGAAGTGAAACTTAATCCTAGTTTATTGAGTATGTGTCTATCCTATACTGCTGTTGATTATCAACTTATCTTAAAACTATTTCTTGTATTTAAACCTTAATTTATCTATTAATATTATAATTCATGGGGTGTTATTTAACTACTTATAGGGTCCTTCTTATAGGTCAGCAGATGGTGGTCTGAGGATTCCTTTTCCTTCAATCCCCTCTTAGAATCATAGTGTGATCACACTATTTTATTCTCTTTTTTTTTTCATCTATCTACTGTAAGTTAGTATGGGTTGGGGAGCGAGACCCTCAGTACCCATGTGGATCAATATAGAACCAGGGGGGCGGTACCTGCCACGGAACAGGTAACACATGGCAGTCTCCCAGTGCCTATTTATCTTCCTAACCTACATCTGGGGAAGCAGATACTCCAGTAATGGTGGACAACAAAAAAACAACAGTGGCCAGACAGTGATGGTTTGGGTTGGGGTTCTTTCTGGTAGGGGGTGTGGACAATAGGGGTTGTGACATATGTTCCGAAGGGGCGGTAAACATATTGTTTCAGTCTTTTTCTTCCCCCACATGCGTCTCCATACTCTTCGAAAAGGATCCTTGGTTGTCATCTTCTCCTTGTTGGAGGCCAGGGCTATTAGCTGCCCCCGTTAGTACCCCTTGTTGAGTCCTTTGTTGAATCTGCTTGACTCGAGAGGCGTGAATCCAGACTGGGCTGTCCTCTGTCAGTATAGCTGTGCGGGTTACGGCTACCACCGTGGTCTCTGGTCCATAGGCGAAATCCTCTGGTCTTTTTCCTTTCTGTAGCCGCTTTACCAACACCTTGTCTCCTGAATTAAATGGGTGGGTAGGTTTGTCTGAAAGAAAGGGGGACTTAAATATAACTTCGTCTCTGGTTGTCTCGAGGGTTGAGATCAGCTGCCTAACATATTCATCACTTATCTGCTCTAAGTCCCCTGTCTCCACTGTTAGCCTACCTGTAGACCATGGTAATGGAAAGGGTCTGCCCATAAGTATCTCGAAGGGGGAGTAGCCTGTGTTCCTATTAACCGCCATTCTGATTTCAGCCAGAATGATGGGGAGTACCAATTTCCAATTCTTAAAGGTGCCCCCTGTTGCTTTCCTAAGGCGGTCCTTTACCGAGCGGTTCATTCTTTCGACCAACCCGGAACTTTGCGGGTGCCATGGAATGTGGTATTTCCATTCCACCTGCAAAGCCCGGACTAGACTCTTACTTACACGTGAGGTGAATGCTGTGCCTTTATCGGAATTGAGCTGCAGCGGGACTCCCCATCGTGGGATTATCTCCCGTGTCAGTATACGCACTACAGTTTTTGCATCTTCTGCCTTTGTGGGAAATACCTCAGGCCATCGTGAAAACATATCCACGATGACTAGAGCATATTCTTGCCTTTTACCTTCTGTCCAAGGAATGTGTGTGAAATCTATTTGTAGGTGCGTGAAGGGGGTGGTAGGGTAGTCTAGATGTTGATGGTCTACCTTGTGTGGATTGTTTGGGTAATTCCTAAGGCATATAATACATCTTGAGACATAATCTCGTACCAGGCTGCGCAAATTCTGGATGTAAAAATACTGACTGAGTAAGGTGATGGTTGTAGCGATACTATTGTGGCCTACCCCATGAAAATGATCAATGAAAAGAGAGGCGCTACTCTGGGGAATACAGGGTTTCCCATCTTTGGTAATTAGACCAGTATTTGAATTTTTTTGTAAAATGGGGTAGCACCAATCTTTTAGCTCTTCTGTGGTTGCATATTTTTGTAAGGTACAAAACAATTGGTCCCCATCCATTGTGGGAGGTCGCAAAACCGGCATTACTAGTTTAGCTATGTCCTGTTGTGCTGCTCGTTTAGCTGCTTGGTCAGCCAGATGATTCCCTTTTGCAATAGGATCTGAGGCTCTGGTGTGTGCTCTACAATGTAACACCGCTATCTGAGAGGGCATAAGAATGCTTGCTAGGAGGTCCGTGACCAGGGTCGAATGGGAAATCTTCTTGCCATCTGCGGCCACAAATCCCCTCTTTTCCCATATCGTCCCATGGTCATGGACCACACCATATAAGCATATTTGGAGTCAGTGTATATCGTGACAGGTCTACCCGCATAGAGCCTGCAGGCTCGTGTTAATGCAATCAGTTCTGCTGCCTGGGCAGACTGGTAGGGTACAGGCCCTGACTCTAGAACAGTGTCAGGGAGTTGAACCACTGCATAGCCTGCATGATAAGTGTTGTCATTGGGGCGGGTACAGGAGCCGTCAACAAAGACGACATCTGCGTCCAGAACAGGTGTTGACATGAGATCAGGGCGGGGTGCAGTTTCAGACTCAATGGAGAGAGCACAGTCATGTTCGAGTGGGATGGTATCTGAGGGATTCTTAAGACCCAGTAAAGCGTTTAGGATTGGTGCTGGACCAGAGACACTTGAACTGTATTCTATGTGCAGTGCAGGGTTGCTTAGCAGTGTGACTTCATATCCACTAAAGCGCTGTGATGACATGTGCTGTGTATGTATGCCCTTAAGTAAAGATAAAACATCATGGGTTGTGTGTAGGTGAGTTTCGTACCCTAGCGTGTATTGGCTTGCCATACTAACGGCCATTGCACATGCTGCCAGGGCACGCAAACAGGCCGGCATCCCTTGTACCATTACTGGCAGAATCTTGGAGAAAAATGCTACGGGGCGCAACCGGCCCCCATGTTCTTGCGTCAGTACCCCGGCCATGGTTTTACAATTGTCCCTTGCAAACAGATGAAATGGAAGTACATAATCAGGGAGGCCTAGCGCGGGGCTTGTCATCATTGCATTCTTGAGAACCTTAAAGGCATTTAACATTTCATTAGACCACGTTATCATATTGGATTGACCCAAGAGGGTGGCTTGTCTCAGAATGTTATCGTAGTAAGAGCAGTCAGGGATCCACTGTCTGCAATAGTTTATCATGCCTAAGAATGACAGCATGTCCTTCTTAGTTTTCGGGTTGACCAGGCCCGTGACAGACTGGACTCTCTTCTGACTGATGCTCCGTTCCCCCTGTCTGAGAACAAACCCTAAATATTCAACTTGCGTTTGACACCACTGCATTTTTTTAAGGGAGACCTTGTGCCCACATTCCTGTAACCATCTAAGAAGTGATTTACCATCCTCCCGGCAGGCCTCCTCTGATGGACTGCAAACGAGGAGATCATCCACGTATTGCAGCAGGACAGAACCATGGCTGGGGTGCCAGGATTTCAGAGTGGCCTGCAGTACAATACTGTAGACCACCGGGGCGTCAACGTACCCCTGAGGTAACCTTTTCCATGTAAATTGGGTGCCTTCAAATGTGAATGCGAACAGTAATGCCGTTTCCGGATGTACAGGGATGCTAAAAAATGCATTCTTCAGGTCAATTACAGAAAAATGTGTATGTGTCGCTGGAATGGATGAGAGCAACGTTGTACTGTCCGGGACTACTGGTGCAATGGGGATGACAAGGGAGTTAATAGCACGTAGATCTTGTACAAACCGCACTGTACCATCTGGTTTGCGTACAGGGTTAATTGGGGTACTGAAGGGGGAGACTACAGGTTCCAGGATGCCATCCTGTAGAAACTGGTCAATCATAGGACGTAGTCCGTCCTCCTTTTCTTTGGACAATGGGTATTGCTTCTGATAGACCGGTTGACAATTCTCGTGTAATATGGCTTTGTAGGGTGTGCAACTAATGAGTCCTGTGTCATAGGGGCCGTTGGACCACAATTGGTCCAACTCTCGGAGTTCAGTGGGCAATGTGTCTGTAGTCATGAAAAAATGGTGTTGTTTGTCTAAAAACAAAGAAATTGATGGAGAATCTATTATGAGACCCCTTGTTCTTGAATATATGTTGACTTCTAGTTTTCCCTGGAGATCCCTCCCTAGAAGACTGATAGGACAGTCCTCTATTACTGTAAACACATGATATAAAAGTGATTTACCGTCAGGAGTGGTGAGCGCTAGAGGGCGGGTGGAGAATGTGTTTGTGGATACCCCGTTAATTTCCATGGAAGGTTCTGACTTAGCAAGTGGTCCAGAGTAATATTTGCTTTCTATCGTACTTGTGGTTGCACCCGTGTCAATAAGAAAACTAATAGGTTTGCCCTCTATGTGTAATGTCAACATTGGATCATCTTGCCACCCCCCTGTCAATTGGGGGAAAGTCAGGGTATCACCCCCGGGCCCCTTCATTTATTTTCCCTGTCCCAGTTGATGGGGAACCTGGGCGCATCATCGCTTGCTGGTTGCTGGGTGGAGGGTTCCTGTCTTTTAGATTCTCTGTATGATTTCTGGTATCTTTGCGCATCTTCATCAGAAGCACGGCAGTTCCGGGCCCAGTGGCCTTTCCTGCCGCACCTATAACATGTTGATTCCTTTTCTGGGGTATAAGTCTGGCCGTTTTGTGTGTAGTTGTTATGAGTTGTCTGGTTTTTGTTATTAGCATTATGTGTTCTATTCTGTCCTTGCCTCTGCAGGTTATGGGTCGGCTTTTTTTTTATTTCAAAACAACCTGCTGCCTCTTTCTCGTGTAGATGTGCTTCAAACTCATGGAGGGAATCTGAGGGCCAGCTAGATACCGCCTGGCGGACGGTTAGCACCAGGGCTGAGTCTAAATTGTTCATAAATGTAGAAATAAGAAGGCTGTAGCCGCGTTCTTTTGGTAACCCTGCTTCTTCTGTCCAACAGATTAGGAATCTGCGCCAGAATTCGATCACTCCCTCCCCGGCTTTTTGTTTACAGGCTACGGCTATAGGAAGGGATGATCTTGCTTTAAACGCCCGTTTAAATTTGTTTTCTAGCTCATCCCACATTCTTGTAATTCCTTCTCTTGTATTTAATGGGTAGTCCTCGGCTGATTTCTCTTTGGCAGGGACTGAGATTGATGGGATCTCATCCCAATCCCAAGAAGAATTTTTCTCTATAATACCGTCAACAATCAGTCTCATGTCTTCCTGGGTAAAGTTGCGTCCGTTACATGCCTTTTTGAGGTAGTTTAATGCTCCTAGTGGGGCTTCTCGGGGTTTAGGACAATGTTTAAGAATTCTATTAATATCTTCTATTTCTATAGCCTTTTTGAGCAATTTATCTCCTACTGTCATAAACGGGAAGTGTTTCTGTTTCTCAGCGTAAAATGTGTAAAATTCGGGAGGTTTTATCTCTGTTCCTGTTTGTGTGCGTGTTTTGATCTTAGGTGCGGGGATCGGACTTTTTATATCTTCCTCTTTTTCTTCTGCACTTTTCTCGTCTATAATGTTTGTGTCCTTAGTATCTTCTATTTGTGGTTTACTAGGGGCTGACGGTGTACATTCGATTGCTGCAACAGCACCGAGTATTTCGGTGTTTTGGAAACCAGCAAGTGAAGGATACATTGAGTATTTGTAAGAGGGAGGGGGGCGGGGGCCCCAGTCCGCTCGTGGGACTTCCTGTTTTCTTCGTGGTATGCTTAATTCTATTTGGTGTAATCTTTCGCTATTTAGACCATCTGGACTTGGTTTCTTGCATTGTTTGTTGGCTCAATTAAACCAGTATCCTGCCGATATTAGCCACTGCTCTCCTCCCAAACGCATATATTTCATATCCCATTGAGGGTCTCCTGCATAGTGGGGCCATGCCTCGGTGTCACCAAGACATAAGCCCTTGACCATGTCCATATGAAATGGACTGTTATCTCCTTGTCTGGGAAATGGGTCACAGCTCCCAACTGCCTCTGTCCTACCCGCCATATTATCCACCCAAGGGTTAACAAGATAGTAATCTGTTCCTCCTACCCTTGCTACATATTCCTTGCATGTTTCTCCCACCAAAGGAAGGGGGTATTCTTTTATCTTACTGCTCTGTGTACCCATTGTTTCTAGTACAAGTTTCAATATCAGAAAACAGATAATCTATTACAATATTTTAGTATCAAGAGGAAAGAAATACAAAGGGATAGGCTTCTCACAGTGCTCGACTGCCACGGATAAATCCGTGCGTCTTCCCAAAACGTGAGAAAGTCACTGACCCGAGCGTCTACGGGTTAACTGGTTTCAGGCAGCCATGACCAGTTCTGCCTTAAGAGTAGGACAAGAAAGAAAGAACTTATATAATTTACTCTATTATCACAACTGAGGGACGTCTGTCTTACCTTACAGACCGTCCAACAGTGAATCTTAACACTCTAATATTCTTATACTCTATACATTTTATGAGGGTTAACGCAAAGTGTGATCAATTGGACATATAATGTCCCTTCTATGAGTGTGGTCCCTGACCTACTCCTTCTTTAAATAAACGGCCCCTGGCAATGTTTTCTTTTAATTTGTATCCCTGATACACTATAGGACATGGACAACTAATTTTAGTTCGAGATAAACGTTGTCATTGCCCTCGTCCAGACAAGACAATATACTCACCAGGACGAGGGGTGACCGTTCATCTCAGCAGTGCCTCCAGATTGAAGAGACTAATCGCCTCCAATTGTCCGTCCTTTAACCCCTAAGACCCTGTCTTAGGCACACCTTGAGTTAACTCTCCTTCTGTGCAGGGAGAGAGAAATCCGTCAAAGAAAACACACGAGGCATGTATCTTAGTCTGGCACTTCTCTCTACCGTTTACTGTTTTGACACACATTTATGCTTGTAACAAAGCGTTGTCTCTTTATTTCATTGGTTAACATTTCAAAACATAGCATAGTTCATTGGCCAGTTTCAATACAGGTCTGGTGACACATTTCTGGACAGTCCCGTGGCCCGAGACATGTGATTTCTTGCAAACTGCTAGCTATCAGCACTTCGTCATTTCAGAGAAATGGAAACTTATTGAGAAGTGAAACTTAATCCTAGTTTATTGAGTATGTGTCTATCCTATACTGCTGTTGATTATCAACTTCTCTTAAAACTATTTCTTGTATTTAAACCTTAATTTATCTATTAATATTATAATTCATGGGGTGTTATTTAACTACTTATAGGGTCCTTCTTATAGGTCAGCAGATGGTGGTCTGAGGATTCCTTTTCCTTCAAGGGCCCTATTAGAATCTTAACTCTAGTGTTAGCGCTCAAATATGTGAGAGTTATTGCTAGGTTAAGTGACTTTAATGCGTGCCCTATATTACATCCCTAACGGGTTAAAATACCCATTACCGCATCGGTGATTGCGCTAATTTGTGCGAGCTTACTGTACTTTGCGGTACCTGTACTTAACATAGGGAGCATAATCCATAATTAGCAATAGGATAAGTAAGGTATTACAAAGTCCTAACGCTAATTACCGCACTGCTGTAGTAATGAAAAAGTTAACCAGATCTAGAAGCTGGTGCTAACTGATACCGCTTCTGCAGAATCGTTTAGCACCAGCTAAAACCCTCCTCCAAAAAAAAGAAAAATCGGATATTTACTTCTCATCCCACGGCGCGAACTGTGGCCCGATCCACCGCTTCTGGCCGCCGGGAATAGAATGAGACTGGGGATAAATAGTCCCCAGTCTTTCTCCGCAAATCCCTCTGCAGTCCTTCACGATCTCGCGGCCCTTCACGATCTTCACGGCCTGGCAGCACAACCCTCCATGGGAAACCTATCAGGGAGGGTGGCATTCCCTTACGGGGCAGGCTGCTGTATTAGCCCCTTCTCATTAATATGCTGTTAAAACGGAGCCACAGGTGCAGGTCTTCCCAATTAGCATCCCCGAGACCCTGTCCCCCCCATACATGCAGGCTGAACACACATACATCATGCAGGCTGAACACATACAGGTTACAAACACACACACATGCAGGCTGAACACACAGGTCACACACACACAAATCTTTCAGGCTGAACACACAGGTCACACACATCACGCAGGCTGAACACACACACTTGCTGGCAGTGTGGGAAATGAGGTAAGTTAGTGCAGCATCGCTGCTCGCTTTATAATTGTAAACTGAAAAATAGTGCTGCATTAGAAAAAAAGAATAATAATATTTTATTTTTATTTGGTAATGGTATCACTGAAAAGGTCATAATCTGGCCTTTCCATTGATTCCTCATATGTCCCTCTAGCCCAGTGTTTCCCAAACCTCTCCTCGGGACCCTCAACCAGGCCAGGTTTTGCAGATCACCTTATAGAAAAGCAGACTGAATCCTGCAATCACTGAGCAGCAAATTATATCACCTGTGCTGAGCTTCAGATATCCTGCAAACCTGGCGAGGCGGAGGGTCCTGAGGACAGGTTTGGGAAACACCGCTCTAGCCCTTAGGGCTCCAGAGATACAGTGGTCAAAATGATTGTGCATTGAGAAAAAAAAAAATCTTTTTTTCTTTTTTTTACAGAGCAAGGCACATGCCTACTCTGCCTAGTTATAAATCCGGCCCTGCCTGCAGGTCAGCTGACCCGGCAGCACAAGCCTCCATGGAGTCCTATGGATCACGTTCTTTTGTATATATTCCAGAAGCTTATTTCTACAAAAGTTCCGGTTTCTTGAATACGAATAAGCACCAATGCAAGAAAAATATCCTGAACATCTTATGAACAGTGTCTGCAGATAGTATACACTAAAATGTTAAAGAATTAAATTCCCAACAGGTCAGCACTTTCAAGAAATGCCGGACAAAAAATATATGTCACAAGTCACTCACCAACAAGTAAACCCTCCTGGTCATGTCTGTGTGCCTTTATGTAACGAGTTGCTGCCACACATTTTGATGTGCATCTAATTTCATTAATGAGCAGGTGTATCCAATAAAATGGCTGCTAAGTGATTTATTTCAGTCGGCAAATCATGTTTTCAAACCCTGAATTGCCCAGTGCTGCATCACCCTGTGCATCCAAAAAATGTAGTTAACAGTGTGGCATAACGCGGTGGATTGTGGGGGATGATGTCCAGGTTATACATGTCCCAGACTGCCTGGTGGGAAGCACTCACTTGTCTGTGGCTCCTAATTAATTAATACTGGCCATTTTTTCTACATGTTCTGCGAGACGAAGGAAGCTAAATAAAATGTTATTCTTGCCAACACCTCATTTCAGGGGCATACCTAGGGGGGGGTGGGGGCGGCCTGCACCGGGTGGCACCACCCCCTAGGGTGACACTAAAAAAACCTTTTTTTTTTTTTTTTTTTTTACTTTTGCAAATATTTTACCAGGAAGGGTACATTGAGATTTCGCTAATTTTCAAATATGTCCTGGGTGGGCAAGGTCTAGGCTGGCACTTTCCAGGGGGCAGCAAAAAAACCTCACCACTAAGGCTAGGGTCAGACGAACGCATTTTCGCGTTGTCTGTGAAAAAGTGCGTTCGAACGAATGGACGCATTTTTTCACGGAGTACGCGATAGCGGTCATACGATGCGCATTGTCGTTCGTGATTTTGTACGGATCATCAATAAAACACTTTGTGCATCTGGACGTTATGTTGGCCGGACATTAGCAGCGTCTGACATCTCCAAATCACGCACACACGCCGCTACCGGACGCAGCGCACTCTGTACGACCGTACTAGTGGTTTGACGTTCTCGAAAAAATGCGTTCGTTTGCCACTTGCGTTGCGCAGCCGGACTTTCGTGCGACCGTACTTCGTATATTGGCCGTCATTGCCCGTCATTTGCTGCTAGTGCGGCCGTAATTAAGTGTGCCAGAACGCACGTTAAAAGTGCGCTAGTCTGACCCTAGCCTAAAGGGGTTACTCACAGAGCACCGAAATGATGCAAACATTTTGGTGTTCTGTTGTTCCCTGCACTTTGGGGGAATAAAATTTCCCCACCCTGCAGTGAATTCACCATTCACCGCAGGGTCCTCAAAGTGCATGGAGTCGGCCTCTGAATGCCGCCACCGCAGCCTACTGTTTTCAAAAAAACTACTGAACGAAAATGTCTGGAATTTACATATAAGATCCTTTGATTTATAATAAAAAGTTCTTCTTTTACAGAAAAAAGAAAAACCGCTATTAAAGAAAAAAGGGGGAAAAATTTGGCCGAAAAAAATTCTGAAAAATGACTAAAAGGTACTAAAAAATAAATAAAGACTTTTTACTGCAGATTAAAATAATAAATGGTTTATTAGATATTGCATAAAAACGGGAATATTTTTAACATTGAAACCTATGGGGTTCACCTGAATAAACCTGCTGATTGAAAAAACCGAACATCAGGGCATTTCACTGACATTTCTCTGCTGTTTGGTGTTATCTGAATAGATTAACAATTAATTCTCTATAGGGATTTGCACAGTGGCGACTCTAGGAACAATATTTAGGGGGGGCACAGAAGATACCGCAGTCAAAACTGGGGGGGCACTAATAATTTTCACCACTAAATCATACCACTGAATAAAAGTAAGGGCCCTATCACCTGGTGTGAGCTAAAACACCATCACTAAAGGAAAAATTTAGTGGCAGTCGCTAAAATTTACAGGGTTATTCAGAGAGAGGTGAAAAGCAGGAGAATGACTGGAGAATGGAAAATTCTTGGTCAAAGAATCGGCTATTTTGACCTAGAATTTTCCATTCTCCAGTCATTCTCCTGCTTTTCACCGCTTTATGAATAACCCTGTTAGTGCTTGGCGACCTACTAACAGATCACCTTGTCTGCAGTAGTCCATGAACAAGGTCGTTTGGCGCACGCTAGGGAAACTCTAAGACCCGAGCTGAGATCCAACGCTAATGCGGTTGTGTACAGGATAGAATGGTTTTTCTTTTCCATACCTATCCCCCACCCTCACAAGCTTGAATATGAACACATCAAGTGAATAACCTCTCACCCCTGCATTATTAAAATCCTCTCATGGTGGCCGTATCATCCATGTTTTGATGCACACATATATTAAGGCTGATGGGCATTGCATGATAAATGCCTCCCAGCAGCATGTAGAATCATTACACTGCATTTAATAGATCCAAAAGGAAGGCCAGGTGAGCGACAAAAATTTCCCTGCTACAGCATATAAACAATACATGTTTCAGGGCAAGACTTATCCATGTGTTCCTTTAAACATGGTCCACACAGTCACCCTAATAATCAACTGCTTACATACTATGAATAGCCCCCAGCATAAAATGTTTAAAATTAGGCAATATATTAGAATTAGGATATATGTGGATAAAAGGATACATTTATAATAGAGCCGACTGCAACAGCAGCGACATTGCTGACCATATCCATTACTATTGTGTATGGGGCCAAGAGAACACCTGTGTTGCTGGGTGCACCAGGAGTACAAATATTCTAAACTCCCTACTGGGATTATCTCTAACACAAGTAGTTGAGGAGCCGACCCGTAAAGAGGCCATATTGGATTTAATACTCACAAATGGAGGTTTGGTATCAGACGTTGTTGTAGGTGAAAATTTGGGATCTAGTGATCACCAGTCAGTATGGTTTAATATAACAACAGGGATGGAGCAGCACCACACAAGAACGAAAGTTTTAGACTTTAAAAAAACAGATTTTTCTAAAATGAGATTTTGTGTGAAGGAGTCATTATCAGACTGGAGGAGTTTAAAGGGAGTCCAGGAGAAATGGGATTATTTAAAGGAAGCATTATTGAAGGCCACAGGAAATTGCATTCGGCTTGTTAGCAAAAACAAAAAAGGGAAGAAACCACTGTGGTACTCTGCAGAAGTGGCCAAAATAGTGAAGAACAAAAAGATAGCATTCAATAATTATAAAACAACTCAGAGTGAAGAAGATAGGCAAACCTATAAGATTAGGCAGAAAGAGGCAAAGCAATTTATAAGAGCTTCCAAAGCACATGCAGAAGAGAAAATAGCTCAGTCAGTAAAAAAGGGGGACAAAACATTTTTTAGATACATAAACGAGAAAAGAAAAGTAAAACAAGGATTAGTTAGATTAAAAACAAAGGAAGGAAGGTATGTAGAAGAGGATAAAGGTCTCGCTGACTGCCTCAATGAATATTTTTGTTCAGTCTTTGCAGAAGAAAAGGAAGGAAAGGGACCACAGTTAGGAGAGAACACTAAAGAGACATTTACATATCAGTTTACAGAGGAGGAGGTTCTACAGCAGCTGTCTAAAGTAAAGACAAATAAGTCAATGGGGCCTGATGGGATCCACCCTAAATTATTAAAAGAGCTCAGTGATGTAATAGCAAAACCATTAACAGATTTATTTAACCAATCCTTGTTAACGGGAGTCGTCCCAGAAGACTGGAAATTAGCAAATGTTGTGCCCATTTACAAGAAGGGTAGTAGGGAGGAATCGGGGAACTATAGGCCAGTTAGTCTTACGTCAGTAGTGGGGAAATTAATGGAAACCATGTTAAAGGAAAGGATTGTTGAACATCTAAAAACACATAGATTACAGGATCAGAAACAACATGGGTTTACCTCAGGGAGATCATGCCAAACTAATCTTATTGATTTTTTTGATTGGGTAACAAAAATAATAGACACAGGTGGTGCAGTAGACATTGCTTATTTAGATTTCAGTAAGGCTTTTGATACTGTTCCGCATAGAAGGCTTATCTATAAATTGCAATCTTTGAGTTTAGATTCCAATATTGTTGACTGGATTAGGCAGTGGCTGAGTGACAGACAACAGAGGGTTGTGGTAAATGGAGTTTATTCGGCACAAGGTCTTGTTACCAGTGGGGTACCTCAGGGGTCAGTACTTGGACCCATTCTCTTTAATATTTTTATTAGTGATATTGCAGAAGGTATTAATGGAAAAGTATGTCTTTTTGCTGATGACACAAAGATTTGCAACAGGGTTGACGTTCCTGGAGGGATCAGCCAAATGACAAATGATTTAGGTAAACTAAAAAAATGGTCGGAGTTGTGGCAATTGAGTTTTAATGTGGATAAGTGCAAGATAATGCACCTGGGACGTAAAAACCCAAGGCTGAATATAGAATATTTGATACAGTCCTAACCTCAACATCTGAGGAAAGGGATTTAGGGGTCATTATTTCAGAGGATCTAAGGGTAAGTAGTAGGCTTGTGCACCGTTTTTTTTTTCGGTTCGATTCGGTTCGATTTTTCGGATTTTTAAACTTTTCGATTCGGCCCGTTCGACCGATTTCGGTTTCGATTCGATCGGTTCGGCACGTTTTTCGGGTACATTTTTTTTCGGAATTTCGACATTTTTCGTATTTTCGTGTCACTGTGCTCGGTTTTTGTATCGACTTTTCGTAATTTCGGAAATTTTCGTTTTTCGGAATTGCAAATTTTTCGGAATATCGACCAATTTTTCGTATTTTCGTGTCATTTTGCCCGTTTTTTGTATCGACTTTTCGTAATTTCGGAAATTTTCGTTTTTCGGAATTGCAAATTTTTCGGAATATCGACCATTTTTCGTATTTTTCGTGTCATTTTGCCCGTTTTTTGTATCGACTTTTCGTTTTTTCGAAAAATTATCGTTTTTCAGAAATTTTCGTTTTTACAAAATTTTCGTTTTTCAGAAATTTTCGTTTTTACAAAATTTTCGTTTTTCAGAAAATTTTCGTTTTTCGGAAAATTTCCGTTTTTTGGAAAATCTGTTCTCCTCGTTTGACACATTTCAAGTCCATTCGAAAAATCCGAAAATTTTCGTTTCGGCTCAGAAAACATTTCGGATCTGAAATTTTCGGATCTAAAATTTTTCGGAAATTCGGCCGCATCCGAAAACACGAATCGGGAAATTTCGTGAAAATTCCGAAATTCCGAAACCCGAAACGCACATCCCTAGTAAGTAGTCAATGTAATAGAGCAGCAGGAAATGCTAGCAGAATGCTTGGTTGTGTAGGGAGAGGTATTAGCAGTAGGAAAAGGGAAGTGCTCATGCCAATGTACAGAGCACTGGTGAGACCTCACTTGGAGTACTGTGTGCAGTACTGGAGACCGTATCTCCAGAAGGATATAGACATCTTAGAGAGAGTTCAGAGAAGGGCTACTAAAATGGTGTACGGCTTGAAGGAGAAAAGTTACCAGGAAAGGCTTAATGATCTTAACATGTACAGCTTGGAAAAAAGACGAGACAGAGGAGATATGATAGAAAGATTTAAATACGTAAAGGGAATCAACAAGGTAGAGGAAGGGAGTATATTTAAAAGGAAACAAAATAGCAAAACAAGAGGACATAGTCTTAGATTAGAGGGGCAAAGGTTTAAAAGTAACATCAGGAAGCATTATTTTACTGAGAGGGTGGTGGATACATGGAACAGTCTTCCAGTTGAAGTGGTAGAGGCCAAAACAGTAATTGAATTTAAGCAAGCATGGGATAGGCATAAGGCTATCCTAAACAAAAGATAAATCCAGGTTAAGTATCCATGTAATCGGGCAGACTAGATGGGCCAAAAGGTTCTTATCTGCCGAAATTTTTTCTATGTTTTTCTATGTTTCTATGTTGCATTCAGTGGCGTCACTAGGGTCGGTGTCACCCGGTGCGGTAATTTATGGTGTCACCCCCCCCGAGTTTTTCAGATTTTTTTTTTTAACTACTCTTACTCCTAAATCAGTACTCCCATATAACACTGAATGCTCATACACACAGCGCACATTACTGTGAGGTTTATTGCTGTGGAGCTCTCTCATATGCTCACACAACTTTTTGCCAACTGCCAGCAAGTACGTTGCCTGTTCGAAGGCAGTGAAAGCACACATGGATATATATTGCCCCAGCAGCTCTGGATATATATTGCCCCAGCAGCTCACCCATGGATATATATTGCCCCAGCTCACATATGGATATATTGCGCCTCAGCTCACATATGGATATATTGCGCCTCAGCTCACACATGGATATATTGCCCCAGACCAGCTCACATATGGATATATTGCGCCTCAGCTCACATATGGATATATTGCGCCTCAGCTCACACATGGATATATTGCCCCAGACCAGCTCACACATGGATATATTGCCCCAGACCAGCTCACACATGGATATATTGCCCCAGACCAGCTCACACATGGATATTGCCCCAGCTCTCATGGATATTGCCCCAGCTCCTCTCATGGATATTGCCCCAGCTCCTCTCATGTATATACTGCCCCAGCTGCTCTCATTGATAATGCTCCAGCTGCTCTCATGGATTTTGCCCCAGCTCATGGATATACTGCCCCAGCAGCTCATGGATATACTGCCCCAGCAGCTCATGGATATACTGCCCCAGCAGCTCATGGATATGCCCCAGCAGCTCATGGATATGCCCCAGCAGCTCATGGATATGCCCCAGCAGCTCATGGATATGCCCCAGCTCATTGATATGCCCCCAGCTCCTCATGGATATGCCCCCAGCTCCTCATGGATATGCCCCAGCACCTCATGGATATGCCCCAGCACCTCATGGATATGCCCCAGCACCTCATGGATTTGCCCCAGCTCCTCATGGATATGCCCCAGGCCCCCATGGATTTGCCCCAGCTCCTCATGGATTTGCCCCAGCAGCTCATGGATTTGCCCCAGCAGTTTATGGATATGCCCCAGCAGCTCATGGATTTGCCCCAGCAGCTTATGGATTTGCCCCAGCTCCTCATGGATATGCCCCAGCAGGTTATGGATTTGCCCCAGGCCCCCATGGATTTGCCCCAGCAGCTCATGGATTTGCCCCAGCTCACCTCCTGGTCCTGGTCCCAGCACATGGATAGCGGCCCAGGCAGCACCTCTCCGCCGCGTTTTTCGCTCCTTCTGAGCGTCCGGCGGCGCGCAGCTTGGGCGCTCGTCTGGGGGAGCCACGTGACCAGCCGCGATTGGCTGGTGACGTATTTCCTCCAGGCGAGCGCCGAAGCTGCATGCTTCGGACGCTCGCACGGAGCGAATACGCGGCGGTGGCGGGCGGTGGGTGAGACACCCGCCCTTAGGGTGACGGTGTCACCCTAAAGGCGGGTGTCACCTGGTGCGGGCCGCACCCACCGCCCCCACGTTACGACGCCACTGGTTGCATTCCTTTCAATTGCCTGTTAATTTTGGACGAGGACCTGTTTTTTCTGTTTTTTTGGAGTTAGCACCAGGGCTGAGCAGTAGGTAAAATGTTGCAATTAGTGCACCTCAAAAAATTTAGTGCTGGCACCAAGTGATCTGTAAAGATATCTAGCACTCCCCGTGTTAAGTATAGGACGCGGAAAGTACAGTAAGCTCGCGGTACAAATCGCTAATAACAACGCGCTAAGTGATTTTTCCCATTTGTAGCGGGAGGCAAACGATCTGTTGGTCAGGCGCTAGACTGAATTAACCTGGCGCTAATGCAAAATCACGCCGACGCAAGGGTTAACTCACACCAGGTAATAGTGCCCTAAATAAGTATATATATAAATAAGATTACAAAACCCCAGAGTAATGTGATGCAATGATGCCTTTTTGTTGTACTAACCTGATACTTATATTCAATATTTTATTTGACGCAATTTGGCAGTTTCCGCTGAATGTCTGATAACTGCTTCAGCGACTCCACTTTTAGCAAATTACAGTGACCATTCGCTAAATAGGGAATTCACCTTATTTTCTGCAAAATAAATTCCCCGAAATGTGACGGAAAGCAGAGGATCTACAGATCATTAGACCCTTTAGATTCTAACTTCCATAATAACCCCTAAAATGCCATAAACCCAGAGAAATGCAATAAAAATAATAAACAATGTGGCATTTAGCTACCCCTTAACCCCTAAAATGCCATTCATCAAGGGAAAACATGAAATGAATACACTGAGGCATGTAGCCAACCCATTAACCCCTAAGATGCCATTAATCAAGGAAAAAACAAATGTATACTGTGAGGGATGAAGCCTGCCCATTAACCCTTAATATACAACTAAACCAAGGCATAAACTAATGTAATACACAATGTAATGTAAGTCTGAACATTAACCATTTCACTGCTGAGACATTTCAACCCCGTGAAAATGTTTACGTTTAAGTGCACGTTTTTATTTGATGTTTTATGACTTTTACTTCACACTGAATATGGTCATGTGGGGTATCATTGGAAAGGCCAGAATCTGCCCTTTCCAATGACACCTAGTTCATCCATATACGATGCACAGCGACGGAGATAGGTTGGTCCGAAGAAGTGTGGGAAGCTGGATGCTGATTTTTGGTGGGGGGGCCCCCCCTTGCCCCCCTGTAGAGTCGCCTATGGATTTGCACTGCCTTCGAAACAGCACCGTACTTGTTGGCAGTTCGCCAAGATTTGTGTGTAAGCATATCACAGAGCAGTGGTGTACTTAGGTCAGTGGCGGGGGCGGGCCGCCCCAGGTACCAGTGATTATTGGGGTGTCATTAGGGGGTACTAGGAGGTGCCACTGTCACTGTGTGTCAGCTTTGAGCTGTGTTCTCAAACAACGAGCAGCGGAGCAGAGCGTTTGCATTAGGAATAAAATAGAATAGAAAAAAATCCCCCTCTACTCCCTCCATAGCTCCTCCCCTGCCCCACAGCAGCTCTAGGAGAGGGGAGGGAGATGCGATTTGTCTACAGAGAGAGAAGGTGACAGTAAACGGCAGGCAAAGGGGGGTATCAGCAGAATATGAAGCCCTCTCTGCTTACTGCTGTTTAAAGTGGACCTTTTCTAATCCAGCACTGCAGTGATCAGAAATTTGTCATTGAGCTGCCTGGCTCTTGGTGAGGTCCTGCATAGAGGGAGCCAGGCAGCATTCACTGCATCACCAGTGAATATGCAGCCCAGGGTAAACAAGGACAGGGAAGAGGGAGTCTTAAAAAAACTGTAAAAGTAAAGAAAAAATACCATAGCAGCATCTTATACCTGCAAAACACACACCCATTCTCTGCTCAGCAACTCCAAGCCACAAAACCAGCCACCCAGCACATACACACAACTCCCATCACACAAAACCAGGCACCCATACAACTCCATCAACACATGGTGCCGCCGCCTGAACAAGGGAGATGGAAAAAGTGTTCACAATGAGTGCTTCTTGACGCGCGTCCCTGTGAGCTCATTGTATCTCAGGCTTAGGCCGGGGGCACACTAGGCATTTTCTTTAACGCACAGTACGTGCATTAAAGAAACGCTAACGCATTGGCGTCCATTCAATGCCCGCCTACCCACCTCAATGCTGCAAAGCGTGATCCTCCTATGGAGATGGCGCTTTGCAGACCCATCGACGGGCATCCTAGCGTATCGACGGGGAGAATCTCTAGATGCACGCATGCTACGCAAGCATGTGACCGGCCCCGACAACGCTGCAACAGACGCCTGTAAGTGCGTTTCAACACGTGCTAGTGCGCAGAATACGCCTAGTGTGCACCCGGCCTTCACACTCTCAGCGCGCTGCTATCCTCTCAGAATAGTCGCAATAGCAAGCGTTCTGAGAAGCGGCGCAAGGATCGGTTCTGCGCATCCACACTCAGCTCCAATCCATCTCTGTGTAAACGCGCCACGCAACCTGTGCAGAAAAGTGTGTAGGTTCTGAGCGATGCAGGCTGTGTAGGAAGCACAAGTTACAGGGGGAAATCCCTGAAGCATTCCTGATTTAGAAGCCTCTGAGTTGATGGGGATGTGCATTTTCACCAGAAATAATCCTTTTTTATTGAGTGTCTCTTTAATGTCAGATGGAGGTTTCACAGCTATAAATATAACATACTAGTGAATCGTTACAGTAAGTCTGGTGCAGGCTCTGCAGGGTGAGCCCTACTAGCACTTTAGGGTCCCCTGCGTGTCACTGGGCTGCATGGTGTGGAAAAGGGCTCCCACATGAGGAACACTGCGCATGCGCCGTATGTGCCCGAGAAAAAGATGGCTGCCAGCTTCCAGTGACTCAGTCTCGCCCGTTGTAGAGGATCCATAGCCGTCACAGTGCTCGGCCAGCTCTCCGTGCACCGCGGCAGGGGGCGTCTCTTCGGGACAGAGAGCGGGTGATTTCGTTTTGGGGAGATAGAGACACCCCGGGCTCTCCACCGGTACCGAGCTGACTGACATGGCGGCGCCGCTGGCTCAGTTTGATGAGGACTGGCAGGACTTCTATGAGTTCAGAGCTCCCCCCCCCTCCCCCGGGGCCAAGAGCCTCCAGGACCAGGCGAACCGCAACCCGCCCGGGGCCCTGGGGGACCTGCCCGAGCTGGACAATGGCTTCTCGGCCGACATCATGGGCGGCTTCAAGTCCATGGAGGACCTGGTCAACGACTTCGACGACAAGCTGACGGCCTGCTTCCGCAACTACAGCGCCGACACCGGCAACATCGCCCCGGTCAGGCCCATCACCGAGGACGGCATCATGAAGGACGACGAGTGGGTACCGGCAGCCAGGCGGTTAATGAGGACAAGCAGCCCCACCAGTGCTAATGGAGGAGCCCCCAGTCCCCAGAGGGTTAATGGATGAGGAGCCCCCGCACTGTCCAGAGGGTTAATGGATGGGGAGCCCCCTCACTGTCCACAGAGGGTTAATGGATGAGGAGCCCCGCACTGTCCAGAGGGTTAATGGTTGAGGAGCCCCCTCACTGTCCAGAGGGTTAATGGTTGAGGAGCCCCCTCACTGTCCAGAGGGTTAATGGATGGGGAGCCCCCTCACTGTCCACAGAGGGTTAATGGATGAGGAGCCCCGCACTGTCCAGAGGGTTAATGGTTGAGGAGCCCCCTCACTGTCCAGAGGGTTAATGGTTGAGGAGCCCCCTCACTGTCCAGAGGGTTAATGGATGAGGAGCCCCCGCACTGTCCACAGAGGGTTAATGGATGAGTAGCCCCCGCGCTGTCCAGAGGGTTAATGGATGAGGAGCCCCCTCACTGTCCACAGAGGGTTAATGGATGAGGAGCCCCGCACTGTCCATAGGGTTAATGGTTGAGGCGCCCCGCACTGTCCACAGAGGGTTAATGGATGAGGAGCCCCCGCACTGTCCACAGAGGGTTAATGGATGAGGCGCCCCCTCACTGTCCACAGAGGGTTAATGGATGAGGAGCCCCCGCACTGTCCACAGAGGGTTAATGGATGAGGAGCCCCCGCACTGTCCACAGAGGGTTAATGGATGAGTAGCCCCCGCGCTGTCCAGAGGGTTAATGGATGAGGAGCCCCCGCGCTGTCCAGAGGGTTAATGGATGAGGAGCCCCCGCACTGTCCACAGAGGGTTAATGGATGAGGCGCCCCCTCACTGTCCACAGAGGGTTAATGGATGAGGAGCCCCCGCACTGTCCACAGAGGGTTAATGGATGAGGAGCCCCGCACTGTCCAGAGGGTTAATGGATGAGTAGCCCCCGCACTGTCCAGAGGGTTAATGGATGAGGAGCCCCCGCACTGTCCAGAGGGTTAATGGATGAGGAGCCCCCGCACTGTCCACAGAGGGTTAATGGATGAGGCGCCCCCTCACTGTCCAGAGGGTTAATGGATGAGTAGCCCCCTCACTGTCCACAGAGGGTTAATGGATGAGGAGCCCCCGCACTGTCCCCAAAGGGTTAATGCATGAGGAGCTCCTGCACTCTCCCCAGAGGGTTAATGGACGAGGAGCCCCCACACTGTCCACAGAGGGTTAATGGATGAGGAGCCCCCGCACTGTCCACAGAGGGTTAATGGATGAGTAGCCCCCGCGCTGTCCAGAGGGTTAATGGATGAGGAGCCCCCTCACTGTCCACAGAGGGTTAATGGATGAGGAGCCCCGCACTGTCCAGAGGGTTAATGGTTGAGTAGCCCCCGCACTGTCCATAGGGTTAATGGTTGAGGCGCCCCGCACTGTCCAGAGGGTTAATGGTTGAGTAGCCCCCGCACTGTCCACAGAGGGTTAATGGATGAGAGCCCCCGCACTATCCCCAGAGGGTTAATGGATGAGGAGCCCCCGCACTATCCCCAGAGGGTTAATGGATGAGGAGCCCCCGCACTATCCCCAGAGGGTTAATGATGAGGAGCCCCCGCACTGTCCACAGAGGGTTAATGGATGAGTAGCCCCCGCGCTGTCCAGAGGGTTAATGGATGAGGAGCCCCCGCGCTGTCCAGAGGGTTAATGGATGAGGAGCCCCCGCACTGTCCACAGAGGGTTAATGGATGAGGCGCCCCCTCACTGTCCACAGAGGGTTAATGGATGAGGAGCCCCCGCACTGTCCACAGAGGGTTAATGGATGAGTAGCCCCCGCGCTGTCCAGAGGGTTAATGGATGAGGAGCCCCCTCACTGTCCACAGAGGGTTAATGGATGAGGAGCCCCGCACTGTCCAGAGGTTAATGGTTGAGTAGCCCCCGCACTGTCCATAGGGTTAATGGTTGAGGCGCCCCGCACTGTCCAGAGGGTTAATGGTTGAGTAGCCCCCGCACTGTCCACAGAGGGTTAATGGATGAGGAGCCCCCGCACTATCCCCAGAGGGTTAATGGATGAGGAGCCCCCGCACTATCCCCAGAGGGTTAATGGATGAGGAGCCCCCGCACTATCCCCAGAGGGTTAATGGATGAGGAGCCCCCGCACTGTCCACAGAGGGTTAATGGATGAGTAGCCCCCGCGCTGTCCAGAGGGTTAATGGATGAGGAGCCCCCGCGCTGTCCAGAGGGTTAATGGATGAGGAGCCCCCGCACTGTCCACAGAGGGTTAATGGATGAGGCGCCCCCTCACTGTCCACAGAGGGTTAATGGATGAGGAGCCCCCGCACTGTCCACAGAGGGTTAATGGATGAGTAGCCCCCGCGCTGTCCAGAGGGTTAATGGATGAGGAGCCCCCTCACTGTCCACAGAGGGTTAATGGATGAGGAGCCCCGCACTGTCCAGAGGGTTAATGGTTGAGTAGCCCCCGCACTGTCCATAGGGTTAATGGTTGAGGCGCCCCGCACTGTCCAGAGGGTTAATGGTTGAGTAGCCCCCGCACTGTCCACAGAGGGTTAATGGATGAGGAGCCCCCGCACTATCCCCAGAGGGTTAATGGATGAGGAGCCCCCGCACTATCCCCAGAGGGTTAATGGATGAGGAGCCCCCGCACTATCCCCAGAGGGTTAATGGATGAGGAGCCCCCGCACTGTCCACAGAGGGTTAATGGATGAGTAGCCCCCGCGCTGTCCAGAGGGTTAATGGATGAGGAGCCCCCGCGCTGTCCAGAGGGTTAATGGATGAGGAGCCCCCGCACTATCCCCAGAGGGTTAATGGATGAGGAGCCCCCAGTCCCCAGAGGGTTGATGTGTAAGGAGACACCCCCCCCCCCCGACGGGCTCATCACAGAATGGCGGATACTCTGTGTTCAGACTTAAATCTGTGAATCCTGTAAATGCACCACAAATAACCTAATCAGTGTGTGACCTGACTGCGACGGCTACACAGTGTGTGTGTGTGTGTGTGTGTACATAATACATTGTGAGCCCGCATTGCGTCCAGCGCACATACCAGGCAGGATTCTGAGTCCGATGTAAACGTCCCAGACACATTAGTTTACGTTTTTTGGGGGTATTTTTCTGTATTTGTTTTTTATTTTTAGGTGAAATTTTGGGTTCTGATTTATTATTATTAATAATAATAATAATATTATTATTATTATTATTATTATTATTATTATTAATTTTAAATATTATAAAAAAACAACAGGCATTTTTTTCTCTCGAACGTGTCTTTTTTTTCCTTTTTCTTCTTACTCTGCAAGCTAGTGGCATTCAGCATTGCTGTCCTTGGTGCTGAAACCTATTTCAGCACCAGGGACAGTGGGTTGATTGCAGCCTTCGGCGATGATTTTTTTCCCCTGCTTTGCGCACAAAGGGGCTGTCCTTGGTGCTGAAACTCCATTGACTTGGAAACTCTGGGGACTGGGAAACTCTGTTTCAGCACCAGAGACAGTTTTTTTTTTTCTTTTTTCATTCTGGGTTGTCAAACCCTTCCAGTGGACGACCCCGATCGGCCAATGGTGTTGTCCATAGTTGGGTGACCAAGCCGGTTGCCCGACTACAGTGTCAGTGGACGGCCAACCTAAATCTCTATCCTCCCTTCCACCTCCTATAGATCTGTGTAGAATTATTCCAATATTTATGGGCCAGATGTTCATTTTGTAGGTGCCCATTGCTACCTGAAGCCCTGGGTTTGTCAAGTCTTGGTGCAGTGGAAGACTTAATGAGATGATCTAGTTTATTTTTATCTTTTGTGGTTATAGACCTTTCATTTGGACAATCTCTTGTAGACTTGTGAAGACCAGATACTTTCTGGGAATCCTGCTCTGTCCAGGACACAAAGCTTCTGACAGTGTGTGGCCTCCGGCTAGCATTCAGGGATTTTCTATAAGCATTGCAGACATTGTGGTGAACTTGTAGTTATTAGAGGGACCCTCCAGCCACCATAAAACCGTGTGTTCATTTAAATGATCGTGGTGGCTAGAGCATGTCCCTTTCTTGCCTGCCTGTCTCTGGCCTCTGACATACTTTAACTAGCCACGATGCTTATCATTCGGTAGCTGCTGGACAGCCTTCTGGGTGCTGGAAAGCTCCTTGAGTCAATATCCTGAGCGTGTGAGCTAGTTGTGCACTCTCTGATTATCCCACAAGACACAGCATATTATGCTATCTTTTCTTTAGAAGGAAAACTCTCAAATACAACAACAAAAGTATTTAGAGAGAAAAATACAGTTTACCTGCTATTGTTAAACTGTATTTTTCTCTCTAAATACTTTTGTTGTTGTATTTAAGTAAAGAAAAGATAGCATAATACTCGCCTCCGTGTCTTTATTATAATTATGATTCCCCGTCATGATAATAGGGGAATCTGGGAATCCTCTCTGTCTGAACCTTCCTGCCGGATGGTGGGTTATCCGCCGGCTGTCACTGCACACAAAAACATCATATAACATTGGCTCATTATTCTATTGAGGTTGTGATGAATTTTGTTATATCTGTTTCTGTGAACATTTGTTACATTGTATTCGCTGACACCATGAAGTTATCCTGAATTTCTTGCAGTGTTTTTGTTATTTGAAAATAATGGTATTCCTTTTATTTAAAGCTTTCTAGCGGCCACTTTGCTGCTCTCAGAACAATAGCAGGTCTCCTGGTGGGCTACTGACCACTTTAGTCACACAGCCACAGTTGTGGCACTTGCCCAAATTTTTTTTAAAAAGCCACAGATGGGTCATATTGCACAATTCCTTAGGTCAGAGTTGAAATGGATGTAGGAGGGGGGAGGACAGGTTCTCTTTCTTGGAATCCTTGTTATACAAATCTCTATCCAGATAAATTGTGCTGGAATCCCTGGCATTGATCTCTCTGTACCATAACCTGACTCGGACGTGTGGCGTGCCCCTTTTACCCCTTCACTGCCAAAGCAATCTATTGAAGTTGAGTTTGTATTGTTACACACTGAAAATCAATCCTTAGCATATCAAGTCTCAATTGCATATCTTTTTAAGGCTTTTCTCCTCCCCCCCCCCCCCCGTGGAGAAATGAAATTCAGTCCTGTCCCTTTTTATTACTGTAAAAGAAGCTGCAAAGAGCAGCCCCAAACCTCACTGCATGTCGCACCGCCGCCACAAAACTCACCCGGGTGGTGGCCCGTTCTGGGCGACTGTCGGTGCAGCACTCCTGGCAGTCAGTTCAGGGGCCGGGGGTGTCCGGTACCCAGCGCTGCCTCCCTCGGGTCTCCCACATTCTGCTCCTGGGCACTCGATGCTGCGGCTCCGCTTTGCAGTCACTCAAGATTTTTCTGTAATCTGCCCTCCCATTGACTGCACGGGGACGGCCTGAGTTCATGCTGCGTCGAGGCAGCGACTGACATGTGCCTGCTGGTAGGCAGGCAGCTCGTGGCCCATAGACTCCACCGAGGTGGGCTATGCTGCCCGCAGTGTTGAGTCGCACCCGCCACAGGGATGGCATAGTACGCGCTACGGTGTAAGAGGGTTAACTTTTTGAGCCATTGATTTGAATTGGCTATGTTTCTAACGTGACACTCACCAAACTCACTGGCCAGTGCAGGTAATTCATGTGTTGTAGCTCAAGCTTACCTGGTGCACCTACTGCAGCCCTTAATTTGTTGTGCTTGAGGCAACACCAGTCTGGCATGTGTGTGCTGTTGTGAGGGATTCTATTGCATCTCTGGAAGGAAGCCATTGTATCTTAACCCTTTTGCGCTGCGGGGAGGACTCCACGCCATAGCACGCCCCACTGGTGTCTGTGGGCCGCGTCAGGCCCTCCCACCAGCTGTCGCGCGGTGCATGTCATTCGCTGCCGTGGGACAGCTGGAACTCAGGCCTTCCCCCTGTAGCCAATGACAGATGCTGCACATTAGCTTCGTAGGTGGGCAGGAGGAGAGGCCCACCGCAGCAGCCTGAGAGCGGGGCGTCTTAATACCCTCCTGCCGAGCACAACCCGCCCAGCGGTAAAGGGCTGATCGCAGAGATTTTTTTTTTTCTCACAATTTTTATCACCCTGAAATATTAGTGCCACCCTACACTATTATAATAAAACGTATCTATATACAGACTTTATCTCCTGACACACTGCATCACAACACTTTTCAAATCTTTAGAGGATTGACAGATAATTACCTATTTTTCTCTACCTTTTTGTAGTTGAATTCTCTGCCCTTTCACCCTTTCCTCCCTTTCTTTTAACAAGTTGGTTTTCCACAACACTAAACCAAACAGCAGAGCTGCTCAGCCCCCCTTTTTTAAATTTTAATTTACCAGACTAGATTTACGATGGCGATTGATAAGAAACACTAGAATGACCCTAAAGGAGGAACTTTAAAGCTTCACTCTGTACCTAAATAAACGTATCTACGCAAAAAAAAATCATAATGAGTTTCTTTATTTCATAACTGTAATCGAATAAAGGGAAATAATGTCATCCTGGCATCTGGATTGTAAAATGAACCCCGAGAGTCACAGGAGTTGAATCCAGGTGATAATGGGCACCGTGAGGTCCGTCGATGGTTCTGTAATGGCTCTGAGATCTCTGTCCTGGGCTCTTTTCCTCATTGTTGGTTCTTGCTCATTGCATGTTATGCTGTCGGGAGAAATTTTATGATTAGAGTCAATGCAAATCCCTATAAACTTCCTAAGCATCGGCTGCTGTAAAGCGCGTCGGGCCCTATCTCTGTATATGGCACCTCAGCTCATCAGAGACCAGTCATGGCTTTATTGTACTGAACAAACCCACCGAGCAGCTTCGATTTGTTGCTGTATTTGCTTCTCTCTGGATCAGTTTATATTCAGTGACGCTATCCATGCCTATGGAGGAAGAAAAACTCAGGTTATTATACATGTCATTAACTTTGTGGGGGGTTCTTTTTGCTACAAAATACTGTAATGAAACAAACCTCCACATCAGCCAGAGAGGCCTCAAACTCTTCCTCCATTTTTTTGCGTTTGGCGTCACCATTCAGTATGGGGCTGTACTCGGCTTTCACCCTTTCTAATTCCTCTTGATGCTGTATCTCTGCCTCGCGCATGGAGGCCTGATGACTAGCTTTCAGATCATCCACCTGCAACAATGAGAAAACACAGATGAGCGTTCAGTATTTGGGTTTTGGAGCCACATTTACTCGTGTATAGGAAGAGTTGGTACTGACCTTTTTCTGAAGTTCTGCACTTTGTTTGGCAACTTCCTCCTTTACGATGGATCTCACTGCCTCTTTAGCCAGATGCTCACCCTGGATTTCCTCCAGCCTCGCGGCGATCTCCACCAAGGAGCTGTTGTTTTGATGGTTTAAGTTGTTGCCTTTGACAGAGAAAAGAGTTTTCACAGTGAGGTCGTATGCAGCCTTAATCTTATCCAATTCTTCACTGTCGCACTCCTCGGCCTGTCTCATGGTGGCTTGATGAACCTGGAGGAAATCCTCCATCTGCAAAATGAGTAAAGACCATCATCTAAGACATTTTGGAAGCTCATGGGCAGGGCAGCCCTTAATGTCATGCGTAAGAGAAGCCTTGTTGCCAACCTTTTTTTGAATCTTTCTTGTAAAGGACTTTTTATGGATCCTTACATGAGTGAGGCACTCAGAATGAAGTGCCTCCTTGACCTTGTCCAGTCTTGCCCTCTGCGCCCGAGGAAGCTCTGTTTTCTCTTTCGTTAAAGTCTCGATCTTGGTGGAGGCCAGAGCTGCATGGTATAAAAAATATATGGTCACAAAAAGACTCCATGCTGGAGATGATCTCCAATAACAAACCCTGGAAAACCCAAGAGCGAAGTCATACAGTGGAATAGCGAGCTCTTACCTAGCTCCTCGCGAAGCAACTGGACCTCTTCATTCAAACGTGCACATTTTTGTCGCGTGCCCTCTCGCTGCGAAGAAAAGACAATCTCACACAATCCCAAAGAACAAGGATGTTGGTAAAATAACCATAAAAAGCCAAAGAAGAGCAATGTCCTTACCTTGCGAGGAGCACATGGAAAGCAGGATCTGGATGCTTTGCTGTTTCTGCAGCCCATGATGGTTACCTGTGGCTGCTATTATCAGCCCTACCTGGTATCCAGGCCAGGATTGCTTCCTTCCCGGATTCACTCCTCGAAGACTCAGTATTCACTCAGGGATTGCAGATGTTTTTGTTCTTCAGATTGGGGAATCGAGGCTTACTCACCTGACTGCACGAAACTGCAAATCTGAAATACGGAGAATTCGATGACTTGGAAACGTCTTCTAAAGCTCGTGATTTAGCGACTAAAAACGCACTGCTCAAACTGCTTCCTAATAGAAGGACCAGCTTACACTGTATTAAACCAACTGGGAGGATGCAACCATACTCAATATTCAAATCGCTGGATCCTATTTTCTGGGCTCTCATATGTGTAATTAGTGGTAGCTCAAAAGTGTAAAATGCCCCTTTTTAAGAGGTTATATTCCAAAAGCCAATAAAAATATTTCAATAAATGTGGTTTATCCTTAATCACTGAGATAATAATTATATTGAAGCTATTCTGCTTGTTCCACAGGTTCTTATGAGTCGGTTGATGACTTAAGTAGTTTCCACTAGTAATAATTAAAAATTATTTTTGGCAAAGGGCAGTGACATTTTCATAGAGAAAAGGAAAAAAGCTATCCATTAGTTTGCAAGGTGTGTGTGTGTGTGATATATATATATATATATATATATATATATAATATAATTTTAAAGCAGGGCTTGACAACTACAGGAGCCTGGTAGCCACTGCCTCCTAAATTTCCAGTTTATTTTACACCAGTCTTTGGCATCTAAAAACATCTAGTTGACTTTAATGTTTTCTTCCTGTCTCCTTCATTTAATGTAAATATATCCAGCCCTGGCGTATGTATTTATATGTGAGGGGTGTGGGTCTCTGTCTGCAGTGGGTAAATAACTAGGGATGCACTGAGTTTTCGGTGGCCGAAATTTATCGGCTGAAAATGGTGTTTTCGGTTTCGGCCGAAATGGAAATCCAGCTGGAAAAAAATGGCCGACAATTTCCAGTTCCGCTCGGCCGGCATCCAGGCTCAGGCGAGCCCCTGGCTTGGCCTGGGCCTAGAGGCCGAGCCGGAGGCTCACTTGAGCATGGAGGCCGGCCAAGCTGCCTGCTCGGCCGTCTTCCAAGCTCAGGCGAGCCCCTGGCTTTGCCTGGGCCTAGAGGCCTAGCCGAGCCTGGGGCTCACCTGAGCATGGAGGCCGGCCGAGCTGTTCAAAGACCCTGGGTCAAAGGCTTTCATGACGTCATTCTGGCAACCGACACAGCGGGCACTGGATGCAGGATTGCCATCGCTGGAGGAACTCAGGGCCGATGTAGGGGAGTATGTGTAGGCAACATCCTCCTACTTCAGTCCTGAGCTCCAGCGGTGACTGTCCTCAGGCTGTTCGGCCGTTCTCCAGGCTCAGGCGAGCCCCCGGCTCGGCTGCGCCTTCAAGGCCCAGCCGAGCCGGGAGGATGGCCGAGCAGCCTGCGACAGCCGGAGGACGGTCACCACTGGAGCTCAGGACCAAAGTAGGAGGATGGTTGCACCATACTCACCTACAATCAGCCATGCGAACCTGGGCCTGGAGGCCCGGCCGAGCAAGCTGCTCAGCTGGCCTCCAGGCTCAGGCGAGCCCCCGGCTCGGCTGGGCCTTTGAGGCCCAGCCGAGCCGGGGGCTCGCCTGAGCCTGGAGGCAGGCCGAGCAGCTTGCTCGGCCGGCCTTCGGGATCAGGCGAGTCCCCGACCTCCAGGCCCAGGTTCTCATAACTGATTTTCGGTTTTGATATCGGTTTTCAGCCGTAACGATCCCGTTTCGGTGCATCCCTAGTAAATAGGGTGTCCAGTGACAACAGAGCAAAGAAAATAAGTAAATTTAACGAGATCACAAGGTACAGATGTTAATAACACAAATAATATAAGTGTGTGTGTGTGTATATATATATATATATATATATCAGAGTGGCAAAACTGATATTTGAAGCAATGGTCTACACTTCTAGGCTCAAAAAAGTAGCCAAAGACCACATGCACAAAAAATACCTACCGTAAGTGATAAATAAATAGAAGCAGCTAAAATCATAATTTGGGTCAGCACAAGCCAACTCCCAGATACAGAGGCGCGGTATACCTTGATAAAGGCGAATTCTCGTCCATACGTTGGCTCCTAAATTTTGTACCTGGCTCCTAGATTCACAGCAAATTTGTCAAGCCCTGGACCGCTTATTGGTCTTTTTCAATAAATGTATGGGGGGGGGGAGGTACAGAAAAGAAAAGTGTAAGGTGAAGAGTAGGGCTAAAATAACCAATTTAACTCTCAATCGGTTGGCCTTTTTATTCAACCTGTGTCCAGCACACACTGGTTATAGTTAGACTGCGTTAAACATTAATAACATCAGACCCTATTTCAGAGCTGATTGGAGAAGATGTGGCTGCTTTATTCGCCACGATTGAGTGCCAGGGTTAGGTCAGACATAACCAGTTTGTTACTTACAACAGTAGCAGAACTATAGAACAGACCATGGGGTAGAGACACTGGGTGGAGGAGCTGTGCCACCAGTGTTTTATCCTTACATGGAGCTGGAGTCCTGTGCCACCACACACACTCTTACTGCCTCACTCTGTGCTGTCTGGAGCTCCCTTCCCTCAAACTCACACCGTCTCACACTCGGGTACAGTTTCTTGCCCAAACTAACTCCCTCTCACCTCTGGACCTTCTCCCCCCCCCACTCAATTTGTTCATAAATTATTATGAAAGGCCAAAGTGGTCAGGCTGTGTGGAATGCCCCCGCCATACTCGCCCCGTTTTACGTGATGATATCATGTCTTTCCAATTGCTTGTTACAGCGTTCGTTCGGGGAGAAAGGAGACATGGGTATGAGCTTGGCCTGCAGCCTCAATCCATCACTCTGACCAGGCGCTTGCATGCTTTTGTGTGCAAAAAGTGCACAAGTTACTTGAGTTACTCATTATGCGTATGTACATCTGAAAGTTATGTCCTCAACGTAAGAAATGGGAGGGGGGGGATTGATGTTTTTTATTTATCACATGGCATTCCCTTAAATTTAAGATTCCTGGAGAGCGCTTTGAGTGTGGTTAGACACTGATACGAGCTCATTTTTATTTTGAGAAAATATTTTACCTGGACGGATACATTGAAATTTCTCTCGTTTTCAAGTATGTCCTGGGTGGCGAGTATGTACCGTTGGGTGTCTTTCATAAGGACACTTACTGGAGAGGTGCTCTTGCCAGGATTTGAACCTGTGTCTCCACAGTATGTGTGTGTGTGTGTATGTTTGCAAACTGTGCCAACACATATGTGACAGCAGCACTGCACGGCACAACAATGCCACACACAACATCAAGGGCTCGTACCCTTGCACGTCTGCCAATGTGGTATACATGATTCAGTGCACGGCGTGTGATAAGGGCTGCTATATTGGTGAAACTAGCCTTAAACTAAATCTCAGGATTTACCTGCACAGACACTCCCTCAAGAACCACCAGGGAAATACATATTGTACCCCGGTGGGACATCACTTCAATCTAACAGGCCACTCCATCCAAAACCTCAAAATTAAAATCCTCAAAGGACCTTTTAAAGACCACCACGAACGCAAAACATATGAAATGAAAATGATCACATATTTTAACACTATAAATGCCGGACTCAATGTGTATTCTGTTTTTTTTTTTTTTTTTTTTTTTTACCCATTATCATAACGTCACATAAAATTCAAAATTCTGGCTGATGCTTTGTTTCTTCTTCTTTTTTTTTTTTCCCCTTTCATGTCTCTTTCAGCCTTCACTGTTTTGTGTTTTTATTTCCCTTTTTGTCTTTCAAGTTGTATGATCTTATCTCTGTTGTTTTATTATGGGCCCAAGATCCCTTATGCGTTTATTTTGCCATTTTGAACATACCATTTGACTCTCACTTTTTTCGTCATTTAAATCCCCCCCACACATGTGACACTTAATGTCCTAATGTTCAATTCTAGGAACTGATCAGTATAGCTTCCAGACATGAGGAAGAGCGGAATCCTCTCGCAAGCTTGTCTTTTAAATGTAACGTCCAATTAAAAAAAGGTATCACTATGTACTGCTATACTTGTGATTTTGGCATCTGGACTAACACGGCCTATCAAATTTATTTATATCTATATATGAGGATCGCTCTCGACAGCTTGTATTTTAAATGTAACGTTAGTCCAATAAAAAAAGGTATCACTACAGACTGCTTTACTCGTGATTTTGGCATCTGGACTAACACGGCCTACCTAATCTATATATATTTATTTATTTTAAACAGAATTTTTTAAATCCGATTGAATATATTTTAATCAGCCAACTAGTTATGATAATAATAATCGTTGGATGCAGCCCTAGGGGACATAAAAAAAAATGACATCAATTTTAGCAGTGTTTAGTAATTTAAACATTCAGAACGTACATGGTACCTGTATACATCCCACAAAATATGAACTCCATCATCTGTTCACTATCGCCATGGAAATATGAAGCAGGCGTTCCTCCCACAGGGACCACGGTTCTAGCTTTGAAGAGCTGAGATGAAAAGATTGTACCGCTACATTGTTTTGGGTGAACAAACGGCTGGGGTATTGGAAGTGTTCCGTAACCATGCTGAGAAAAAAAAAAACACTAGCAGGGTTATTCAGAGAGAGGTGAAAACCAAGAGAATGACTGGAAAAGTGAAAATTCGAGGTTAAAACAGCCAAACCAGAAAAATTGTCCCATTTATCTTACTTTCCAAATCGGCTATTTGGTCTAGATTGTTCATTCTCCTGGCAATTCTCTTGGTTTTCACCTTTCTCTGAATAACCCTGTAGGTCATTACAGAAAATAGCTTCCTCTGTCTTTTGGAGTTTTAAACCTTGTCATTATGTAGACACGGAATGTTACATCCAAAACCTCAAAAAATGTCACTTCTTGGAGCCAAAAGACCTGAAGTCTTGGGCAGCACCACCATACATGCAGCATGGTTCCTGTATGGGAGATGCACCTCCAGCACACATCTGTCACCTGGGGGTTAGGGGTTAAAGTGTCTTTCTTGTATTGGGACCAAATACCACTTGTATAGTATCTTACCTCTAGTCTCAATAAGTGAGGCGCACAGAGCGCCCCTCAGTCCAAGTTGCCATGCTAAGGTGCCATACCTTTTTCGTAGCCCCTGTTCACATGCCAACGTAAACCCCCATCAGGGAGAATCAGGATCAAAATAACATAGGGTGATTTCATTTAATGCTGGTCAGTGAATAGACCGTAAATTGCTTGTACTGTGACGATGCGCGTGTACCTTGCTATGATGATAGTTTTTGTTCTAAATGTTTCACTAAACAATTATCAGCCTTAGTGTTGGTGACATATTGCGAGTGGAAACCACTTAATTAGAAATTGTGATTTGGCCCAAGGGAAGTTAAAATTGGTAAAAGAATAGCCCTTAGTTTGCAAGCTAGTAATATATTCACTGTTACTCTAAATAGAATAGCAATAAGGTAAATAATTGTGCACGATATTAATGTATATAGCACTTTCTAAGAGACGCGTTATGTGTTTGGGGCTGTATTTCTTATTTTTCCACATTGGGTTTCACATGATTTGGACCCAACTGAGATTTGATGTATCGGTGGATTTAATAATTTTGTGGCCATTTAAGTAGATTAAAAATATCTCTTAGAGGATTTGTGGAATCAGCGTACAAATGATGACCCTTCTTGTGTTCAAAATGTGTTTGTGACTGTCTGTTGCACTTTTTGTTGTCTGTTACTATAACCACAGCCCCCTCTATCTTTGTGCTCTCACCCTCCATGGTACATGTTTCAATTTTGCTCACACTATATATGGCCTCGGTGCCCACTGGAGAAGTGTGGCTGCTGGCCTCCTGCCAAGGGACTGTAGACAAATGTGGCAAAGGAAACGCTGACAGTGGGCATAAGTGGACACATAAATGTTAACTTTGTTAAATGTATTGCTGTCTTAAAAACTGGTTAAGCGTTTGGTTTGTTTTAGTAATCCTTTTGAGACGTATTGTTTAGTGCTGTCTGTGTGATTGTTTGTTGTTGATAATGTGCTAAGCCTGGCTGTTGTAACTGTCAGATTTGTGTCTTTTGAAGTGATTTTCATTCCTTGTGTGGATAACGTACTCTATTGTTTGTGTAATTTGCCCCCCCCCCTCTTCCTTGTTTTTCATATAAACTGGTCCCCATTTCAAATTAAGGATCCTTCTTTCCTGCACTAAGCTGTGCCTGGTGTTTGGGGAGAGATACCGGGAGTTAGACGGCTCTCCCTCAAGTTCTAGCTGAGGGTTGTGAAGGAAGGCTGCTGCAGATCTGCTTTACTTGGGAGAAGGAACGGATGCTCTAACAGGTTGGGGGTCTGGTCCTCAAGCAGGCGACCAGTCTCTCCAGTTGCTGTTTGTTACGATTTTGATGCCTGAGTCAGGGTTCAAAGTCTATGCTGGATCAACATGTCATGATCTACTGTACAAACAGAGGAGAGGCGGCCTTCCCTGCCAGATGGACAAACGCAGATTAATTTGTGAATTTCCGTTCACCAGTAACAGACTCTCTACACTTACGTACTTTTATTTTTTCTTTCTTTTAAACTCTTTATTTAGAACGGCGAACGCAGAGCACTCATTGTGTTATATTGCTTGGTTTACGAATAAGAAAAGTAAACCTTCTGCCATCCCCTTTAAATAAAAAAAAATGTCCGCCGCACCGCTCAGTTACTATGGAATATTACCCTAGAAGGTCCTTACACTGTGGAGCAAGCCAAGAGATGGTGAAGAATAGTCAAGTCATTGATTCGTCCATCCTCATCTCATCTTGATAAGAGTTTTAAGAACAGGTGGAAAATCCTGCAGCTCCTGCGAGTGCCCTTCGCACAGAGAGAGCGAATATGAGCATTATCTAGTTTTCATAGGTAGTAAAGCTATCAAGGAGGGTTATTCTCAAAGCACCAAAATTGAGTTAAATTTTGGTGCTGTAAATTTCGGCACACTGCGGCGATTTTCTTTAGCTGAAAATATGTTGCATTCACTATTCACCGACAATCGAGTCGCGGAAGCAATTATCGGGAATTGGCGAATAGCTCTGAATTGGCCTTAGCGAATTCCACCACACTTCTCCTAATAAAGATAAAACTGTAAAAATGTAGTAAAAAAAGTATCTAGATAATAAAAAGGTCCTTTAAAAAAGAATTCTTAGGAAGATCGGTAAAATAATTTTAAAGAAATGGTTATTTTAAAAAATGTCTTTTTTACAAATGTTCTGTAAAAAAATAATGGTCTTTAAAAAATATATATATTTCATTACATTAACTCCTTGGCTGCGGATGACGTGTGGGGGACACCAGCCAAGGGGTTAATTTAAAGGCCTACCTCGCCCCCCTACAATCCATTTTGAATGCCTCTGCCCGGCTCACCCGCCGCTCCCCTCTGCGAGTCCATCCACTGCAGAATTAAATTCAAAATCCTCACCCTGTCCTACAAAACCCTCACTAACTCAGCTCCCCACTACCTGTCCTCACTAATCACCAAATACACCCCAGCCCGCTCCCTAAGCTCAAACAGTGACCTGCGCCTAGCTTCTCCCCGCATCACCTCTTCCCATGATAGACTGCAGGACTTCTCCCGCGTAGCCCCCATCATCTGGAACGCACTACCTCGTACTGTCAGACTTTCCCCTACTATCCCTTCCTTCACTCTCTTAAAACACAGGGAAATCCCTATAGAGAGTCCTTTTGGACCCCTATATCTCCTGAACCATAAAAGGTAGAGGGTCGTACATGGTATTGTTGGAAAGGCTGGCACATGACCGGGTTATGTGTAGTAAAAAATGAATTTTCTTTTTTTATTTATTTATAATGCAGCACTATTATTCACTTTTCAATTATAAAGGGAACAAACTCGCTTTCTCATTTCCCACAATTCCAGCAAGTGTGGAGACGATGGCACAATGCATTATTGCACATTGTTTCATCTAAGGCTAGGGTCAGACGAGTGCGTTTTCTACGGACACTGCACCCGTGCAGTATGGACGCACTTTTTGACAGAAGACGCAGAAGTGGCCACACAGTCCGTTTTTCTGACAGACGTTATTTTTGACGGATGTAGGATGGAAAATTTAAAATGAAAAAACATTTTGTCTGTCAAAAATGCTGGACGTATAAATGCAATCTGTCTGACCACGTTCCATCACTCACACACAAAGCTTTGCAGACGCAGCGCACTCTGCACGTCCGTTCTAGCGTTTTTACGTTCTTGCTAACTTACTTCCGTTGTGCATTCGCACCTCCGTGCGGACGTACTTCGTGTGTGGGGACTTCATCGGTCATGATTCTCTGCTACCACGGACGTACTAATGTGCGGCAACACAGACATGGTTACTGCGCTCGTCTGACCCTAGCCTAAAACCTAAAGCGCCACACTGCAGCAAGTAACTTTCACATCACACAAGCTCAAGTGAGGTGACATTGGAAAGGTCAGAGTCTAGCATTTCCAACGATGCCAAATATGACCATCTGTTGTGTAAATAGATGTATATTAAAAAATAACTTTTTCTCGTCAAAGGCAGCGGCATTATTTGTTTTTTTTACTCTGTGCAGAAGCATCGTTTGGTTTATAATGCTTCCTCTCATGCCGGGACCAAATGTGGAGGTGATGGCACAATGTGTTTAATATGTATTGGTTCATCTAATACACAAATCGCTGCGAGGAGAGCAGGGGTCCTGTGGACCCCTGGATTTTCATTCTTTACACCCCCAAAGTCATGTTAGGCCAGATTCAGACCTGTTTATTGACACCTTTCTAATGATATCAAACATGACCTTGTAAAATGTAAACAAAAAACCCCCACAAACAAAACAGATTTTTTTTTTTTTTTAAAAATTTTGTTGTCCATTGGTCACATATAAAATGAGCAATACCACTGCCATTACTCAGTCTCTTTTCCCTTGCCAGGAGCAAGGCCTGTGTTTTTATTAAGGCTAGGGTCAGACTAACGTGCGTTTAGCAGCACTAAATCACGGCCGTGCTAGCAGCAAATGACGTCCAATGTGGGCAGCATACGAAGAACGGCCGCACAAAAGTGCGGCCGCGCAACGCAAGTGGCAAACGAACCCATTTTTTCAAGAACGTGATACCGCTAGTACTGACGTACAGAGTGCGCTGCGTCCGCTAGCGGCGCGTGTGCGAGATTAAGACGTCAGACGCTGCTAATGTCCGGCCTACATAACGTCCAGACGCAAAAAGTGTTTTATTGATGATCCGTACAAAATCACGGATGCAAATACGCATTGTATGATCGCTATCGCGTATTCCGTGAAAAAATGCGTCCATTCGTTCGAACGCACTTTTTCACGGACAACGCGAAAAATGCGTTAGTCTGACCCTAGCCTCATAGTCATATTTTTTAGATAAAACAATACAAAATACAAGATTTTTTTTTCTTTGGGTAAAAATTCATAATTTCTCAGACAAATGCAGTAACAGGTTCCCAAGCCTACCCCATAGAATATATAACTACAAAGATTTAGGTGATAAAATAATAATTTTACATGCTGTAAATGTATTAAATCTGAATGGAAATTTTAAATTTTTTTTTATATTGTATTCTGACAGGACTTAACGTATACATATAATATTGATATATTCTGAATCTGTCCAATCTGCTGGAAACAAGGATATAGAATATGCCTACTGTAAAACATGACTTCAAATCGCGTGTTAACATGATGAGCACAAAACAGAGGTGAAATAGCTCAGCAGCGAAGGGGTTAAAACCTATTCGATTAAACCTGCTGAATTGAGATCACTGAAAGGTTATTTCACTGATATTTCAGAGCAGTTCAACCTACTGTGAATAGACAAATCATTGGTGCCACCAATTTGCTTTGATTTGCGGCGAAATGCACTGAATTTTGCTGTCGATTCGCCTGTATTTGAATTAACAGCTTCATGAAATCATTGCCCGATAAAGAATCTATGGTGCAATTCAGTAGCAAATTCCGACCTCAGTGAATAACCCTCTAGCCGGTCTATTCAAAGAAAGGTGAAACTCAGTAGAATTGGTGGGATAAGTGAAAATTCTAGGTCAAAATAGCCAAACCAAAATTTTTTTAGAATTTATCTCACTCTCCAAATTGGCTATTTGGTCTAGATTGTTCTCTTCTCCTGCCGGTTCTCCTGGTTTTCACCTTTCTCTGAATAACCCTGTAGGTGTTTACAAAGCTCACCCATGCATTTGATTTACCCCTTTGTCTGCAGCACCGGGTTTCAATGTGCTGGATTCATTAGTGCTTCCTGCAAGAGCTAGAAATAAACTGCAAGAGCTCATTGAGATATATCCACATGGAAAAGCTAAAATCACCAGGTGTTCAGTAAGGGTCACAGCATTTTTAATGATGCTACTTTTATAGGGACATTGCCACTTACATTTGCTGTAACTAGATTACTTGTGCATTACAAAGTCACCTTTATAAAACAAATTCAAAGAGAGCTGAATTGGCCACCGAATGCCAAACAGCATGGAAAACTTGGCAAAATGGCCAGATTTGCGATGGTTTCGTTTGACCAGTTTAAACAAGCCAATCCCATAGGTGTATGTGTGTAAAAAAAAAAAATATATATATATATTATTTTTTTATTCTAACATTCTTTTCATTTGCAGCAAAAAGTCTTTATGCATTTTTCTGGAAATTTTGGCAAAATTTTTGTTTCCAATTTTTTTTAAATGCCATGTTTTGTTTATTTAAAAAATTATTTTCCAGACCATTTTATTGATCATAGGACCTTATATTATTTAGATGCATTACTTTTTGTTTAAAACGCCTTTTAAAAGTTGCAGAGTGTTTTATACAGGGCTGGTCGGCTTTTTTCCTGCGGCGTTTCGAGGTCTGTTTGGCGGGTTTATCGGCGACGTTCAGTGGATCGATTCGCCACACATCGATTAGCTACATCAGATTAAGTTTAAAATTCATTTTTTTAGGGGGGTGATACTTTTTCCAACTCCTTGATTCTGGTTTTAACCTCCCTGGTGGTATTCCCGAGTGTGACTCGGGGTTAAATTTAGGGTTGCACCGATACCGATACTAGTATCGGTATCGGGGCCGATACTGGGTACTGCAGGAGTACTTGGTACTCGTGCAGTACCCCCGATATTTTTTCTGATACCGGAAGCCGGCATTGAGCCGGCTTGCCGGCATCCGAGGGGCTGCGGCGGCTGTCTGAATGCTCCATCGGCATTCGGACAGCCACCCCTGGAGCTCTCCGCGACGATACTTACCTTCCTGGGCGCCGCCGGGAATGTCTCCGCGCATGCGCTCGTTGGAAGGACCCCAGCCGCGACGACGTGGGACCATGTGATCGCGGCTGGGGTCCTTCCAGCGAGCGCAGAAACTTTCCCGGCGTCGCCCAGGAAGGTAAGTATGAACACAGTGAGCAGCTGCAGGGCCTGTCCGAATGCCGATAGAGCATTCGGACAGGCCCTGCAGCTGCTCTCCGCGATGATACTTACCTTCCTGAGCGACGCCGGGAAAGTTTCCGAGCGCACGAGCGGAGACATTCCGGCGTCGCCCAGGAAGGTAAGTATCGTCGCGGGGGGATCCATGAGCTGGGGGCATACCCATGTGTGAGCTGTGGGGGCATATCTATGAGCTGGGGGCATACCCATGTGTGAGCTGTGGGGGCATATCCATGAGCTGGGATGCATACCCATGTGTGAGCTGTGGGGGCATACCCATGTGTGAGCTGGGGGCATATCCATGAGCTGGGGGCATACCCATGTGTGAGCTGGGGGCATACCCATGTGTGAGCTGGGGGCATACCCATGTGTGAGCTGTGGGGGCATACCCATGTGTGAGCTGTGGGGGCATACCATGTGTGAGCTGGGGGCATACCCATGTGTGAGCTGGGGGCATACCCATGTGTGAGCTGGGGGCATACCCATGAGCTTGGGGCATACCCATGAGCTTGGGGGCATACCCATGAGCTTGGGCATACCCATGTGTGAGCTGTGGGGGCATATCCATAAGCTGGGGGGCATTATCCATGTGTGAGCTGAGGGGCATATCCATGTGTGAGCTGGGGCAGATATCCATGTGTGAGCTGGGGCAGATATCCATGTGTGAGCTGGGGCAGATATCCATGTGTGAGCTGGGGCAGATATCCATGTGTGAGCTGGGGCAGATATCCATGTGTGAGCTGGGGCAGATATCCATGTGTGAGCTGGGGCAGATATCCATGTGTGAGCTGGGGCAGATATCCATGTGTGAGCTGGGGCAGATATCCATGTGTGAGCTGGGGCAGATATCCATGTGTGAGCTGGGGCAGATATCCATGTGTGAGCTGGGGCAGATATCCATGTGTGAGCTGGGGCAGTAAGATATATATATATATATATATATATATATATATATTATTTTTTTATTCTAACATTCTTTTCATTTGCAGCAAAAAGTCTTTATGCATTTTTCTGGAAATTTTGGCAAAATTTTTGTTTCCAATTTTTTTTAAATGCCATGTTTTGTTTATTTAAAAAATTCTTTCCCAGACCATTTTATTGATCATAGGACCTTATATTATTTAGATGCATTACTTTTTGTTTAAAACGCCTTTTAAAAGTTGCAGAGTGTTTTATACAGGGCTGGTCGGCTTTTTTCCTGCGGCGTTTCGAGGTCTGTTTGGCGGGTTTATCGGCGACGTTCAGTGGATCGATTCGCCACACATCGATTAGCTACATCAGATTAAGTTTAAAATTTAATTTTTTTAGGGGGGTGATACTTTTTCCAACTCCTTGATTCTGGTTTTAACCTCCCTGGTGGTATTCCCGAGTGTGACTCGGGGTTAAATTTAGGGTTGCACCGATACCGATACTAGTATCGGTATCGGGGCCGATACTGGGTACTGCAGGAGTACTTGGTACTCGTGCAGTACCCCCGATATTTTTTCTGATACCGGAAGCCGGCATTGAGCCGGCTTGCCGGCATCCGAGGGGCAGCGGCGGCTGTCTGAATGCTCCATCGGCATTCGGACAGCCACCCCTGGAGCTCTCCGCGACGATACTTACCTTCCTGGGCGCCGCCGGGAATGTCTCCGCGCGTGCGCTCGTTGGAAGGACCCCAGCCGCGACCACGTGGGACCATGTGATCGCGGCTGGGGTCCTTCCAGCGAGCGCAGAAACTTTCCCGGCGTCGCCCAGGAAGGTAAGTATGAACACAGTGAGCAGCTGCAGGGCCTGTCCGAATGCCGATAGAGCATTCGGACAGGCCCTGCAGCTGCTCTCCGCGATGATACTTACCTTCCTGAGCGACGCCGGGAAAGTTTCCGAGCGCACGAGCGGAGACATTCCCGGCGTCGCCCAGGAAGGTAAGTATCGTCGCGGGGGGATCCATGAGCTGGGGGCATACCCATGTGTGAGCTGTGGGGGCATATCTATGAGCTGGGGGCATACCCATGTGTGAGCTGTGGGGGCATATCCATGAGCTGGGATGCATACCCATGTGTGAGCTGTGGGGGCATACCCATGTGTGAGCTGTGGGGGCATATCCATGAGCTGGGGGGCATACCCATGTGTGAGCTGTGGGGGCATACCCATGTGTGAGCTGTGGGGGCATACCATGTGTGAGCTGTGGGGGCATACCCATGTGTGAGCTGTGGGGGCATACCTATGAGCTGGGGGCATACCCATGTGTGAGCTGGGGGGGCATACCCATGTGTGAGCTGGGGGGCATACCCATGAGCTTGGGGGCATACCCATGAGCTTGGGGGCATACCCATGAGCTTGGGCATACCCATGTGTGAGCTGTGGGGGCATATCCATAAGCTGGGGGGCATTATCCATGTGTGAGCTGAGGGGCATATCCATGTGTGAGCTGGGGCAGATATCCATGTGTGAGCTGGGGCAGATATCCATGTGTGAGCTGGGGCAGATATCCATGTGTGAGCTGGGGCAGATATCCATGTGTGAGCTGGGGCAGATATCCATGTGTGAGCTGGGGCAGATATCCATGTGTGAGCTGGGGCAGATATCCATGTGTGAGCTGGGGCAGATATCCATGTGTGAGCTGGGGCAGATATCCATGTGTGAGCTGGGGCAGATATCCATGTGTGAGCTGGGGCAGATATCCATGTGTGAGCTGGGGCAGATATCCATGTGTGAGCTGGGGCAGTAAGATATATATATATATATATATATTATATATATATATTATTCAATCGGGGGGATATACATTGAGCTGGGGGCATTTTTATATGGTCTGTTCTTATTGGAAAGCGTCACATGACATTAAAGAAATGCAAAGCCACAAAATGTGATTATTTTCAAGGGGTGATTCTTTTCAAAGAGCATATCTGTGTTTCTTTTATTTTAAAATTGCTTCACTATTAAGGTAACAATTACCTCGGCTTGTGTTTTGCTTTTATTTTTTTAAATTTATTTTAATAATAATCTCCAGTTCTGGCTTTTATTTAGCCTGGTGGTGTCTCTTATATCAGTCTATAAATTATCCTCTGAGACTGGGCATCAGATTTCCCTCTTTATTACGCTGTTTTGCATGAAGTTGAAAAAGCCAAATCATTTGTTTTCATTTCCACAATAATGACTCTGACAGTGTTCTAATTGCTGGTAATAAACCGCTCTCGTATTTCTGTTGGCAACGACCTGTGTAGACTGGACATCTAAAAAAGGTCACAATTCATCAGGTGGAAAAAGAACCAGGCTGAGAAGGGACAAATAGAATTCATGAAGCTTGCAATAACCCGCAAGAGGCCTCTAGGCCGAGCCGGGGGCTCGCCTGAGCTTGGAAGACGGCTGAGCAGGAGCTCGGCCGGCCTCCAGGTTCAGGTGAGCCCCCGGCTCGGCTCGGCTTCTAGGCCCTATTTTGAAAGGGAAATTTTCGGCCGATTATTTATTTATTTATTTATTATTTATTTATTTATTTAGGCTGAAATTTCCATTTCGGCTGAAACCAAAAACACCATTTTCGGCCGCTGATTTTCGGTGGCCGAAATTTCGGTGCATCCCTACTCAGTACCTGCCTGTAATCCACTTATGAAATGGGGACGCTAAAGGAAGATTAGCGAATGCTAATTTTACCCATATTGTCCCCGCTTTAGTAAGGGGCAGCTGTCACCGTGCCCTTGGTCTCTGAGTTATGCATTTCTAATTATTATTGCTTTCCTTTTGTGGGTAAATTTGCTTCAGGTTACTTGTACCTGTATGTGGGAAAAAAAATTGTATTTGTAGTTAAATACTTTTCTTTTACTACCCTGATTGAGTATACTCGGCTTTCAACGCTCTTGCAAGAGCCTAAGCTAAAGTAAACTCTTAACTGAATCTGGAGGTATGCAAGCTAAATATGTTTTCACATGTGCTTTAGAATGTGCCCCTAATGCTTTAACACGTTGAAATTACTTGTAAAGCTTGCAGGTCCATTTTTAATTTTTTTTTTCCCCTTTCAATCCTGGAAGCAGTGCTGCTTGAATATGGCTTACCTACAGTGAACATATACAGTAGTGATGCTAAAGCATAGATTTACTTTGTGGATAATGGAAAGCAATTTCCTATAAAACCACCAGATCCTGACAGTGGTTTTATAGAAAACCAATTGGTAGTGAAGAGGTTAAAGTAGGGCATGACTGACTTAAAATGAACCGACAATAGCCGAAGACTGAGCGACAGACACGGGCAATCAAGCCTTCTACAAGAAGTCCTCCTCCACCCGCTGCTCGCCATTAAGCCTGATGTTTAATCTCTGCTCTTCACTCTGAAGCAACGCCTTAATTCTGTAGATACATTTCACTCTATTGACTGTTTCGACTTGAGGTGATGATTTCAAAGCCTGGGCAACTTTAGGAGCCAGATATTCAGTAATTGACCCCAATGTATTGCTCACTTTCATGCTTTCGTGTGTTCAGTATAGATCTCCTTAGTGAGAAGAAAAAAAAAAGGTTTGTGAGGGTCCTGAGGACAAGCAAAGGCACTAGTGGCCTGCTCTACAGTGGGGCACGCTCAGGTCTCACAGGGTTTTTGCTCGATTGTACCATTACAGGAACAAATGCTCCATATGCAAATCACTCTGCTCTCACCCAGAAAGGGTGGCCAGTACTGAATGCCAAGGACGTCATCCCTGCACGAGAGGTGCAGCAAACCCCGGCGATCGACCTGAGCGGGCCCCAGCATAGAGCAGGCCACCAGTGCCGTTACTCATTCTCAGGACCCTCACGACCCCCCCCCCTTTAAGATCTCCTTAGGTCTGTGCTTTTCCAACCGGTGAGCCAGGCATAGAATAGGGATGCACCAATACCATTTTTTTAAGACCGAGTACCGATACTTTTTTCCAGGTACTCACCGAAACTGAGTACCAATACTTTTATTTAAAGTCATCTGACTGCTTTCCAATAAATTTAGGATTTTTGCTGAAAGCCTAATTTATGGAAATAGTGAAATGTATGGCCAGATACCCAATTTACCCACTGCACAGACCCAGACCATACAGAAAGACCATATATATATATATATATATATATCTATCCCCACACATACCAGACCAGATATGCGTATATCCAACAGACCTCAGATACATATATACCCCCCCAGACCCGTGTGTGCGTGATTTGTGTTGCGCACACACACAATCCTCAGATACGCACACACGTCTGTGTGCGTGCGTGCGTGTGTATGTACAATTCAAGACTTCAGATACAGACATGGGGTGGCTGGTGGAATGCTCTAACAGCATTCTCCCAGGCCCCTGCGGCTGGCTGTGTTCCAGCGAGCGGCCAATCTAAACCTTTGCCGGCAGCCGTTCGCTGGAACACGGCCAGCCATAGGGGCCTGGGAGAATGCCACTAGAGGCACCAGGCGCCTCGGATACCGGCAAGCCAACTCAATGCTGACGTTGGTATCCAGGCATCTGCACGAATACTAAGTACTTGTGCAAATGCCGGTATCGGCCCCGATAAGATACTAGTATCGGTGCATCTCTAGCAAGGAATATTCCATACATTCAGCAGCCAGCATCAAGATTCAAGACTAGTGACTACCTGACGAGCTCTGCTAGAAGTTGGAGGTTTCTTGCTGGTAGGAATAATATAGCGTAACTCATTCATAGATGATACACAATTAACGAAAAATCTTTCTGAGAGCCAATCATACCCAAGGCATAAGAGGCAGGAGCATGCGCGGTGTCCATTAGTGAGTGTTGTTTGTGGTGGTGATGCTGAGAATCCAAAAAGAAAAATGAAGAAATAGAAATTGTAAAGTCCGGATCTCTTGGTTGTGTGAATGTGTACCTGCTGGACGTCATCACGTCTCCTTGTCCTGGATATGTAATGTGATGCCCACAGATCCACTGGCTGCTAGGGATCTCTGGAAAAAACTATGCTGAGTGTTGGGATAAACAGCATTATGTAATGTTTTTCCATCTATGATATAAACACGTAGCATTTGTAAGCTTTTGATGTCCCCAAGACATGTGAAGTAATCGGCTTTCATTTCTTCCTTCCTTTTCCTGCAGAATATGGAACACCCTGACTGATAACTATGGCAATGTGATGCCTGTCGACTGGAAAACCTCGCACGCCCGAGCGCTGCACTTGCCAACACTAAACCTTCTAGACAAAGCAGTAAGTGATGTCACACGTGATTTGTTACGTGGTGGGAGGCTGTGTGTTGTGAAAGTCCACTAACATTATTTGGGGGAGGGATGTTCCCTTAGGATTGCATGGTTTTAAGGGTTATATTTGCGTTTAAATTAAGTCCCAATTGCTAAAATAATTCTTTTAACCATCTACTTATTTTCTATTTACAAGGAGGGAGAAGAGTTCCTGCTGTTCTTTGCTCTTCTTCACTCCTCATATTGCATGCAAAAACCTTGTTTGTGAGACCTGAGCGGGCACCCACCGTAGAGCAGGCCATTGTGCTGTTGCTCGTTCTCAGGACCCTCATAAACACCCCCCCTTGCTTCTCACTATAATTGTAAAGGGTCATCCAGACGTGGACCCCTTGCTTGATGTGCCTAGAGGGGTGTCAGCTATACCCTCCTGACGAGGCCCAAGAAGGCCGAAACGATCGTCGGGGGTTGCTGCACCTCTCGTGCAGGGATGACGTCCTTGGCAGTCAGCACTGGCCACCCTTTCTGGGTGAGAGCAGGCTGATTTGCATATGGAAAATTCATCCCTGTAATGGCACAAGCAAGCTAAAACCTTGTTTGTGAGACCTGAGCGGGCACCCACCGTAGAGCAGGCCATTGTGCTGTTGCTCGTTCTCAGGACCCTCACAAACACCCCCCCTTGCTTCTCATATTGCATGCATCCTCCCCTTTTAACCCCGGGCATTACTACAAACCTCCAGCTCTTATCTCCCACCTCAACTACTGTAACCCTCTTCTCATTGACCTCAAACGACCCCAGGTTCTCCATTTACAGTCTGTAATGAACACCCCTGCCAGGCTCATCCACCTTACATCCCCTACCTCTCACGCCTTCTATTGTCATCAATCCCTACACTGGTGCCCTGTAACACTTAAAATTCAAAATACTGGTCCTCACATACAAAGCTCTCCATAACCGCGCCCCTGCCTGCATCTCCTCCCTTACAGCAGGTATCTTTAATCCTAGTCCCTTCGCTTCACCAATGATCTTTATAGTATCCGCTGCTTTTACACACACACTCGCTCCTTCCCAACGGAGGAACTCGCTCCCTCCCAGCGGCGGAACTCGCTCCCTCCCAGCGGCGGAACTCGCTCCATCCCAGCGGCGGAACTCGCTCCCTCCCAGCAGCGGAACTCGCTCCATCCCAGCGGCGGAACTCGCTCCCTCCCAGCGGTGGAACTCGCTCCTTCCCAACATTCTACTCTCTGTGAGCCTCCAGCCTTTCAAAATGTCTGTAAAAACGCATTGCGCTAGAAAAGTCGATCAACTCTGTCCATAACCCCCTTTGCACCTTTCCTGTTCTTTTCCCCACACAGCTCCCATACACCCAATTGTTTCTCTATTGATTTTTTGATTGTTTTGTCCTACCCATTGTGTATCACAGACATACAGGGAATGAAGAGAATCATGATGCAGTTGGTATCAGGATATATTTGTAATAAAGTCCCTTTAAGTGATTGTTGAAGATTATGTGTGTTGTTGTCCACCGTGCATCACGACCTGTGGTAGAGCATTTTGTTTTATAGCATGCCAGGATCTCACTGTCTGGAGTAGCCACAATTAGTATCACATACCTAGAATTTTACAAACCTGTCTAGTCTACATGAAAACCTTCTCCAATCCAGGAAATCTGTCATGCCGTTGTCCATGAGTGGAGTGTACCCTGGTGACCAGGCCCGCTTGCATGCTGGTGGAGGTTTTGTTAAAATTGCATTTTAATAAAGATTAATTATTCAGCCTGGTAGTAATAATCACACAGGTCTAGTACAGCTCTCCGATGGATGTGTGATGAGATTTCACACTTGCAATTCCGCTTCCCTGCTGTGTGAGCCATTAAAAGCTGTGTGTCGCTGCGCTCACTGGAGAAGAAACTGCTCCGTCTCACATAAAGTCTTCTGTCAGACGGCCCAAACAAGACGTCATCGCATATTTCCAGAGAAGCACTTGAACAAATGTCATATTGTCAAAGAAACCCAGCTCAGCAGCTTCAGTGTGTGCCCTCCAAAAAATAATTATATGCGCTTAGCCTCAACATACAAGACACGATATACACCCGTCAACGTTAAATAAATGGATCACTTGGGGAAACGTGCAGAAGGTGCAGTAACCCAGAACTTGTGGTTCATTTGAGTCAAAGAAGACTAGGAATAGTTGTATTGTGTAGAAAATGCCATACTGAAGATGAAGCATTATGCCTCAGCTCTAGCTACTGGTAGTTTGGATGTTGGATTCCTAATTGAGGTCTTATGTCGAGAAAGGCGGCCATTTAAGGAATTTGTGGTTTGACACCCTGCCCCCCCAACCAGGTCCACCCAGAGACCCTCAGTTCTCTTGCCTGTCCTCAGAGGAGTAAATTCCTGAATTGGGGAATGTGAAGCCCCATGCACTGGATTCCCTCCAGGACACGAGCCACTGCATTCTCTTTGTTTTTTTTCTCTCAATATGATCTGAACTGCATCGTATGGTTTGTTTTTCCATTGTGTTTGAATAGCTGTAACTTAGTCGTTACATTTGCCACATTTTATCTTCCAGGTAAATAACAATTTGAATCTGGACTTATCCGATGACGAAGAGTTAAGGGAGCAGCTAGACATGCACTCCATCATCGTTTCTTGCATCAATGAAGAACCACTCTTCACTGCCGAGCAGGTAACCTCGTCAGTGAGCTTCAACCAGTGTGAATAGTAGAAAAGGGACCCTTAACGTGTGTGTGTATGTATATATATATATATATGTATATGTATGTATGTATGTATGTGTATATATATATATATATATATCTATCTCTACACACACATCAGTGTTTATCTGGAATTTCTGAAATCCAATAACTTTTTGAGTGCCAACATGACCCAAAAAGTGTGAAATTCTACACCTGATCACCTGTAACGGGGCACAAGATTATTAAAAAATATTCTATATAATAACTACAGGCTCTGGGTATAAAGTGTGTAAGAAACTTCAATTAATTTCTTGGTTTAGATTCGGATCTCTCCCCAAAGAGAGATCATTATTTTTATGAAAATACTCCAAAATCCAAAAGAAACCTGAAACTTAAAGCACTTGCAGTCCCAAGCTGCTTTTCTAATTGTTTTTTTAATCATTTCAGGAATAAGCATTTTTTTAGCAATTTTACTTATTCTACCTACTAGAGCAGTGACACTCAACAACCTTTCTGTGAAGGGAGGAGTGAGCAGGTAGAGATGAAAAGTGTTGAAAGGAATCAAACTAAGTGGGGATTTATTACTGATATGAATGTATATAAATATAATTCAGGGATGTGCAAACTACAGCCCCCCCCCCCCCATATGTTCCTGAACCACAACTCCCAGACATTTCTGACTGCATTAGATGATGGCGAAGCATGGGAGTTGTAGTTCATGGACATCTGGGGGGCCGGAGCTAGGACATCCCTGATATAATGCAATGCCAGTGACCTATTCATTAGCTGGATTGTACAAAGGGTATGTGACTTGAAGAAAGGAGATTTCACATAATGCAAAGAATTCCTTACAAGAATTACAGTAAATGGTAATATTCTTTCTAGAATCGTTGTTCAAATTCGTTAATGACTTTTAAAAAAAGGTCTAATTTCAACAGTATTAGCTTATTTTAATGTTGTTGAGGTATATACAGGGTAATTCAAAGAGCTCCGAATTGTAGCTGAAATTCAGTGTACGGTTACCTTTCCTGGCTATTCAGCTATCCAGAGAGGAGGCAGTTCGCCAAATCTTGGCGAATTGCCTGCACATATGGTGCCTGTTCGAGGGCAGTGAATCCCCCATAGTGAAGCAATGCTTAGTTTATTCAGAGAACACCAAACAGCAGTGACAGGTTGCCGAAATGCCCTGCCATTCAGTGGTTTAATTCAACAGGTTTATTCAGACGAATCCCATAGGCTTCAATGTTAAAAATATTCCCGTTTTAATGTAATATCTAATAAACCGTTTATTATAATATTCTGCAGTAAAAAGTCTCTTTATTTTTAGATTTTTTTTTAGGATCTTTTAGGCATTTTTCGGGACTTTTTTCTTAAATGTTTTTTTTTTCTGTAACAGCCCTTTTTATTATCATTCATTGGATCTTATATGTAAATTTCAGACATTTTCGTTCAGTAGTTTCTTTGCAAACAGCGTTTCACTCCTCAAACATCCAAGCATATTAGTTTTTTTTTGTTCACTCCATTCGTCTGCAGTGTCGGGTTTTTCCGGCAGCTGCTTTGCGCTGTGCACGACGCTGCTCGGGTTTCTCCGGCATGTTCGGTGGGGTTAATCCAGATGTTTTTGCGGATTTGGTGAGCCTTCGCCTGGTTTTGCGGTGAGTGTTCATCGGGTTTGCGACGACTTTTTCCTGCACTACGACGGCCCTGTGGTGTTTGCTGAATACACTGCAGGGTCGCCGAATCGTACTGAATTGAAGAGAACGAAAAGTCACTGAGCGTGCGGTGACTTTTCGATTCTATTTGAATAACCCTTATAGTGTTTAGGTTTACGCTAATGAACAGCATGTGCTCAGATGTTCCTTAGCAGTGTTTTGTTGTTGAAAGGTCATTGAAGAGATTGAAGAAATGATGCAGGAGTCCCCTGATCCAGAAGAAGAAGATGCACCACCTCAGCCAGATCGCCTGTCTATGCTTTCACAGGAGATCCAGACCCTCAAAAAATCCTCCACAAGCAGCATCTACGAAGAAAGTAAGGGGCATTGTGTAATGTGTGTGCAGTTTCATTGGTTTGTTTTATCACTTGTGCTGTTACATGTTTGATAGAAACAAGTATAAAAAAGGGAGAGATGAAACCTTACATAGTAAATATACTGGATACCTTGTATAAAGGCAAAGTTAATTAAACTGATAAACCCACCCTATACTGAGCAGTGAGTGTTTAGACAAACAGATTTTATACATTGTGAATGAGAATGGCTTTGATATAGCTTGTGTAATATTTGGGGGTAACGATGGGAATCCTCCCTTTTTATCATGTAGTTAGAATTTGTTTTCAGATGGAAGGGGGTAAGTAATATTGCATCTATTTCATTTGTGTGTGTGTGTATTTGTTCCACAATCAGATCTCTCAAATGTTTATGGAGAAACAAAACTATTACTTTATCACTTTCTCATAATAGAGCAATCTCCTTGTAGACCGGTGGAATGGCTCACTGCTTTGTTTCTTGTCCTGGTCACTTTCAGGCCTTTGTGCCAGAGTTGATGTTGATATCAAACAGCCTGTGTTGAAATGACCCAGGGGTGGTAGTATTCTAAACTGTCTTATACATCAGTCTGCAGGGCCATACCTCAAAATTTCCACTCGCCTGCTAGCATTTGGCGAGTGGAAATTCCGTGAGGGCAAGTAGGAATGCAGACGCAGGCAGCACTATAAATTATTTTGCGCTGCCTACGTTGTATATTCTGGTGGCGGCTGTGTTTTTTTAGGCGTGGCTGCTGAATCCAAGATGGAGGCCAGTGGTCCCCTCTGAAGTCAGAGAGGGCCCCCCTCTGAAGTCAGAGAGGGCGTGTCGAACATCTGCCGCCCATGCCTGCCCCGTCCTGGCGGTTCTCATCTGGTCCCTCGCTCTGCTCACACTTGGGTATACATGTGTCTGGGTATACATGTGTCTGGGGTCTGATGTTAGGTGTGGCAACTGGTGGCGAGTAACTGTTAAATGCCTGGGTTGTAGTTCGGGACTTGAAATTTTGAGCCCTGCGCAGGACATTACTTTGGATAAAGTTCCTCAAAAATTACTTAACTGGACCCTCTCTTCCTGAAGTGTTTTTTGGTATTGTATCTTTCTCAAAAACCTAAATCCTGGAAACCTCCCTCCCATTTGACCACTTTGAACAGGGGTGGGGGGCTTATACGAAGGGCACCAGATTTTACCAAAGAAAAATCCTAATCGCATCCGGAAAAGCTTCAGTGAAGCTTCTCCTGCAGCTGTTTTCCCTTTTGTGAAACCCTAGTGTTTATTGGCATTACAGCAATGGCAATTTTCGCTGGTGCAGTTCGAATGGCTATATATATATATATATATATATATATATTATAATAATTGCTAAATCCTACTCTTAATTTGTTAATTGTGTTCTGTCAGATCTCCACAACAAACGGTCATCAAACTTAGGCTCCAGATAGAGAACATAGGAGCAAGGCGATGTTTTGAGTATAGGCCCTTGGGATCCACACAGTAATTTTTTTGGCATCGATGGCTACTGGCCCCAGAATTTGTCAAGCCCTGTTACAATGCTCATTTATTAGTAGATCCTTTCACTGTGTGTGCGGCACAATTCTTGTGTTTTTAAGTGTGTAACCTGTGTTTTCTGTGGCTCCTGTCATGTTTTATCGCTGAATCCTTTCCATCGTGTGTTAAGCACAGCAGCTAATTTCCTTGATGTTACCAGGCAATTTCTGGCTGTCCTTGAATGTGTTTGGCCTGCGGGTAATTAAGCCGGCGTGGAACTCCTCTGCCACTGAAAGAGAAATGTAGCCAGCGGGGACTGTGTCACAGCTCTAATATTAGACATAATCCCATCCCAGGCTGTAGTGACACACTGAGAAAAAAGACGGCAACGCGCAGGACCGATATACAGTGTATTTCTATATATCATCAGAATTCAACTCGTAGCTTTCATGATCAGCAGTATCTGCAAGTGAATGGAAAGCGGAAACTGCTCTTCCATAAAAAGCGTCAGTCGTAAGCATTAACACGAAAAAGACTGACGTGCTCATAACTGAATGAATGACTGGGGGTCAGTGTGTGTGTGCGCGTGACAGAGCGGCTGAGAATACGTGGCGTTGGAAGTGTGTGTGTGTGTATAGTGTTTAAAGTGAACACGTCGAGGCAGCTCATTAAATTCTATTTATATATTGTACGAGCAAAACGACAACAAACGTGCAGACCTTCTGTAAAGAAGCACATACAGACACCTATCGAGCGTTTTGTAAACCGCAGATCTCTATCCGGAGATGGGGGGGGGGGGATGGTCCTAGAGGCTATTTACTTTCTGCTCTTCTTTAAAAATAAAAAATAAAAGGTCTTTCAAGCAGGTCCGCCTATAGGGACTAGGGGCAACGAGTCTGGAGCTACTGCAGGAGTTCCCAGCTCTCTTCAGTGATTGAGTAGAGCGTTAGGAAATCCTTCATCCAATCCAGAAAACTTCCCAATAGTGTGCTCTGCGTGCAAATCGATGGCTGCTTCTGGGTAATTTTAACTCTCCTATTTTTAAAACAAGTCTGTTTTTGGCCTGCCAAACTTCATGAATTTAAAAAAAACAACTTGAAAAAGCTTGCCAAATAATGACCTTTTTAGTTGGACCCCCTGCAGTTCATGCTTGTTTTCTGCTGCTTTCTCTGCCCTTTCGTCTCCACTTCTCTGAACTATAGTGGATCGCAAAAGTCTACACACCCCGTTAAAATGTCAGGAATCTGTGATGTAAAACAAAATGACAAAGATAAATCATTTCAGAACTTCCACCTTTTAATGTGACCAATAAACTGTACAACTCAAATGAAAAACAATCTGAAATCTTTTAGGTGGAGGAAATAAAAATAAAGTAAAATAATCTGGTTGTTGTCATGCTGAAAGGTGAAGTTCCTCTTCATGTTCAGCTTTCTAGCAGAAGCCTGAAGGTTTTGTGCCAATATTGACAGGTATTTGGAACATTTCTTAATTCTCTCTATCTGGACTAAGGCTCCAGTTCCAGTTGAAGAAAAACATCCCCTTGGCATGATGCTGCCACCACCATGTGTCACTGTGGGTATGGTGTCCATTTGGTGATGTGCGGTGTTGTTTTTGTGCCAAACATATCTTTTGGAATTATGGCCAAAACGTTCAGCCTTGGTTTCATCAGACCAGAACACATTTTCCCACATGCGTTTGGGGACTTCAGATGTGTTTTTGCAAAATTTAGTCGGGCTTTGATGTTTTTCTTCGTAAAATGCTTCCGTCTTGCCACTCTACCCCGTAGGCCAGACATATGAAGAATACGGGAGATTGTTGTCACATGTACCACACAGCCAGATATTCCTGCAGCTCCTTTAATGTTGCTGTAGACCTCTTGGCAGCCTCCTTGACCAGTTTTCTTCTCGCCTTTTCATCACATTTGGAGGGATGTCCAGTTCTTGGTAATGTCACTGTTGCGCCATATTTTCTCCACTTGATGGTGACCGTCTTTACTTTGTTTCATGGTTTATCTTATGACTTGGAAATTCTTTTGTACCTTCTCCTGACTGATATCTTGTAACAATGAGATCCCTCTGATGCTTTGGAAGCTTCTCTGTGGACCATGGCTTTTTCTGTATGATGAGTAGGGATGAGCTGTTCGAGTTCGGACGGTTCGACCCGATCTTTGGCAGTTCGAAAGTTCGCAAACTTCGAACTTTTTGGGTGTGTTCGGTTCGAGTTCGAAAAAAAAGGAAATTTTGAAAATCTAGAAATAAAGAGACTCTTTACTGCAGAATATTATAAGCAACGGTTTATTAGATATTGAATTAAAAACTAATGTATACGTGGAAAGATTCTCAAGTCTAAATGACCTCTGTTCACAAACAGGCATAACACCAGGTGTTTTTAGTCTGGTAATCAATTTGATACATTGCACACTATACTGAGGGGGTGGTGTCTGCTTTTGATTCAGATTTGAGAATTAATTTCCCTCCTAAAACTTCCTAATATGCTGCATTTAACTGGTGTTTGAAAAAAATTCAAAATAACGTCTAAAGCAATGTTATTTTTCACCTCGGGATTAAACATTCACAGGGTTATTAAGAGAGCGGTGAAAAGCAGGAGAATAACTGGAGAAGTGAAAATTCCAGGTCAAAATAGCCAAACCAGAAAAATTCTCCCGTTTAAGGCTAGGGACAGATGAGCGCATTTTCTGCGGCCACCGTCAAAATGTACGTCGATGCGTGCGCACGCATTTTTTCACGGAATACGCTTAAGTGGTCAGACGATGCGCAATTCTGGACGTATTTCATGACGATGGGGTGAAAAGAAGTCTAGGGAAATCCGGCTGTTTGAACGTTATGTTGGCGCACACTAGCAGCGTCTGACATCTCCTAATCACGCACACACGCTGCTATGCGGCCGCAGCGCACTCTGTACGTCAGTAGCAGCGGTTTAACGTTCTCGAAAATGCGTTCATTTTCCACTTGCGTTGCGCGGCCGGACTTTGTGCGACCGTACTTCGTATATTGGCTGTCATTGCCCGTCATCTGCTGCTAGTCGCGGCGTGATTAAGTGCGCCAGAACGCGCGTTCGCACTGCCTCAGTCTGACCCTAGCCTAACTCACTTTCCAAATTGGCTATTTGGTCTAGATTGTTCTCTTCTCCTGCCAGTTCTCCTGGCTTTCACCTCTCTCTCAGGGTTGTTCAGAGAAAGATGAAAACCAGGAGAATGGCAGGAAAAGAGAACAATCTGGAACAAATAGCCGATTTGGAAAGTGAGATAAGGCTAGGGTCAGACTAACGCATTTTTTCGCAGCGACCGTCAAAAAGTGCGTCCGAACGCATTGCCGTATTTTTTCATACGATGTGCATTTTTGTGCGTGATTTTTTACGGATCCAAACCAGGAAACTTTGGGTGTCTGGACGTTATGTTGGCTGGACATGAGCAGGGTCTGACGTCTCCAAATCACGCACACACGCCGCTAGTGGACACAGCGCACTCTGTACGTCCGTACTAGCGGTTCTGCGTTCTCGAAAAAATGCGTTCATTTTCCACTTGCGTTGCGCAGCTGGACTTTCGTGCGACCGTACTTCGTATATTGGCCGTCATTGCCCGTCATTTGCTGCTAGTGCGGCCGTGATTAAGTGCGCCTAAACGCACGTTAAAAATTCGCTAGTCTGACCCTAGCCTAAATGGGAGAATTCTTCTGGTTTGGCTATTTTGACCTAGAATTTTCCATTCTCCAGTCATTCTCCTGCTCTTCACCGCTCTCTGAATAACCCTGACAGGGTTATTCAGAGAAAGGTGAAACTCAGGAGAATGACTGAAGAGAAAATTCTAGGTCAAAATAGCCAAACCAGAAAAATTCTCCCATTTATCTCACTTTCCAAATCGGCTATTTGGTTTAGAATTTTCCATTCTCCAGTCATTCTCCTGCTTTTCACCGCCAAAAAATCACTAAACTTTTTCTGCGTGTCCGAAAATGTCTCCTCTTTTCATACAGACTGCCGCCCCAAGCAGTTGTTTATGGCTAGATTAAAGGAAAAGCATTTACCGTCATTTGAAATGTCATTTTTTGTTTTTTACATATTTCTATACATCCTAGAAATCCGCCACTTCACGGGCAGGTTATGGGGACCTCCTAGGCACGATATTTGAAGGAATTTTTCGTTTTTATTTTTAACCCTTATTTCATGGAAAACTCAGTCCTTTCGCTGCTGAGGCATTTCCCGCCTCTCTGCTGAGGTAATTTTTACCGATTTTGCTCATTATGTTTAAACGTGTTTTGAAGGCTTATTTTAGTATATGACCCAGACATATTATATATCGTTCTTTCCGTCAGACTCGGCAGATTCATAATATGTCATTATTATAAGTATACGTCATGACCTGTCTGTATATTATAACAAGAAATGCAATAAAATATGAATTTTCAATAGTTTACAATGTGTAAAGTGTTTTTTTTTTTCACATTTTAACATGCGAGCAATTGCGGTTATATTTTGTATGGGGTGCGCTTGTTAAAAAAATTAGAGATGGAGTCTCGTTACATTTTTTTTGGGGAAAATTACGCGATTTTTAACAAACGCACCGCATACAAAAATTGTTAGTGCAGCGTTATTGTTCACATTATAATTGAAATGGGAACAAAATTGCTGCATTAACGAACCAAAAAAAGAAAAAAAAACTTTTTTTTTTTTTTATAATTTTAAAATATATATATATTTTTTTTAAACTTTTTCTTACTCATGTTTGGTATTGTTGGAACGGCCATGCTCTGGCCGATCCAACAATACCAAACATTAACCCCTAACTGCCACGGATCGGGAGATAGGGGGTTCCAATGAACCCCCTATCTCCACCATTGGTGGCAGTTAGGGGTTAACTCCAGGACTGGCGTCATCTTGCTATGCACGATGATGCCAGTCCTCGGGGGGCATTCCCGGAAGCTTGGCCGACATCCAAGATGTCGACCAGCTCCGGGAAAGGATCACGAACCGGCGCTTTTCGGCGCCAATTCGTGATCCGGCCCCCATTGGGTTAATGCCAGGTACCATTTGGAAGGGCAGGCTGTGCCCTTCCAAACGGTGCCTGGGTTAACCCCCTGCACGCCGCCGATCGGGAGGGAGAGAGGTCCGAAGGACCTCCCCCCTCCCTTTCAGGCGCCTCCTCCGCACATGTGCGATGACACCTGAATCAGGTGTCATCGCGCCCCCACGATGACACCTAATTACTCCGGCGGCGGTTCCGGGTGCTGGGCTGACATCAAGGATGTCAGCCCGCACGGGGGGGGGGTCCAGCGATCGGCCGAACGCTGGCCCCAAAGGGAGGACGCGCTCAGCGCGTCCTCCGCAAGGAACGAGACTGCGGGTGGACGCGCTGAGCGTGTCCTCCGCAGTGAAGTGGTTAAAAACGTTTTTTTTTTAAACTTTTTGTCCTTGTTTCCTGTCCCCCAGGGCACTATCCGGCCCCCATACACCTTTTATGGCAAATATCTAGCATATATGCCCTCTTGGAGGGCACTCTAAAAACCGAATTTTCAGCCCCATTGACTTGTATTGAGTTCGAGTTCGGGATCGGGTTCTGATACGAACATTTGGGAAGTTCGGCTCCGAACCGAACTCAGGGAGTGTTCGGCTCATCCCTAATGATGAGGAATGAAAATGTCAGGAAAGACCTACTAGAACAGCTGAACTTTATTTGGGGTTAATCAGAGGCGCTCTAAATGGTGGCAGGTGTGTACTGACTCCTATTTAACCCTTTCACTGCTGAGGACGTGTGGGACACGTTGACGCATGTTACATGCTGAGGACGTACCCCACACATCATCAGCTGTGCGGGACCCCCGGCGGAAATACTTACCTCTCTGTCCGGGGTCCCGCAGAGTTCTGACTTCAGCGTCCTCAGACGCTGAAGTCAAGCTCCTCCCGACGTAAATGACATAATCGCGCGATGACGTCATTTCCAGGCGACCCCCCCCCCCCCCCGGCAATGCCGGGAGATAGCCTGGAAGGGAGAGGGGGGGGGATCCGTTCGGATCCCTCTCCGTCCCGATTGGTAAGGAGCAGCGCCAAAAGCCAGGCACCGCTTAAAAGGGGAGAGTCTCCCCTTTTAAGCGGTGCCTGGCTTTAACCCCTCAAGCACCGGGTCGCACTTCAGCACCTTGCGGCACCTAAGTGCAGCCTAGCTCCGGTGGGGGCCACCATCTTGGATGGCGGCTCCACCCCCGGGTCCCCCCTCGCTGCCCGACGTCATCACGCATAGCGTGATGATGTCAGTTAGCCGGGGAACCCCTAGCTGCCCAGTGATTTCCCAAGGAAATCCCCTGGTGGAGATAGGGGATCCTTTGAACCCCAATATCTCCAGAACTGTGCCAGCTAGGGGGTCATGGAGGGCTGAGCATGACCAGGTACAAAGTAAAAAATAGAGAAATAAATAATAAAAATAATAAATTTTAAAAAAAAATCACGTATTTTTTTTGTGTGTTGTATTTATTAATGCAGCAATATTGTTCACATTTCAATTATAATGTGAACAATGATGCTGCACTAATGATTTTTTTCTATGGGGTGCGTTTGCTAAAAATCACGTAATTCCCCCCAACAAAATGTAACAAGTGCCCATTTCTAGTTTTTGTACAAGCGCACCCCATAGAAAATATAACCGCGAACGTTCATGTGATAAGAAAACACTTTACACGCTGCAGATGATTAAAAATTAAATTTGTATTGCATTTTTTGTCATAATATACAGGCAGGACATGATGTATACATATAAAAATGATTTGGGGGTCATATAATAAAATGTGGCTTCAAAACGCGTTTAAACATGATGAGCGAAAGCAGTAAAAATGAGCTCAGCACACAGGCATGAAATGCCTCAGCAGTGAAGGGGTTAACATGATTTTCAATGTGATTGCTTAATTCTGAACACAGCTACACCCCCAGTTATAAGAGGGGTGCACACTTATACAACCAGATTATTCTAGTTTATTTTTATTTCCTCCACCTAAAAGATTTCAGTTTGTTTTTCCATTGAGTTCGGTTTATTGGTCACATTAAAAGTGGAAGAAGTTCTGAAATGATTTATCAGAGTCTTTTTTTTTTTACAGGGTGTGTAGACTTTTTTTTTCTATCCACTGTAAGTGTATCCTGAATTTGTAAGACCCTTGTTTAGACAAAATGCTGACCTTGGAGAATCCATTGACAAATCCATAGTCCTGGTTCTAACACTGGCTCGCATTTCATCTTTTTTGGCATTTTACATTCTAGGTTCATGTTTTTAATGCTCTCCGTCCCGTCTCACCCCCTTCTCACAGAAGTGAAGAGGATGTCAGTCGCAGAGTTAAATAATCTGCTTGATGAAATTGAAACGGCCATTAAGGATTACTCGGAAGAGCTGGTGCAGCAGCTGGCTCTGCGGGACGAGCTCGAGTTTGAGAAAGAGGTGAAAAACAGCTTTATATCTGTCCTCATTGAAGTGCAGAATAAGCAGAAAGAACACAAGGAGAATCTGAAAAAGAAGAAGCGGCTGAGGAGTGGGAATGCGCAGAATGGCAAGCAAGACCGGAGTCACATGCCTGGAACGGTAAGGATGTACTGTTTGCCTGCAGAGAGCATTGGGATCCATAATGTCTGATTGCCACGCACTAAGTAAAGAATAAGATCTGCTAATAGATGACTAAAAATGAAACCCCTACTATTTTAACCCTTTAGGCCCCGATCACACTGTGCGATTTGAAAATCGCGCGATTTTCTGATTGCGACATAGAGCAATAATGTCGAGCGACATTGCGGTTTTGTGCGATTTTGCAAACCACCACCAATTCAAATCGCAAAAAAAAGGGTCATGTACCAGCGACATGCTACCGCGACATCGCGCAGCAAGATGTGAACAGCTCCATTGAAATGCATTGGAGAAGCTACATAGTACGACGTCGCAGCAAAATCCATGCGATAAAATCGCACAGTGTGAACGGGGCCTAAATGTGCGTTATACTTCCTAGTTCATACCAACGTTGATCTGGATGGGATAGGCTGCGGTTTCTGCTCAAGCCTCAGCTGTCACATGACCGGGGCAAGGCTGGGGCTCGATCCGGGACCCAGATCGGCGCTTGCTGATCTCCGTCATCTGGTCAGGGCTAATCCCCAACACTCAGAGGGCTGAGTCAGCAATTTGATACACCCTGGTCTGGGGGACACTTTGAGAGTCCCTTTTAATTTTATTGAATTTTTATTTTTAACTTCTGCTGTGTCTGCTTACCCAGGCCTCGATCTGACGTTTGTGTCTGCTCTTAACCCACACCTCCCTGCATTGATGGGTTTGCTGTTGGAACCCAATCAGCAAGCTGCACTCGTCAGACTCCTAATTAATGTTCTCTCTGTGTTCTGTTCTAGTTTCCTTTCTTTCTCGATGTGTAATGACTGAGCCTAATGTCCGCCCAGCTTACAACGTGCTCTTTACTAACAGTCTCTCTTCTCTTTCTCCTCCTCTCGCTCTGCACCGCTTTCTGTATTTGCTGTAGCGCTTCAGCATGGAAGGTTTGTCAAATGTCATACAGAATAGCTTTCGCCAGACGTTTGGGAGCTCATGTGGCGACAAACAGGTGCTTGGGGTTTTCTTTCTCTGCACGTCTCATTATTTTGTCATCTGTTGTCAAATCAAATGATCGACTGATTTTCATTCTTTAGAATTGTTTGTGTAAGTCGAGGTATATACTCGGATTAATCGATGTAAGTGACCGGCTCCTTCTGTATGTAATTCTATTCATATATACACGTTGATATCATACATGCGCCTTCTGATTAAATGGAATGGAAAGTCAGGCCGCAGCCTATGGAATAAAGGAAGGAAATGGTGAAATTGTACTGTATATATGAACTTGGGGGCATGAAGCCACACAGTTGTACATGGCAGAGAGGTGAATTCACTTGGGCAGACCTTGGAGCTACTTCATAGGAGTTACAAGGCTTGATGACTGTGTATACATTTCTATAAATCAGCAGTGTGTATCCAGGAATCTCTAAACCACAAAATAAACACTGAGCTATTTTTTATTTATTATTTTCTTTTTTAATAAAGGATTTTACCAGGAAGAATACATTGAGATTTCTCTCGTTTTCAAGTATGTCCTGGGTGGCGAGTATGTACCATTAGGTGTCTTGCCCAAGGACTATTGGAAAGGGATGATGCGTATTCCTACTCTTTTCCAGTTCTTATCCCTCCCTGCACAATTACTGAAGTCCTTAGGGTATGGGAGGTCCGGCTGACTGCTTGGATTCTCATGGCATAGATTTTTTTTATGTGTAACCTGTCAGTTTGACACATCATGTCCATTGAAGAGATCCATTTTTAGTTCCTGCTTTTTTTTCTTCCTTCTAAAGGTAGTTTCCTCGCTCGTTCCTGGAGATTAATTTTGGTTAGTGTCACACTATCACAATTGATCATCAAACTCATTCTCCGTATAAAAAGCTATTTCATACCTGCATTAAAAATGGATTTTAAATTGATTATCTGATCATGTGAATTTAAATAACCATAGGTAAAATAATAACACTTTTATCCCTACAATTGAGTAAAGAATCTCGTTTTTTTCTCAAATACGTATTTATCCTTATTAAAAAAACGTAAACTATATTATCGAATTTAATATTTTAGGGACCAATGAACAATTCTGCTTTATTTGGATCAACAGATGAATTTTGCTTAGTTTTGATGCTTTACCTATTGCCAACAGGTTCCTCATTAGAACAGGACACAAATCCGTGTACCTCAAAAGCACCGATTTAATCTTTAGTATAATGAAATAGAGAACAATAAGATTAAAGTATTGAACTGCAACTGTCGAACAATTTACTTCTTTTTCTGTGACTTTCTGTGATCACTTGTAGTGTCCTGCTCGCTGTGCCGCGTTTACACAGAAATGCTTTATTTACCTTTCCAATTCTGTATCAACAGTACCTGACCACAGTAATTCCTTACGAAAAGAAAAACGGACCTCCTTCCCTTGAAGACCTCCAGATACTAAGTAAAAGTGAGTGGAAATGTGATTGTCAAAATTGTCATTATACTTTATTTATAATGCGCCAGCAGATTCCGTAGCACTGTACAAACGAGGACATGAGGATGTTACATTGGTAAATTTGTTTTGTGTTCAATTATATTTGACACAGTAGCACCGGAAAATTCTGCTCCCAAGGGAAAATAAGTGTGTGTGTCTTTGTGTGTCTTTGTGTGTGTGTGTGTGTGTCTTTGTACAAAATAAGAAAATACTCATTATCATAAAACTTTTTTATTTTTTTCCCAAATGGATGTGATTTAACAGCTTGGCATAGTTGTAATTCATGGTTTACACTAGGTCTGCAACTAACGGTTATTTTCATAATCAAGTAATTGGCCTATTTTATTATTTTCTGTTCATCGGATAAAAATAATTTTTTGTTTTGCAATTTGCATAGTTGACACAACTTTTGATTGATGCTCGATGCACAGCTCAAGTTCATGTCTGCTCTCTCCCTGAATGCTTCTACAAATGTTTGAACAGACCTGATCATGTCAGCATGCAAAGTGGGGTGAGAAGGTGGGGGACACTCACACAGCCTGACCATGTTGGTAAGCTAAAGTGGTCAGGGTGCGTATTGTGTCCTTTTTAAAATTATTTCATGAACAAATGGAATGGGTGATGGGACTGGAGAGGCGAGGGAGTGTGTTTGGGCAAGAGACTGGACCGGAGTTTAAGAGGGAGTTTGTGGGGAAGGGACCAGGACCAAAGGGAGTGAGTGGGGTGGTGGCACAGGATTCCAGCTCCAAGTAAGTATAAAAGACTGGTGGTACCACCCAGTGGCAGCAACCCACAGTCTGTGTGATAATTCTGCTACTGTTGTAAACAAAATGAAAACAAACTGGTGATGCCAACATAACCCTAGAACAAATTCATACAGAGTAAAGCAGCGGCACGTCTTCTGCAATCAGCTCGAAAGTTGTATCTGAGGTTAATAATGTCTGACTCTAAACAGTGTTTGCTGGACACAGACCGATTAATCGATGAGAATAGTTGTCAACTATTTTCATTAGCGATTAGTTGTCGATTTAATCGATTTTGTTTTTTTTAGCCCTAGTTTACACGTTTAAACGTTACAATGGCCTGTGTAAAAGTCATGCTCACAGATTTATGAAATGCCATGTCAGAATCCTATTTGCTCACTGATGCTGATTACATCTGCTGTTCTATTTCTTTCCAGTACTGCGCGCAATGAAAGACGACAGTGAGAAAGTACCAACTTTGCTTACAGACTATATTTTAAAGGGTGAGTCACCCAAAGTTATTTTTATTATTCGGTTTCAGTTTTTTTTCTTTCAGAAGTCTCAAAATCTAATTTTAGTCATCTGTTTGATTAATCTTTTGAGGTGCAGTGATGTAATTTGTCTACACCATGCTCACATACAGGACCATGTACAAATTCAGCATTGTGCAGAAAAAACGGTTTTGTGCCTATTACCTCCCAAAACCTGTGTTTTGTTTAGCATGGAGCTACAGTGGTGAGCGCAAATGACAACTATTCTTGTTATGTTTTATACATGAAGCAGGCTGGATTCTTCTGGTCTCTGCAACCACCCTGGGAGAGAATGGGCGCGAAACAGTTTTTTCCTGCATATATGTATATTTTGTTGTATCCCCAGCCAGGTCATTATTGCTGCTGCCACTTTCCAGGTTTTCTTTTTAATCCCAAAGTGGAATTGTTCCTGGTGAGGGTATAAATATGAACCCATCGGTTTGCCTCTTGTCTGATAAGCAGCATGAGGATATGCAGTTGCTTCGAAAAGCAGCCCTTGGTTTCATTAGGTTAGGGGTCCACCTGACCAGAGGTGCCGTGACATGGCAGGTGAGCTTACACTTCAATGGCCATTCAAGTAAACCAAAACCTGTGTGTTTTGTTTAGCATGGAGCCACAGTTGTACACAAAGCTAAATTTGTGCTTACGTTTTATATACCGTGTATTTGTTTATTAATTTGCAGAAATATTGGGGCTCTTTGAGGTATAATGCAAAAAAAAAAAAACAGACATTGGTGTGACGGTGTCATAAATTCACTTTATGGTAAAGCTTATGATTGAGCACATTGTTTCTTTTAAATAAATAGTTTTAGCTCCTAAAAGTATTGTAAAAATTTGTGTTCAAGTCTACATAACAAGCAAATTTATTATAATGCACCTTTTTGCCAAAAGTGCTTCTGTGTTTAGTGTTTTTAAGGGTTCAGGCACAACCGTGTCCCTTTCAGTTATAAGAACAAAGTTGTTTTCCTAAATTTCGGTTGTCAAATAAAAGGGAGTTTCCCTCCAATAAACATTTAGAGGGATGAATAATCTCAAGGGAAGAAATACTCAACGTGCTATCTCAGCATTTTACATATAAATGTGAACGGTGAGCGCCATTCACAATGTACAGAGTTGCTGCCGACAAGTGCGACTCAGCTGTAGTTGTACTTGTTGGTATTACCTCTGCTAATCGTGTAAAGCTGATTTCACCACTGATTTCTCACGCAATTGGCAAATGCTGACAAGTGCAACTCTGAACCTGGTGAATGGATCCCACTTCACGTGCCATCTTACACATTATGCATGATCTGTGTCTTGTTTCATCTGATTTTCTTGTCTTTGTGCTAGCACTGGTGTAAAAGCTGGATGAGGCCGATGAGGTTTGTGTGTCGTTGCATCGTGTTAGTAGGACCATGTAGAGCTTGTGTTTATCGCTGTCTTGGTGGATGTGAATCTATTAGCTTGTGTCTTTGAGAGCCTCAACGTTTTATCCCTTCCACCTCACCCAGTAGCTTTGTGTTTTTTGATGAGGTACAGCAGGTTGCACATGGGACCTCAATACATAGTGAGACATCTTTAGAAGCCAGTAAGAAAACATCTGAGCCTAATGGAGCTTTTTAGGAACCAGACAATGCTTCCGAATTTACACTTCTTTTTTATTGTCCAAAAATTAGGAGCCAATGGTAAAACTCTAGGCACCACATTTTATTGAGCTCCGGGGTTTGTCCAGTCCTGCTCTAGGAGAACGCAAACAGGTCCAGAGTTGAGATTGTTTTATTTCCTTTCACTAGTTGTCAAGCTACAAAGTCATTCAAGGTTATTCAGAGAAAGGTGAAAACCAGGAGAACAAAGTGAGATAAACGGGAGAATCTTTCTGGTTTGGCTATTTTGACCTAGAATCTTCACTTCTCCAGTCATTCTCCTGAGTTTCACCTTCCTTTGAATAGACCTGTACTTGTTTCCTTGGGGACCAGTTCAAGAAACCTATTTGCACCACATGACTTGCTGACATTTACTGTATCCAGAAAACCAGTTTCCCCAGCTCCTATAGAAGTGTAATGTTCTTCAGTTTATATATATATATATATATTTGGGTTTGCCTAAAGTAGATCTGGCACCTACCAGTATTCAAAGAAGTTTTAGTTTTACTTAAACGTATAAAGTGGTTCTACTTCTTCTGGGAGCTGTCGACGTTCTAGCAAGGTGACCGAGAAGGTTGTAAGCTATAGGACGGGGGAAACGTAGGTGTGTGGTGGTTAGGAGAGGTTACAAGGGTATGCAATGTAAAACCTGGCGATGCCAGCCTCTTCAGGTTTGTGTAGACTTTAACAGGCAGCAATAGTAAACCTAGAGTAACGGCTTTGCCTGTGAGTGCTGTAGGCAGTGAAGCTCTGGTATAATCTATGCATGTGCTGGCAACTTCGAGTCAATCATGCGTAGATCAAATGTCATTCAATATAGAGTGACACAAAGTCATATTTGACTTGACAGGAGCCTTTAAGCTTCTCATCCACCCACGCACCAACTGTCTTGACATTAATCTTGTTTGATCTCCAAAAGACCTTGTATAATGTCCCCTAACCTTCTTTAATTTTCTACTGTATAATGCACATGGCGTGCTGGAGGGGTCCGCCATTTTCTTCTACTTCTTTCAGCTGCCCTGCCGAAAGAGAACTCATTGCTTCTTTTGGTTTTTCTTTTTTGATCACTCCATTTTTGTGTATGAAATCGTCCTGGTTAATTACAAAGAATAATATGTGTACACGGCAGAGTCAATCCATGGAGGAAAATGGAAGCTATATGTCACACGGAGTTGATACAGTGTAGCGTGAAGTGGTCAGACCCCTACACTGATCAATGCGATGGCTACTAAACTTTGGCAGAAACTGAACTGGAGAAATCTAAAGAATGTAGTTCAATTTCATATTGTCCTTTGGAAATAAATGTGTACATACTGATCAATGGCGCGGGCAGCTCATTTCATTAGGGTGTGCACCCGTGGAATATTTTTTTAACCCTTTCATTGCTGAGTACGTGTGGGGAACATCCTCATTGACTCCTAAGGAAAGATGGGGTAGAGATAGGGGTTCCTTTTCAACCCCAATATCTCTCGACTTTTGGCAGCTAGCAGGGTCATGTTCGATACAATACATGCCAGAGTATGGCCTTTCCAATGATACCAAACATGACCATGTTTAAAGTAAAGGGAAAAAAAATAATAATAAAAGAAGAATTTTAAGTTTTTTATTTTTTTTAAAGACTTTTTTTAAAGATGTGAAATGGCTCAGCAGTGAAGGGGTTAATTGCATATCTATTGGATAATTTTTTACCTAAGTTATTTCTAGTTGTGAATACCAAATTTTTGTACAGCGATACTCACTTTTCATGCTTTCTCGTGAAACAGATAAGGAACATCCACAATTTCACTGTTGGGGGGTCAAAGATGAACCCTTCACCCAACATTAGGGTGTGCCTGGGCACACCTAGGATACTGATCATCTTCCCAAATTCTGCATGTCTGTTCCGTTGATGACAGTTTTTTCTTTCTTTTCAGTTCTCTGTCCTACTTAAATTCTCTCCATGGACCGCACGTGTCTCCTCCTCTCGGACGACGTCTCCTGTTATCAATAATGTGTATTATGTTTCATCGACCCATTAGAAATCTTCCTCATACAGACTATGTAGCCGACGCAGCGCTCATCAACAACATCGCCATCAACAAGAATCCCGTCTCTTAGAAGAATCTGCATGGTGATAGCATCTAACGCTGTTTCAGGTGTCTGTAACGTAGCAAAGTATTTTGTGACAGGCTGCCGGCATTGCATGTGAAGCGCACACATTGCTCGCTCGCGGCAGAGACGTGCTTTTGATTCCAGCCACCTGGCTGTTTCACCCGCTTAAGCGCCCGCTCTGTTCTCAGTGCGCCGCACAGCACTGAAAAAGGGTCTCGATGTGATATTTAATGAGCTTTGAACAAATGTACAGTTTTAACATGTTTTTATGTGTTGAAATCTATTTTTACAGTAAATTCAGCAAAAAAAATAGCGAAAAATCACATCTTTCATACAGAACATTAATCCTGCGGATTTAGCAAACAGTGACCCTGTTAACTGCATCGCATGAAAGGGATCAAATACTAGTTGCATTGCACTGATATTTTTATTTTTCAAATAAACTCAAAAATTAATAAACATTATATTAAAAAATAAAAATGGGCCTTGGCCGGCTCATAACAAAAGGGATTGTGGATTTCGTAGGTTTCGGGCAAATTCTACCTGTGAACAGTGTAACTTGTGTTGATTTTAAAAAAATCGAATACTAAAATCAGGCAAAAGTTGTTGACCTGGACTTTTTTTTTTTCCCCTCCTTTTCCCTTTGTCAGCATTTACTTGTGATAGTCAGCACAATGCTCGGTTTAGTGATTAATGTTATAATGTGCAATCCTCTGGTCTCGCGCTGTCACCCTTGGGTTTGGGGGAGCAGATGTAAGGAAATTTAGTAGAAATTTGTTGTGGTTTTATCAGCTAAAGAGTGTGCCCACACGCGAGACATGCCGGAATTGGATTACATTGCTAATGCTATTAACTGTTAAAATGCCGTGCTCCCCGTGATCTTCCGGACCACACATTACATGAATGGCACCAGCGAGACATGGGCCTTTTTCAATGAGATTTATTTTTGACTTGCAGTATTATTCGCTCTTAAGGCACATTTAGTTATCCATGAAAAAGGGACATCAGGAGAAAGGGACGGCTGAATCCTTCCAACCTAAAGGGAATAGATGTGATTTGGTGCCTGAGCCGTTTAAGGCCAGTGTGAGACAAGCGCACGAACTGACTTGCCTTCCGACTCTCGTTACAGTGTTGTGACGTTTCAACGGGGACGGCCACACGCTGTAGCGCGCACACGAATCGCACGCGCTACAGCGGACGTGCTGAAAGCCTCCCCGTCTAAACGCTACGACTCGCGTACGACGGGCCTGCAAAGCGCGATCCTCCATAGGAGGATCGAGCCTTGCAGCGCTGAGTGCACTAACTGTGCTCAGCAATGTGGCCAGACAGGCGTCTTAGTGGAAGCAATGTCCACTCTGATGGACGTTCCTTCCTCTCTGACAAACGCTCGTCTGACACTGGCCTAACTCTTTCGTTTACATAAAGGCATGCAAAGGCTTTGTACAGCAGTGTGTTGCTCACCCCTCTGGCACCGAAGAGGTTAAAGGGAACATTCAACCACTGCACTGCTGTCCTCTTGCAACGAGAACCCAATTAGTCAGCGCGGTTAAGTAGACTCGATTTTTATCACATTTAAATCCAGGCTTAGTGATACTTTAGGAGATAATCCTAATTGGATAACAAGGCGCTCTTAAATCGTCATGATTATAATCTTGATTTTCACAGACAATATTCATCAATTTATTTTTGCACCTTTTCAAAGTGTTTGTTTTGCAGATGAAATTCTGGAGGTTTTTGAAGGTGTTTGAATTTTCAGAGGGCTGATAGTAAAGGTGACGGTCTATAGGCATGTATTGTAAACCCTGTTGGGTCTATAGGTGTAATCGAAGTCTCGTATCTTGACTTCCATAATCCAGCCACATAGCACAGCGTAACTAAGCATCACTCTGCCTCGCTGCAGGTCTGTACATGTATTCATGGGATTTTGGGCTGATCAGTCCAAAGGTGCCCATGAAAAGTGGAAAATAATACGATTAGGATTACTACACTCCCTTGTGAATGATCAGCACGCTTTCCTTAAAACGATATTTATATGCTAGGCCTTTTGAGGAACTGACATTTACTTTTTGGAGAAAGTATGTTACACCGCACTTATTAAATTAATTCATGCTGGGGGGGAATTAAAATGCCATGGTCAGATAATAGAGCTTCAATCTGACTCCTCTACTTCCACCTCACAACCCATTTTTATTCATGAAGGTCAGGGACATCAGGTCCTCTCTGCTGATTGAGTGACCGTAGGGATCCATTGAAATATCCTACTGTTGGTCCTTCAGCTGGCCATGGAGACTATAATGATCTACTGATAATGAAACAAGCATGTCTGGGTGAGCTCTGCCTGGGGATGTGGCCACATTGCCAGAGTAGTATCTTACTCCATGAATAAATTCTATATTCACAGCATGGAGAAATCACATAAGGTTTACAGAACAACCTGTTTAGTTCCAGTTTCTCTACTGGACCCCATGGCTAAGGAGAGATGCAGCAAAGCCCTGCGTCACATGGAGAATGGGTCATGCATTCCATTGGGGTCTATAGTCATTCATTCCTTCACGTGGATCTACAGGACTAGCGCGGCTACTCTAGAAGGTATTTGCAACTGGTAACCAGCATTGTGTCACATACAGAAGTTTCCATTTGTCCTTTTGATGATGACTATAGTCACCAGGTGACAATACCAAGTTTTTGACATGAGAATATGCAAGAATCATAATTAATGTAACATAGTATCCATGCTCACTTGCATATGCTTCAGATGAGCTTATACTTATCTGCGGAGTTTAGGATTCACTGTTCTCTAGCATAAGGTCCTCCATGGTCAAAATAACACTTGCATCTGTTTGATTCCCATAGCCTCTTGCTGTGGATGGGGAGATTGAATTCCTTGAGTCGGTGGCACTGGAGACCATTGCTCTAGACAGAATCCCAATGAAGGATGCCTTCTTGCACAGGTCGCTTCCACTTGGCGAGGTTCTTTTAAGTCAACTACTTAAAGGACATTAAAATCTGATGAGCAGTGAATTATTTTAATTACATTAGTATTAAATTTAGAAATAATTCCAGTGACTTTTAGGCTGGGGTTAGATGAGCGCACTTTTCGCATCCGACTGACCGCACGGTTTGCTGTCCGTTGTAGCTTTTCAAAGGTGTCAATGGAGAACAACACACGGAGTACGTGCGCACTTTTTCACGCGCGGGTAATGCAGGTTGCAACAGATGCCAAAATGGCATTGACGTGAAAAAGCTACACGGAGGTAGAGAAACCCCTGCATACAGCTTCTTTTTTTTTTCTCTCTCTCAACATCAGTCAAAACTGATACAATGTAACCACAATCTCATGTGTTACTGTGCGCAATCGGTGCACTTGTCTGACCCCAGCCTTAAATCTATTGTAGTTTCTACCTGCAAGGAGTCAATAGTATATACCAGCATCCTGCATCTCACCGTAGGGCCGCGGCGGAGGTTACTGTGCAGGGTGAGGGCTTGAGATCAGGTTACGGAGGGATCGAGTTAGACATTAAACCAAATGCGATATCGGTACAATATATTCAACCCTAAAAATTAGGATGGTGCATCTGTAGTGTTGTATTCACTGGGGGTACCAAAAGCAGATATTCCAATTGGGAAACCACATCCACGTCCACTTTCAATCTGAAAAAGATGGGGAACAGTATATTGTGTAGAATTTTAAAATACTACACAATTTACTGTTCTCCATCTTTTTCAGATTGAAAGTGACGTGGATGTGGCTGGGGTTTCCCAATTGGAATATCTGCTTTTGGTACCCCCAGTGAATACAACACTACAGTTGCACCATCCTAATTTTTAGTGTTTTATACAATTGAGAGACATGAGGTGGTCTTTTGGATCGGCTGTAGTGAAGGAAGGACTATACAACTGTTAAATCTATTTCAATATAGTCAACCTACAGGGTGCGGGGAAAATTGGCAAGAATTTTCCAAACCTAATGCTGTTTGATATAGATAAAAAATATATATATTTTATGTAATTGAACATAAGAATACCCTTTTTAATAATAATTCTAGTACTAACAATTCTTTCTTTGTGCCATTGCATGGAAAGTGCACGATACTCCACATAGCCGTTACTGTCCATTAAAGGCATGTTCCAGGTGGGATATTACACCCTTATTAATGCATTGTATAGAGTGCTTCATAGGAATATCAGCAAACCTAATGGAGAATCAGAAAAGCCGCCTTTTAACGTTTGCATGGCTTAGAGGGAGCTGTCGGCCGCCTGTAACTGAGGAAGCTCTGCCGGGGCCAGGAAACAGCTCTGACAATCAGAAGCTTCTTATTGTGATCTATGGGTGCTTACATATGCTGAAAAAAAGACATGTGTCCATCGGGTTCAGCCTTCCACACATTACCAACTGCTGTTGATCCAAAAGAAGGCAAAAACCCCAGTCTGAAGCGCTCGCCAATATGCAACACACTGGGGAAAAATTCCTTCTTGATCCCAGAATGGCGTCCGATTTCTCCTTGGATCAAGAAGCTTACCCAGCTGAAGCTGATCACATCCTACCAAACCTTGCACAGCAGAGCTTATCTTCAAATTTACAGCCCCTTTGTTATGGTGTTCTGGCAAAAATGCTTATTATCTACTTTAATTGTTGTCAGAAACAAAAGTTTGTCTGGGGCTTTGACAGCGTTATGGATCTGCAACCTGAGAGATTTACCTGTTGCTTCCAGGATGCAAACAGGATTTAATGTCCCATTTAAGCCTTGTACTCTCGCACGGTAATATCTTTTATCTTGTTGTTCTAAGCAGTGATACCAGATCAGACCATCTCCCCATCACTAATAACACAAAAGCACTTACCATAAGAATATGTCCCAGGTGCAACCGGGATCCCACTCCCTAATACAAATAGTAATTTTATTGGATATTGTCGATGTACCGCAGAATTGACATACTGGAGACAAACCTTTAAAAAACATATAAATGATAGAAGAGCGGGATGTGGTCGCAATATACGAGGTATACGTTCCCACGGTAATGGAATAGATGGCAGAGATGTGTGAGGTAGACAATCCCTGTAGCCAAGACTACCACCGAACCTCGATCTAAGGGAATAATTCCCTGATAGAACCTAAGGTGAGCAGTGATTGTGTCTGTATTGGGATCTACAGGGATTGTCTACCTCACACATCTCTGCTATCAGGGAATGTATACCACATATTTTGCTACCATATCCCTCTCTTCTATCGTTTTTCATTTATGTTTTTTAAAGGTTTGTCTCCAGTATGTCAATTCTTGGTACACTGACAATATCCAATAAAATTACTATTTGTATCGGGGAGTGAGCTCCCGGTTGCACCTGCGACATATTCTTAGTATGGCAGGGGGTTTTGTGTTATTTGGTGGGTTAGGCCCTTTAGAGCTCTCTGGCATCATCCTGTGATTACCTACGGGTACCACTGCTGCTGTTTTTTGTGTACAATGGACCCATCACCACTGATCAGGCATCTAGTAAGCTTACCGTGATCAGATAAAAGCAAACCAGTTGGAAGGTTACGTTTTATTAGTAGTGTTATCAGATTTCCGTTTCTATGCGTTCTTTGGCATACATGGCTATCTTACCTCAATATGTTCTGTATGATTTCTAATGACAGCTTTAATAACTCTGATCTGGTGAAATAAGCCTTTTAGCACTTAACATAATTTCCTTTTAATTTCTGTCTACATGAGGTTAAAATCCCACTCAGGAGTCGACGATTCGACTCTGCTCTCACAATAACGGGGGGCTGTTTCTGAAATATGTTCAGTGTTGAGGAGGTGGTGGGGGGAATTGAAGTAATCTTCAAAGGGGGAGGACATGTCGGGAAATAAACAGAAAGTGCTGGGTATTCAACCAGAGAAAGGTAGTCATTTGGCAAGACTTTTCAAAAATGTGAAGAGCATTGGTTGTACAGTATTATTATTTTTTGGTACAGGAATATTCCTTTTATAAATATGATTATCCCAGGTTTCCTCTTCTCTTTGGGTTCAGAGTAATGGATAATGTCACTGGAGGAGAATTTGTGTGATATAGCTTTACACATCAGTCAGCAGGCTCGTGGGGCTTTTTTTTGGGGGGGGGGTTCCCCCCTCCCTTTCCAAGATAAATAGCAAGAGTTGTTCCAATGAACAGGTTTTCTCTTCTCTGTAGAGATTTTGTGGTCCTCTTTCTTCTTGCAGCAATGGTTGTAGTGCACTGTATTGTCTTTAGCGCTAGTCAAATTTTTGTCTGCCTTTCAGATTCTGTTAGACACCCCCCCCCACCTTCTCCCCCCCCCTCCTTCTCTCCCCTCCTCCTTCTCTCCCCCTCCCCCCTTCTTCAAGCAGTATTAATTTGTTGGTGAAAAAAACAAAATAACCCTAGAACCTGTATTGGTGGTAAGTTGCTAGCTGTGATTAAATGTCAAATAGCAGGTACGGTATCTCATGTTTGGGGATTTATGTGTTTATGCCGATGTGTTATACTTTGTGCCGTTGTGCCGCGTTGTGTTTTAGTTGACCGGTCCTTGACATATACGTGTTCTGTAGTCCAGCTCTGGTTCAAAACTAGTAGAATCTAATCATTTTAATCTGCTAAATCTGAATTGGATCTTTACCAGCCAAGCCGCGATAACTTTAAGGCAGGAGACGGCAACCTTGGCCTTCCAGACGTCCAGGACCTACATTTCCCATGGTGGTCAGCTAATCTAATGAGTATCTGATGGGAAATGTCATTTCAAAACATCTGGAGGGCCATGGTTGCTGACACTTGCTCTAAGGCAGGATCCTGGAAATCCATCACCTCTGGTGTTGAGCAAAAGTTCTTTTTTGGACTTGGTTTCACAGCTACTGTGATGGAGGTGAGCTCTCAATGTAGGGGTTTCTCCTCTGAGGTGCTTAAACCAGGCGTCATCACTGCCAACTCCATAGGAGAATCCTCCTGACTCTGATTACAAGATAAGTAAGGAAACGACCTCTTCATGAATCTACTCAGCGGGCGTAAAGCAGGGATGGCCAACTTGGGCCCCATCAGATGTTTATGAATTACAACTCCCACAATTCTCTGGCCTTCTATTGCATTTAGGAATTCTGGGATTTGTAGGCAATTAGCATTTGGTGGGCTGGAGTTTGAGATCCCTGGTGTAAAGCATCTGTGTTAAGGGGTTTCATAGATTATTACTGTATTTTTGTTACTCTATTTTGAATGTTACAGATGTTTATTCATGATGTAACTTCCATTTATACTGCTAATCATTTCATGTTTATACCAGAGTGCATAGCCAAACCAAATAAACCCTGAATTAATGGAACGTTGCTGTGTCCTGTTTTTATCCTTTTTGGTAATGATGGTTTTAGGTTTGGATGTAGGAGCCTGGCAAGCGTCAGGGTGTATGCGCATCCTTAACATTTTCCTGCTGGAGCTCTCTTTCTATAGTAAGGGAATAATCTGTGTGTGGTCGAATGTTTTGTTTTCTATCAATCCCGTATGGCTGATGCTCGCTTTCAAAAGATTTCTGGTGCCCACAACTCCTCTAACCACAAGTATAATCCGTGAGTGGTAATTGAAGATGCAGTATGAAGATACTAGTGTTTTACAAACGCCCTCTGGTCCTATTCTGAGGCTGCCATTGATTAATGGCTCGTGCTGCTATTCCAGCCTTGCTGCAAGCTTTCTTGTGTCTCAGAATTAGTGGCAGGTTACTGTATATTCATGGCTCGTATACATCAGGGCTCAAAATTTCAAGTCCCAAGCTACTAACCAGGCCATAAAAGTTACTCGCCACCAGTTGCTCCACCTAACCCCTACCCAGCCCTTAACTCTGCCCCTAAACACCCCCCTTAAAACCTTTAACAGTGTAATTTCATAAGCTAATTTATTTGGTATAAAGTTAAAAAATAACATTAATACCCAGACATCAGACCCCAGATACATGTATACCCAGTCATCATACCCCAGATACATGTATACCCAGTCATCAGACCTCAGTGTGAGCAGAGCGAGGAGGCAGGGAAGCTCCTCTCTCCCCCCCCCCCCCCCGCCAGTGACAGAGACGAGCTGGGTCAGGTTAGGCAGCTGATCCCTCCCACCGTCCGTGCCTGGACACAGCAGAGCCTGGGTTTCCCAACTCCAATTAAGCAACATCCACTCCCTCACTGTGATTGGCCAGGTACCTAGAGGATTGCTTAGAGGGGTGTCAGCTATACCCTCGGATAAGGCCGAAACAATTGTATGGGGGGGGGCGGTTTGCAGCATCGCTTGTGCAGAGGGGACTTCCTTGGTAATTTAGGTCTGGCCACCCTTTCTGGGTGACAGCAGTCTGATCTCCATATGGAATAGTCATCTCTGTAATGGCATCACGGAGCTAATACCTTGTGAGACCTGAGTGAGGGCCCACAGTAGGCCACTGGTGCTGTTGTCCATTCTCAGGACCCTCCCAAAAATAGTTTTTGATCTCTAGGCACACTCTCCTGCTACTCGTGCCTTTCGCAGTACAACATTTTGAAATCTTTAATAGGTGCATTTTTCATCTGCCTTCAAACTAGCGTATATGTACACAATATAAGAGGCGTCGATAATGTCCTCTAAACATGTAGCGTCCGGTTTGTTCTGATTGACACTGTTTTATTTCTGTTAAACTACCAGGGTTATTCAGAGAGCGGTGAAAACCACGAGAATTGGCAGGAGAAAGAACAATCTAGACCAAATAGCCTATTTGGAAAGTGAGATACATGGGAGAATTCTTCTGGTTTGGCTATTTTGACTTTCTCCAGTCATTCTCCTGCTTTTCACCTCTCTCTGAATAACCCTGAATGTGTCCATTTCCGAAGTTCATGTAATTGGTGATCGCAGTAGTCCTGACGTGGGGCTACATGTGATGCAGGAGTCTGTGGGAATGAACACCTGTCTGAAGCCACCTCAGCAATACTCTCCATATGTGAGTACACACACACACACACACACACACACGCCGGAAGAAAGCTATGGAGAAACACTTGTTACATCTTGTGTTCTTCCTACTTTTAACCTGGAGTTTCACGACCTGCAGTCCGGACCAAAAAGCACCCATCAGCCTCTTTCCATCGGACGTGTTTCACAATAAAACCATCATCACAGATCACGGGTAAGTCTTCTTTATTTGGAAATGTTCCAGCACACATGTCCTGTTTTTTTTTGGAGGGGTTTTTCCCACCTTCCTGAAGTTGCCATGATTTGATCATTATGAATTAGTTTTTGGGGAATTGTTTGGGAAACCATTGTGTATTCTCAGAATGTAATGTACATTTGTCATCCGTGTGTGAGCTTTTCAATGATCAAGATTTTGTTTTTAACTTATGGGTAGAAAAAAAATATCCATAATCCTGTAAGAATAATAAATTCAACAATCTGAAAAGAAAACTGGAATAAAAGCTCTTGATATTTGAAAGGTTTACCTCTGCTCCTGAAATCTGCTTCATGTCTGTTCATGTGGTATATTTATCTTATTCCATGGTACATTTCTGTCACAGACATCATTTTGAGACTGCTTGTTCCCACATAAGCACATTCCCCATGCCATCACATTGCTGCCATATTGCCCAGAAGTAACTCACTGCCAGGAAATGGTAACTCCTGACTGTAACATTTCCTCCAACAACCATCATACTCTAGAACAGAAAACTCAAACTATTCCCCCCCCCCCCCACTGTCATTTCGGAGTTATGACTCCCATGTTTATTTGGCAACCTATTGCTTTTATGGAATTGTAGGCAATAAACATTTGAGTGTGTCCCCCTGTGGAGAAACCAAATTCTGAGTTCACACTCTTGTCACTGTATTACTTAAAAGATGCTAATAGGAGCAGCCCCCACCCTCACTGTAACAAAAAGTAACATGGTTTACTACTGTGTTACAACAGCCAGGGAGGGGGCAGAATACAGGGAGAGCTCTGGGGTCGCTCACTGCTGTACAGGGATAAGATTCAGGGGGTTATAATGACAGAAATTTCCTGTACAGTACAGAGACAGAGTGTAACTTCCATACACAGGCATTAAACCACATGCAGATATTATTTTTATATTCTATTAGTATTTTTGGAAGCTGCATTGCAAATAATCTCATTATGATCACTACAAATCCCCACAAGCACGAGATCTGAACATTTTAATTATTTAACTTTGTCACAGTTACTGTATCTAACACAAAGGTCTGTTCTGGCTGTATTCTAATAATGCAGACCCCTGTTTGAAATTGTCTAAGATAAAGAACACCAGAGCTCCGAATTTTACATCTCAACAATATTTCTGTAATGGATAAACTAATACATGAGAAATTAAAAAGAGTGGTGCTTTATAAATACTTGTAACTAGGGGTGCCAATACTGCCGTTTGTATGAGTACTTGGTACTCGTGCAAATGGCCCGATACCTCCCCTCGATACCGGAAGCCAGTGCTGGGCTGGCTTGCCGGTATCCGCAGGGCTGGGGAAGCTGGCCGTGTGCATGAAAAGCACTCGGCCAGCGTTCCCCTCCGGCGAGCCGCATACTCACCTAGCGGTGGGTCCAGTCGCAGGACTGTGACGTGACTGCCGGGCAGTGGAGGCTGTGACGCTGCCACCAGCCGAGATCTCGGCTGGAGGCAGAATCAAGGCCTTCACGGCCCGGCGGCCGCGTCTAAGCCCTGCGACCGGATCCTCCTTCAGTGTCCCCAAATCCATGTGAGCTGGGGGCAATATCCATGTGAGCTGGGGGCAATATCCATGTGAGCTGGGGGCATATCCATGGGAGCTGGGGGCATATCCATGTGAGCTGGGGGCATATCCATGCGAGCTGGGGGCATATCCATGCGAGCTGGGGGCATATCCATGCGAGCTGGGGGCATATCCATGCGAGCTGGGGGCATATCCATGTGAGCTGGGGGCGATCTACATGTGAGCTGGGGGCGATCTCCATGTGTGCTGGGGCAAGCTACATGTGAGCTGGGGACATTCTGTATATATGTATATATCCCCCCCCCCGAGATATATATGTGAGCTGGGGGCATTTTTCTATGAGGTCTGTTCTTACTGAAAAGTGGTCACATGACATAAAATAAAAGTATCGGTACTCGGCATCGGTGAGTACTTTTAAAAAGTATCGGTACTCATACTAGTCTTAAAAATGTGGTATTGGTGCATCCCTACTTGTAACTGTACCCCAATTAAAAAAAAGTTTAGTAACCCCCCATGACTGTACCTTTCATTTAATGGCCCTTTCTTTTAATGCAGTCTTTTAATATACAGAATCGGCAGATTTTGAGGTGCTCTCAAAATAACATCACTATAAATAGGAATGGTCGTCTCCTCGATCACAATGTTGATTATTCCATCTTACTCGGACACCTTTAACAAGTCTCTCTGCTAATAGAAGTCCAAATCCATTGCTGTTTGAGTAATATTGTTCCTCATAATATCTCCTGGAGGTAGGATGGGTGCAATGGTGAGAAAACAACAAAACCAGATTATCTGTGACTGGGTAGGTCAATGTGAAAGGACTCCTAGATGATGGATCCCAGAACAGTGTGAGACTGAGCATAGAGCTTTTACAGCCCATTCTTCATGCATTTCCTGTCTGTTTTGTCATTGTAATCCATAAAAGATACGTAATTTACATCCTTCATCTCATGCTTGTCCAGCCACTTAGAAGAAGACCTCCGGCATGAAATAGGCGATATTGATTTGGACAAAGCCTCCGATGAAGAACTTGAATTTTACTACTTTACGTAAGTATGAGTGCATGGGGATGGCCTGTAGCCTGTATTAAATGGAGCAAAATACCAATTCTGGTTTAGTATTTTGTACCCGGTGTGGTACAATGATATTCTTCCAACAGGCAGTGAAATCTTAAGTCTACTTAACGTGCAAACCAGGCATGAGACCTGATGATAGTGGGAGTGATGGAGACAACCACTCAAATTATAACTTCTCTATGGGAAACGTAAGGCACCGCTATTTGGAGCTGTACACAAGGTCGGGGGGAGGGTCTTGGGATATTTTTGAATAAGGTTGCCCCCCCCCCCCATGGCTTAAGCCAAGAGTGTGTTAACATATACTTTAATTTTAGCAACTCTGTCCCCTTCTGCCCTCTTGTGGACTGGTAGAAGAAGCATTAAGGGACACTGACAAGTCTCAATTAACAGGGTTATGCAAAGAGAATCGAAAAGTCACCGCACGTTTATTAGATATTGAATTAAAATGGGAATAATTTTAACATTGAAGCCTATGGGATTCGCCTGAATAAATCTGCCGCATGAAACCACCGAACAGCAGGGCAATTCGGCAACTTTTCACTGCTGTTTTTTTTTCTCTGAATAGCCGAAGCATTGCTTCTCTATGGGGATTTCACTGCCCTCGAACAGGCACCGTATGTGCAGGCAATTCGCCAACATTTGGTGAACAGTCTGCTCTCTTAATAGCCGAATGGGCAGGAAAGGTAACCGTGTATTTCACTGTTCGGTTACCTTTCGGCCACAATTTGGATCTCTTTGAATAACCCTGTAAGTTTTCCAAGGCTGAAACCTTGGAAGGCTGCATAGGGAGCTGATTGACAGCCTTCAGAACAAGGGGTAGACATGTGGAAAGGCAAACGGGTGGGTGGGATGAACACCATACCCAATTAATTAGAGTCCCTCCCCCTTTTAAAATTTATAAGTGGGTAACATGTTGTGTTCAAAATTATTCAACCCCCAATGCTGTAAAGGGTTTTAGGGAATTTAGTGTACAAGGACTTTTTAAAGAACCATATGCAACTAAAATGACATCAATTGGTTTTGTAATACAGTAGTAAATGTTTCTTTTGTGAATTCTTCATTGACACAATTATTCAACCCCTTAAAGACTACCACTCTGAAGAACAGAGGTTCATTCAAGTGTTTTCAATCAGGTATTGAAAACACCTGTGGATGTCACGGAGCAGCAATAAAGCATAATAAGCACCAATTAGGCAGCTTTAAAATGACTGTGATACTCAGCTCCTTCTAGACATTTACTGGTGTGGTTACAAACATGGTGAAGTCAAGAGAATGGTCCAGGAAGACAAGAGAAGAGGTGATTACTCTTCACAGGAAAGGCAATGGCTATAAGAAGATTGCAAAGATGTTAAACATACCAAGAGAGACCATAGGAAGCATCATTCGCAAATTCAAGGCAAAGGGCACTGTTGAAACGCTACCTGGTCGTGGCAGAAAGAAGATGCTGACTTCAACTGCTGTGCGCTACCTGAAGCGTAGAGTGGAGAAAAGTCCCCGTGTGACTGCTGAGGAACTGAGAAAAGATTTGTCAGATGTGGGTACTGAAGTTTCAGCTCAGACAATACGGCGCACACTGCGTAATGAAGGCCTCCATGCCAGAACTCCCAGGCGCACCCCCTTGCTGTCTCCAAAGAATAAGAAGAGTCGACTGCAGTATGCCAAAAGTCATGTGACAAACCACAGAAGTTTTGGGATAGTGTTCTGTGGACTGAAACAAAATTAGAACTGTTTGGGCCCATGGATCAACGCTATGTTTGGAGGAGGAAGAACAAGGCCTATGAAGAAAAGAACACCTTGCCTACTGTGAAGCATGGCGGGGGGTCAATCATGCTTTGGGGCTGTTTTGCTTCTGCAGGTACAGGCAAGCTTCAGCGTGTGCAAGGTACCATGAATTCTCTTCAGTACCAGGAGATATTGGATGACAATGTGATGCAGTCCGTCACAAACCTGAGGCTTGGGAGACGTTGGACCTTTCAACAGGACAATGATCCCAAGCATACCTCCAAGTCCACTAGAGCATGGTTGCAGATTAAAGGCTGGAACATTTTGGAGTGGCCATCGCAGTCACCTGACTTAAATCCGATTGAGAACCTCTGGTGGGACTTAAAGAAAGCAGTTGCAGTGCGCAAGCCTAAGAATGTGACTGAACTGGAGGCTTTTGCCCATGACGAATGGGCGAAGATACCCGTAGATCGCTGCAAGACACTTGTGTCAAGCTATGCTTCACGTTTAAAAGCTGTTAGTACAACATCCTTTTACAGTTATAAGTACTAAGATTGAATGTCACTTGGGGGTTGAATAAAACTGATAATGATGTGAGCACAGAAAAGACATTTGTGGTTATTTCATTATAAATGTTATGTTATATTTGTCTGACCTACACGTGCCTCTTTGATTTAATTGTAAGCAAGATGACTGAATGATCAAAATCAATGTCAAACTGGCCAAAACACTCAATTTCAGTTTGGGTTGAATAATTTTGAACACAACTGTACATTGTCCTCCAAACCAGTGGCTATCCATATGCAAATTCAGCCATCCTCCATACGTTTTCCAAACATGCCTCCTCTACAGCCAATACCACGAAAGCATGTCCTGTTTTAATAATACATTTGAAATCAATATTCCCATCACACTGGTGCATATTTCTGCACAAACAATATTCTGAACATCTAAAAGGAGGACACCGATGTATGGAAAAGGGAACCTGGTACAAACGAGTCAGGGGTCAGCTACCTTGGCCCTCCAGATGTTTGGAAACTACATTTCCTTTGATGCTCTGCAAACCTATTGAGCATTTTTTTTTTTTTTTTGTGAAAGGATTTTACCAGGAAGGATACATTGAGATTTCTCTCGTTTTCAAGTATGTCCTGGGTGGCGAGTATGTACCGTTAGGTGTCTTGCCCAAGGACACTTACTAGAGAGGTTGCTCGCTGGGATCGAACCCATGACTCCACAGGCTCTCTCCATGCAGAGCGGTGACATTACCTCTACTCCACCCAGCCGGTACATTGTAGGAGATGTATTTCCAAATCAGATGGAGAGCCAAGGATACTGACCCCAGATATAAATAAATAATGCAGCTGGGTATGTAAGTAATAAATGTCATGAAAATTGAATTTATGTTTCTACCTCTGGTCCCAATCCGTATGTTCTGTCCCGTGTTCTTACGCTGTAGCATGCATGACTTCGATCACAATAAGTTGCTGGATGGCCTGGAGATAATGGCTGCATTACAAGACTCACTTGAACATTACCTTGGGACCACATTCACCAAGGAAGAGAAGATGAAGCATTATATATGTGAGTAGTCATGCTGCTGTGTCCTTTGGGACAAGAAAGTCGAGGTAATTCTATTACGTGGGGTGATGGAGGGGTACTATCCTGTCCAGAGAGATATTACAAATCATTTCTTTGTGAGCTTGGTGCTTCTGGCACTTACACTAAGGCTAATGTCAGACGAACGCATTCTGAGCACACTGTGCGTCCATGCACAACTGACGTACTATCTGACTGATAATACTGTAGACCCCACACAGTCTGTTTTTTTTGACTGACATTTTTTTTGACTGATGTAGATGGGAAATAAAATTAAAGGGATACTCTAGGCAACATGACCACCTAAGCTTTTCTTTTCCCCCCTCCCTCTGCTCAGTCGATCGGCTGAAACAGCTGAGAGAGGCAGAGGACTTTACTCCGCCCTCCCAGCTGTCAGTCAGCAGAGAGGGATTCATATTTCCCGCTTCTGCCGACTATTGCCGAGTAGGAGACGTCATCGCGCTTTCAACTTTCAGCGTGATGACGTCTCCAACTCGCCACAGTAGCTGGCGGCAGCGGCTGTGGATTAGTGTTGCGCGCATCCTCTTGCGCGCAACAATAATCAAAGAAGATGGAGCCGGGAGGAAGCATGATTGGCTGGCCTCCGTGAGAGGCGCATGTGTGCTTCTCACGTAAACCATTAGCCAAGTGAAAGATTTAGAAGGACAGGAGCGGAAGAGGAGGGAGGTGAGTATAAAAAAAAAAACTCCCTTGGAAACAGGTGGATTTTAGGGTAAGTATTACATTAAAAAAAATCCCTACCTATTTGAGGGAATAGGTATAGTTTAAGAAAAAATCCCCCCCCCCTGTTTTTTTACATTAGAGTGTTCCTTTTAATATGTAAAATGAAAAAATTTGATGCATGAAATGAAAAACCATTTTGTCTGTCAAAAATACTGGACGTCAAAAATGCTGGACGTCCAACTACGTTCCATCACTCACACACAAAGCTACGCGGACGTGGTGCACTCTGTGCGTCCATCCTAAGGGTTTGACGTTCTTGCCTAAATTGCGTCCGGTGCCACGTGCATTGTGCGTCCACACTTCTGTGCGCACGTACTTCGTGTGTGGTCTCTATTGAGCATAATTTTATGCTACGACGGATGTTAAAATGTGCGGCAACACGGACGTGATCACTGCGTTCGTCTGACACGAGCCTAAATGTCTTTCTTGGGATTTAAGTTGTTTTCAAATAAAATAACCCTTAATATGTATCTGTAATATGCCCTGGAATTATTAAAGGAGGATTAGCACCAGAAAATGATGTAATAGTTTGAAATAATCTATTCTGCCAGAGGTTATGTTTTAACTTCGGAATATATTTTAATAACCTGGACGCTCTAGGTAAGCGTTGTGCCTTTTTATTTTTTTTCCAGCGCTCATTTTTATTGTGAATAATATTTGCAATAGAAAAAACCTAAATATCACAAGTAGCAAACAGCTCATTCTATTCCAGACCAAACCTAACTGAATTGTTAATAGATCACATAGGGCCCTCCAGATGCTTTGAAACTACATCTCCTATGATGCTCAGTCATATATTAGGTTAGTGGAGGCTCATGGGAAATGTAGTTCCATGACCTCTGCCATAGGAACTATAATAATCCCCTATCCCCGATCAAAAATTACCATTGCCATACACTTTACCGTCTCTGGTAAGTTTACAAGAGCATTCGTTAATCAGGAGATTCCCATAAGTTTCAATGCAAAAAAAGCCCCGTATTTATTAAATACATGTATTAAACTGTTAGACTTTTTTCTGCAAGTGAAAAGAATAATCAGGGCTATTCAAAGAGCGGTGAAAACCTTGAATTGTCAGGAGAATGAACAATCTAGACCACATAGCCAATTTGGAAAGTGAGATAAATGGGAGAATTTTTCTGGTTTGGCTATTTTGACCTAGAATTTTCACTTCTCCAGTCATTCTCCTGGTTTTCACCATTCTCTGAATAACCCTGTATGATACGTATATACATTTTTTGTTACTATTTACTCGTTGCGATTGTGTCAGTTAAAAAAAAATCCAAAACAAAGTTGATAACATTCCTTTTTTTCCTGGCACCTGCCATGTAGAAAGGATCGATACGAAGCCGTATAGCTGCTCACTGTGTTGATACTGAAACATAGCTTTCAGCTCGTAAATAAATCAACGAATTGAGATTTAAAATGTTTGAACTGCACAGGCTCAAAGCTTTCTTATTCTAAGTGATTTTTAGTTATTGGAGCTCAAGTTTGATTTTGCAGAAGATCAAAGCAGAGCTGGCAGTGCGTTTTATCTGCTCCGCTCCAGATTACGGCTTGGCAGCTCTGCAGAACTTAATTAGCATTTTCCTATTATCCCTGCCTACCTTGTATAATTTTGCAACATAGAAATACTTTTTGTATAGAGATCAGACATTTTCAGGTCATTGGTTTCTTCTGAGACATTCTGGTTAAGTCAAACTGCTTGAGCCGTTAATATCTACAAATGCGAGTGTAACAGTAAATGCTTGAGCTGCTATCACAACAGATCTGCACACTTTGCGGTTACTTACTGTAAATTAACAGCCCCTATACTTTGTATAGGCAGGGCCGGTGCGTCCACAAGGCAAGCTAGGCAACCGCAAGCTAGCCCCAACCTGGGTTCCATTATTGTACCCCTTCCTCATTGTTTGCTTGTGTAGCCAGCAGTGGTGGCTCGCAAAGCGGACCCACGCTAGTGGTGCAGAAGGTGGGCGTCTAATGGTGACGTGCGGGCACCAAAGAAAGAAAGGCACAAAAAGAAAGAGCGAAAGAAAAAAAGAGGCACAGCGGAAAGAAAGAAAAAAGAGGCCGATGAAACACAAAAAAAGACAGCTGAAAGAAAAGGCAAAAGAAAGAGGCACAGAGGGCAGGGGAAAGAAAGAGGCAGACCAGCGGAGGGTAAGATGGGCATTGAACGTGTGTGGCCCCCATGCAGTGTGTGTTGTTCTCCCCCCTGCAGTGTGTATGTCGCCCCCCCCCTGGCATTTCAATAGTTGACTATTTTTTTTTTTGGGGGGGGGAAGTAGCTGGTCTTGCACCGGCTGCAGTTAATTGATAGTTAACAAGCACAGAACAAGCCATTCCAACATAGCTCACTTGTCTTGGCTCCAGACAGAATTTGCCGGTGTTGTGATTTAATTCACTACTATTCCTGGTTCAGTCAATAATGGTGTAGCCTGCGCTGACTCCCAGACGTCTCTTCCATAGTTTACGTTAAGATAACTGCTGGAGATGTTATACATAAAGTTCCACTCTTGCTGCATGCTGGGCTTGTGACTCAAGCATAGCCTGTCCCTAATGTAAGTCAATGTCTCCTATACCTTGTACAGGACATGTTAATTTGCTCGAGGAATTAGAACAGTGGTTCCAAACCGCGGTCCTCAAGTACCCACAACAGGTCAGGTTTGCCAGATATGTGAAGCACAGCACAGGTGATAGGATTTGCTGCTCAGTGATTGCAGGAGTCAGTATGAATTTCCCCAAGGGAATCCTTAAAACCTGGTCTGTTGGGGGTACTTGAGGACCGCGGTTGGGAACCACTGGATTAGAAAAATGAGCTATTCCGCAACTTTCTTCTATCCTGGATCACCTTGGGGAAATGCAGACTGAATCCTGCAATCACTGAGCAGCAAATCATATCACCTGTGTTGTGCTTCAGATATCTGGCAATCCTGGCCTGTCAGCGGGTCCTGAGGACAGGTTTGGGAAACACTGCCCTACAGAGACAATTCGCCAATTATCAGGCGCTGATATTCGGCAAATTGTCAATCTATGTCTAGTTTGTTTTCATGGTCAGTGGGTGAGTTAATGTTGTGTGTTTTATTGCAGCAATGACAGATGAAGTCCTGGAAGAGGATGACCTGGATAAGGATGGCTTTTTATCCTACATAGAATACATGCACTCTCAAAAGCGTACTGCGAGTCCCACGACCATATTAGACAAGAATGCAAAGGACAAAGGATCGAAGAAGAACACTTAAGAGTGCGACACCAGCAGGGAGGAAGAGGCTGCACTTTAATAAAATCGTCTTTCCAAATTATAGAACGCTTTGGTTTATTTCATCATGTGGTTATGTAGTAAAGATAGGTCACTCCACCTTGCAGCTTCTCATTCTTCACTAGAATACATGTATTATTGAGGCAAGTATTGATAACTAGTTATGGAAGTTGTAGAAAAGCGTTTGCAAAATGGTAGATATTCAACCAAAAATCCCTGTTTGGACTAAGAGGTGCGGCTTCAATTTGCTATAATCATCAACTCTCCATTAACTCGAAAAATAGATACAGCCCAGTAAACAAAGCTCACAAAAGAAACTCCAGAGCACAATAGTGACAACTAGAATACCGCTGAATTCGGGTTAACGCTTGTACGGTTATATGAAAACTGAGCCCCAGGTACAGAAGGGGGGGGGGGGGCGCATTTGCAATAACGTGAAATTAAAAGATCTAAGGACACATTAGAAAAAGAAGAAATTAAGCTCTTTGTAACTAATGGATTCAGCGCTAAACAGATACGAGAGAAATAAAATTTGCAAAGAGGGGGAGGGGTATTTAGCAGCACAGCTTGGATCAGACGATGGTTCAGCTTTATGAAGTTATGACAAGGATAATAGTTTAGCTGTGATACCTTGTGATTTCCAAGTCTAAAACACTGGGGCCTGATCTGGTAAGAGAAAAAGGTGGTTCGAGCCGTTGACCATTAGTTGCTCCCTATTCCTAGCTGTACTTCTAAATGATCCAATATGGTAGCGGCTCCTAAATACCAGCAGCAGCATCTCCTGAAGTCCGTAGGACTGCATGGAGATAATAAAAAGCCCTCCATGAGATTGTATACAAACACCCGCAGAAGGCCAGTGGAGAGGAAACAGATCTTTTTCTGCACCGTGGGACAAGAGGTGACTGTCAATTGTGTTAGTAAATAAGCCCCAAACCAAGGGATGCAAAACCAATTAGAACAAGTTTTTATTCCATCTTCTAATGTCCCATATTCCTTTTTCCACAAAAACGCACACCTCCTGCATGGAGCTTTGGGTGTGTGCAGATGCAATCTGAAGATGGAATCAGCTTCTACAACAGCAGGTGTATCCGACTCTCCAACACTGAATGCTCCTACTAGTAAGTCTGCCTAACTCAGAGGGCTCCATGCAAGAAATGCCAACACACAAGATACTAGTGCAACTTGGTTACAACAATCATGTTGCCGTGGTCAGTGTCAGTTCAGGAAATCTCAAGTCATCTAATAAACTAATAGGTTAATCACGTAACGAAACGTGAACTGAGATAACGTTGACAAGTGCAACTCTTTTTACAACAACGAAGGTCAGTTGTAAGACCGCATTTAGTGAATGCAGCCCTGAGTCTAGTTGTCAACGTGGCAGGAGCACCCCCACAGCCCACTGTGCAAACCACATATACAAGATTACAGTAGTGAAGAGGTTAACATTCTGATATTGACTTCACACAATCTGTATAAATGTTATTTTCCTGTTCACATTTGATGGCTTTGTTTTATACAAGCTATGGAAGAAACCATTTAAAAACAATTTACTTTTTAAAACACAGCATTTACTTTATCCTGGTTGTTGCATTTAAAGTGCAAGAATATAAAAGATACAAAAATAATCCTTTATTAACATAACCCGACAGGCAGCTCATCCTGATTAAGATATATCACAAATTCAGACAGTATTCGACACTGCGTTGTGTTCTACAGATTGAGATTTACACGGAAATGTAACACTCAGCTATCGTCACACAATTCAGTGACTCATTTATACTATGAATCTGCATGTACTCAAATCATCAGGACTACGACTAACCTCCGGGTCAACCACAGAAACCAATTGTAAATTAACCCCTTCACTACCAAGTGATTTTCCAATAATCCAGGCAGGAACCAGTGACTTTTTGGAAAAATAATTATACAGTAACAAATATTACCAATTAGGGATGCACCGATACCACTTTAAGACCGAGTACAGATACTTTTGTTCAAGTACTCACCGATACTTTTATTTTATGTCATGTGACGCTTTCCAATAAGAACAGACCTCCTATAAAGCCCCCAGGTCTCATGGATTTGCCCCAGCTCATGGATATCCTGACCCCAGCTCATGGATAATTGCCCCCCCCCCCACTCTCCGCTCATACTTACCTTCCTTCAGCGCCGCCGGTAAAGTCTTCGCGCGCGCGCTCCTTGGAAGGACCCCAGCCGCGACCACGTGGGACCATGTGATCGCGGCTGGGGTCCTTCCAACGAGCGTGCGCGCGGAAACTTTATGAGCGGAGAGCAGCTGCAGGGCCTGTCCGAATGCTCTATCGGCATTCAGACAGGCCCTGCAGCTGATCACTTTGTTTAATACTTACCTTCCTTCAGCGACGCCGGGAAAGTTTCCGTGCGCGCGCTCGTTGGAAGGACCCCAGCCGCGATCACATGGTCCCAGGTTGGTCGCGGCTGGGGTCCTTCCAAGGAGCGCGCGCGTGCAAAGACTTTCCCGGCGTCGCTGAAGGAAGGTAAGTATTAAACAAAGTTAGATGACCAGCTGCAAGGCCTGTCCGAATGCCGATAGAGCATTCGGACAGCCGCCGCAGCCCCTCGGATACCGGCAAGCCGGCTCAATGCCGGCTTCCGGTATCGGAAAAAAATATCGGGGGTACTGCACGAGTACCAAGTACTCCTGCAGTACCCGGTATCGGCACCGATATACCGATACTAGTATCGGTATCGGTGCAACCCTATTACCAATGTATTGCTTTTTGTAATAACCTGTTTGGCAGATTTAGCCATCTAGTGGCCAGATGGAGTTACTGCAGTTACAGTTTCATCGGTTGGAAAAGTCTATTAGGGACATTAGCTAGCTGATTTTTAAACAGTTTTGGCAACTCTGGCATGATGTCCACAGGGCTAAGGCTAGGGTCAGACGAAAGCATTTTTCCCGCGAACGTGAAAAAGTGCGTCCGAACGCATTGACGTATTTTTTCACGGAATGCGCAGAAACGGTCAGACAACGCGCATTGTCGGGCGTGATTTTGTACGGATCGTCAATAAAACTCTTTTCACGTCTGGACGTTATGTAGGCTGGACATTAGCAGCGTCTGACATCTCCTAATCTCGCACACACGCCGCTATGCCGCAGCTGCGCACTCAGTACGTCAGTACTAGCGGTTCAGCGTTCTCTGAAAAATGCGTTCAAATTCCACTTGCGTTGCACGGCCGGACTTTTGTGCGGCCGTACATCGTATATTGGCCGTCATTGCCCGTCATCTGCTGCTAGTGCGGCCGTAATTATGTGCGCCAGAACGCACGTTAAAAGTGCGCTGGTCTGACCCCAGCCTAAAACTTTGGGGACACCTTCTGGAGCCCAAGCGACAAAGTGTGTTTGCATCAAATGAATTTAATTTGCAATGATAGAGCATAAGCCCATATCCTGTTAACGTAATCATGGGCCACTGGTCGAATACAAGATCATGGTAGGGAAAGGGTTAACTTGACATCCGTACATAGAGAATTAAAGCATTACATCAAACTCATCAACAACCCAACCACACACAAATCAGGAAACTAAACACTTTAAACAGATTCTGTGAACAAACCCAGATTTCAGAAAACGAGTCCACGTAGAAACGTCCCTAGTAAAAAAAAATTGTGGGGGGGGGGGAAGAGAGTTATATCATTCATAGTCTTTTTCACAGGGTTTTGTTTTTCCTTTCAGTTATTTTAATCCACAAAATGTCCAAGGACCAGTATCTTCATAAAATGCCAGGTGATCCTCTGGATAGTTTTCCTGAAGCTGCTTTACGTGGATTCAGAATCCATAGCTTCCCGACCTCCAGGTCATGTTGTGGCATTTAAGCTCTCTTTGGTGGTCACAAGTCCTTTTTCAAACAGAATAGTTGCCACGGAGATCTGCAAGAAAGAAAGAAAATAATGGATCAAGGTTTATAGTATTGGGGGAGGGTGCTTTATTAAAAAGGGGCCGTTTGGGAAACATAACATCTTCAGCTTATTGTTATGATAACTAGAACCCTGTCACTCCAGGCCCAGTGTCCAAAACCATATAGTTTTTGTGAAAATGGGCTGCAAAGCTGTTTGCTTGTCTCAATGTTACAGTCGCTTATCTTTACATTGCCTGCACCTGTAATCAAAATACATCAAATGTAAGTTCCATAAACAGTGTTTACCTTTTCATCCAGTGTCCTGCAGGGAAGGTCCTGTACGATCACATACTTTGGGTAGGAATGGAGGAGATATTCTATTGCGTCCACATGCTGTATGAGGAGGGAAATGCTGAATTACTGATAGAATTGGGAAGGCTGGACATGTTCACATGTAGATTTTTGTTCAATTATTTTTTTTTTTCTCTGCTTAATGAATGGAACTAGCACTACAGTCTTCATGCCATTGTTGGTGTCGGTTTTAAACGCTCCTCAGTAGTTACATAAGGATAATCGGATCTAGACTCAATTAGACCCAGGATTTTGCCAAGTAAAATAAAAAAATATAAGATATGTAAATCTACTGTACTTATATCTAATGCGTAACAAAATGTTTAAAAGTAACATCAGGAAGCATTATTTTACTGAGAGGGTGGTGGATACATGGAACAGCCTTCCAGTAGAAGTGGTAGAGGCCAAAACAGTAATTGAATTTAAGCAAGCATGGGATAGGCATAAGGCTATCCTAAACAAAAGATAAATCCAGGTAAAGTATCCATGTAATTGAGCAGACTAGATGGGCCGAAAGGTTCTTATCTGCCGAAATTTTTTTCTATGTTTCTATGTTTTCTATGTCTACTTAATCCCTTCACTACCGTGACAGGCATGGCATCCGAGGTGCTACAGTTTTTACAAGTGAATATCTGTGTATAACCAGGAGATATTCACTTGCTGCAGCAAGGAGCCTCCGCTGTAATTGCTCATTCTGGCCAGCGGATGGGACGTCAGCCTCCCCAACGGACCTAATATAGGAAATAATAAATTATGGGACTATTCCCACTTTATAAAATTAAAATGATATTTCAAGAATCCCCTGGTTCCTGGTAGTGGATTACTGAAAATCACCCGGTAGTGAAATGCTTGAAAAACATGACAATTTGGAACTTTTTTCTATGAATATTGTACAATTTTATTAATTTATGTTTTAAACCAAAACCACCCCATGTGCTGCAATATCACCACTCATTTTAAATCACATACCTCACAATCTACCTCCATGCTTTTTGGCTCCTCCTTGTGGTATACTCTGGAGTTCTCAGTGGAATAATACATCAGGCAAGAGTCTCTTTCACTACATAATCTGCAGAAATAAAAACCTTAATTTATAAATTCGATATGACAAAACATTAGAGCAGCAAGCTAAACTGTCCACCGAAATAATTCAATACCCATTTTGTAATGCAGACATTGGTCAACTGAAACTACAGGGGACATAAAGAGAATGTTAGTGCCAAAAAAAAAAAATATATATATATATATATATACACATACACACAAGATCTAATCTACTATAAAAGATTAGATTGTTATTCTCCTGATCGGAGGGAGATGTCAAAAGAAACTACATTGGATTTAATTTTACCACATCCAGCTTTGTGCATTATTGAAATAATGCTATTCCATGTAATCTACAAAATGTTAAATCTAACCCAGAAAACTTATATATGAAAGATCCGCCCAGAGTGATATTAAAAATTATCTGGTGCCAAAGACTCATGAGATTACTGGCAAACAGACAGGAAACATTTTGACTAAAAGTAAAATATACATAAAAATAATCCCTCCTCCCCCAGCATCATCACCTACCACTTATAAATAAGCCATATTGGTTATGATGTGGCATCTGGCCTTTGAATGGCAATTATACAGAGAAATATAGCCCTTTTAAAATCATACCTGTATATAAAAGATACAAATGACATGTGATATGCGTCACAATTGGTAACAATAGCATCAGGACATTAGACTGACCTTGCAATGTTTCCTCTGAGAATCCTTATTTTGGTGTCTTTTCCAACCTGCAAAGAGCTGTCTTTGACACGTCCATCATCCCATTTCACTGGCGCTCCAAACACACTGTGCGACTTTTCATCTTCAAGAAGAAAGTGTACAGTAATATCAGCCACAATATCATCAGTAAATCGCTCATTTTCAACAATGCAGCCTGCTCCTTTTACTAGTATTGGCTATTAATCCTTTACGCGGGATGGAATGGACAGGTTGAAGAGAGCAATGGGTATGCCCTCATTTGTTCACAGCATTTCTCATAATGCACAGCCAGAGAGAATGACATCAGAAGTCAAAACACCCAGGGGAGGCATATTGACCATATCTGGTTTAAAATGAAAATATAGTTAAAACTCACACCTATATAGTGCAACGTTAATATTTTGTTACGAGTTAACATTTACAAACCATTTTCCGTGCAAAGAAATGGCAGTGATCTGGCACAATGAAGCTAAATAAATGGTATATATAGCCGAGATATCCAAATCGCGGGTTTCGGGCCCCCAATCCAGGTCATAAATTCATCGGCATTAGCCAATACAGAGTCCCAATCCGATACCGCACACTCCCTGGTTGGATTAATAAAAAAATAAAAAAAACGGGCCAAACTGTGTGCAATCAGGACGAGACCACGAGTCAACACAAGACTCTGGGATTCCATCTTGGCTGATTGACTCACTGCCTGAAATTTGGTCGAACTCAGAGGTTGGATTGGCTTGATTATGCAGATCCCTGAAAAACGCCAACATCCCTAATATATAGTGTGTGTGCAGTAAATAAATACTGAAATTACAGGTCAACACGCATATCTCAAAAAATGCCAAATATTGCTTGGATCCTTAACACGCAAAATGAGACTGTGTCACCAAGGGGTCAATAAGAGCTCCAAGTACAGGTGAGCCCAACATTCCTAAATACACAACTGTAAAGTATTTTTAGTATGATGGATATATTGGTTGGTAGTTTTCAGTCTTTAGCATACCTGGTGTCAGGACAGGGGGGAGGCAATCATGCAGAAAACCTTTAGCTTTCTGATCAACAGCAGCATCCACCGGCGCATAATCTGCCAGTTTCTTCATCAAGGTGCTGACTTTCTGCAGAAATATCCCTCTTCGGGCATCATCCTAATTAGACAGATGGCAAAAACGACAACATGAGTCAACAATGCTAACACTGCCAAAGGGCATCATGCCCAGATCCCAGCGCATTGAAAGGGCAAGATCACAGATTTTAATCTCTTTAAAGTCACTGCAAATATTTCCTCTGGAATCAAAATGATGCAGAACATAAACTCTGCTGGTTTAGAAAAACGCTACAACAAGGAAACCATTACAGCAGAGTGAAGAGAAAAGAAACCTAAAGAGCATGGACAGATAAAAACACGTATATATGGACTTCTGTTGCTCCAATAACTAACTCATGTCTACAGACATTTTTGTGTCTCTATATAGGTTTAATTTGTGCATAAAGCCATTATATGAACCACAAAGCCCGAAGGAAGCATTGAAGTCCACCATTCTGGATACAATCAAGTTCCAAAACAAAATGAACTTTGTGATTAACGAATTAAAGACATGGCTATGAAATCAGAAGAGGAAGTTTTAACCCCTTAAGCAGGGCTCAAAATTTCAACTCCCAAGCTACTAACCAGGCCATAAAGGTTACTCGCCACCAGTTGCTCCACCTAACCCCTACCCAGCCTTTAACTCTGCCCCTAAGCACATAAAAGAATTTATTGTGCTGCCTGCAAGTGCATTTCCACTCGTCCTCAATTTCCACTCGCCAAATGATAGTAGGCGAGTGGAAATTTTGAGCCCTGCCTTAAGGACCAATAATGTAACTGTTCGGTCATAAATGCATTGACTTTAAAGACCCTTGGTCCTTAAGGGGTTTAAAAGGATACTATGAAAAATATAGCTCCTTTTTTGCCCTTAAATAATTGGGCAGATGCTGCTGATATCTCCAATTGTTTTTTTTAATTTAATGGTGATTTTACCCACCTTTTGTCCCTCGCTGCATGCAGCTCCTCTTTTTAGCACAGGGATTTCTGAACTCAGAAGTCCCTGATGTTTTCTGCACAATTTACGTTCCTACACAATCTCCGTAGCATAGGAACCGCAATGGACACACCACTATGAGACTTGAACTCTTTGTTAAGTTCCATAGCGCATGTATACAACGATGGATCCAACAGCTCCCTCTCTTAGAGGGTGATGTCAGCACGCTCTCTGCACACTGACCAATCGGGTGACCCGCAGCCAGAAAACTCCCAGCTGGTGGTGACACTGGGTGGGTTAGAGGAAACTCCTCCACTTCACCCAGCGATATCTGCAGATCAGGGCAGGAAGGGGTGAGAGTGAACGGGGGGAGGGGGGCACTCATCACATCCTGAAGACTTTATCTTTTTAAAGTGACCAGGATGAGTAGAGCGTTCCTTTAAGAATAGGAGAAAATAAGTATTTTAGTACAAGCAGAGTCACACATATATCTTCGATATTGGAATGTGTTAGTTTAAAGTGGTTACAACTTACCAATTCTGCATTCTGGACTCCCATATATTCCATGTAGTCCAGAGGAAGCCCTCTCCGAAACTCTATGTCCTCCTCTGCAGCAACTCGCAGGGCTGTTGGCATCAGCTGAAAAGAGGAAAGCATCACATGGCGTGTGTTAATGATCTGCTGCAAATACATTGCGAATTCACACAAATACCAGACCTAACAAGTCTTTTTTGTTTTAATGTAAAAAACAGAACAGGTTGTGTAGACTGGTCTCTTCCTATTGCTCTCTTCACTCCTTCAGGTTCTCCTTCGCTGGTGCCTCTTCACCTCGAGTTCCTCTCTCCGTTGGGGTACCTCAAGGCTCTGTTCTGGGTCCCCTACTCTTCTCGATCTAGAAGATCTGCTAAAATGCTCATCCAAGCTCTTATCTCTCACCTTGACTACTGTGACCTCCTATCCCAGATTCTCCCTCTGCAGTCTCTTATGAATGCCTGTGCCCGGCTCATCTCCCACATCTCTCACCTCGTCAATCTCTACACTGGCTCTGTTTCCTATAGAATCCAATTCAACATATTGGTGCTCACATACAAAGCTCTCCATAACCGCGACCCTAAATACATATCCTCCCTTATCAGCAGGTACATCCCATCTAGGCCACTTCGCTCTGCCAATGATCTGACGTTATAGTCTCCTCATACCCACACCCCCAAAGCTCGCCTTCAGGACTTCTCCCGAGCTGCCCCCGTTCTATGGAGCTCTCTCCCCCGCAACAGACTCACCCCGTCTCTCTCCAGTCCTTCAAGAAGTCTCTGAAAACATTACTTTAGAGAAGCCTATCATCTCACTCCATAGTCCCCCACTGTTCCTTTCTTGCACCCCGCTACTTCATGTTCTCTAGCCTCACCTAGTGTGTCACCCCTCTCCTCTTAAATTGTAAGCTCTCAAGCAGGCGCCTCTCTCCTACTGTTCTATGTGTTGAACATGTATATTTGTTATTCTGCCTCTCCCATTGTACAGCGCTACAGAACTTGTTAGCACTTTATCAAAACTTGTAACTATTTAATTGTTGTACAGCTAATCATTTATAATCCAGAGATTGAAACTCTGTTCATACAGATATCTGACATCTTGTTTCAAAGCTAAACATCTATGTACGTCGGTTTATTGCATCCAAATAAATAACCATAATGTTACATTTATTTTTCACAATAAGATTCTCCTCTAATAAAAATTAAATTTTTCATATACTTCCTTTAAATGAAATTACTGTCCCATTCATTTACTTCTCTGTTCAAAACTACATTCAATGTTTCTAATCCTTAGCTCTTCTTTAAAGCCTCACTTTATTGTTGGCACTTTATAAATAACTAATTGAACTGCTGCAAACTCATTTCAATAAAATCTACTATAACTCAAATAGAACGTACCTTTTCCAGCAGGTCCATCCAGCTATTTCGCTGATATGAAGACACTGTTATGTGCAGAGAGTGTGCGTCTGGAAGGCAGTCTCCCTGATGTATAAATCCTCTGGGGAAGTACAGAAAGTCTCCTGCTTCAAGTATGGTCTCCAAAATAGGGTCCCCGATGTCCTGGTCAGTAAAATTAGCTGTTTAAGATAAAGAAATAAGGGTTTCAAGCAAGAGTTATATTTGCATCCCACAATATCTTAACACGTCTGCAATCATTCTAGAGCCGGTAGCAGAGACAGAACAGTTCAGATTGGGAGCAAGATACAGAGGCTGGATGCACAAGAACGGTGACAAAATAAAAAAATATGACTATTTAACCCAAGAATGACATACGATGGTGGCACAGAGACAGGCAAGTTCCGTATTTTCTGCAGTATAAGATGACCGGGTGTATAAGACGACCCCCTAATTTTCCAGTTAAAAAATAGGTTTTGGGCTATACTCGTAATATTGTATTGTATATCCCGCGTAGAAGACGACCCCCAATTTTTGGGGGATGTTTTTAAGTATAAAAAGTAGTCTTCTACACCAGAAAATACTGTACTTAGAATTCACATATATCATTGATTCAAATACAGATCCACATAGCAGCGTGTGAATTTGTATTTGTGACATCACAACAAAAAAGCAGGGGTTTACCTTAATATACACACACACACACATCAATAAATTAGAATGTCGTGGAAAAGTTCATTTATGTCATTAATTCAACTCTAATTGTGAAACTTGTGTATTAACCCCTTAGTGACCGGGCGGTTTTACACAAATCCGTCTTTTAGTGACCGCTGCTGTTTTTACGTTTCTGCTCTGTTAGTGTTTAAGACAATTTTTCCTCTTACTCGTTTATTCGACCCACACATATTATACACCCTTTTTCCCGCCATTAAATGGACTTTCTAGAAATACCATTATTTCCATCATATCGAATAATTTACTATAAAAAAAAAATATGAAATATGAGGAAAAAAATGGTAAAAACACACTTTTTCGTAATTTAATCCCCAAAATCTACAACCACCCAAAAAGACCCCGGCTAAATAGGTTCAAAATTTTGTCCCGAGACTAGAAATACCCAATTTTAACATGAGTTTGCTTTTTAACCCCTTCACTGCTGAGACAGTTCACCTATGTGCGCTGCGCTCATTCTGACCATTTTGTGCTAATTATTTTTAGATGACAGCCTAGGTCCTATTTAATTAAACTCCCCCCAGACAAAAAAAACTTTAAAAAAAAACATTTTTTTATTTTATTTAATTTTTTTATTATTTTTTTTTCCATTTAATTTTTTTTTAAAACCAAACCTGGTCATGTTTGGTATCATTTGAAAGGCCATAATCAGGCCTTTTAAATGATGGCAAATATGACCATCCAGCTGCCATGGATCGGGAGATAAAGGGATCCTTAGGATCCCCTTATCTCTACATGGCAGCTAGAGGGTTAACTGGCCCACTGACATCCTCACACATATGGTGAGGTTGTCAGTGGGTGGGGGGGGACCTGGAGGCTTGGCTGACATCCAAGATGTCAGCCCCCCTCCAGGTTTGAATCGCGTTTTGGCGCCAATTGGCACCGAAAAGCGATCCGGCGGCGAAACTGTTAATGCCATACACCGCTGGAAATGGGAAGCTCTCCCCTCTCCAGCGGTGCAAACGGCATCTCCCTAGCTTCAATGGTTGGGGAGATAGAGGGCTCCGAAGGAGCCCCCCCCCCTCCCCTCCATTGAAACACATGAGGGCACCTTCTGATGACGTCACCACGCAGCGTGGCGACGTCATCAGCCTCGCCTGCCCATGTAAATCACATGGGCAGGCTTCCACCCTGCCAGATCGCCGTGGGATCCGACGAGGGAGGGGAGTATCGGGCGGGAGGGGGATTTGGCGCCGCTGACGTACCCTGGACGTCCGCGGGTCTAAGGGAGACCCGAGGACAGGACGTACAGGGTACGTCAGGGGTCATTAAGGGGTTAAATAGTTGTGTATTAAATAAATTCAATGCACACAGACTGAAGTAGTTTAAGTCTTTGGGTCTTTTTAATTGTGTTGATTTGGCTCACATTTAACAAAAACCCATCAATTCACTATCTCAAAAAATTTGAATATGTTGACATGCCAATCAGCTAATCAACTCAAAACACCTGCAAAGGTTTCCTCAGCCTTCAAAATGGTCTCTCAGTTTGGTTTACTAGGTTACACAATCATGGGAAAGGCTGCTGATCTGACAGATGTCCAGAAGACAATCATTGACACCCTTCACAAGGAGGGTAAGCCACAAACCTTCATTGCCAAAGAAGCTGGCTGTTCAGAGTGCTGTATCCAAGCATGTTAACAGAAAGTCGAGTGGAAGAAAAAGATGCACAACCAACCGAGAGAACCGCAGCCTTGAGAGACTTGTCAAGCAAAATCGATTCAAGAATTTGGGTGAACTTCACAAGGAATGGACTGAGGCTGGGGTCAAGGCATCAAGAGCCACCACACACAGACGTGTCAAAGAATTTGGCTACAGTTGTCGTATTCCTCTTAAGCCACTCCTGAACCACAGACAATGTCAGAGACGTCTTACCTGGGCTAAAGAGAAGAAGAACTGGACTGTTGCCCAGTGGTCCAAAGTCCTCTTTTCAGATGAGCGCAAGTTTTGTATTTCATTTGGAAACTAAGGTCCTAGACTCTGGAGAAAGGGTGGAGAAGCTCATAGCCCAAGTCGCTTGAAGTCCATTGTTAAGTTTCCACAGTCTGTGATGATTTTGAGTGCAATGTCATCTGCTGATGTTGGTTCACTGTGTTTTTTGAAAACCAAAGTCACTTCACCTGTTTACCAAGAAATTTTAGAGAACTTCTAAGATGCTGATTTCATTTTCCAGCAGGTTTGGCACCTGCCCACACTGCCAAAAGCACCAAAAGTTGGTTAAATGAACATGGTGCTGGTGTGCTTGACTGGCCTGCAAACTCACCAGACCTGAACCCCGTAGAGAATCTATGGGGTATTGTCAAGAGGAAAATGAGAAACAAGAGACCAAAAAAAGGTGAGCTGAAGGCCACTGTCAAAGAAACCGGAGCTTCCATAGCACCTCAGCAGTGCCACAGACTGATCACCTCCATGCCACGCCGAATTTGGAAGTAATTAAAGCAAAAGGAGCCCCAAGTATTGAGAACATTTACAGTAAATGAACATACTTTCCAGAAGGCCAACAATTCACTAAAAATGATTTTTTATTGGTCTTATGAAGTATTCTATTTTTTTGAGATCGTGAATCGGTGGGTTTTTGTTAAGTGTGAACCAAATCATCACAATTAAAAGAACCAAAGACTTAAACTACTTCAATCTATGTGCATTGAATTTATTTAAATGCAAAGTTTCACAATTTGAGTTGAATTAATGAAATGAACGAACTTTTCCTACGACATTCTAATTTACTGAGATGCAGCTATATATCACACACTGGCTTCTCTTGCTTGCGAATATGATGCCCTAATATTTCTAATGGGGCACGTCATTTATGCATTCGCTGCAAACTCAAATGTTTGAATAGTCTTCTCACTTCTAGATTTCCTGCAGATACAGAGAATGTTCCGCTTTCCGCAGCAAACAGTTGTATCCCATCTGGAACTATACAGATCTACAGAGCGTGAGGGCATCCCATTAAACACTCTGAATAGGTTAACTGGATCTCTAAATCATGCCCAGTTCTAGACTAGATTAATAGAATCAGAGGTAACCTGACACAAGCCAAAGAACACCTTTTGTGGTTTTGTGCTGTGCAAGAGTCTGAGGTGAAGTGTTAAACAGCCCAACGGTAAATGTTGCTTAATGTCTAATTTCCTGCAGTAAAAGTGAAAACAATTTACTGTGCAAAACTTTGTCAAATTGCTGTAAAAAAAAATATATCGAAAAAAAAAAGTAACTTACCACTTGAGAACTGTGGGAGCCATTCAGACTTTTTTCTGCGCAAAAAAGGAAACAATTGTAACGCTCATTAAAGGCATTCCATACAGGATAAAGGAGCCATACAATAGGAAACGTAAGATCTACTAAGTTACAGTGACATAAAATACATGATACAGAGACTGTCACAGAGGACTATATAGATCAGAAAAGATTTTACTAAGCATGTAATGAGGTTTGCAGTGTATGACCTTGGTGGGACCACACTTGTAATTAAAGAAGGATATGAATAAAAGTTCGAAAAGCAGAAGAGAAGCATCCAATTGAATAGAGCTTTAGGCTAATGTCAGACGAACGCAGTCTGAGCGCACTCTGCGTGCCTGCTCAATGGACGGACGTACTGACGGAAGATACTGTAGACACCACACAGTCTGTTTTTGTTGACGGACGTAGGGAAAAAAAAAAGGAATTATGGGACATAAAATTAATATGAAAAATGCTAAAAATTTGAAAAGTATATGAAAAGCGATTTTGTGCGTCAAGGTGCTGGACGTCACAAATGTGCTGCGTCTGACATCTCATCATTCACACAAAACGCTACGCGGAAGTGGCGCACTCTGCGCATCCGTCTAGCGGTTTTACGTTCTTGCCTAACTTGCATCCGTTTGCCACGTGCGTTGTCTTCCACCACAAACAGAGAGCACTAGGTCCCTGCTTGTGGTGTACAAGAATTCACAAAAAAAAAAAAAAATGATTCTACACACTATTTGTGAAAGAATGTGTCAAACTTCTGAACGCAAAAGGTTTGGATTGTTAAAGTCTCTGTTTGATCCTGATGTCAGAAATCATCAGCTGCCCATAAATCTGATGAAGTGGTCAAATGCTTGCCTGGGCTTGTAGACTCTCCAGTGCTTCTTCCCTTCCAACTGGACCACAAATGCTTCAATGTCATCATAATGTGGGGCAAATCCCTGCGTCCCGGCAGGTGTCAGATAGCTGAAATAGAGTGAATAGCAAATAACGGAACATATTTTACAATCAGGACCAGGTTTAGGGAATCTGTGTGTTTTTTTTTTTTTTTTTTTTAACATTAGAGGCATAGGAAGCAAGCGTTAGTACTTACGTGTTGGCTCCGACCATGCTGCCAAAAAGCTCTTGGAGCACTGATATGAAATTCCACACGGTGTGCGAGAATGCCTGGGGATTCAGCAACCTCAGCGAACACCCATTCTGTGAAGGAGACGGGTAGAATGAGAACAGAAAGCCATCATTAAGGCTGGGGTCAGACGAGCGTGATTTCTACGGACTGTACGTCCGTGCAGTACGGACATCGTCAGTACGGATGACGCAGTAGTGGTCACACAGTCCGTTTTTTCACTGAAGTTATTTTTGACGGATGTAGGAGGGAAAAATAAATTACAATGAAAAAACATTCTGTCCGTCAAAAATGCTGGACGTATAAATGCAGTCCTTCTGACCATGCTCCATCACTCACACACAAAGCTATGCAGACGTTGTGGACGCAGCGCACTCCGCACGTCCGTTCTAGCAGTATTACGTTCTTGCCTAACCTGCGTCCGTTTGCCGCGGCCGTTGTGCGTCCGCAGTTCAGTGCGGACGTACTTCATGTGTCAGGCTCCAATGGACTTTCTTTCATGCTATCACGGACGTACTTTTAGGCGCAATCACGGACGTGAACACTACGCTCGTCTGACCCCAGCCTAAAGGTCTTCTTACAACTACAGATAAAAATTCCTGCACTCGTTTATCCTTTACAGAAATATTCATGAGATGAAAGGTTTTAAACTCTAGTTTGTGTCCCCTATATTGCAAAATTTCACACGAGGTCTGCATTATCGGCATACAGCCAGAAATGGCCTTTGCATCACATTCAGCAACCGTCAAAGATGGATAATAAAAATGTTCAGATCTCCTGCTTTTGGGAATTTTTAGTGATCGTAATCAGATTATTATCAAAGCAGCTTCCAAAAAATACCAATAGTATATGAAAATATCTGTATACGGCGTAATTCCTGTGTGTGGAAATTACAATCACTCTTTGGGATTTTCAGTAATTATAACCCCCTGAATCTTATCCTTGTACAGCAGTGAATGACCCCAGAGCTCTCCCTGTATTCTGCCCTCTCCCTGGCTGCTGTAATGCAGCAGTAAAGCTTGTTAAATGTTATTACAAGAACTTAGGGGCTGTCCCTTTGGGCATCTTCACAGCAATACAGGGGGACAAGGAATAGCTCAAAAGGGAGTTTTGTTTCTCCCTAGGGTGCACACTAATCCTACATTAAAAAGGTATGCAAATGGGGTCTGATATGCGAAGGTTTCTTTTTTAATTTATTAAAATGGAAAAATACAATATATGTTTTGGTACTAAAAGGGTTAAAGTGCACGTTAAGGATAAAGAGATATATATATATAAAACACAGCACATGTGTTTGTGCTTCCTGAACCACTTGCATATAAACTAGCAACATATGCACATTAAGGATGATTTACATGTGTTGTTTACGCATAAAATGTGTCCGTCTTCCTCTTAAACACGGTGTTCAGACACAGAGTTCCTGCACTCACCCGGAAATAGTCCCACACAACCAGCGGTAGAGCTCGGCCAGGAGGATTATGAGTTTCTCTTTTCCCATCTGTATAGGTTGTCACATCCAGGTTAACACCGAACTGTACATTGTCCTTAATGTAAGAAACAAAAGGTATTCAGGCAGCATCGCATACATCTCTTTATTCTCAGTAAAGCACACACCTGCCCTAAAAGGTGCTGCCATCTTGGTGACAGCCTTGGCACAGCAATCTAAACTGCAAATCGGACTTGTCAATGTCAACCCGTTTCATGAGAGCAGATGGGGCATTAATTGGAGACAGAAAATGGTGCCGCGTCCAGCAGGTATGTATGACGTCCCGCGTGTGCTTAAAAGCACATTGCTTCTTGTTTACATTCAATATATCTTTTTATATCTATTAGTGGCATTAAGAAACAAAAAAGTGACAACCATAAGATTTAAAAATTGAATTAAAAAGGCATCACTTGTTTTCAGGGGATTCCACCCGCTCGATCTAGAACATATTTCACAGATGTCAATGTCTTTAAACATATATAGCGCAAAGAGCGCAAGGATAATTAAAATGTACTGCGATCGTTTTATTAGTCAGCTGACGTTTCTGCCTCTAATCCTGAGGCTTTAATTAACCTTGCAGGAAAGATTTGAGGTAACCTTATCTGAAGTAGGACGGCAACGTATGTCAGCCATCAGAAGTCACTCACCTCTTTTAGGATCCTGTCAAATTCTGACGTGGAAAATAACCCATTGTAGTAACTGGTGTTGTGTCGTTTAATTAGCGCAGGTTTTTTTTCCCAAATATTGCTGGAAGAGAAGAATCAGCAAGGTGGTATTTTTTAGATTTGTTAAAATAAAAATGTACATAAATATATATATATTTTTTTTTACTTTACACATCGCTCAAATGTGGCGAATGAAAATGAAGCCGTGTGACTGTTGTCAGGCTTGATAGCTTAAGCTGCAGAAATTTCAGAAACGCCACCGGAGGCAAAATGTGCAAAAACGGAGCAGGACAGTTACATTATGCAAATAGCGGCAACAGGTTCTGCAGCGCATTACAACAGGGAAGCGCACACAAGAAATAATAATTAGTAGCACATCAGGAACAGTCGATCCTGCCCGTAGCATAATCATCCTGACACGGTTCTCTCTCCATGTTCTGTGAGACGTTCATACTGCAATTTGCACCACATAAAAACAGCAGTGAGGGTTAATGGAAAAAAACAGCAAATAAATGTAAATACGAAGCTTGCTAGTGAAGACTCCTAAGGGATGGCTCCTCTTCATCCGTCAATAATACATAAGAATATAAGGAGTGTCACTGTAAGACAAATGAAAAAAACATAGGGCAGAACTGCATATATAAATGATACAGAAACCCCTGCTTATATAACATGCTCACAGGATATTAACCCCTTAACGCCGCGGGACGTACAGTTACGTCCTGCATTAGGCGGGCTTTAACGCTGCAGGACGTAACTGTACGTCCCCGGCGTCTGCAACCCCCCTATCTCGTGATCGGTGACAGCTAGGGGGTCATGTAGGGTATCATTTGAAAGGCCTGATCATGGCCTTTCGGATGATATCAAACATGACCAGATTACTTGTAAAATAAAAGTGAAAAATAAATACAAATAAAGGGCTCAATCAATATACTCAGCCGCTGTAATGCGCCTGTAGACTTTACACACTGTGGATGATTGAAATTTTAATTGAAAATTATTTTTTTTTTTACAATTTTGTTATAGCATTTTCGCAGGGCATGACGTATACATATAATAATGATATATTATTAATCTGTCAAGTCTGCCGGAAAGAACGATATATAATTTGTCTGGGTGGTACAATAATACGTGACTTAAAACCGCGTTTAAAATCGTCAAAATGAGCTCAGCAAACATCTACTTCGAAACAGCGCCGAACTTATAAAATTACTCCCGTCCTTAAGGGGTTAATGCAATAAGGGCTCAATCAATATACTCAGCCGCTGTAATGCGCCTGTAGACCTGTGATGTAGCTGGAAACCGCGATTTCAGAATCACTGAACACCATATAGGATACAGGTTACAACAAAAAGGCTGGACTAAATAAAAGTATTAAAATCAAATTTAATAGGACATAAACGTCGACGCATTTCGTTACATAAAAGTAACTTTCTCAAGGCAAAAAGGACTTTTTAATGGACTTTTTGCCTTGAGAAAGTTACTTTTATGTAACGAAATGCATCGGCGTTTATGTCCTATTAAATTTGATTTTAATACTTTTATTTAGTCCAGCCGTTTTGTTGTATCCTGCATCCTATATGGTGTTCAGCGATTCTGAAAGCTGATTCACCAGCGGTTTCCAGCTACATCACAGGTCTACAGGCGCATTACAGCGGCTGAGTATATTGATGTGCCCTTATTGCATTAATATCCTGTGAGCATGTTAAATAAGCAGGGGTTTCTGTATCATTTATATATGCAGTTCTGCCCCATGTTTTTTCCATTTGTCTTACAGTGACACTCCTTATATTCTTATTTATGTAATTTGCACCACATGACTGAACTTTATAGCACAGGCACAGGCCGTGGTGCTGGACGCTTCTCCGCCCACACCAGCTTCCGAGACAATAACATGACGGCACGTGGCACAAGTTTACGAGAAAGGCAGATCCAACATGAAGCAAATAAATGCTGTTTCAGTTCCTGCCTCTACCCCTCTAAAACCAATGGTGCATTAAGGGAATCTTTTCCTTCAAGATGGCACATCCAGCATTTCAGAAAGGTTTATGCACAGAGAAGAAGAACTTCCCCCAGTGTTCACTGCATCAACAATCTGTGTCTAGTGGAGGAATGAGCGCACATGCAGCAAAACCCAATGGAAAGAGACCCACATGCACCAAGACATTGACTCCGATTACATGGAGCTTTAAGGTTGAAATACATATTCTAGCCCAGGGAATAGACGGATATCATTTTTGTTCAGGGCCAATAACGGTTCCGATTATCAGCAACCTTCCTGGCCGATATCTGGTGCCGATATTCTGTAAATTTAAAGTTGTGAAAAACAACACAAATCGGAAATCATGCCATTAACAGAACATCTTTAATAAAATTGTAAACATTGCACCATGTCCACTTCATTTGTTTAATAAAAAATATTTTTATATAAGCTTTTATTTTTACAAACAATATGGCCGTGTCTAGACTCTGGCTTTTGCGATGATCCCTCATGAATGTGTAGGTAAGGGAGTCGGCAACCTTGGCCCTCCAGATGTTTTGGAACTACATCTGCCGAGTGTTCAGCTACTCATTAGGTTCTTATACCCTGTATTTCTGGTACCTATCCAATAGACCCCTGCATCTCCTGTATAGGGAATTCCCTTCCAGATGGGAGGAAAGCACAATTTCCGTTGTCCTCATGCGCAATACAGTCAGTGGGCAGGGGACATCCTACAGCAAACGTTGTCAGCCTGCAGTGGGTAAAGCCCCAAATTGGCACCATTCTATGGGGCCTGGCGTGGGGCGGCTGCACTGAGCCAATTATCTGCAATATTGACAAATACAAGGCTGATGCCGATATCAGTAATTTGATGAATAATCGGCCATCGATAAATCGACATAGACAGTCTATACCTATTCTACACCTCAATAAAATGTATCAAGATGGTTTCAACATTCCTATATAACAAGCAGCAACCAGTCTGTATAGAAACATTCAGTTCTGCATCCACACAAGTGTACATAAACCATGTTAAGGGGCATATTAAGAGTTTGTAAGCAGTGCGTCATGCAATAAAGCCATTTGCAATCCTGATCATATCTGCTCCCTTTCCATAAATATAAATAGCGCAGGGCCCAGAACATGTTTGATGTGCAGCAAGCGGGACGTACCTGAAAAAATCTGCAAGTTTAATGGGAGACATCATCCACTCAAAGAGGGACAATGCTCTTTGTTTGCTGTTTTGGATATTTCCGAGATCTTGTAACACGGTGAGGAGCGGGGGTCCAACATGTTTTGTGCTGCTCTGTAAACCCTGAAAGAAAGAAATGTTTTTTTTTTTTATTCAACATTGGATCGACCCCCCCATGTGGCATAAAATCACAAACACCTAAAGAGCGATTCAAAAGACAGAAGGAACCAACCCGGGTATACCACAGCAGTAGAAAAACAAAGTAACAGAGTAACATAGAACAGCAGAGCAAGAATTCTGTTCCATAGAACATCTCACAAAGCTCAGCAGGAAATAGAAATTGCATTGTTTGAGATTGTGGAGAAAATTGCAAAAGCAAAGACATACAGGGTTATCCAAAGAGATCCGAATTGCTTGAGAAAGGTAACCGAACGCTGAAAATCAGCGTTCGGTTACCTTTCCTGGCCATTCGGCTATCCAGAGAGCAGGCAATTCGCCAAATCCCGACGAATTGCCTGCACATATAGTGCCTGTTCGAGGGCAGTGAAATCCCCATGAAAATGCACTGCTTCGGCTATTCAGAGAACACAAACCAGCAGTGAAAGGTTCCCGAAATGCCCTGCCATTCGGTGGTTTAATTCGGCAAGTTTATTCAGGAGAATCCCATAGGCTTCAATGTTAAAAATATTCCCGTTTTAATTCAATATCTAATAAACCGTTCATTATAAAATTCTGCAGTAAAGAGTCTATTTATAGATTTTTTAGGATATTTTAAGCATTTTTCTTAATCTTTTTTTTTTTTTTAAAGTCCGATTTTTTTTTCAGTTTACTTATTTTTTCTGTAACAGCCCTTTTTATTATCATTCCCTGGACCTCATATGTAAATTTCAGACATTTTCGCTCAGTAGTTTCATTGCAAACAGCATTTCATTTTCACACATTCACACAAACTATTTTGCTAATTTATTCACCTCCGTCGTCTGCGGTCTCGGCTGCTTCAGCTGTGTTCGGCAGGTTAATCCAGATGTTTTTGTGGCTTTTCTGCGTGCATTTAGTGGGTTTTGCGGTTAGTTTTCGTCGGATTTGCGGCAGCCTTTCCCTGCAATTCGGGGACCCTGTGGTGCTTGCTGAATACACCGCAGGGTCACCGAAATGGGATCGGCAAAAGGAACCGAATTGAAGAGAACGAAAAGTCACCGAACGTGCGGTGACTTTTCGAATCTCTTTGAATAACCCTGATAGACTAAAAATGGGGCAACAATGTATTCAACTCCCCACTTCCCAGACATACTGCTACCAAGTTCCTAAAACCCATCAAATCACTGAACATTGGGATTTAAACTCTATTTCCACATTGTACTAACCTGGCCTGTTTAGTTCCTCAGCCACTGCAAGTGCTAAATTAGCAACTTCTTATTCACAGCCAAAGCGTTCAGTGAGACTGCTGCAATGTAGCAATTCAGCAGCTGCTGAGGAACTGAACGGGCCTGTTGTACAGGTTTTCAGAAAATCCCTTTCAAAATAGCAGACCCCCACCCTCCAATCTAAAGTAATTTTGTGATAAGTCAGACTCTCGATGTCCAAAACAATATCCACAGTAGGGCTGCAACTAACGATTATTCTCATAAATCGATTAGTTGGCCGATTAATCGATTCATCGGATAAAAAAAATAGAAAGGAATTTTATTTTAAAAATAAATAATCACAACCCCTCCCCTTTTTTTCATAAGAAATTTGCATAGTGTACGTAACTTTTGTACGTACATACGCAAATTGCTTATCTTGTGTACTTTTTACACAAGGTAGGCAAGTGATTGGTCAGAGGGATGGGTCGATGCTGCGAGTGATTGGTCAGAGGGATGGGTCGATGCTGCGAGTGATTGGTCAGAGGGATGGGTCGATGCTGCGAGTGATTGGTCAGAGGGATGGGTCGATGCTGCGAGTGATTGGTCAGAGGGATGGGTCGATGCTGCGAGTGCTTGGTCAGAGGGATGGGTCGATGCTGCATGCGCTGCTTAAGCCAATGTTTGCTTTCTCAAATGAACGTGGCTACAAGCACTTGGTCATAGATAATGATGTCAGCATGAAGTCGGGGTTAATAAGCTAAAGTGGTCAGGGTGCGTAGAGTGTCCATTTTAAATAATTTTGTGTACAAACTGAGTGGGAGGAGGGACTGGAGGTGGAAGGGAGTGACTTTGCTCAAGTGACTTGACCTGAGTGTGAGAGGGAGTGGGTATGGACAGAACACCGGATCTGAGTGTGGGAGTGAGTTTGGGGAAAGGAACCAGACCAAAGGGAGGGAATGTCAGTTCCCCGACCAAAGAGGGTGTGGCAGGGAGGGTGGGGGCACAGGACTCCAGCTTCAAGTAAGGATTAAACACAGGCATACAGCTCCTTCACCCAGTGGCAGAATCCTATGTTTTGTGTTATAGTTCTGCTACTGTTGTAAACGGAATAAAAACAAACTGGTTGTGTCTGACATAACCTTAGAACTAAATCATACCGAGTAAAGCAGCGGCGCGTCTTCTCCAATCAGCTCCGAAGCTGAGGTTATTTACGTTTAACTCAGTCTGACTCTAAACAGTGTGTGCTGTACACAGGACAATTAATCGACACCGATTAAAATAGTTGACAACTATTTTAATCATCGATTAGTTGTTGCTGTGTTGCTCCTGAAAGGACAGGAGCAAAGAGAGGCTGGAAAAAGCAGCTGCATGAGAAAAGGTGAATTCGACACACATTGCATATCCAGCCTCAGCAAAAAGGGCTTCTGTTTGGTCGATCCACATCCTGAACTAAACAGAGTCCAATGTTTCACAGCAACTGCATCACCTTTAAAACACAAAAAAAACTTATTTTTGTAATTAATATTGTTTCCATTTTTTTTTTCTGTATCTAGAAAGTCCAGAAGAGGAGTGGGTGGTAATTCCAACTTGGATTACTCCCCTTAACCCCTTCACTGCCAAGTGATTTTTCATGACATCTCCTCCTGGATGGCCTCTCACCGCCTATAGATTAACATGTCCAAAACTGGGCTCCTACTAAATTCCTCCCTCTAATGCTTCCCCACCTCCTGACTTCTCTGTTGTGATCGAGGGTATCACTATCTCCCCATCAAACCAGGTTCGCTGCCTCAGAGTTACACTTGACTCGGCTCTTTCCTTCATCCCCCGCATCTAGTCTCTTTCCTCCTCCTGTCGCTACCAGTTGCGTAATATCTCCAGAATTCGGCCATGTCTTACCGCTGACACCACAAAGCAACTCATCCATGCCCTTGTAATCTCCCGACTCGACTATTGTAATAATCTTCTAGTTGGCCTCCCTCTCTCCCGCCCCCCCTACAATCCCTTCTGAATGCCTCTGCCAGGCTCATCCACCTCACCCGCCGCTCTGTCTCTGCGAGTCCCTTCACTGGCTTCCCATCCACTGCAGAATTAAAATTCAAAATCCTTACCCAGACCTACAAAGCTCTCACTAATCACCAAATACACCCCAGCCCGCTCCCTGAAATCAAACAGTGACCTGCGCCTAGCTTCTCCCCGCATCACCTCTTCCCATCATAGACTGCAGGATTTCTCACGGGCAGCCCCCATCCTCTGGAACGCTCTCCCTCGTACGGTCAGACTTTCCCCTAGTTTCTCTTCCTTCAAAACGCTCCCTTAAGACATTTCTATTTAGGGAAGCTACCACCCAACTCACTGACGCACGCAGTCCATCACTCTCAATTTGCAGTCCATCACTCTCACCTTGCAGTCCTCTCCTCCTGTTTCCACCCCGACCCTTCTAGATTGTGAGTTCCCACGGGAATAGGGCCCTCGTTTCCTCCTGTACTTGTTTATCAAATGTTGTTCAGTCTCAGTGTATTGTAACCCTGTCTATAGTGTGCCCGTTGTTCAGCGCTGTGGAATATGCCAGCGCTATAATAATAATAAAACCATAAGCAGGACTGAGTGGTTTTATGGAAAATTCACTTTCCGTTACCCACACAGCAAATATATAGAGAAACGTGTTTACTCTATATATCCATAAGCAAGCTGTATTTGACAGGCCCTCTGCGGGACAAAAAGCGCTAGTACATGTGCATTATCGCTTGGGTTACGTGTTTCCTTTAAGAAGAATGAGACCTCCAAGCTTTTCAAACTATTTCTGTGCCTGTTGTGTCCGATGTGTTTAAAATTTAGGGCCAAATTCTGGAGCCATTTGTAAACAAAATTCCTTTGCATAGCACCAGAATAACACCAGCTCAAGTATACTCAGCCATGGGCTCCTAAAGGAGCTTGTGAGGATTGAGTATACTCGATCATGAAGTGAAGAACTGAGAAGAGAATAGCAATGTTTAGGCAAAAATAGCTCAGAAAAGGAAAAGAAAAAAAACGAATATTACCTTGGACTCTGAGGTCCCTGGGGTTTCGTTTTTTGCAGGCGTCTGGAGTTTTTGAACTTTTTTCACTTTTTTCTTAGAGTGTTTCCCAGTTCTGTCTAAGCTGCCACTGGACACCAATACCTCCTCTTTCTTTTCTGGAAACCCATTTGTATGTACGGGGCTGAGATTGTGGTTTCCATCAGTTTCTGACTCTGTCGCCAAATATTTTCTTTTTTTCTTCAACAGCTTCTGTTTTTGGGTCGGCTTTGAGATGGCGTGCTTGCTCTTCTTAACAGCGTTTCCCTGAAAGGCATAACACTGAATTAGACCGTGATGTTGCAGGAGCAGTGCTCTCACATCCATGCCTCTTGTTCATTTTGTTTTGGCAAGAGATCTGCTCAGAAGAGAAAGCCAGAACACAAACAGGATACGGGGGGGGGGGGGGATCTACTACAGTAGCTAAGACGTGTCATTGCCCTGAGCTCCACAGCTGAAGAAAACAACAAGTAATCTCCTATGGCTTATTATCCAACCATCAATAAAGAACATTAATATTGCTAACTGGAACAGCAGGACATAAAATGTACCTCATACAGATGTTCTTTGATACTCTTAAAAAGTGTGTGGCTGTGATTTTGCAATTGCCCCCCCCCCCAACCCTAAACACCATTTACTGGCCGCCATATATGGTCTTAATTCAGGGGTCAGCAGCCGTGCCACACCCCCCACCCAGGATGGTTTGCACTACATTTCCCATGACGCTTTGCCACTCATTAGGGCCGTCTGTTGACCCCCTGCTTTAGAAAGGTCAACATTACTTAAAGCTCAAGTTTAATAGAGCTGCAAAAACACTGTTTTATCCTCCAAATTACATTTTTGTTGACATATTCTTGACCTATCGAGGCTATATATCTTAAATTCATTACTAAAGCACAGGTTCTTAGATATCAGGAGGGGTGGGGCAGCAGGATTTGGAAGACCTAGGGGCATCATCAGACTTAAATACACAATGAACCACTGATATAGGGTTTTTTTTTTAAAAAGAGTAAATTAACAATACTATACTAGCGAAAGCAACGAATAATCTATTAGGGGCTCATTAACTAACTGGTGGAACATTACAGAGCTTTTGGTCAAAGTATAGGAGGTGTAGGAATTCTGAAAGAAACTTAATAACCTATTTTGTTGTGAAACATGCGGATCCTTTCAGATTTGGATGCCAAAGTAAATGACTGATAAGATGTAAGGCAGGACACAGCAACCATGGCTCTTCATATCTTTTGGAACTACACTTCCCATGAGGTTGATCCACAGTAATGAGTGGCTGAGCATCATGGGAAATGTAGTTCCAAAACATATGGAGGCCAAGAACAAGGGATTAAAAAAACAAACACATGCTGTTGCCTGAATGGAGATCCCCTGCCTGGTGCTGTGTACACACACACACACAGTGACTGGGTGCCATCTGGGGATCTCATGCTCCATAGAGCAGCACTGCTTGCGGCGGGGGGGGGGGGGGTGCACACAGAGGTCTCTGACCCGGCGCCATTAGCCCTACATTAGCTGGATTTTCAAGAGCTCCCTTAAATCGGGTCAGACACTGGTAGCAGCCTCATTAGTCTCAAGCCCCCGGGTAACTCACCTGCTGCCGCCTGCCTTCCTTCTGGTACACAGCGAAAGCAGACACACGTGTCCCCAACATTGTGTATAGCTCACTGCAACCTGGGGTAGCGAAAGGGAAGCACGCACGCCCGGTGGCGTCAGCTGCCAGGACTGTGCGTCTTGACGTCATCGCGGAAAAGGAAATGCGTGGAATCAGAAGCAGCAGGAGCTCCCCCTAGCGTTACTGTACTGTATGGCATTGCAATGCAGAAGCTGACTGACTTGTGAAGCTTTGAAAGCTATGGCTTGTGTTAGGTGTCCTGCTACTCCTGTTCATGTCACCCACAGGCCGTGCAGATTGCTTTCTTCTGAAATCTCACACACACAGTTTCTGATTTGTTTTAATCTGTGGGTCTCTCAGAGTTAATGAAATATGTATGTTTGTGTCTTGTGTTTACATCTGGAAATAGTTTATACAGCTATCAGTAGTGTTTTGTGGCACTGTGCCTAAGGTTTGAGGGACACTACTATACTGTTTTATTTTCTGTTTGAGGTGGAAATATGGGAATATAACAGTTTGTAAAGCAGAGGTCAGCAGCACCCCTGCCCTCTTTTAGATATGCTGAAACTACATTTACCATGATGCTCAGCCACTCATTAGGTTGATAGAGCCTCAAGGGAAATGTAGTTTCAAAATATGTGGCACAGGTTGCTGACCCCATATAAAAGGTGCAGGCAGGGGGTCACTGGGAAGGAAAATCTGTGCTAAAGTACTATGGCAGAACCTGTGGAAACCCCATTGAAAACTAGGCTGGAGAACAACTGCAGGAATTTGTGTAAAGGACAGTGAAACGTATGAAGAATTATGGTGGCAGCTCCCTAAAGTATTCATGTAGTTCCCATCCCCGGCGAGCGGCAAAGCTGCATGCCAGCGGCCGCTCGCCTCGGGAGTAGAAGAACGCCAGCGGACGTGGAGCCTGGGGCCACAGCAGAGGAGGTGAGAGCTGGGGCAAATATACCCATGTGAGCTGCCTGGGGGCAATAATATCCATGTGCGCTGGGGGCAAATATATCCATGTGAGCTGGGGTCCTGGGCAATATATACCCATATGAGCTGGGGGCAATATATATATCCATGTGAGCTGGGGGCAATATATACCCATACAGTTGTGTTCAAAATTATTCAACCCCCACTGAAATTGAGTATTTTGGCCAGTTTGACATTGATTTTGATCATTCAGTCATCTTGCTTACAATTAAGGCTAGGGTCAGACTGAGGCAGTGCGAACGCGCGTTCTGGCGCACATAATCACGGCCGCACTAGCAGCAAATGACAGGCAATGACAGCCAATATACGAAGTACGGTCGCACAAAAGTCCGGCCGCGCAACGCAAGTGGAAAATGAACGCATTTTTTCGAGAACGTTAAACCGCTGGTACTGACGTACAGAGTGCGCTGCGTCCGCATAGCAGCGTGTGTGCGTGATTAGGAGACGTCAGACGCTGCTAGTGTGCGGCCAACATAACGTTCAAACTTTTCACCCCATCGTCATGAAATACGTCCAGAATTGCGCATCGTCTGACCACTTAAGCGTATTCCGTGAAAAAATGCGTGCGCACGCATCGACGTACATTTTGACGGTGGCCGCAGAAAATGCGCTCATCTGTCCCTAGCCTAAATCAAAGAGGCACGTGTAGGTCAGACAAATATAACATAACATTTATAATGAAATAACCACAAATGTCTTTTCTGTGCTCACATCATTATCAGTTTTATTCAACCCCCAAGTGACATTCAATCTTAGTACTTAGTACAATATCCTTTTACAGTTATAACAGCTTTTAAATGTGAAGCATAGCTTGACACAAGTGTCTTGCAGCGATCTACGGGTATCTTCGCCCATTCGTCATGGGCAAAAGCCTCCAGTTCAGTCACATTCTTAGGCTTGCGCACTGCAACTGCTTTCTTTAAGTCCCACCAGAGGTTCTCAATCGGATTTAAGTCAGGTGACTGCGATGGCCACTCCAAAATGTTCCAGCCTTTAATCTGCAACCATGCTCTAGTGGACTTGGAGGTATGCTTGGGATCATTGTCCCGTTGAAAGGTCCAACGTCTCCCAAGCCTCAGGTTTGTGACGGACTGCATCACATTGTCATCCAATATCTCCTGGTACTGAAGAGAATTCATGGTACCTTGCACACGCTGAAGCTTCCCTGTACCTGCAGAAGCAAAACAGCCCCAAAGCATGATTGACCCCCCGCCATGCTTCACAGTAGGCAAGGTGTTCTTTTCTTCATAGGCCTTGTTCTTCCTCCTCCAAACATAGCGTTGATCCATGGGCCCAAACAGTTCTAATTTAGTTTCATCAGTCCACAGAACACTATCCCAAAACTTCTGTGGTTTGTCCACATGACTTTTGGCATACTGCAGTCGACTGTTCTTATTCTTTGGAGACAGCAAGGGGGTGCGCCTGGGAGTTCTGGCATGGAGGCCTTCATTACGCAGTGTGCGCCGTATTGTCTGAGCTGAAACTTCAGTACCCACAAATGACAAATCTTTTCTCAGTTCCTCAGCAGTCACACGGGGACTTTTCTCCACTCTACGCTTCAGGTAGAGCACAGCAGTCGAAGTCAGCATCTTCTTTCTGCCACGACCAGGTAGCGTTTCAACAGTGCCCTTTGCCTTGAATTTGCGAATGATGCTTCCTATGGTCTCTCTTGGTATGTTTAACATCTTTGCAATCTTCTTATAGCCATTGCCCTTCCTGTGAAGAGAAATCACCTCTTCTCTTGTCTTCCTGGACCATTCTCTTGACTTCTCCATGTTTGTAACCACACCAGTAAATGTCTAGAAGGAGCTGAGTATCACAGTCATTTTAAAGCTGCCTAATTGGTGCTTATTATGCTTTATTGCTGCTCCGTGACATCCACAGGTGTTTTCAATACCTGATTGAAAACACTTGAATGAACCTCTGTTCTTCAGAGTGGTAGTCTTTAAGGGGTAGAATAATTGTGTCAATGAAGAATTCACAAAAGAAACATTTACTACTGTATTACAAAACCAATTGATGTCATTTTAGTTGCATATGGTTCTTTAAAAAGTCCTTGTAGGATTTCATTCTGAATACAATTACAAATGTACACTAAATTCCCTAAAACCCTTTACAGCATTGGGGGTTGAATAATTTTGAACACAACTGTATATACCAATATATAACTTGTAGGCTGTGATGAGAATCTCAACAAGCAATCTCACTCCTGATTTCAAACAATTGTAGAAAAGTGTGATAGGATACGTTTGTCTCATTAAACTGGTTTAAAATTAAATGTGCTTGCAGCTATATATGATATGAAATTATCACAATAAATAAATTGAATAAAACTACCACTATTTCATCATTTTAAAAGGTGCGGCCCTCTGGTAGCCTCCGCTCCCACAAAGTGGCCCCCGAGCAAAAACAAATGCCCACCCCTGGTCTAAATAATAAACAAGATCCTATAAAAATTAATAAAAAGGTCTGTTACAGAATAAAAAAAAAAACACCTTTTAAAAAAATGGGAAACAAAATTTCGTCGTCAAAAAATGTTAAAAAATCAATCAATAAAAATACTTTTTTTACTAAAAATGAAAAGAATAAACCTTTTGGGGGGAATTCATCTGTTAAAACCTGTCAAACTGAAAATCAGGGCATTTCACTGACAGTTTGGTGCTGTTTGGATTTCTCTGAATAGATTAACTGTTACTTCTCTGTAGGACAATTTCGCTTGTGGCGAACTGAACCTTATTTCGCTGTCAATTCGTCTGTATTTGGCAAATGAAATTGACAGCTTAGAATAGTGTCAGACGAGCGTCCTTGGGGAGTGGAAGGAACGTCCGTGAGAGTGGACGTTCCTTCCACTCGACGCCCATCTGGCCACCTCGCTGAGCAAACTCAGTGCACTCAGCGCTGCAAAGCACGATCTTCCTATGGAGAATCGCGCTTTACATCTCCGTCAACACGCGCCCTAGCGCTTTGACGGAGAGGCTTGGATAACAGACACTTGTGCGCGCACAAGCATGTGACCGGCCCGATGCAGCGTCACAACGCTGCGTCGGACGCCGGTAAGCACGTCAATACAGGCGCATATAGGCTGGCGTCAGAAGAGCGCGCTAAGTGCAGTGGTTCCCAACCGCAGTACTCAAGTAACAGGCCAGGTTTTAAGGATCGCCTTGAGGGAAATGCAGACTGAATCCTGCAAACACTGAGCAGCAAATCATATCACCTGTGCTGTGCTTCAGATATCTGGCAAACCTGACCTGTTGGCGGTACCTGATGACCGCAGTTGGAAACCACTGGCTTAGTAAATAGTCGAACTGCTACAAAATTGCACTGTATGGTGAAATTCACGGTTCGTGCAATTCGGTGGCAAGTTTGGTGCTTATTGAATAACCCCTACAAACTTTCTATATGCACTATAATGCAGTCTCTCTGCGCAGCTTCATGCAGATGTTTGGGTGGTTGTTGGGTATGTGCCCTGCTATGGGCCAGGTTATTTTGTATTATATGCATCGATTTTGATGTTTCGCAGCACTTGGTGTAACTGTATTGTTTTCCAGTCTATGTCAGCATTGTATGTCTGTTTTTTGTTCTACATAAATGTATCCATTTAGGGTTGCCAGGTCTGCCATGTTTTCATGGACACATATAATTCATTCATGCTGAAGGGCAGTGAATGACAACTGACACCCCGCATCATGTATAATCTATCTCGCTGCAGGTAATAAATCAAAAGGTATCCCAGGTGACCTGTTTTGATTTCCTGGCTGCAGCATATGAATTATACATGTTACAGCCAAGTACTACAGTGTTGTAGCCAAGTACTCCCAGTTTTCCTTGCTGATATACCTGTTATTGACCCTTTGCTTCCGTTCTCGTATCTGAACCTTTGCTGCCAGCCTCGACTCTTTGCTAACAAACTCCGGTGAATTAAAAATATGACAGAAAACTGTATACGTATCTAGATGCTCCACCACAAATCGTCTCCTCCAATTTGAAGAAAATTCAAATAAAAAAAGGTTTGTATACACGGAGTAATCTAGACAAAAGATATACACAACATAGCGTAATCCAGCAATTAATATGAAACCAAATACTGGCCCCCTTTATAAAGCACACGCACTTGATGCAAATTATATTGAGTATATAGCAACACATAGGTTGTATTAAAGATATTTCCACACCAGGGATGGATCTGGTACGATCAACCGTTGCCACTCCAGGGTTGGGTCTGAAGTGATCAGCAATCGTCCCGTCTTTGCCTCTGATAGCAAGACCTTTGTAATTAAGGCTCACTGTGGGTCTCGGCAAAATCCCAGACATCAATACTGTGTCATCTAAAAAAACAGAGTTACAGGTAAAAAAATGGGAATTTATTAATAAAAATATGAAAGAAACGTGGACACATTCGACGCATTTCGTTGTTTCATACTACTTTTTCAAGAACCCTTTGCTAACCATTGACCTTGATTTTTGGATATCCTTGAACTGTGCTATGAACCGGATTCGCTCTGTGGCCGAGTGTACCTTGGGCTCCAGCCCCCCACTAGATGAGTGTGACAGTCTCTGTGTGATTCTGGGAAAGAGAAGGGATGGAGTAAATTACAGGCTGGTTCTGATCCTGGAGTTTTGGACAGAGCCCAGTGTGTTCCTCTTACACCATATATTTTCATTAAGGCTAGGGTCAGACGAACGCATTTTTCGTGTCGTCCGTGAAAAAGTGCATTTGAACGAATGGATGTATTTTTTCACGGAATACGCGATAGTGGTCATACGATGCGCATTGTCATCTGTGATTTTGTACGGATCATCAATAAAATCCTTTTTGCGTCTGGACGTTATGTTGGCCGGACATTAGCAGCGTCTGACGTCCTCTAATCACGCACACACGCCGCTAGCGGACGCAGCGCACTCTGTACGTCAGTACTAGCAGTATCACGTTCTCGAAAAAATGCGTTTGTTTGCCGCTTGCGTTGCGCGGCCGCGCTTTCGTGCAGCCATACTTCGTATATTGCCCGTCATTGGCCGTCATTTGCTGCTACTACAGCCATGCGGCTGCACGCGCGTTCGTCTGACCCTAGCCTTACTCTGTTCCATGAAGAAAGTACAAATAAAAACGAAAGATTTACAAGCTTATTGTACTTAAGCGTCTCCAATACCTAACATGTGGAGCTCAAAGTGAGGTATTACAAAGTGCTGGCACAATTTACGTCGGGATGCAAAAACCAAAATTTTAACACCTAAAAGCTGGTGCTAAATGATTCTACAAATGCAAGATCATTTAACACGCTCTAAAAAAAACCCATTAAATCCCATACTCACCTCTCATCCCGCAGGGAAAAGTGTGGTCCGATCCTCCACTTTTGTCACCGGGAGCCAGGGCTCGAGTCGAGCGGGAACGCGCAGGAACGGCGTTCCCGCACTTCTCACACAGCGGGAACGCTGCGGGAACGCAGCGTTCCCGCTGTGGCCCGAGCCCGAACGCCGCCGCCGCACATTGCCGGCGGCCGCGTGGTTCCTGTTACAACGGCCGGTGACAGGAGGTGGAGCCGCTCGCCTGGCTGTTTCATAGATCCCAGGCGAGCGGCTGCACTTCCTGTCAGCGGCCGCTGAAGCAGGAAGCACGCGGCCGCCGGCAATGTGCGGCAGGAGCAGGAGGAGCAGCAAAGGTGAGCTGGGCGCAGTATCCATGAGACCTGGGGGGGCAGTATCCATGAGACCTGGGGGGGCAGTATCCATGAGACCTGGGGGGGCAGTATCCATGAGACCTGGGGGGGCAGTATCCATGAGACCTGGGGGGGCAGTATCCATGAGACCTGGGGGGGCATATCCATGAGAGCTGGGGGGGCAATATCCATGAGACCTGGGGCATATCCATGAGACCTGGGGGGGCATATCCATGAGACCTGGGGCATATCCATGAGACCTGGGGGGGCATATCCATGAGAGCTGGGGCATATCCATGAGACCTGGGGGCAGTATCCATGAGACCTGGGGGCATATATCCATGAGACCTGGGGGGGCAGTATCCATGAGACCTGGGGGGGCATATCCATGAGACCGGGGGGCAATATCCATGAGACCTGGGGCATATCCATGAGACCTGGGGGGGCATATCCATGAGAGCTGGGGCATATCCATGAGACCTGGGGGGGCATATCCATGAGAGCTGGGGCATATCCATGAGACCAGGGGGCAATATCCATGAGACCTGGGGCATATCCATGAGAGCTGGGGGGACAATATCCATGAGACCTGGGGCATATCCATGAGAGCTGGGGGGGCAATATCCATGAGACCTGGGGCATATCCATGAGAGCTGGGGGGGCATATCCATGAGAGCTGGGGCATATCCATGAGACCAGGGGGCAATATCCATGAGACCTGGGGGGGCAATATCCATGAGACCTGGGGCATATCCATGAGACCTGGGGGGGCATATCCATGAGAGCTGGGGCATATCCACGAGACCTGGGGGGGCAATATCCATGAGACCTGGGGGCAATATCCATGAGACCTGGGGGCAATATCTATGAGACCTGGGGCATATCCATGAGACCTGGGGCATATCCATGAGACCTGGGGCATATCCATGAGACCTGGGGCATTATCCATGAGAGCTGGGGGGGCATTATCCATGAGAGCTGGGGCAATATATACCCATATGAGCTGGGGCAATTATATCCATGTGAACTGGGGAAAATATATCCATATAACCAGTGCTGTGTATATTATTCTGGGGGCTCAGTGCTGTGTATATAATTCTGGAGGCTCAGTGCTGTGTATATTATTCTGGGGGCTCAGTGCTGTGTATATAATTCTGGGGGCTCAGTGCTGTGTATGTTATTCTGGGGGTTCAGTGTTGTGTATATTATTCTGGGGGCTCAGTGTTGTGTATATTATTCTGGGGGCTCAGTGCTGTGTATGTTATTCTGGGGGTTCAGTGTTGTGTATATTATTCTGGGGGCTCAGTGCTGTGTATGTTATTCTGGGGGTTCAGTGTTGTGTATGTTATTCTGGGGGTTCAGTGTTGTGTATATTATTCTGGTGGCTTAGTGCTGTGTATGTTATTCTGGGGGTTCAGTGTTGTGTATGTTATTCTGGGGGTTCAGTGCTGTGTATATTATTCTGGGGGCTCAGCGCTGTGTATATTATTCTGGGGGCTCAGTGCTGTGTATATTATTCTGGGGGCACAGTGTTGTGTATATTATTCTGGGGGTCTGTGCCTGGATATATATATATATAATGCGTTAGTCCAGTTGCCACAATCACGAGTATACCTGTACGTAGTGATACCTTTCACTGATCAGTATAGTTTCCAGTTTACACACTTGAAAGCTTGTCTTTTAAATGTAAAGTTAACCCAATAAAAATGGTATCACCGGCACGCACTGCTATACTCGTGATATATATATATATATTTTCTTCAGGTAATGGGGGTTGTGGAATTCGTGGGTGAGTTCCCTCACTTTTTTTCCCAGGACTTGACCCCTGCCGGGAGCAGAGTGAGACTGGAAACAAATAGTTCCTATTCTCCATCAACCGATCACTCCACAGCGCAACGTGATCTCGCGAGAGCGAGCTCGCGCAGAGGTTGCGGCCAGGACGTGCAAGGATCCATGGAGTCCTATGGACTCCACCAGCCTATACGGTACTACAGGAATCAGGGAGGTTAGCGCTGCGTTCCAGGGGGAGGTGCTGAAATAGCACCTTCCCTGGAATAGGACATTAACATGGAGACGGTAAGGGAATATCTGCACGAGCACATTATCCTACTTATCGTCTCCATTTTAGCGTCCACAATGGAATAGGGCCCATAGTATTTCATGAGACAAAAACGGTGCACTTCCATAATTTTTTGTCAGTGGAAGATAGCACTGTACTCATTTTACTGCTTTGATTAAAGCCGACACTCGTGGTAGTTTTGGGGTTAGGGTCACTTTTATAGGGTGACCAACAGATTTTGCTCTATTTTCACTCCACTTTTACAATGCTCCTGGAAAAGAGTTTTTAAACCCTTCACATTGAGTTACGTGCCATGATTGTCATAAAGAACCATTGTTGGAGGACAACCGACAGTCATAGATCAAGAGGTTATGATTACTATGGGATCACTTTGCCAACTGCAGCCACTTTCCTGCTTGGCCAGTATTATCCAGTATTAATAAGCTATTAAGTATTGTGGCCACCATGATACCAGCTAAAATATGTTACCGGGAGGAGATACATTGAGGTTTCTCTTGAGCCGTTTTCAAGTATGTCTGATATGTATATATAAAACAAGTGTCTAGTTTTACAAAAATTTACCCACCACCTCTTTCTATTGTCCAAAATCACACACCAGCAAAGCCTAGCTAGGTGAAACCCACAGTGCACATAGGAATACATATTAAATACAGGGCTTTTTTTCAGGGGGTACTTGGGGGTACTCAGTACCGGCACCTCACCACTCAGTACCGGCACCTCACCACCAGCCAGAACTAACAGGAGAGAGCATGATCCTCCTCCTGCAGTGGCAGGCAGAGAATCGGAAGCGCTCAGCAGCTCATGTTGCTCCTGAACGCTTCCGATTGTCAGGAGTGTATGTAGGAACTGATAACCCCCTCCCCCATTAAGTGACAAGGGAGGGCTGCTCCCCCCTCTCTGCAGCCGCTGAAACTTTGAACAGCATGGGGTGGGTGGGTGCAGCATGTTTACACACATCTGCCAGATCTGCGGATTGTCAGGCAAGCGGTGTGATCAGAGGAGCTGGCACTGTAAGGCGGTAGTGAGTTTTATTGCTGTGGAGCTCATACACACTGCGCATTACTGTGAGTTTCATTGCTGTGGAGCTCATACATACTCAGCAAAACTGTGAGTTTCATTGCTGTGGTGCTCACAAATGCTAGGGGATTATCCACTCAGTGCCATCGTTGCAAAAAAAACCCGCTAACAGCCCTGCAATACAGATTTTTCTTGCAACAGAGGCATTTAGTGGATAACGCCCATAGGGTTACAACAATAGTTGTAGTTTATTTATAGGAACACAGTATTAAAAAACATGGTTCCCTTTTATAGTGTCTTCCTTTAAGTGAACTACAACTATTGTTTATGAGGACACGAAAATAGTCGTAATAATCAGTTTTCCCCCGGGCGTGAGGGTACCCCCACCTATTTTTCCAGAAAAAAAGGACTGATTAAATGTGATATAAAAGACCTATAGGAGGCCTTCACCCACTCCTGATCTGTCATACAAATAATCTACAGTAAATAATCGTGTTTTCTCGATTCTTTCACTATCGCTGGCTCTCGTCACATCGGGCGCCTCCGATAAAGACATTATTCTTTAAGCACAATGTATAAATACGCCGAGCAGAAATCCCAGGTGAAACTTTTAGATGTCTTCCACAGAAATGCAGCAGTAATATAGACAGAGGTGGATATGTGCCTGAGGCTGTGTTCAGCGAAGGAATCCACCGCAGCCTTTGTATAAGGAGAGGTTGCTGAATGGGCCTCTTTTATGAATAGGACTGGGATCCTATAGACGAAAGGGGGGAGGGAGGACGGGCTGCGGAGAGGTGTTCCAATAAGATAATCAACATATCCAGTAGGTGGTGTAAATATTCTTTTGAAAAGACATAGTAAAACGTCATTTTTTCCCGAAAAAAAAAACCAACTTAATGTACGACCAGGAAGTGAAGGGTGTAGATCATTTCAACGCTTGTGGTGGCATTGTCACATCCAGATAAGAGACAACCCCAAGACACAACACATGGCTTCTGAGGAGGCTACCACTGACAGTAAGGCTACTTAAGTTGTGTGGAGACATTTTTATGGGTTTTGTGTGTGTGCTCAAGATATTTGTAGGGCTGTGCGGTGTTTTTTGATGTTCTCAGTGCACCATTGGCAAAAGGGATCAGTAAAGCCTTGCAAGGCCTGTCCAGACAAAGGTGAAAGGAGACACAGGTCTAAGGTCTCTCAGGTCATGTCCACCTTCTTCCTGCTGAGGTTTCTGAAGATGCTCACGATACGATGTGAATTAGACCACTACACAGTGCAGCAATGAGAAATGTTTCATAAAATACGTTTGCTTGTTTTTTTACCTTTTTACGTGTCCGTCGTATGCATTTCATTGATCTGTTCCGCCGATTATTTAGCATTAATGAAGTGGGCAGTACTCATCTGGTCCTTTTCTGTAAATGGAAACATGTTAAGGTCTAATCATGTATTTCTTGGAGAGTTTAATGTCAGCATACACTATAGACTAGAGCAGGAGTCAGCAACCTTGATCTTCCAAATATTTTGGAACTACACCTCCCATGATGCTCAGCCACTCACTAGGCTGGCCGAGTCTCAAGGGAAAGGTAGTTCCAAATCATCTGGAGAGCCATAGTTGCTGACCCCGGAACTAGAGCAATGTTGTATAAAACACACATTTTTTTTTTGGTTTTTGCATTTTTGTTTTATACATTTTATAGCTTTGTTTTGAAGATTATTTCTTTTTAATGAACCGTGCAATAAACGCCTGTTCCCATTATGCTAAATAATTACAGTAATTTTGACGGCACGAGGCAGTATTGAGTAATGCTGTGTAAAACATGCTTTCATTCGCTTTTTATGTATTCGTAATACACATTTTGTGGTGCGATTCAGTGGATTAATATTTATTTTACGGAAGTGTGCAATATATTTCTGTCCGCATTATGCTTTTATTAGTTGTTTGTTTTTCTGCCACGCTACACTATTCAATACGGTTGTGTAAATCGTACCTTTTTGTACTTTTTATATGTGTGTTCTGATGATTATTTGTGCTTATCGTAGTGATGAATATTTCCCTGTTCCTATTCTATTCAGTTAATTATAGCAAGGTCTTTCTAATTACTGGTAATTTTTGTTTATTTCTTGCAGATTTATAGTTTTCAATAGCATATTGAACACCCTTGCCCAGATGCCCACAATATCCATGCAATGGTGTTTCTTCACTTCATTTTGCATTCAGTAAAGTAGTAAGATCAGACTTGTAAGTTTATGCACTGGATTGTGGAATTGATAAGGTTTATATACACAATTTACATATAATTCCAGTGGCCCGCTGACAGTATTAACCCCTACACCACCAAGTGGTTTTCCATAAAACAACTGGCGGGACACAGTGGTTTTATGGAAATAGCTTTCCATTACCCACACTGTAAATATATACAGAGCCGTCCCACTGTATATGTTGGACTATCAGTAAGCTCTAATTGACAGGCAGAGGGCTCTCCCTGCTGGCCAAAAGTGCAACTACATTTTCAATATAGCTTTGGCTTTGCGTTTTTCTTTGATAATAAAAACAGACCTGTAAGCTTTTAAAATAATTTCTGTCACATCCCGCGTCGTCCTCAAAGCCCGGTGGCCAGCAGTGCCATCCTTGCTGCTCGCTGGCCAGCTGCCAAGTGAAATTTCGGACCGACGTGGTCACATGTCGAGGACGTGATGACACGGCACCCGCCATGTTTAAAATCAGACGCTTAAGACATGTTCATTGCTATGGCGTGGTGTTCACTCTCAGTGCATTCATAGAAATTACCTATTGATGCCTGTGTATGATGTCTAGCTTGGCTTATGATTCTTCTGGCTCTTAACCCTTGGCTTTCCTCTGACTACCCAATCTGGCACACAACTCCTGGCATCTGGCTGATGTTCTATTATGGCAAACTGACCCCTGGCATTCCTCTGACTACCCAATCTGGCACACAACTCCTGGCATCTGGCTGACGTTCTATTATGGCAAACTGACCCCTGGCATTCCTCTAACTACCCGATCTGGCACATGACTCCTGGCATCTGGCTGACGTTCTATTCTGGAAAACTGACCCCTGGCATTCCTCTGACTACCCTACTGGTATTAACCTTGTGTGTCTGGCTCACGAGAAATCCTGGTATCTCGCTCACAAGCATCACTGGCATTAACCCCTCGTGTCTATTGTTCTGTTCACATATACCTTTGGTTCTGTCTGTTTATGGAAATAGGTAGTATTACCGATCATTCAAAGGATTAGCCGTGTAGGACAGCCCGTCTGCGTGTAGGGATCAGACATTATATCTAGTAGGTACGTGACAATTTCAACACATCGGCTGTCATGTCTGAGTTGATATTTTAGGAGTATGTTCTGGAAACCTTTTGCAATAAACAAAATTTCTTTGCATTGCTCCAGAATCAGACCAGATTGGGTGTAGGCTGTTAATAATGAATTACGTATCTATTCATTTAAATGTGAACTGTTTTCAATACATAGGTGATATTTGTTTCGGAATAATTAAAAACATAACTGAGGTTGCCCATATAAGAATCCTTTGTCTTGTGATGTGTATATTAAAGGTGTGTTGCAAATCCATCATAATGAGAAGTAAAGAGGCATGTTTAGTACAAATCCTAAATGTTATATTTAGGTCTGTGAGTGATGTGAATTGATGGGCTATAAAATGTATGTAAACTGAGAACTGTGTAATCTTTGTGTACATTGAAGGGGATTAACGGGTGTGCGTGTTCAATCCTGTTTTGGATTATTTACATATTCCTGAGTAGGACTGGAACGACCTGTGATAAACTGAAAACTGAATTGCAAAATTTTTTAAAAAAGCTGCATTGCAGATCTCCCTCCCGACTTGGGGGAAAAATCAGCGTGAGACAATTTCCCTTACTGGCTCCCTTTTAACGTATCGATTTCGACCCGGCCACTTTATTAGAGGCTGGCGTCAGAGTGATACAGGCAGGGGCCTTGTGTGCTGCTGCAGGTCTTGAATCCTGAAGTCCATACGACTCCATGGAGACTGGTGTGTTTGTCATGAGTTTTGTGAAAATCACACTCGTGGGATCGTGAAGGAGCACCAGATGAAAGATGGAGAGCACCAGGGACTACTTGTTCCCGGTCTCCCACTGCTCACGGTGAGAGGAAGCAGCGGTGTTAAGTGATATTGCAAACACAAAATCTTTTTACACCAAGTTCAGGGAGAAAAATGGGCTCCAGAGTAGAAAACCTCGCTACCAATGAAAAGCTCTTTTTTTTACTCCGGGGCGCAAATTAACACTTCCTATACAAGGTATAGAAGATGTTAATTTACAGAAGGGACGTGCTTTGTCTGAGTTGCAAGCAAAGTCAGCGGCAAGAGGGGAATAGCACCTCCAAATGTCAAAGGGACACTCTAATCAAAACTTTCCCTCCCTTTTTTGTCCTTAAATAATTGGGTAGATGCTGTCAGCAGTTTAGGAGTAAATACTCACCTTTTCCCGCGCAGCACGTGCTTCTCATCCCCGTTGGCTCAGGGCTTCTGAAACGTGGAAGTACCTGCAGCCTCAATTTCCATACCTGCACTAATTGTGCTGTGTAGGATACGCAAATTGAGCATTGCTTGGAACTTACGTCCTTTTGTAAGCAAGTTCCATAGCGCCTGCGCAGAACGATGGATTGGAGCTGCACGCGCACGCAAATTTGTCAGCTAATCTTTTCAACCCAGCATATCGTAAACATAACTTCTTGAAGTGGGACTATCACTTACAGTCTAATACATTATAAGGTCTTAGATTTCCACAGACCTTTTTTTATTAAAAGAATTTGAATAAATCAGGCTGTTCTAGCACAGCCAAAGCTTACTATGCACTTAATTTGTGAGCAGGCAATGACATACACAAAGGTGCTGTAATACTATGCATGTGGACATGACACATTGGGAAAATGTCTCGACTCATATGACATTTTCAGAACCAATGCCAAGCTAATCTTGAGGTGCTTAAAATATTTCTGGATTGTGCCAATGTCCGGACCATGAACTACTAACGATCTAAGTGTGTGTTGTGTTTATTACTGCTGCACTAAACACCGCAAGAAATGCTGCAGAGGAGTCTAGTGGGGGAAAGAATAAGGAGCAAATAAAAACTGCACATGTATTAGAAGTTCCTTATTGTTTTATTTGTTTGTTTATTTACAAAGTATTTTACCAGAAATGATACATTGAGATTTCTCGTTTTTATGTATGTCCTGGGTTCAAGAACATTGAAATTTTTACAGTCGTTACAGAATAACAAAGTAATAAATGCAAGATATAAAAAACAAAACACAAATATATTAGGTTTTGCACACCGGGCCACGCTGCCATGTTACTCTCTAAATGAGTTCTAATGCTATGTCCTGATGATCGCTGCTAAATCGCTTTGTATTGCGAGGGCATATCAATCTTCTTTCTGTCATGATGCGAGCAGTTGGTCATGTGTATACGGAGACTTTGCTTACTGCTTTATATCTGTATAAACTCTACAAATACTTTTAAAAAAAACTGTACTTAAAGAGGAGTATATACAAGAGTGAGTTTAAAAATTGTACCTTGGTTTGTAATCATTAAAGGGACACTTTAGCCACCGTGACCACTAAAGGTAGTGTAAATGGTCACGGTGGCCGAAATGCATTTTCTTTTCCCTGAATGTCCCTGGTTGTTGTGGTAGCCTTCAAGGAGGAGATGAGACCTCCGCTCTGATAGTCTGTCAGTCAATGGGTGCTGTACAGCCTTCTGGGTCTCACAGGGATGCAAATGTATGCCAATGCTGACGTAATTTAACCCCTTCACTACCAAGCGATTTTCCCAAAAGAAAAACCATTGTCAAGAACAAGTGTTTTGTTTTTTCTTCAAAAAATCATTTTACTTAATTATACAGTAGGAAATATTTTGAAATATTCCCAGTGTATTTCTTACTGTAATAATCTATTTGAGAGGTAGATGTTGCCATCTACTGGCCAAACTGAGTTACAGCCGTTTGAGCTGCAGCTCGTGGTTCCCTGCAGCAAACAAATTTCATTTGCTTTTGTCCTTCAGAGCTACAGCTCGAAATAACTCGATATCAGGACCTCGTGGTGCCTTTGAAGTCCTGAGTTATCTCGATCTCGGTAGTTAAGGAGAAATTGGTTGGTTGAACCAATCCTACTCTGTAATGATTCTCATTGCAGACACATTGAGAGGCAACTGATTGGCGGTGTGCATTCGAGTTGAGCATCAGGGCTCTGGTCTGGCCAGCAGGAAGAGCACCAAGGGAGGCTGTGGCGTGGGGGAAACCAGGACAAGAGGTGTAGATGGCCTTTCTCAGATGAGCAAGTTACCAGTTTCCATCTTATGCATGATGAGGATTTCTAATGCTAGTGTTTGTGTTGGAAATAGTGATGGACATGGTGGTGAAGTAAGCCATGACAACCTATAATGAAGTGGGAAGGGTAGGTGTTTTTTTGGGGAGAAGTTTTAGGTTTTGCTTTTTTGAGAACATTGTCTTCCAGGCTTCGATCACCACACAGGATCAGAAATACATATACTTGGTTTAGCTGAATTAGCAAGTCTTTTAGCATTCTTGTTAACAGTGGAGGAGTATAGATCATAAAATACCAACCGTTTTCACAGTAATTTCTTTTTTTTAGACAAAGCCATACTTTAAAACAGCCAATATTCAGCAAAGGACGCTGATGAGCAGCCACTGTATTCAGCAGCTGAATTCCACAGACGTCCCGGTGTCAGATTAAAAAACACGGGGCTAAATTACAAAATTGGAGCTACTGTTAGCATTGGGGTGAGTTTGTGTTAACTCCAGGATAAGTGACTTTAACGCATGCCCCTCATATTATCTCCCTAAAGTTAAACCCGTGAAAAACGCGTTAGCACATCAGTTATTGCGCTAGCTTGCGGGAGCTTACTGTACTTTGCACATCTTATACTTAACATGGGGAGCGCAATCAGTAATTAGCGTTAGGTTAAGTAAGGTATTAAAAAGTGCTAACGCTAATTACCAAACGGATGGGCTAAACAAAATTTTCCCTACACCCAGGTTTTTTTTTGAGGCGGTACGCCGTACCGACACCTCATCGCCAGCCACCCTTAAACTTTTTACAGCTCCAGTATCGGACTCTGAGTCCGAATCCGGAGCTGTCTCGTCGGCGCAGCAGCAGATCCAGCGGCCGCCACGTTCGTTCCTTCAACGACCGGCCGCTTGCATGAGTATCTGCCGCTCACCTGAGATCCATCCTCCAACCTGCCACGATCGAGATCGCAGAGTTCATGTGAACTCCGCGATCTCGCGAGATCGCAGCAGGCTGGAGGGTAGATCCCAGGCGAGCGGCAGATACTCATGCAGGCAACCGCTCGTTGAAGGAATGAACGTGGCGGCCGCTGGGGGCAATATATCCATGTGAATGTGGGGCAATATATTCATGTGAGCCTGGGGCAATATATCCATGTGTGAGCCTGGGGCAATATATCCATGTGTGAACCTGGGGCAATATATCCATGTGTGAACCTGGGGCAATATATCCATGTGTGAGCCTGGGGCAATATATCCATGTGTGAGCCTGGGGCAATATATCCATGTGTGAACCTGGGGCAATATATCCATGTGTGAGCTGGGTAATATACTAGCATTGTTTTTTTTCTCATCTCCAAAATTAAATAAGTTGATTTATCATAAATAGGGATGAACACAGCAGAGTGAAAACAATGCTTGGTTAAAGCCATTTCTATCTATGGTATACATTGCCAAATGCGTGAACATAATATTGGAAAAAATGTTGGAAGCAGTAAACCCATATTATCTTTGGTTCATTGGTATTTATTATGGAAATGATGCACAGACTGTGACGTGAGGAGAAATGTGTGGAACAGGAATGCAGAGGAGGTACCTGTTCATTTGTTCGGCACACAGTCTGCTCACGCCAGTTTCACAAGCTCTCTTTGTTTGGAATAGTTGGGAAATGTGTTTGTTTCAGGTGAAGAATCACTCAGAGCTGCACAGATTCCATCTGTGCCACCTGGCAAAACCATCATTTATTATCTTATTGTTTATCTTGCCATACTTTAAAAATCAATTAAAATTATATTCTAAAATATCTTGTTTAACTTTACATCAGATACATGGGTTCTTAGGAATTAGGAAGCCTGTTCTTAGGAATTATCACTCTAAATCAGTGGTTCCCAACCGCAGTCCTCAAGAACCCCCAGGCAACAGGCCAGATTTTAAGGATCACCTTGGGGAAATACAGACTGAATCCTGCAATCACTGAGCAGCAAATCATATCACCTGTGCTTCAGATATCTGGAAAACCTGGCCTGTTAGGGGGACCTGAGGACCATGGTTGGGAACCACTGCTCTAAATCATTAGCATGTTTGAACATTGTTTTATAACAATAAATGGCTGGTCTGAGATCATGCGGGTGGGCACATAGCCTTGACGCGATTTGCATCATCAAAGATGTCCACCAAAGGAGGTGTGACAGAATTACTGACAGGCTCTGCAGCCAATCAAGGAAACTCATATGAGATTTCTATTAGCGCCCATGTATGCCCTTTCAAAGTTCTGCGTTTTAACTATTTAAGCACTGCAAATGCCATTAAACTGGCATTTGTAGTGCATTTTTCTTTAGTTTTAACGAAAACTCTGACAGCATATGGCTGTCATGTGATCGGCCGGACAAATTCATGTTTGTGGTGTAGTGGGAAGCTTAAATGAACACTCCTTGAATGACAAGTAGCGTGCCTTTTTTTGCCCTTAAATAATTGGGCAGAGGCTGCTGACGCAATATTGCTCTATGTAGCTTCTCCAATGCATTTCAATGGAGCTGTTCACATCTCACAGCTCTATGTCACCTGTAGCTCATCCCTGTAGCTTGTCACTCGTACATGACCCTTTTTTCTGCGATTTGCCGCCAACACATCAATTGTGTTGCGCAATATCGCGCATACCGGCGATATTATTGCTCAAAGTCGCGTATATGAAAATCGCGTGGAAAAACGCACAATTGTCATGTCGTTCAGTGTGAATGGGGCCTTTAGCTCAAGGATTCCCAAACTTGAAAGTCCCTGAGGCTTTCTTCTTGCGTAGCATAGGAAATGCAAATTGCGCACCGCAACAGGACTTGCAAAATGTACGTACACAAGTACCATAGGCTTCTGACATCTCGTGGTCTCTGTAGCTTTGTTTTTTTCTCAGCTTCCAGAATTGAGAGGTATGAAAGTTGAACAATAAGAGGAGTTGGCAGTGGAAAAAAAAGTCACTTGCTACTATGTCTACAGGGATACAGTGTGATGGAACTATGGTCCTTGACCATTGAAATATCCATGATAGTTTACCGGTTTGGTCCATTTTGCCGACACCCTGACCTACATTTTGTCTTATGATTTAACACGGCTCTTTAGATTTATAACAATATGAACACATAGAATACCACAGTCGCGCTTTGTGATGGAGGTTCCTTCCCTGGTGTCAGCATGATGGGCACTATTCCTACTGAACGCTAACTGTAGCATTCGGAGGATTAAGTGTTAACGCTAGGATAAGTGACTTTAACACTTGCCCCCATATTGCGTTCCTAATGCTAAACCCTTAAAAAAAATCACTTAGCGCAACAGTGATTGCACTAGCTTACGTAAGCTTACTGTTCTTTTGTGCATCCTATACTTCACGCTAGGTTAAGGGACTTTAAGGCATGCCATTTTACTTTCCTAACTCTAAACCGGTGAAAAATCCATTAGCGCATCGGTGCTTGCGCAAGCTTACTTTACTTTGTGCATCCTATACCTAACGTGGGGAGCGCATTCATTAATTAGCGTTAGGACAAGTAAGGTAATACAAGGTCCTAGCGCTAATTACTGAAGGGATGACGCAAGCCAAAATTTTAGCTATTCCTAAAAGCTGATGCAAAATGATTGCCTTTTTTTCAAACTCATTTAGCACCCCCTGAAAACCCCTCAATAAATCCAATACTCACCTCTCAATCTGCGGCGATCCACCACTTCTTGTCCCAGGGATCAGAGTGAGATTGGGAACAAATAGTACCCAGTCTCCCTCCGCGATCACTCCGCGGCGCTGCGTAATCTCACGGGAGGAAGATCACATAGGGCTCGCCGCCCAGAGGCGGAATCCTCCATGGAGTCCTATGGACTCCAGTAGGTGATACTTGCGGCAGCGCAGAAGCGGTACCACGAGTATCGCTGCGTTCCAGGCAAGGTGCTAAAACAGCTCCTGCTCCGGAATATCGGGCTGAAATGGGGACGCTACAGGGTAACCTGCAGGTGCAGATTTTCCCAATTAGTGTCCCCATTTTAGCGCGATGCACGGAATAGGGCCCAATATTGGGACACCAGAGGAGAAACCCCACAAGGGGTGCTATTCCGTGCATCACGCTAAAATTGCGATGCTAATTGGGAAAACCTGTGCCTGCCTGTATCAGCACTTGGCCCTGGAACGCAGCGCTAACTACAGTGAAACTCACAGTAGTGCTTCTGCACCGCCGCAAGAATCACTTCTTGGAGTCTATAGGACTACATGGACGGTTCCACTTGGTAGTGGTAGTGTTTTATTTATCAATAATTATCTCTGAAAGTTTGACTACTCTGAGGCGCTTTCAAAATGGCCGCTTCAGTGCTGAAAACTGATAGAGTTTCATGGGGTAATCCCTTAGTGACGGTGGGGGTTTTTATCAATAATTCTCAATGATTTGAAGATTTGAATAATGTGGTACAGTTTCAAAATGGCCACATCCAGAAAGCAAGGTGAAGCAAATTCATAGACTTGCAAAAACAGGTGAAAGCTAATTTTATGAGCCCACTGGCAGCATTTCTCATAAAAACAGAATGTGTCCTATTCACAAGATGCAATAAAATGCAATAAATGAGTTATGGGATTTCCCTGCAAAGCATTTTACTTTTAGAAACGAGCCGTTCTTTTAACCGTTCTCGGTTATTACTTTAGGTAAAGTCTAATCAATCCAAATAGCTCAAGAATCTCAATGATTTGCTTAAAAAATAATAAGTAACGACGATATCACTGCTGAATTAACTCATGATTAGCTGCATCATCCCTAAAAACCAAACTGGTTTTACAGAATTGTATTACAAAGTTGTAAATTCGCAGCGGTACAATGCTAAGGACATCGTTGGACATCTCAGCCAATAATCTACTTATTAAGTGTCTTTATTGTGTAGTATTTTTAAGTTGCATTAGTACTTTTAAAGGGAATATTTATTATAGTGGATGTATATCCCCACAAGCCTGATACTGGATTACTGTTTTTGTTTATTTTTATTTCACAAGTAAAGTTTATGTCAGCCTCTAGCCATGCCCTCATTCATTTAAGAGCAGTGGAGGCTCCTCCATTGGAAGGTGCAGGGGCAGCGGCCCACCAGTTTTTAAAAAATAATCAATTAAAGTTTGTATTTGACTTTAAGGCTATTTTTATCTCAGTGGGGGAGGGGGGCAGTTTTATCTTAAAAAAAAAGAAAAGAAACAAAAAACCTGCTAAGCTTTTTTCCAAGCCCTGACTGCTGACAGCAGTACAGTAGCAACTGAGCTTGCACATATGGGCGTTTTTGTCATCTGTCCTGAGAGCATTTCACACATGCTCAATCTCTCTCTACTAGAATGTTCGGCCCCCAGCCATTAGGTTTCCATAAGGGACCTTAGAAAAACGTCTACGCATTATGAACAATGCTATTATTGGATCTTTTTTTTTTTTCTTTTTTTGTCCACGGCCAATCTGGGTCGTCCACAGATGCTTCCAGTGGATGACCCTGATTGGCCGATGGCATTGTCTGTACTGTAGTTGGTTGACTAAGTCGGTGTCACAGGGGCACCAGGCTTGCGCCATGGTGGGGCCCTTGTTTAAGAGGAAAGTCCAAATTGCAGGAAATACTACTGCAGACAACAGGTGGTAAGAGCAACACAGGTTTAAACAGAGACTCCTGCAGAGCAATACCCAAAGAAACCCTAACACTGATAGGCCTGTTCTACGCTAAATGGAAAATACCACAGAGCCGTGCAGAGTCTCGGGATAAATACAGATACCAGGATACAAGGAAACAATGCATTCTGGGAATAATCATAATCATAGTCATGAGGACAGCCAGGAGCCAGAAACTCAGAGAGAATACGATAGCCAGATGCCAGGGTTCTAGAGCCAGAAGGGTAGTCACACAAGCCAAACTGGTACACAGGAAATCAGCAAGAAACAAACAGAAAACCACAAACTGAATAACACAGGAAACAGTATGAGGAATAACACTCAGGAATAACCAAAATAATACAAGGAACACAGTGACAGAAGTAACAGACAGGGAAGCAGGACCACTAGTATATATGAACACAATATACCAGCAGGACAGGAACTTGAAGCAGCAAGCACAATGAAAGCAAGACTCTGATTAACACAGGAATACTCAAAATCATGGAGCACTGCACTATGGGAGCAATGCACTTAAATAGGGAGTGGAACTAGACATGGTAGATAGGTGACCGGAGAGCAGAACGATTAACCCCTGGGCTGCAAAGCAGGAATGGCAACATGAATCAAGACCTGAACAGGTTATCACATTATACAGGGGACAGGGCTGGAAACGTGGAACGTGACAGTCGGTCACCCGACTACAGTGCCAGTGGACGGCCAGCCTTAAATGTATCAATGCCATACCATATACAGTTGTGTTCAAAATTATTCAACCCCCAATGCTGTAAAGGGTTTTAGGGAATTTAGTGTACATTTGTAATTGTATTCAGAATGAAATCCTACAAGGACTTTTTAAAGAACCATATGCAACTAAAATGACATCAATTGGTTTAGTAATACAGTAGTAAATGTTTCCTTTTGTGAATTCTTCATTGACACAATTATTCAACCCCTTAAAGACTACCACTCTGAAGAACAGAGGTTCATTCAAGTGTTTTCAATCAGGTATTGAAAACACCTGTGGATGTCACGGAGCAGCAATAAAGCATAATAAGCACCAATTAGGCAGCTTTAAAATGACTGTGATACTCAGCTCCTTCTAGACATTTACTGGTGTGGTTACAAACATGGTGAAGTCAAGAGAATGGTCCAGGAAGACAAGAGAAGAGGTGATTACTCTTCACAGGAAGGGCAATGGCTATAAGAAGATTGCAAAGATGTTAAACATACCAAGAGAGACCATAGGAAGCATCATTCGCAAATTCAAGGCAAAGGGCACTGTTGAAACGCTACCTGGTCGTGGCAGAAAGAAGATGCTGACTTCGACTGCTGTGCGCTACCTGAAGCATAGAGTGGAGAAAAGTCCCCGTGTGACTGCTGAGGAACTGAGAAAAGATTTGTCAGATGTGGGTACTGAAGTTTCAGCTCAGACAATACGGCGCACACTGCGTAATGAAGGCCTCCATGCCAGAACTCCCAGGCGCACCCCCTTGCTGTCTCCAAAGAATAAGAAGAGTCGACTGCAGTATGCCAAAAGTCATGTGGACAAACCACAGAAGTTTTGGGATAGTGTTCTGTGGACTGATGAAACAAAATTAGAACTGTTTGGGCCCATGGATCAACGCTATGTTTGGAGGAGGAAGAACAAGGCCTATGAAGAAAAGAACACCTTGCCTACTGTGAAGCATGGCGGGGGGTCAATCATGCTTTGGGGCTGTTTTGCTTCTGCAGGTACAGGGAAGCTTCAGCGTGTGCAAGGTACCATGAATTCTCTTCAGTACCAGGAGATATTGGATGACAATGTGATGCAGTCCGTCACAAACCTGAGGCTTGGGAGACGTTGGACCTTTCAACAGGACAATGATCCCAAGCATACCTCCAAGTCCACTAGAGCATGGTTGCAGATTAAAGGCTGGAACATTTTGGAGTGGCCATCGCAGTCACCTGACTTAAATCCAATTGCGAACCTCTGGTGGGACTTAAAGAAAGCAGTTGCAGTGCGCAAGCCTAAGAATGTGACTGAACTGGAGGCTTTTGCCCATGACGAATGGGCGAAGATACCCATAGATCGCTGCAAGACACTTGTGTCAAGCTATGCTTCACGTTTAAAAGCTGTTATAACTGTAAAAGGATGTTGTACTAAGTACTAAGATTGAATGTCACTTGGGCGTTGAATAAAACTGATAATGATGTGAGCACAGAAAAGACATTTGTGGTTATTTCATTATAAATGTTATGTTATATTTGTCTGACCTACACGTGCCTCTTTGATTTAATTGTAAGCAAGATGACTGAATGATCAAAATCAATGTCAAACTGGCCAAAACACTCAATTTCAGTGGGGGTTGAATAATTTTGAACACAACTGTACATATTCATATTATCTATCGTTGCAAACAACATATTCCATACTCAATTTAAATACCCCCCCCCAGTATTTTTATTTGGGGAGGCTTCCCAGCACTAGCCACATTATTCTCAAGTGAACCGAAGAGCCAAGCACAATCCTGATACATCATTGGGACATGAACAAGGAGTTCCACTGGCTGCATCATTGACGCAGTGGGAGAAGTGCCCCTCACATACTGTAAATGTGAGGCTGAATCTGGCATGCTGGGTACATCAGGTACATTGGCTCATGTCACAGCAAATGATAAAAAGAGAAACACTGCCATATTGTGTTTGTAGTTTTTCTTTTTCATCTTTTTTCTTTTTTTTTACCTAAGCTGGTTTGGTGATCCTGAAATTGAGAATATTAAGTCGTATCACACTGTGAAGCAAAGGTTTTAAGCACAAATAGTTCACACTGTAAATTATTTTGTTTTTACAGATGTGTATATGTCCAGGGATGTATTTAGTCTTGGCGCTGCTCTAAACACTCCAAACGATATTGCCCCTGTACCGAGATCAAATAAATTTTACCATAAACATGAAATTAAGACAATACATGAGCTTGATTTCAAACATTTATTATAGATTTGATATTCATTGTTTAACTGGTTTTATTTGCAAACCTCAAGTATTTTATATTAAACATCTAAAAGAACAGATATTAGGAAAAAAATACTGGCCCTCCCCCTTCCACCTGATGGCCCAGGCCTAGTTGGCCTATGCAAGCATCTATCTTATAAGCCTTTCCCATCTAGTTCTTTAGGTTTCTAGGAACACCAATAGAGACATTTAAAAAAGGGTTAAAATGGAAAATCCCTACAAGAGGTTTATCAGAGACTCCGCTACTTACTCGCCATGTGCTGGTTACGATAAGAAAGCGCTGGTGACTGGTTTTATGGTTATGTGGTAAACAAGAGTCCTTAATCTTACACATCATGTCAACACCATGGAAATGTTTTTCTGTGAGAGGAGAGGGAAATTCAGGCAAAATTAGTTTAATCTGTAAAACATATACCGGTACATGTTCGTGGTGGTATAATATTCATTAGTACTTGTGTCTCAACTACATCCTGTTTAAATGAAGGTTTCAATTACTAACAGCAAATATCGACCTTCAGATGTAGTAAGGTTATGTTTTTAGACTACAGCCTTTAAATAACACATCCCTGATATCTATTCCTGTTGGTTTAGTGAGGCTTAATCTTGACACTTGTCACTACAAGTATACATTTCCTGGGCCTTACCTGACCTCTGTTTGGAGTAACTTTAATTCATGTTTTATCCAACATTTTTCCAACTCCATACTGCGCTCGACTCCAACAATTTATTTGGGCATTTGGGCTATAGAGACACACATTCTTGCTGTTTCAGTGGAAAAGAACTATGGGCACTATCGTGTGTCTCTCACTAAAACCGGGATGCTAAGGGGAAAAATTAGCGTTCACTAACTTCCCCTTAGCATCCCAGATTCCCCAGCAGATTGTGGGGCAGGCGCCGAGTCCGGCAGTCTGCCCCTTAGCAGTCGCTAAGCTCGCGGATGCTGGGGGCAGCGCTACAGCGCCGTCATCAGCTTCCCCTCCATGGCATCCATGGAGGATCATGCTGCTGGGTCACATGACCGACAGGATCTCGCCTCTAGCGAGATACTGCAGGTCGACAGAGTGGTCGTGGAGGTAGACTGGGGACTTTCTTCCCCCAGTCTTCCTCTGCTCTTGGTGGCCAGAACCAGCAGATTGGGCCGCCGTTCTTGCTGCGGCATGAGAGGTGAGTATTTTATTTTTTTGGGGGGTTGGGCTGCAGGTAACGGATTCTGCAGCAGCACAATCCGTTACCTACACCTCTGAGCTGGTGGTAACTTTTTCGTTAGTGCCAGCTCTTAGTAACTAGCGTTGGGACCAAGTGATCCTAATGCTAGTTAAGATGGGGAGCACAAAGTGGAAGCACAGATTCAGTATAGGGAGCGCAAAGTAAAGTAAACTCGCGCTACGAATCGCTAATTAACGAGGACTAACATGTTTTTTAAAGGCGATCTGGGCACAGTGCTTCGATGCGCCAAACTAGTCCCCAAAATGTCACTGATGCTTTCTGAATAACCCCTTAGCATATGTGGTGTTTATGAGCGTATCACAGAGCTCCACATCAATAAAACTTACAGTAATGTACAGTGTGTATGAGCATATCACAGAGCTCCACAGTAATAAAACTCACGAACACTGTACATTACTGTGAGTTTTATTGCTGTGGAGCTCTGATACAGTAATGTGCAGTGTGTATGAGCATATCAGAGCTCCACAGCAATAAAACTCACAGTAATGTACAGTGTGCGTGAGTTTTAATACTGTGGAGCTCTGTGATATGCTCATACACACTGTACATTACTGTGTCACAGAGCTCCACAGCAATAAAACTCACAGTAATGTGCAGTGTGTAGTATAGAAGAAGAAAAAAAAAGTGGGCTGCTCAATCCAAAATGCCCGGGCCTATATCTCTTGTCCCAGTATGGGTCTGGTCTGGGCTAAGTGGAGAGAGCTCATACCTTGAATTCACTGTGAGACTGACAAAAGGCAGCTCCTCATGGCTCAGATGTAGAGATCGCTCCCTCTGCTTCTTTTTTTCTTTTCCCGTGCATGATTGCTTCCGGGCTCTGGGCTGCGAGTCAGCTGAGCTCACGTCACACAGACCACCCGGAAGCTGACTGCACAGTGCAGACGCTGGGAAGATGTGAAACCACATCAAGCTCAAGCCCAGCTGTTACCAGGTCTGAAGATCTGACAAGGCTTGTGGCACCCCCCTCAGACTGGCACCTGAGGGCAAGTGCCCCTCCCTGCCCCCCCTCGCTACACCACTGGCCACCGCTTGGAAGGGCACAGCCTGCCCTTCCAAGCGGTGGCTGTCTTTAACCCCTTGGGGGCTGGATCACGATTCAGGGCCAACAGGTGCCGATTCGCTGTCTCCTCCCGAAGCTGGCCGACATCTTGGATGTCGGCCAAGCTTCTGGGATCTCCCCCTGATGAATGGTGTCATCGCACATAGCGCGATGATGTCTGTTCTGGAGTTAACCCCTAGCTGCCACCTATGGTGGAGATAGGGGTTTACATTGAACCTCCTATCTCCCGATCCGTGGCAGCTAGGGGTTAATGTTTGGTATTGTTGGAATGGCCAGAGTATGACCTTTCCAATGATATCAAATAAGACCATGCTAAGTGTAAAAAAATTAATAGAAATAACATTAATTTTTTTATTTTAAAAAAATGTGTTTGTTTTGTTTTGTTAATGCAGCAATATTGTTCCCATTTCAATTATAATGTGAACAATGATGCTGCACTAACAATTTTTTCTATTGGGGTGTTTGCTAAAAATCACATAATTTCCCCCAAAAAAAATTAACGAGTCCCCATTTTAAATTTTTTTAACAAAACAATTAGAAAATCTAACCGCAAAGGCTCACGTGATAAAATGTTTTAATAAAACACTTTACACACTGTAGATGATTGTAAATTCAAATTGTATTGCATTTTTTGTTATAATAGACAGGACAAGACGTATACAAATAATAATGATATATTATGAGTCTGCCGGAAAGAACGATATATAATATGTCTGGGATGTATAATTAAAAAACTTAACTTCAAATTACGTTTAAACATGATGAGCGAAACCGGTAAAAATTTGCTCAGCACACAGGTGTGAAATGGCTCAGCAGCGTAGGGGTTAAACTGACGCTAACGCTGACGCTAACGTTAGCTTGAAGGAGATGATAGAGTCCTATAAGATTTATTCCATAAGCACCGACACACAATTGCCACCGAATTGCAATGAACGGTGAATTTCCCCGTACAGTACAATTTCGTGGCAGTTCGTCTATTCAGAAAGCTATCAATTCTCCACGTACTGGCAAATTGCCAGCGTAATATGGTGCAGTTTACCCCAGGTCGCCGCAATTCGTGAAATTCTCCCATCTATGGTTACTCTATTCAGAGAACGCCAGACAGCCCCGAAATGTTGACGAAATGCCCAGATTTTCAATGGTTCAATGTGACATGTTTAAACAGGAGAATCCCATATGATTCTATGTTAAAAAATATTAGCTTTTTTATTCAACCATTTATTCTTTCCACTCGCAGCAAAAAGTATTTTTATTTATTTATTTTTTAGAATTTTCTAGGCATTTTTCTGGATTTTGTAGGCAAAATGTTTGGTTCCTATTTGTTTTTTAAAGGCGTTTTTTTATTCTGTAACAGACAGTATTATTTTTTTTATAGGACCTTTTTTATTATTTAGACTCTAGCTACAGACAGACACACAGAAAAGACGGGGTCAAAAACAAGCCGGTGTCAGAAACCAGAGAGGGTATCAGACAGGCTTAGATGCACAAGGAGCATGAGCGCAGCTCCGATCCAACGTTCAGCGTGTATGTAAAGTTTGCAAGTCCTTTTGCGGTGCACAATTTGTGGTCCCTACGCTACGCAAGTAGCACTGGAAGCACAAAATGCACATAAAAGCCTCAGGGACTTCTGGGTTTGGGATTCCCTGAGCCAAAGTGGAGGAGCTGCGTGCGGCGAAGGACAAAAAGGGAAAATTAGGCAAAATTTAATTTAAAAAATAATATTGGGCAGAGACTGTCAGCAGCCTTTCAAGCAGTGATTTCTACAAAATGACATTGTTGGGAGGGGCACTCCACAAAACCTGACCACTTAGGCTGGGGTCAGACTAGCGCATTTTTAACGTGCGTTTAGGTGCACATAATCACGGCCGCAGTAGCAGCAAATGACGGGCAATGACAGCCAATATACGAAGTACGGCCGCACAAAAGTCCGGCCACACAACGCAAGTGGAAAATGAACGCATTTTTTCGAGAACGCAGAACTGCTAGTACTGACGTACAGAGTGCGCTGCGTCCACTAGCGGCGAGTGTGTGTGATTAGGAGATGTCAGACGCTGCTCATGTCCGGCCAACATAACGTCCGGACGCAAAAAGTGTTTTATTGACGATCCGTAAAAAATCACGCACAGAAATGCGCATCGTATGACCGTTTTCGCGCATTCCGTGAAAAAATACGTCAATGCGTTCGGACGCACTTTTTGGCTGGGGTCAGACCAGCGCACTTTTAACGTGCGTTCTGGCGCACATAATTACGGCCGCACTAGCAGCAGATGACGGGCAATGACGGCCAATATACGATGTACGGCCGCACAAAAGTCCGGCCGTGCAACGCAAGTGGAATTTGAACGCATTTTTTTGAGAACGCTGAACCGCTAGTACTGACGTACTGAGTGCGCAGCTGCGGCATAGCGGCGTGTGTGCGTGATTAGGAGATGTCAGACGCTGCTAATGTCCAGCCAACATAACGTCCAGACGCAAAAAGAGTTTTATTGACGATCCGTACAAAATCACGCCCGAAAATGCGCGTTGTCTGCCCGTTTTTGCGCATTCCGTGAAAAAATACGTCAATGCGTTCGGACACACTTTTTCAAGTTCGCGGGGAAAAATGCTTTCGTCTGACCCTAGCCTTTGACGGTCGCTGCAAATAATGCGTTTTGTTTAACCCTAGCCTAAAAAAAGCTAAAGGGGTCAGAATGTGTAATGACCCTTCAAAATTTTGTAAGTTAACCATCATTTCAATTACTAAATATAAATGAATATTGGGAATTTAGAGATTCCCACAAATTACTGACCTTGTTCTTCAAACAGGTGATTGTAAATAGTTAACCATGAAATCAAAAAGGAAAAACCTGAAAATTAAACCAATTAGTTTTTTTTTACATAGAACTTGGAATTCTCGGCTAAATCTCCAAATTCCCCTGGTCAGAAAAAACTATCAGCAGTATTATTTTTAATTCTAGATCAAAACTGAATACACTTTGGAAAAAGGATCCTGTGTCTATAAATGTGCTACCCATTATATGATGTAAGGTGTGATACCATAATATAGGTAATGTGACTCGGGATTACGCACAAGATTTTGACAATTTTGTATTTCACGTACCGTGTATCCTACAAGTTCTTAGGAGCCAGTATGAACCGTGACTGAATTCAAGTCTATACAAATAAAGGATTAATGTGCACGTCTGCCATCCAGGTCAAGTTGCTACATGTAACATTTATTTGAAGAGGAAGTTTTGTGTCAGCAGGCACTTCCAGGTTTTTCATGGGTACATACACAGCATACTTAATACTCGATACTAGTTTTTAAAGTCCTGTCATTCCTGTGGATGATGAACCCACAGATGTTAATCAATAATACACTAATATTTTGTAATGGGATTTTTTTAAACAGTAATTGTATAGTTTCAAAACCACAAAAAATATTGTAATGATAATTCGCTCTTCATTCCCCATCTCTCCTCTTTGCATCGTTCCCCCTGACTACCCTCACCCAATAATTTCTTTCCCCTGCAGATATATGTGCAGATTGCAGACTCAGACATGTATTTCTTCTGTGGCATGTGAATGTGTGTATGCACTTTGTTGATGGGTGTATAGGTATACTTTTTAGTTTAATGTATATTTGTGGTAAGTACATGACTGTGTGCTTATCCTGGAATGTATTGTGTTGATGTATACTCGTAGGGTCCTATTACATACATCACGCTAACGTTAGCGTTCAACGGTGTGAGTGTTAACGTTAGCTGTGGTGGCCCTAGCGCGGGTGGGGGTCCGTATTACATTCCGAAGGCCAGAAAAAAACAAGCTTTGCGCTCCCTATGCTTAACTGCTATTCATTAACCCCCTTCACTGCTGAGCCATTTCACCTCTGTGCGCGGAGCTCATTTTTAACCAATTTTGCTCATCTTGTTTAAATGCGATTTGAAGTCATGGTTTATTATACGACCCAGATAAATTATATATCCATTATTTTCAGCAGACTCGGCAGATTCATAATATATCATTATTATATGTATACATCATGTCCTGCCTGAATGTTGTGACAAAAAATGTAAAACAAATGTGACTTTCCAATCATCTACCTAGTGTAAAATACTTTTTTTGCACATTTTATCATCCGAGCCTTTGCGGTTATATATTCTATGGGGTACACTTGTTAAAAAAATTAGAGCTGGGAACCCGTTACTTTATTTTTCTGATAAATTACGTGATTTTAGCTAAACCCAAGTTTAGTGCAGCATCATTGTTCACATTATAATTGAAATGTGAAAAATGTTGCTGCATTAATAAAATTTTTTAAAAAAATACATTTTTATTTTTTATTATTTTTAATTTATTCTACATGTCCAAATCCTGCAGTTCAATGAGGATCTTCAATCTATGGGACATATAAGACTTTGAGTTGAGTCGCCCAGTGTAGACACACTCCACGAATGACAGCCTTATGAGCTTTCCAGATGGTAAGGGGGCACATGTCAGGGGTTACGTTTTCCTTAAAATAATTTGTCAGAGCTGACTGGATAGGAAGCTTCACCGGCTCATGTTGTAAGAGACTGTCAGAGACGCCAGGGTCAAAACAAAAATTTAAAAAGTTATTTTGGCATTTATTTTTTTTGGGAGGTAGGGGTGCTCCACATTTCTATGCCTACAGGCACCTGAGATGCAAATCTGGCCCTGATTGGACCTCTAAAAGAAAGGATATTCGTAAATAAAATGTTTCTCGCTTTTAATCTGCTGCCCTAGGCCCTGTCATGTGCAATAATACAAATAAATCCATATGTAACAGGAATTTATGAAACAAAAAAAAGACATAACCATGCTATAATCTATGGTAAGAGTAATTGATTGATACTAATACATTACTTGATGCCAGATCACTATCAGGGTTATTCAGAGAGCGGTGAAAAGCAGGAGAATGACTGGAGAATGGAAAATTCTAGGTCAAAATATCCAAACCAGAAAAATTCTCCCATTCATCTCACTTTCCAAATCGGCTATTTTGACCTAGAATTTTCCATTCTCCAGTCATTCTCCTGCTTTTCACCGCTCTCTGAATAACCCATCATGATTTTTGCTTTGGTGCTTATGGCTCTCGCCGACGTCTTTCCAGCTTTTCTTCTCATTGATGCGCATGTGCCAACTTTCCACAACAGGTCACAACCTGTCAAGATCACCAACGTAACCTGCAAATAGATAATCAAACCTTGGTTGCATCCAGATATACAGGGTTATTCAAAGAGAATCGAAAAGTCACTGCACGTTCGGTGACTTTTCGTTCTCTTCAATTCGGTTCGATTTGTCGATCCAATTTCAGCAACCCTGCGGTGTATTCAGCAAGCACCACAGGGCCGCCATAATGCAGGGAAAAGTCACCCGCCAACAACTCACCGCAAAACCCGGCGAAGGCACACCAAAAACGTGCAAAAACATCTGGATTAACACCGCCGAAAACGCAGGAAAAACCCGAGCAGGAGCCGATCACACGCAGCACAGCCGCCGGAAAAAGCCGACACCGCAGACAAATGGAGTGAATAAATTAACAAAACAGTTTGCTTGAATGTTTGAATAGTGACACGCTGTTTGCAAAGAAACTACTGAGTGAAAATGTCTGAAATTTACATATGAGGTCCAGGGAATGATAATAAAAAGGGCTGTTACAGAAAAATAAGTAAAATTTAAAAAAAAAAAAATATTGGAAGGTTTTTTTAAAAAACAAATCCTGAAAAATGCTTAAAATATCCTAAAAAATCTTTAAATAAAGAGACTTTTTACTGCAGAATATTATAATCAACGGTTTATTAGATATTGAATTAAAACAGGAATATTTTTAGCATTGAAGCCTATGGGATTCGCCTGAATAAATCTACCGCATGAAACCACCGAAGGGCAGGGCAATTCGGCAACTTTTCAGTGCTGGGTTTTGCTCTCTGAATAGCCGAAGCATTGCTTCTCTATGAGGATTCACTGCCCTTGAACAGGCACCGAACAGGCACCGTATGTGCAGGCAATTCGCCAGGATTTGGCGAATTGCCTGCTCCTTAGATAGCCGAATGGCCAAGGAAAGTAACTGAACACTGATTTTCACCGTTCGGGTTCCCTTTCGGGAGCCATTCGGATCTCTTTGAATAACCCAGTCAAATATCAAATTCAAACCTACTTCCCCAAGGGGACTAATGCCCTGTCGAATTTAAAGCTCAGATACATTTTTTCCTCCAATACCTCTGATTTGATCTTGGAGAAAAATCAAGTTCAGTTTTTCACGGGCTTCTTTGCTCATATTTACCAATGGTGTCAATATTAGTTTTTTTTTTTAGTAAATATTTTACCAGGAAGGATACATTGAGATTTCTTTCGTTTTCAAGTATGTCCTGGGTGGCGAGTATGTACCGTTAGGTGTCTTGCCCAAGGAGACTTACTGGAGAGGTACTCTTGCCAGGATCAAACCTGTGCCTCCACAGTCTCTATCCATGTTTATAGAGCAGTGATGTTACCTCTACTCCACCCAGCCATAGTTGAAGACACTACATCACAGAAACAAGTTTCAGAATTATAGGTCAAATTGTTGATTGGGGCTGATACTGTATTATTCCCTGATAAAGTAGTCTTTTGAACAGTTAAGAAGTTCCAACTGAAAATTGTTTCAAATTTCTATGTAAATCAGGAAACAGCACTACCAATCTGTTTTGGTCTCGTCTCCTTCAATGGCATTGTTTGGATGTAGTCAGGCATCTGAAGCCCAACCTGACCACAACCAATGGTGTTAGGAAGTCACCCAATGTTTTATTATTAATCTGGCTACTGTAAAACAGATGGATCTTCAACGCCATTTGCTAAGCCCACTTTTCTCAGAAACAGGACATTCCCAATGGTGTGAAAGCTCATTTCGCCAAGCAGGGCTGGATTTGCACCTCAAGAGCCTGTAGGCATAGAAATGTGGAGCACCCCTACCACCCCCAAAACAAAAACGAAAACATGCAAAAATTACTATATAAATTTTTGTTTTGAGGCTAAAAAAACTAAAACAAAATACATTTAAAAAATCTGAACAGTTTTTCTCTGCGCTCAAATCAAAAGAGGCAGAATCTGTTGCCTTAGTTGAGCGAGTTACAGTTACAAGTATTATAAAGCGCCAACAAATTCCTTAACGCTTTACAATGGGAGAAACAGAATATCAAATATACATACATGTTACACAACCAAAACAGAAGGAGAGAGGACACTGCTCGAGAGCTTACAATCTAAAAGGAGAGGGGTGACACGCTAGGTGAGGGCAAATAGGGTATTTGAAGTAGCGGGTTACATGTGGGCTGAGTGGGAAGATGGAGCAAGAAAGGCAGTCACCTGGTTATCTGCCAATACGACCGTTAATCATTATGCAATGTAAGATCTGCTTTTTGTGCTAATGTTCAAGACTGTGCATTAATTAATCATTTATTAATTATTATATCTTTGGTTTGAACTTTTCGTGTGTTGTTATGTCTAATCTCCCTCGGATTTTTTCCTTTTTTAAAGGGACACTACCACATACATAAACTGTAACTAGATTACTTGTGCATTACAAACAAAACCACCTCATAAAACACATAATGCTAGGTTTTTCTTTGTTTGAAGTAATTGCATGTGTAGCGCTCACCCCTGAAGGAGCCGCTGAATAAACCCAGGATAGTCTCGCCGCACTAAGAATTACTGTACACCAGCACACTGTTGTGGATTTTCTAAGTTATATACTTTACTGGAGCAATAAAGTGGCATTAAATACATATATACTTTGAGGCATAAAGCAATTAAGCTTGGATGAATGACGTGATACGCAACGCGGAAAACACGCGGTGGAAAAGAAACGGTTAATACCGCTCAGTTCGTGGGTTTAAGTCCTGCTCAAAAAGGCTCATAAAATGGTGTCCTAGGGTACCCGGGTACTAGACTCACTGGCCAGTGAATGAACAAAAATATCTTCGACTAGTCATCGTTGGGGCCCTGTAATTTGAAGCAATCAAATAAGTGTGCACTGTTATGGAACTGCAGGCCTTGAGGCCTCTCACCCATCCGGCGAACAACTTGTCCAGAACCGATGACTCGACCAGTACTGTGTGCCGTACTGGAGACCGTATCTCCAGAAGGATATAGACATCTTAGAGAGAGTTCAGAGAAGGGCTACTAAAATGGTGTACGGCTTGAAGGAGAAAAGTTACCAGGAAAGGCTTAATGATCTTAACATGTACAGCTTGGAAAAAAGACGAGACAGAGGAGATATGATAGAAACATTTAAATACGTAAAGGGAATCCACAAGGTAGAGGAAGGGAGTATATTTAAAAGGAAACAAACTAGCAAAACAAGAGGAATAGTCTTAGATTAGAGGGGCAAAGGTTTAAAAGTAACATCAGGAAGCATTATTTTACTGAGAGGGTGGTGGATACATGGAACAGCCTTCCAGTTGAAGTGGTAGAGGCCAAAACAGTAATTGAATTTAAGCAGGCATGGGATAGGCATAAGGCTATCCTAAACAAAAGATAAATCCAGGTAAAGTATCCATGTAATTGGGCAGACTAGATGGGCCGAAAGGTTCTTATCTGCCGACATTTTTCTATGTTTCTAAGATTCTCTCTCCGCCGACTGGAACCCGGTGCCAAACGAAATCCACTCTCCCGATGCCGAATCTCCGCCGTCAGGAATCGATCCGCCGCCTGCACTCCCGTTCTGTCCGCGGCCTCCTTACTCGAGGTCCTCCTGGAACACGCTTGTCATACGAACTGCTCAGGGAAATGTGGTACACGATGATGCACACTTTTTCCCCGATCTCCAGCACTGGATAACGCCACCTGTACATGCTCCATCCTGGTTTTGATCCCGGACAGTGTCTCTCATATGTCTCTCTCCACACGCTGCTCTGCTCGTTCTGACCACGCTGTGCACGATGCTCTGATTCTCTTTCCTGGCACCAGCACGCTCACTTCCTGTCCTCTCCCCAAGGGTTTCTTTAGTCCAGCATAGTCCTTCACACATAAATGCTCTGTCTCCCTCTAGTGGCAAAAATTATTTCAGTCCAGAGAGCCAAATTAAACACAGTGCTACACATGTACAAGGGAAAAATAAAATTTGTGTTTTTTTATATCCTGTTTCCATTTGGTGCATTTTTTCCATGATGCAACATTTACCAAAATCTAATGGTGAGTTTTACTTTGTGACTGTGCTTTATCTCGTACAGTTTTTAACAGTTAATGAGGTGGAGAACGTACTGTTTAGATAAGGCAGAAGGGGGTCTATTAGGATTCAGGCTCTTCCAGATAAGTGGTGGCAGCTGAATTAGATAAGACAGGGAGCTTAAAAGGCTTCAGGCAGTATTACATTCTGCCTGCTAAAATGGGGACACTAAGGAGGAAAACCTGTGCATACAGGTTTCTCCTTACCATCCCTGTTTTAGCTCCATATTACATGGCAGGTGCTAAATCCGCAGCCTGCCTTATAACGCAGCACTTAGCTTTAGGTTACTCGAGGCGGCTCTAAGCGCTGCAGTGAGCATCCCCTCCATGGAGTCCATAGGAGGCTTTGACTGCCAGTCACATGGCCTGCAGGATCTCGCCTCTCGCAGGTCGGTGGAGTGATCGTGGAGGGAGACTGGGAACCCCCCCAGTCTCTCTCTGCTCCTGACAGCCAGAAGCAGCAGATTGGGCCAACACTCTCGCCGCAGATGAGAGGTAAGTATATGATTTTTGGGGGGATATGAAGCTAGTGATAGCAGCAGCTTCAAGCTGTGGTTAACTTTTCAGTAAACCGCAGCGAGATAGTAATTAGCGTTAGGACTTTGTAATTTGAACACTAATTAACTCTTTGTGCTCTCCATGTTAAGCATAGGGAGCGCAAAGTACTGTAAGCTCGCGCTGAAAAGCTCAAGCTCTGAAATGCTAGCGGGTTTTTTAACCCTTTAACTTTCGAAAGGTAATAAGGTCGGCCTGCGCTAAAGCAACCAGATCTAACGTTAACGCTCAAACAGCTGGGTGCTAACGGTAGGTTTAACTATGTTATAGGGCCCTTCTAATCTACCCCCTGGTAATGTCCTTTGAATACATGTCACACAATACAATGATTGACCCCATAGACTCCATTCTATGGCCAAAGCCACACAGTGAGGAGCAAGTGATGTAAAGATACTGGGGAGGGGGGGGGAGTTTATAACACAATGGATGCACCCAGTGACACATACAGAGTAAAATATTTTCTTAAGTACACAAACAAGAGAAAAACAAAGCACAGGTAAGATATCAGCAACATAAAATAAACAAAATAAGGACATTTCATTTTTTTCATGGTAGTGTCCCTTTACAATTGAGTAGTAGCCTATAGTGCTACATCTGTCATGGAATGAACAGGAACGGAGGAAATTAAACCCAATATTTACCAAACCTTTCTTTTCTCGGTTATACCCATGTGACATCGTTTTCTCCCCCTCCTCGCTGTGGTCCAGATTTTTCATTGCTAGTTACAGGACTAAGAGAACGTGCCTGGAGAGGGCATATTTAAGTTTTCATTTCCTATCCTAAGTGGCTAAGAAGAGGAATTAACCCTTTAGTGAATGCTGTCATGCATATAAATAGAGGTAAAGAAACTTTTGTTAAGTATTTGCTTTAACTTTCTCTATCATGATCCACACCCCACTCCCTCTCACAATAATAAGCGAGATTAAGAAACAATTTAACGGGGGCGGAGCTGACTCTCGCTGAGTGTGGACGTGTTTCTGCTGAGCTCTCTGATGAACTGGCCTTTTAGGCATTATTTTTCACGTCCCACTTTCAAGGAAAGCTGCTGTTTTTGTACCCCGAGATCCTGCCACCCTGGAGGGGTGTTTGAGACCTGAGGCACCGCTCTGCAGATCTTTACTGCAACGCTTGAACACCATGCTGCTTTTTGCGGCCTAGCTGCAGGCGGCCATTTTTACAGCCTGCTCCGGAGTTGTGGGCCTGATCTGGTAGTGAATTTGAGTGACATGGAGACTGCTAACCTTCCAGCACCTGTGCTACCTCCGGGGCTGCCTCCCTCCCCACTGCAGCTGTCTGATGATGACCTTGATTCCCCTCTTACTAAAGGGATGCTAGCGGACCTCATGGAGGAGATGCGGAGGCTCTGGCGCGACACTTGGCGGGAAGCTGGCTGGGCCTACGGCGTAGATTTGGCTGTGAAGGAGTCTGATTGCCTTGCGGAGCTGGAGGTGGTGCCGCGGCCCTGTGATACTGCGGGGCCTGTGACCGGGCCTGAGGCCGACGTCCAGTGCGACTTGCGACCTCACTTGGCTGCACACGTCATGGAGTTCCCCCTGCAAGCAGCTCACCTGGAGATTCCTGTAGCCGGAGGTTGGTTGCGATCCGCTTCTCTGCTGCCTGCTGTGTCGTCCTGTCTCAGCGGTCCCTCGGCGGGATGTTCTGCAGCCCTATTATGCGGAGAGGAGCTGTCTGGCTTTGTTGATTGGCGGCTGATCCTGGTGCTGCTAGGGCTTTCCTCCCTCGTCGTGAAGCTGACTGGTCTGGGTGCACTATTTGTTCTCCTGCGGGCCGCAAATCCCTTTACTGTCCTGGACACTGGCTGATGTCCCACTGTGTCGTGCCTCTTTTCTAGTTGATGTCCTCTGGCTATACCTTGTTCACCCTACTTACCATGCCCATGTTTATTCTATGAGAAATGATTCCCTCCATGATGACACCCCCCCCCCCTGCCATTTGATGAGACACTTTCTGTCGCCATTGCGGTGTTATGTTTTATTTTTACTCGCCCCTCTCCCTCTGGACACTCCTTTACTGACTTTATCTTTCATGGCCGGGATGTGGTAATTTGTGGGCATCTGGGTTTTATATATTTTTTTTTAATTTTTTCTTCTCTTTCTTTTCTTTTTGTGTGTGCGGGACGATGGGTGGACCTGGGTGAGCCATTGGAATGGGTACCATGGCTCTGACCGCTTCCCCTGGCCCCAGGTTGCCCGGCCTTGTGGCCTCTTCCATGGCCTCCAGTTCCCCGTGGGGTTACTGGAGCGAGCCGGGAATGCCGCTCTATATTAGGTGGTCCCCCACCCCCTTTTTTTTTTTTAATTTTCTTTGTCAACCCAGGTACTTCGCCCGCTATTTGACTGCAGGCTCCACCTCCTCCCTGAAAACGCTGACTTATGTCGGAGTGTCCTTCCCCCTTTCCCGTCTCCCCTTACTGTTGATTACTTTGTTGACCCTAGCTGACTATTATTTTTTATTTTAATTGCGTTGATTTTCCTGCTGACTAGCCTGCTGTGGCCCTGCGCGGCCGTTTTCTGTTTGTTGTACTGATGACATTGTTACAAAATAAAAATTTTGAAATACAAAAAAAAAAAAAGAAACAATTTAACAGGTAAAGATGACTTCGGGGTACTTTTTCTAAGCTGCGTGAAATTGTTTGAAAATGTCTATATGCAACAACTGTGAAATTGATTAATTAGCAATGTCAAATAGAGTTATTATTAGTAGGGATGAGCCGAACACCCCCGAGTTCGGATCGCATTCGAACTCAAACTTTTCAAAAGTTCGAATTCGAACTCGAACACGAACTCAATACAAGTCAATGGGACTCAAAGTTCGATTTTTAGAGTGCCCTCCAAGAGGGCATATATGCTAGATATTTGCCATAAAATGTGTATGGGGGTCCGGGTAGTGCCCTGGGGGACAGGAAACAAGGACAAAAAGTTAAAAAAAAGTTTTTAAAGGGACAGGGAGTTTTCCATGAAATAAGGGTTAAAAATAAAAACAAAAAATTCCTTCAAATATCATGCCTAGAAGGTCCCCATAACCTGTCCGTGAAGTGGTGGATTTCTAGGATGTATAGAAACATTTAAAAACAATGTCCGGGTCCGGGTAGTGCCCTGGGGGACAGGAAACAAGGACAAAAAGTTTTTAAAAAAGTCGTTTTTAACCCCTTCACTGCTGACGACGTGTGGGACATGTCCTCAGTTACTCCCGCTGTATGCTGAGGAGGACGTGTCCCACACGTCATCAGCTTTGTGGGACCCCCGGCGGAGATACTCACCTCCCTGTCCAGGGTCCCGCGGCGTTCTGACTTCAGCGTCCTCAGACGCTGAAGTCAAGCTCCTCCCGACGTAAATGACGTCATCGCGCCATGCGTCATCGCCATGCGTCATTGCGGCAATGCCGGGAGATCGCCTGGAAGGGAGGGGGGGGATCCGTTCGGATCCCTCCCGATCGGGAGGTGCCACAAAAAGAAGTCAGGCACCGCTTAAAAGGGGAGAGTCTCCACTTTTAAGCGGTACCTGGCTTTAACCCCTTAGGCACCGGGTCGTACTTCGGCGCCTTTGCGCGCCGAAGTGCGGCCTAGCTCCGGTGGGGGCCACCATCTTAACTGTGCATGGTGCTGCAAGATCTATGGCAAGTACTAGACTCCTTAAAAGACCCCTCCACCAAGGTGTGTGTTCACCCTGCGAGAAAGCATAAAGGCCCACTGTCTCCTGAGGAGCGTGCCAGGAGGAAAGCCGCTGGTCTATGTATGCATTGCGGGGCAGGCTCCCACTGGTTGGTGAATTGTACCGTGAGACCACCCAAGAGGCAAGATCCTGTGATTAGCCCTGCTGTAATCCCACAGCCAGTCCCAGTGCCTGCACCTGCAGCAACTATTTAAATCAGCCAAGAAATCCAGGCCTGCTCGTGTTTCCAAGCCCTCACCCAGAAGGCCTCCTGCACCCTCTCCTGCTTCCAGCAGGCGTCGGCCCACCGAATCTCCTGCACCCGTGCCCGCTGTGCCCAGGGGTACAATGTCTCTGGAGACTAGCCCTGAAGAGGACGAGCCTATAACTACTATCGACTTTGAAACCACCTTACCTGTGGAGCCAGAGCCTCCAACTCCCATTGGAGGTTATGTCAATTCAGACTCCATGGCTGACTCCCAGATAGCTTCTTCCCAGCAGTGCTGTTTCCACCACCAACCCTGTATTGCGGAATACTCCCACACCAGAAGATCCAAGGTCCTATTGCATACAGGGGACTTTCTCCATTCCTGATTCTGCTGCAGTCAACCTCCTCTATAACCCCACGGGACCAGAACCCCAAAACCAGTGTAGCGCTCACTCCCGGAGGAGCCGCTGAAAATGAACCACGGGTCAGTCTCCCCGCACTAGGGAATAAATATACTCCAACACAGTTGTGAGTTTTTATATTTATATAGTTTACTAAAATATTTGAGCAGATGTTGAAACACGGTATTCACAAGTATTATTACAGTATTTTCGTATCCCGGTAAAACGCGTAGCGGAAAAGAAACGAAACACGAGGCTTCGTATTTCGGAAAATAAAATATTCGCAACCGAACATAAAAGCAATGCAATTTCCCGATAGTTCAGAAAAAGGGACACGTAGGCAAAACCCCAAACATACAATCCCTTCGTATTACGGCAAACGCGCAGCGGAAAAAGAGAAAAATGTATTCGGAACGTATCTTTGTCTTTAACCCCCGTTCCGATTCGCAAAAGGAAATGAGTCCTGCACAGGTTAAGTCCCAGAATGTAAAAAGTGTATCTGTGTGTGTGTGGTACCCAGGTACTGTTCAACTGGCCAGTGAGTTTATTAAAGGAAGGTCTTCGACTAGTCAGTTGGGGACCTGTGGACTTTAAAGAGAAACAGCAGCTTGACCTTTAATCACAAACAGCCTTGGAGGCCTCTCACCCATCCGACGCAGGCTTTAGGCTCCGCTGACCCAGGACGTCTCTCCTCCGGATTTTGACTGGGGATGCTAGCGGCCGGATCCGTTGTCTAACTTTATGCCGCTTGTCCAGCTCACCGCCTGCTCTCCGCTCGATTCCGCCGGTCTGCAGCAGTGTCTGGGCGCTGGGCGAGTCTCCTTCTCCTCAGGCTAGGTGACCCAAAACCAGAACAACAGGTCTCCCTCGGGCTTTGGGCCTAGATTCTCCCGCGATCTTCCCGGTGCGTCTGCTTTCTCTGCTTCCCTGGGGCGCTCTGGAACTTTCTCCACGAGGCAGAGGATGTAAGTGTCCAGTCCCCACCCACTTCCTGTCTTCTTGCAAAGCATGCCGGGCATTGTAGTCCCAAAGTCCAGTATCTCTGATCGCGATAGTCTCCATCTTGTGGCCAAAAATAGGTACTACCACAGCAAGATTTTTAACACAGCGCTACACCAGGATTGTGTATTTGCAACCCTAGGAACTGTTGTACGCAAGAAAGACCTGGCAAGATTAAACAAGGTAATGAGCAGCGGCAAGCCAGCCTACGGTTGCCACATTGACACTGACAGTGGATCCTATCACTCCCAGCCAGCAAGAACCTCCACCGTCCTCCTGGCGCTGTCTTCCATATGATCCTGGGTCTGCAGACTGGGACACCGTGGACTCTGATGGTGAGCTGCAGTTACAGACTGCTCAGCGTTCCAGGAGACCCTCAGGTCAATGTATGGGGCTTGCGGGGGCTACTACCACTCCTTCCTATCTGGGACCCTGGCAGGACTTCACGCCACTCAGTGACTCCTTTGGTGATGAAACATAGAAAATGTCGGCAGATAAGAACCTTTCGGCCCATCTAGTCTGCCTAATTACATGGATACTTTACCTGGATTTATCTTTTATTTAGGATAGCCTTATGCCTATCCCATGCCTGCTTAAATTCAATCACTGTTTTGGCCTCTACCACTTCTACTGGAAGGCTGTTCCATGTGTCCACCACCCTCTCAGTAAAATAATGCTTCCTGATGTTACTTTTAAACCTTTGCCCCTCTAATCTAAGACTATGTCCTCTTGTTTTGCTACTTTGTTTCCTTTTAAATATACTCCCTTCCTCTATGAAGGACCTGGAGAAGAAATACCTAGCGTGGTGCCACCTCATTGTGTGGGCACTATGATTACGGACGATTCTACTGTCCAGTGCACCCGGGAGGGTGAGACCTGTAAGGCATCCAAGGCTAAAACTCGGAGACGCCAGCGAAAAAACGCACTCAGACCATCAATACAGGACCCCTGGCTGAAATCTCTCCAGACGTGGTACAGTCTGCCCCAATGCCATCGGCCTATGTGGGCACCCTGTATTCTGGTACCTCTGACTCCTATCCGTGCCCATCAGTTGCCAGGAGTCTACGTGGTCATGGCACTCCCAAGCATCCAGATTCCTTACCTGAAGAACCAGATCCCTATACCGTACAGGGCACCATCATTAAACCCACCTGGGACCGAATATCAGGAACATGGACTTTCTCCCCTTGCCCGCAGGTGCCCAGCTACCTAATCAAGTCTGAGTTGTCCTGAGGCCTCCCCTTGCGACGGGGGTACTGTCAGGAACTATGCCTGCTTGTTAGAAACCATGCCTGCTGATGCATCAGATACATGAAAGGTGCTGTCCCTTGGTCAGCACTACTACCAACACTGATTGGTGCTTTGACTTGTTAACCCCTAACACACACACAACCACACCCCCTGTTTGTCCATAAAGGACCTCTCCCTCCTATGTGCAGTACCTCAGTATTGGTTTATCCCCTGATCTGTTCAGACGTTCATTCGGTATATTCATTGATTCACCGTGTACCAGACCCCTCTGTTTTGCCCACCGATCACCAATCCTCGGACCTCCTATTGACTACTCTCTGTCTAATCCATTGTACTGCACTCTGGCATCACCCAGTATCCATTCCATCAAGGTACTGAGGTGCGGGTTCTCCTGCATACTGGGCTCAGACCCCCCTGAACTTTGGGTCCCACCATGGCCCGCGCTAGGTGCAATCCTGACAAGCTCCCTCCATCTTTGTGCACTCACCCTCTATGGTACATGTTTCAATCTTGCCCACACTATTTATGGCCTCAGTGCCCATTGGAGAACCGTGGCTGCTGGTCTCCTGACAAGGGACCGCAGACCAATGTGGCGAAGCCATCGCTGACAGTAGGCGTATAACGTTTAATGTTTTAATGTATTGATATCTTAAAAACTGGTTGTTTCTTAAGAATCTGGGTTTGTTTTAGTAATCCTTTTAAGAACCATTGTTCATACTGTCTGTGTACTTATTTGTCCTTAGATTGATTTGATGTTGAGTTGTTGCTGATAATGTGCTAATCCTGTCTGTTGAATACTAATCAGATTTCTGTATCCCCATAATTGTTTCACATCCCACTAATGTAGACAATGTACTCTATTGTTTGTGTCATATTACCACCACCCCCTATTTTCCGTATAAATTCTATCTCAAATAAAATATAATTTTCTTCCCTGAACTAAGTTGTGTTTGAAGAGAGATACGTAGAATTATACAGCACTCCCTCAAGTTCTGGCTGAGGTTTGTTCAGGAGGGAAAGCTGCTGCGGATCTGCATGACTGGAGAGAGGGGACGGACATTGTAACAGGTTCGGGACTGGTCATCAAGCCGGAGACCAGTCAACCCCAGATGCTGTTACAGGCTACACCAAAGAGAACAATAAAACATGATTATATTGAGGGAGACATTTATAAACAAAAGGTAATAGAATAAATAATAAAATAATAATAGAAAGCTTGCAGGAGAGTTAACCTTTCTATGTGATATCACATGCAATATATTATTTGTAGAACCCTTTATTTGGGTGTAAATTTGATCTTTATTGTAAATAAATAGGTTAATGCTCAGTGATTGTCTAGTAAGATTGCTGGGGAGAGTAAAGAGTAGTATGTAACCATATCTGATCGCCCTACTCAGTGACTATAGCTTTGCTCTCTCTAGCACAGAATCATGCGTTTCACACTATGGATCACCATGGGTGTAAAGGAGAAGTCCGCTTGCTAGTTTTTACATGTTTTCAAGTGTAGAAGTTGGCCAGGGTGTAATTCCTATAAGTGAGGTATAAACCATTTTACTTTTTAAACTGATATCTACTACTGTGTTTATTTTAACTGAGCTCTGTTTCCTCCACAGATCATGAAATCAAGGAACCTGTTGAAGACACCGAACCCAGTACTCTGCTGTTTGAATCTGTGAGTATGATTTAATCAACTCTGTATCTGTTTGCCTCACGTTTACACTATCATCTAGTTTTTATACTTAGTACTGCACTATTCCTGTGTACCCCGTGCATATCCAAGGAGCATGTGGATAACTTGTTAATGAGGGTAATAATGGAGTAATTGAGTGTTAAATATGGGACAGTCATCAGAATCACTCAACTACTTTTTTTTGCAATTATTACTGTTACTAACAATTAGTAATGGTCACAATAATTACATTCATAAATATCCCCTTTTGAGTTTCAAGTTATGTTGTCAAATTGCTTTAGTTGTTGTATGTCCACATTTAATAGATAATATTATTCCTCATGTGGAATTAAAGGAATTACGATACAGTCCCCGACTGGCCATCGTGCTGTTGGGTTTGATGGCTAGTCACCCATTTTAGATCTAAAAGCATACATATAAACTTTGTTAATGGTAAGGCTGCCTGAATCATGCAGATGATCGACTTTCAACATAGTGACTGATGCAGCTGTGTGACACTGTGTGACCCATGCCTCTAAGCCTCTCCTGCATGTGGTCTTTGAATCAATGTAGCATCTCTACCACATCTTTGGATGTAGCATCATCGCCCTGTCATTGGATTGATTCATCATCAAGCTCACTTCTTCATTTTGAATTAAGACTAGTTACTGCCTGCTCATTAATTAAAATTTAGATCTACGTGAATTTTCTTATGGAAATCTAAGTATGTGTCAACATTATGACACAAGACAACATGCGTCACTCCGCATATGCAGTTTCTGTGTCTTGGTGATGATGACATGGACCAGTGACAAGAAGAACTACATAAGCTACCTCAGTCCATTCTAATGTATTGTTGTTCTAGTCTCAGACCCTCTAGCGTGATTCTTTCTCTGTTGTGTTTTTGGTATACCAACTCGGCTTGCTTCTCCACTACTCGGTTCCTTTGTGCTTCTAGAAACGGCTTTATATTATCATTCATGTGCTTCTCTATTACCCTTGGAGACATTGAAGGTATCCAGCTGGTAACTATGACTGGAATCATTTGGCCTCTGTCCATTCTCTGCTTTACTCCTGGTTCTTCATTTTAAACTGGGCATTACTAGACTTGTGCACCGATTTTTTTTTTTTCCGTTCGATTCGGTTCGTTCGGATTTTGTAAATTTTCATTTCGGCTCGTTTCGGCCGATTTCCGTTTCGGTTCGGTTTGTTTCGGTTTGTTTTTCGTATCAACCTTTTTTTCGTGATTTCGGAAATTTTCTTGTTTTTCAGAATGCCTGTTCTCCTCGTTTCAAAGTGTCTATTCGTTTTGACGTAAACTAATGGTTTTTCGGATCCGATATTTCTGTCAATACAATAATTCTGTCGATACGATAATTCTGCCATTGAGATTTCTCATGTTTTACAAGGATACATTGAGATTTCGCATGTTTTAATAGAAGGATACATTGAGATTTCTCTGGTTTCCTGGCAAGGATACATTGAGATTTCTCTGGTTTTCCAGGAAGGATACATTGAGATTTCTCTGGTTTTACAAAAAGGATACATTGAGATTTCTCATGTTTTACAAGAAGGATACATTGAGATTTCTCTGGTTTCCCGGGAAGGATACATTGAGATTTCTCTGGTTTTCCAGGAAGGATACATTGAAATTTCTCTGGTTTTACAAGAAGGATACATTGAGATTTCTCATTTTGTACAAGAAGGATACATTGAGATTTCTCATGTTTTACAAGAAGGATACATTGAGATTTCTCATGTTTTACAAGAAGGATACATTGAGATTTCTCTGGTTTCCCGGGAAGGATACATTGAGATTTCTCTGGTTTTCCACGAAGGATACATTGAAATTTCTCTGGTTTTACAAGAAGGATACATTGAGATTTCTCTGGTTTTACAAGAAGGATACATTGAGATTTCTCTGGTTTCCCAGGACGGATACATTGAGATTTCTCATGTTTTACAAGAAGAATACATTGAGATTTCTCTGGTTTCCCGGGTAGGATACATTGAGATTTCTCTGGTTTTCCAGGAAGGATACATTGAGATTTCTCTGGTTTTACAAGAAGGATACATTGAGATTTCTCTGGTTTCCCGGGAAGGATACATTGAGATTTCTCTGGTTTTCCAGGAAGGATACATTGAGATTTCTCTGGTTTTACAAGAAGGATACATTGAGATTTCTCATGTTTTACAAGAAGGATGCATTGAGGTTTCTCATGTTTTACAACAAGGATACATTGAGATTTCTCATGTTTTACAAGAAGGATATATTGAGATTTCTCTGGTTTCCCGGGAAGGATACATTGAAATTTCTCTGGTTTCCCGGGAAGGATACATTGAGATTTCTCTGGTTTTCCAGGAAGGATACATTGAGATGGGAATGATACAAAATTACAGAATCAGCGATATAACCGAAAAATACATTGTCCGAAATTACTGAAATGGAACTGAAATCAGGAATGGAACCGAAATGACGAATGGAACGAAAATGATTTTCGATTTTACACATTTCTAGTCCATTCGAAAATTCCGAAAAGTTTTCGTTTCGGCTCGGATACATTGAGATTTCTCTGGTTTTCCAGGAAGGATACATTGAGATTTCTCTGGTTTTACAAAAAGGATACATTGAGATTTCTCTGGTTTTACAAGAAGGATACATTGAGATTTCTCATGTTTTACAAGAAGGATACACAAGGCTCGGAAATTTGTTCAGATCTGCCGTTTTCAGATCCGAAAATTTTCGGAAAATCGTCCGAATCCGAATGCACGAATCGGGAAATTTTGTGAAAATTCCGGAACCCGAAACGCACATCCCTAGGCATTACAATGACTGGTGTTAGCAGGTTAGGATCACACTCTCCTTCAGAGCAAATATATGAGCCAAGAAAAAAGCCCCATCACACATAAAGCAAATTTGTTATGTTAAGTTTGGCATCGACTACCGAAAGAGTTCAGCAGGTGATGATATATACTCCTTTTTGTCAATTTTATTACTTTACCAATGGGGAATGGCAGCACATAAAGGGGAGCAGCTGGCTGGATCTGAACATCAGGACATACTTGAAAACAAGAGAAATCTCAATGTATCTTTCCTGGTAAAATACTTTATAAAAAATAATAATTGCAGAACAGGGAAATCATGGGAGGGGTAAAACGCGCAGTACAATATTCCTGACGTAGACTTGCTCTTCTTTTTCTGCGTGCTTTAGTGAATCTCAGCTGTCAACTCAAAAGAGCTAATAGACGCGATTCCATCAGATCTCTGGAGCTCCCAGTCTAGATTCCTCAAGCTTTGTGGAAAGGGAAGAGCAGGGCCGCGACAGGATGAACTCTTCTAAGGCTGTGTTTGTATAGATGTATGGATTAGTGTTTGTGTAAATGTATTGCTAAGTGCATGTTTTTCCTCTTACGATAAAGAAAGGTTGACATTTCAAACGGAACTACTGAATCTTGGAGATATTTTGGCAGTTTATAGTTTATAGTCCAACCTGGTGTTTAAGAGCTTTTCTGGGAAGCTACCACCCTACCTGAATAGGCTGCTTCCCTCAGCAGTTCCCTCATCCTATAACCTCAGATCCAGGACCAGCACCTTACTTGCAATACCACAATACAAAAAGCAAGTGTCTCGATCCTCATTTTCCTACAGAGCACCGCAATTATGGAATAACCTCCCAGACGCCATCAAATCTTCCCCCAGTCTAAAGTCCCTTAAGACTTCCCTATTAACATACCTCAATACGAAATGCACCTGTAAACATGTAACATAATGACTTTATTTCCTCCATATTTATTTTTCTGTTAATCTGTATATTTGTTTAGTGTTAATTTCTTGCATTTTACTACTTTTGTATTTCTGTAACCATGTTCTTGAACCCAGGACATACTTGAAAACGAGAGAAATCTCAATGTATCCTTCCGGGTAAAATCCTTTATAATTAAATAAATAAATAAAGTACCAGAATCATTTGCAAATGGCAATAAGATATTTACAATCCTTTATTACACACTGCATCATCGTGTGGGCGTTCTGTGAATTTATGCTAGCATATTTGTTTCAACAGACAGAAAACTATCCAGTTCAAGACACAGAGCTTCCTAAAGGTACAGTAATTATTCACCCTATATAAGCTTGCTGTTGATGGGGGAGGTAACGTTTTCTTCACTGACTTATTCCTGCTCAGGCCCCCTATCTGGGCCAGTTCAGATACCTAGGGCTCTATTCCCAAGTGAACGTTAAAGGTAGCGTTCAGGTGAGCAAGCGTTAATGTAGGATAAGTGACTTTAACGCATTCTCCCATATTACCTTCCTAACTATAAACAGTGAAAAAATCTGTTAGTGTATTGGTGACTGCGCTAGCTTGTGCGAGCTTACTGTAGTTTGCACACCCTTTACTTAACATGGGGTGAGTAATCAGTAATTAGCGTTCGGATAAGTAAGGTATTACAAAGTCCTAATGCTAATTACTGCACCAATGTGCTAACCAAATATTTAGCGACATCGGGAGGGTATAGTGCTAACTGATTACGCTTTTGCAGAATCATTTAGCACCCCCTAAACCCCCTCCCTATAAAACCGATACTCACCTCTCATCCCGAGGTGAGAACGGTGACCCGATCCACTGCTTCCTGCTGCCGGGAGCAGAGTGAGACTGGAGGACAAATAGTTCCCAGTCTCTCTACATGTTAACTCTGCAACGCTGCGCGAGAGCGAGATCGCACGGGGCTCGCGGGCTGGCAGCACAAACCCTCCATGGAGTCCTATGGACTCCATGAGGTGATACTCGTGGGCGTGCGGAAGCACTACCACGAGTATCACCAAGGGTAGTTCCGGTAGCACCTGCCCCGGAATCTAACACTAAAATGGGGATACTATTGGGAAACTTGCAGGCACAGGTTTTTCCCGTTAGCGCCCCCATTTTAGCATTAGGAAGGGAATATGTCTCTACTCTGGACCTGATGTAAAATCGTTACTGTACTGCTTGAAGTCCACCAGTCACACTTACTAGCTGTGTGTCTCCATTGTCTACTACTGGTTGAGTCTTCTGATCTCACTTGACATGTAAAACGCACTCAGCATCTCTGGCCGGTTCTCGAATTGCTTTGCCAGTGCCATGTATGCAAGTATGACACCCGCATTTATAAATTGCAAGTTGGAGAATCACATTTCTTTCTTTTTTTTGCTCATGTTATTGAAGACAGGTTAGCTTCTGCATACAGAACCTGCAATCATGATGGAGGATCACGTTTTTTATGATAGAAACCAATAAATAAGGTTTTTAGAAAAGAAAAGTTGGAAAAATTCCTCTACAGGTATCTAACACAGATTTATAAAAAGTTGTAGTACTAAATTTGTAAACTAAACAGTTTTTATACATTTTAGAACAAAATTATTACAAACATTGATTATCAAAATCACATTCCTTTCTGTCATTAATATACACAGGAATGAGAACTATGTCCATCAAAGGGTTGTCCCTGAAATAGTAGATAGAGCCCAAGGGGCTATGTATGGAGTCAGGGGACATTGATGAGTCACCTATGTATCCCAGATTATAGCATTTTTTTCCCCTCAGGAAATACTGCTGAGAATGTAGATCAAACGTTTGGCTTGTGCCTGTAAGTTATAACTTAATGTGTTTCAGGGAGGGGAAATATCACATACTGGAATTCTAAATTCTTGTACCATGGAAATCTACAGTGCTCCCTGTCTTCATGCTAACACTATCTGAAAGTGTGTGCTTTGTCTGTTATCCCCATGTAACATTATTTTACAAGATGCTTTGTCCTGCTGGATTCTGGCTTTCGATGTCTTTTTCTTGTTCTGAACATGGACGTCCGGTGCACGCTTTGGGCCGTATTACATACATAACGCTACGTTAGCACTCAGCTGTGTGGGCGTTAACGTTAGTTGTGGTTGCCCTAGTGTGGGCGGACCAAATTACATTCCAAACGCAAACGGGTAAAGACCCGTTAGCGATTCGGATCTTGCGCTTTTCAGCGCGAGCTTACTGTACTTTGAGCTCCCTATGCTTAACATGGGGAGCGCAAAGTGTTATTTAGCGTTAGGATTACAAAGTCCTAACTCTAATTACCGTACCGCTGCGTTTAACCACGGCTAGGACCTGGTGTCAACTGCTTCTGCAGATCTCTGCCGACCTGTCAGATTGAGAGGCGAAATCCTGCAGGTCATGTGATCGGCAGTGGAAGCCTCAGTGGAGTCCTATGGACTCCATGGAAGGGATGGTCGCAGCAGCGCTTAGCCCTGCCTCGAGCATCCCAAAGCTTAGCGTCGCATTACGGTGCAGGCTGCTGGATTAATGCCTGCCCTGTAATATAATGCTAAAACGGGGACGCTAAGGAGAAACCTGCAGCCGCAAGTTTTCCTTCTTAGCATCCTGTTTTAGTGTGTTGATTGTAATATGGCCCTTTATGGGCAAACATGCAAAAATGCCTTTTACTGCTCTTCATAAACAGTCTATATGCTTGTGTGGTGAAAGGTTTGTGTGTGAAGAGGGGGAGAGTCTGTTTGTCATCTGTGTATGGCTCCAAACCAAATCTAGAGTGGGGTGTGGAGGGGTATTTCCGTCTTATTGTAAAGCAATGAATTATAATGAAACTAATTCAGACTAGCAAGCTCCGTTTATTCATTTGCCACCATTACCTTTCATAACATGTCTTGGAATTCAGTAGCTTTAGGGTTGTAAAGTAAAGCATAGAGAATAAATCCTTAATTCCAGGCACACACAGGTGTAACGTTGGGGGCTTCCAGACTCTCCTGTGTGCTTGAAGGCAGCATGTCTGATGCTGCTCGCTGACCAACACCCGGTTTAAATAGAGACAGGCAGGGAGGTGGCTGCATGAGGCGTGGCTTGAGAGGGGGGCGCGGTCTGGTGAAGGTCTTTAAAAACCCACAGTGCCTTCTCAGCAGTGCCAGATCGTAGTTATCCATACCTGAGCTCCTTGTACCTGAATTCTCTTGTGATTTAACCTGTTATTGACCTCTGCTTGTTTTCTGACTAGTCTGCCTTCCGTTGCCGTAGACTATTTTCTTGTACTACGCTCCTGCACTGATATCGACCCGGCTATTCCCTTTGACTATTCTATACTCTGTATTCCTGACTCTGGCTCGTCTGACTAACCCCGTGTTGCTGACCTGGTTTTGTATTACGACATTGTCTTTGATTAACCCTTTCTGTCTAACTAGTATACTTATACCTGGCCAATTTTTAAGGACCAGACAGTTAGGGATTGTTCTACGGCTACTCTGTTGGTAGCTTTTTGGCTCTGTGGAGTGTTGGGCTTTAAGGGCTGCGTGGTGGGATCCGGGAACCGTGACAACAGGGCCCTATTACATAGTGAGTGCAACCTGTAGCTTTCGGATGTGTAAGCGTTAACGTCAGGATAAGTGACTTTAATCCATGCCCCCATATTATTTTCCTAAGACTAAGGGAGGCGGCACACGAGCATACTGTACTGCGTCCGTTACGGACGCACTTTTTCACGGGAGATATTGTGAGTACTGCGTAAAGTGCGTCCGTAGCGTCTGATGTCTCCGCACCCTAGGAAAATACAGGGCAGCGTTGTTTCTGCGTCCGTTTAGCTTTTTCACGTCATTGTTATTTTTGCATCTGTTGCTATATGTGTTGCCCGTCCGTGAACAAGTGCGCAGGTGCTTCGTGTGGTGTGTTTAATTGACTCCTTTATAAAGCTACGACGGACGTCAAACAGTACGGTCAAAAGGACGCAAAATGTTTGCTAGTGTGCCGCCAGCCTTAACAGTGAAAAAAATCTGTTAGCGCATCGATGATTGCGCTAGCCTGCGTGAACTGTAACACCTATACTTAAAATGGGGAGCACAATCAGTAATTAGCAAAGCCTCTGTGAAAGACTGAGAAGCTTTCTAAGGAGGAATTGGGACTGGGCCAAACTATGTGAGTTAAACAGGGAGAGTGGACTAATCCATTTTAAGTGAAAGCATAGGGGGAAAACAAATAAGGAATGTGGTTCCATGAAAATGCTGGTGACCTAGTGGTTCACCATGAAGAGCACCAAGTGGAAAGATCATGCTACCCTCCTTCTTGCTACCCTCCTTCTGAAAGCTTTCAAACAAGGTTATCATTAAGGCTGCATGTTTCTTTTTGACGTTTGATCGTGTTTTTTTTTTCTTTTGAGAAAGTATTTTACCAGGAAGGATACATTGAGATTTCTCTCGTTTCCAAGTGTGTCCTGGGTGGCGAGTATGTACCGTTAGGTGTCTTGCCCAAGGACACCTACTGGAGAGGTGCTCTTGCTGGGATTGAACCCATGTCTCCACAGGCTCTCTCCACGCAGAGCAGTGATGTTTCCTCTACTCCACCCAGCCAGGTTGCCCTTTACCTTAATAATATTAATTATTTAAATTAGAGTTGAATGTATATTCTATGTATACCTGGACATTCGTATCCCTACATATTAACACATGCAAAGAATTTAAAGGAACACTCTACCGAAAAGTGAATAATCGGGTAGTGGCTGCTTACTGTCTCTGCCCAAATATATAGACAGTATATAAATATCTTTTTATTTTTTGTGATTTTTACGCTACTTTTGTCCCTCACCGTTCCTTGCTCCTCTTTGGCTCAGGGACTACCGAACCCAGAAGTCCCTGAAGCTTTCCTATGCAATTTGCGCTCTTACGCTACTTGTGTAGTGTAGGAATCTCAAATTGCGCACCACAATGAACTTTGCATGCGCAAGTTACTTAGCGCCTGCGCAGAATGATGGATCAGAGCTGCGTGCATGTGCAAATCCGATCCATCGCTACCTTTCTGAGACCATTCGCACAGCAATTGGTCAAAGAGAAGGTGATGCTCTCTGCATGCTGACATCACTAGTAAACAAGCTAGTAACCCGCAGCCGGGAAATTCAAATTCCCGAGCTGCTGGTGATAGTGGGTGTGGTGGAGAAAGCTTCTCCACTTCACACAACTTTTTATTGATCAGGGGATCTGGGGGGGACAGTACTCATCCTGGCCACTTTAAAAATGTAATGTGGTCAGGATGAGTAGAGTGTTCCATATGATATATTCACAGAACGGAATATTCCCACAGTTCTTCAATAGATGCCAGAGTTCCTGAAACATTATAATGCTTTTCCCAAAAGTTACATATTAATCCAGACCTGGTGCTCCCTTATATGCATAACTCCAGCTCTCTATGCTTTAATGCAGTTTCTAAGTAATTGCAAAATTAATAAATTACACCAAAATTAGTGCCGCTGGCAGGTAATTATTACTTTAAAGGAGTTGGCTTTCTTAAAAATGTCAGTTTGTGTTCAACACAAGCACAGCCAGCTCCGTAAGTGCTTTTTTATATAAATAGAATTAATATAATCAGAGATTAAAGGATTTCCACCCCGCGCACGCTCTCAGTTTTAGTGCTGATGAAATTCTTGCACTGTGATTTTCAAATAAAATAATTTTAAAATAATGGTAGTGCTGCATGGTTGTTTGCAAGCCATTCTCCGTGCTGGAAGTCAGCCACAACAGTTTTTCTTTTGTGCTAATGCGCCCGAGGGGAAACAAATCGAAGGAGGTGCCACTGACATGTAGTAACACATCTGAAACGCTCTCCTCTGTACAGTTAGACTTACGTGAACCCATGGGGAGCAGATAATATTCTGACATTAGGCCCTTGTAACTCTATCTACCTCCAGTCTTCTGTGTGGGGCCAAAATCAAATAAACGTCAGATAGACATTCATGCACCTTTACATTTGTCAGGTGTTGACATGTTTTTGGAGTGTGTCGTAAAAAATGCTGATCTCTATAATGTGCGTGCCATGAAATACATGCAGCAACAGCCTCGAAACCTGGTTTGCTCCTGTTCGGCTTCATACCCTGACGATATACAAAAATCCATGATTAGAGGAGTTAAATGTTGAAACTATAAAATTAATTAATTTTACAATTTAAAAGATAGTTTTTAATCCCAGGATTATTATTTTATTGTACCCATGACACTAAGCTGACCGCAAAGGTAACATGTACTTGTAGATTCGGGATGGGTAATTCACCTTTGATACAAATAGTAGTAAAAATCACTGTTGTCGCAATTATGCAGAAGCTCCGCTACCCAGGGAGAGAAAATCTAATAATGGCGGACAAAGTTGCTGCCATTATGGTGAAGAGTGCTGAATAACTGTATTCTTAAGTAAAAGTATAGTGGCTATTTTTAACTTACCGTTATTTTACTACTGTTTGTAACACTGGTGATTGGTCATGGTGGAGGCACTTTGACGATTTTAAAGTGGTGATCTCCATAAACCTCCTGTACAAACTACGGTGAAACCATCACTACATAAACAACGCTAGGCAACTTCAACTGAAACACCAGAAATGTATGATAAATAACCTCAACCCAAAACTATGGTGGAAAGTGGAAACTCTATTTAAACCCACGCTGAGAGGTCGAACTACGCTAGACAACTTCAGCAGAAACCTATCACTCTTATTTCACATTGTGCCTTTGTTCTATCACTCTTATTTCACATTGTGCCTTTGTTCTATCACTCTTATTTCACATTGTGCCTTTGTTCTATCACTCTTATTTCACATTGTGCCTTTGTTCTATCATTCTTATTTCACATTGTGCCTTTGTTCTATCACTCTTATTTCACATTGTGCCTTTGTTCTATCATTCTTATTTCACATTGTGCCTTTGTTCTATCACTCTTATTTCACATTGTGCCTTTGCTCTATCACTCTTATTTCACATTGTGCCTTTTGTTCTATCACTCTTATTTCACATTGTACCTTTGTTCTATCATTCTTATTTCACATTGTGCCTTTGTTCTATCATTCTTATTTCACATTGTGCCTTTGCTCTATCACTCTTATTTCACATTGTGCCTTTTGTTCTATCACTCTTATTTCACATTGTGCCTTTGTTCTATCACTCTTATTTCACATTGTGCCTTTGCTCTATCACTCTTATTTCACATTGTGCCTTTTGTTCTATCACTCTTATTTCACATTGTACCTTTGTTCTATCATTCTTATTTCACATTGTGCCTTTGTTCTATCATTCTTATTTCACATTGTGCCTTTGCTCTATCACTCTTATTTCACATTGTGCCTTTTGTTCTATCACTCTTATTTCACATTGTGCCTTTGTTCTATCACTCTTATTTCACATTGTACCTTTGTTCTATCATTCTTATTTCACATTGTGCCGTTGTACTTTAACTCTTATCTCCCATCATGCCATTGGTCTATCACAAACTCACTCTTGTAACGCCTTTTTTCTCTCCATCTCAAGACTGCAGAAGTTGGTGCCATAATAGTTAACTTTTCTCTGGGCCTATTTTAAAGAATGAACCCGAGGGGGAAAAAAACTACTCATAACAATGAACTGTTCTGTATAATTGTTAAATCTTTTATCTTTGGAGTAGGAGTGAACTCATAAAACTGTTTTGCAAAAATAAAGATAAAAGGCACTGGCACCAATGATCCTGTTGTCCAGTAAAACTCCCCTGGTCTTCCTCAACCCCAATCACTCTAGACCCTAAGCTCCTATAAGCAGGTCCCTCTACACCTCTTGTTTCCATCCTATGTCTATTTATCTGTATCTTGTTCCCTTTGGTTATTTGTAAAGCGTTACAGAAACTTTTGCCGCTATATAATTGAAAACTATAATAATAATAATTTAGTAATAGAAATTATCTTAAACCATTTCCTTAGGGTGTGCATTCCCCAATGGAACATGGGCATAGTGTCACACCTGGAGGGTCTCAGGGGGGTCCCGGGCGCACAACAACGCCGGCTGGCCGAGTGCCAGGCTCTCCAGCGGTGCCTGGCATGCTTGCAGCTGATCATGGGGTGGGGTGTGTCGTGATGACGCGTAGTCGCCGGCCTTTAAATAAAGAGCGCGCGCCCTGAGTCATTGTCTTGACGTGGAGTAATTTTCCCGCATCGCTGAGTGTTTTGTGTATTCGATTCACTGATTCTCTATTTATTTGATTCAGTTACTCTGTTGCCGATTCTGAATGTACGAGGACCCTCTCTGTTACTGACCCGGACTGCTTATTGACGATTCTATCGCCTACTCTATCGCCTGTATGTATGGTTTACCCCAGAGCAGCCTCAGAACGATTGCTGATCCTGCCACACGCTGACTCTAGATACATATCTGTTGCCAACCCTGCTTGTATACAAACCCTCTCTGTTGCCGATTCAGTCTGTATGAGTACCTCCACTGTTGCCAACCCTGCTTGTATACGAACCCTCTCTGTTGCCGACCCAGATTGTGATATACCCCCCTCAGGGCCGGTGCTAGACTATTTTGCGCCCTAGGCAAGACCAGCTGCTTGTGCCTCCCTAGAAAAAATTGTGAACTGTTGAAGTGCAGGGGCAAACACACACACACCGTGCACACAGGGGGACATACATACTGCGGGGGAGACAGGACACTGCACGGGGGGCTGCACACGGTCGTTCGGTGCCCATCTTACCCCTCCCTCCGCTGGTCAGGCCCGGGATCGGTCTGTGCCTCTTTCTTTTCTCTGTCTCTTTCATTCTTTCCTCTGCCCTCTTTGCCTCTTTCTTTCTTTCCTCTGCCCTCTGTGCCTCTTTCTTTCTTTCCTCTGCCCTCAGTGCCTCTTTCTTTCCTCCTCCCTCTGTGCCTCTTTCTTTCCTCTACCCTCTGTGACTCTTTCGCATTTTCTTTCATCTGCCGCTTTCTTACTTTCATCTGCCTCTTTTTTTTCTTTTCCTCTGTGCCTCTTTTTTCTTTCTCTTTCTTTCGTGCTTTTTTTCTTTCTTTCGCCTCCTTTTTTTCTTTCATTTGGCTCTTTTGGCGCCCGCACGTCATCTGATGGCACCATAAGACACCCACCTTCTGCACCTCTAGCGGGGGTCCGCTTTGCGAGCCGCCACTGCCGGCTACACAAGCAAACAATGAGGAAGGGGTACAATAATGGAACCAGGGTTGGGACCGGCTGCGCCCCTAGGTGGCAGTGTGCCCTAGGCGGTTGTCTAGCTTGCCTAGTGGAAGCACCGGCCCTGCCACCCCTCCACCCCATATAAGCTCCCCATATGCTTTGGCAATGCTAAAATGTATTTGGTCCTGCCAATAAAGCTTATTTTGATTTGATTTGATATTGACCAAGTTATTTCTGACTCATGTAATTTAAACAACCAGTACAGGTCTAACGCAGGTTATTCCTCATCTGACGACGAGGTTAGCCCCTTCCACCCCAGTGTATGCTCAGTACGAACACCTACTGCCGAAATCTCAAAATTATACTCATTGCTACTGGTGTGTTTTTTTCTCTGGCTGGGAGTGATAGGGTTAGCGGTCCCGACCACACAAGGATCGGAGGGCTTAGAGGTCTGTCGAAAAGGGATCCACACCACGGTTATCGAGTGTGAACGTGACACATAGCTATATATTTTTAAATAAACTGCTAAATGTAAACATAAAATATAACCAAATGAATTATTTTACTTATCAATAAGTGTATACTGAGATACATAAATTTTTTTATTGAACACCAATTGGTGGCTTTTCTGAAGGTGTAGGTAGTAACCAAACTATAGGTGTCTAACAAAACCGATTCACCTGGGCACACCAGGCCTCTGCACATGCCTATATCGATTTATGAAAAATATCCAAAAGGTACTAATATTTAAATTTTACCTTTTTAGAGGATGAAGGTCGATTGAATCAAATTCCTTTGCAAATTCAACCTGATTCCACAGCAGTGCCCACATCAGACAGGATAAAGCAGGTATATGCATTGACTCTTTGGCTCTGAGATGACTTTGTTCATTGTGTCTTCATTTCTTTCCATAATCTTCAGCCTTTCCCTTTTTCCCTGATAACTGATCATCCAATCTGACCCAGGAAAAGGTAAGAAATGAGGGTTATGATGTTGCAAAACCCAGAACAAAATGTCAACTGTACTCTTTTCTTGTCCTGTCTAATTCTTGAAAAAAACAGCACAACCTGTCTAGAGGGGTTATTCAGAAAGAGCCGATCAGGCCCCGAACTGTCACTGAACAGTGAATTTTTCCCGTACGGTGCCATTTCATGGCCATTCGGCTATTCAGAGAGCAGGCAGTTTGCCAAATTTTGGCGAACTGCCAGCAAGTACACTGCCTGTTTGACGGCAGTGAAATCCCCCATAGAGAAGCAATGGTTAATCTATTCAAAGAACACCGAACAGCTGAGGAATGACAGTGCCGTTAGGTGGTTTCATTCAGGTTTATTCAGGCGAATCCCATAGGCTTCAATGTTAAAAATATTCCTGTTTTAATTCAATATCTAATAAACCGTTGATTATAATATTCTGCAGTAAAAAGTCTCTTTATTAATAAACTGTTTATTATTATTTATTTATTTTTATTAGTGTAGCGCTCACTCCCGGAGGAGCCGCTGAATTTAAACCTCGGGTCAGTCTCCCCGCACTAGGGAATAAATATACACCAGCACTGTTGTGGATTTTATAACTTATACTGTATAGTTTACTGATCTCAAATAAACTGGCATATATAGAGCAGCACGGTATACATATATATTTACAGAAGTTCGTAATGCGAGAAACGCACAGCGGAAAAGAAAAAGGAATTTTAACCCCTTCGTTGCTGAAATGTGAGTCCCGTACAAGAAGGTGTACGTGTATGCGTGTGTTGGTACCCGGGTACTAGGTTCAACTGGCCAGTGAATGATTTCAATGTGTCTTCGACTAGTCACGTTGGGGCCCTGTAGGTTTAGACAAACTGCAGCATGCTTTATTATTTTCACTATGGCCGGGAAGGCCTCTCACCCATCCGCCAGATACTCTGCGCTCTGCTCGACCCAGGACGTCTCTCCACTCGACTTGACTGGGACTCTGTGCCACCGAATCCGCTTGTCTTGCTTGTCCGTTTCTGCCACAAGATGCTCAGCTCACCGCCTGCACTCCCGTTAGATCATCGCGGTCTCCTAACTCGGGGTCCTTCTGCAGCTCTGTATCTTTTAAACTTCTCACCGGTAGGTTAATAGGTCTTCTGGCAAGTGATTTGGGCCGATCTCCAGCTCCGCAAAGCAGCACCTGCGCTCCGGCCTGGTCACAATCGCTCCTTGTCTCACGTGCGTCTTGCTCTAATCACCCCTTGGCGCGCACTGGCTCTCCTCTGCACGAGGTTGCGGATGTCTCTCGGTTCTCCCCACCCACTTCCTGTTCCTGCCCCAAAGCATGCTGGAAAACGTAGTCCGAAAGTGTCCAGTATCAGTTTACATTGCATTCGTCTCCCCCTGGTGGCCAGAAGCAAGTAACTACAGCGGCAGGATTTAAACCAGCGCTACACTCTCCCCCTCCTAGAACTCTTGGGTCTCTCCAAGGAGGTGTAACAGTTACATTACATTTCAACATTACATCAGTCGATATATATAGGCTCAGCAGCAAACATACAATGGGTTAGGTATACATCCTCAAGTTTACTCATACTTCTAGCTACCTCAGCTAACATAGCAGACACTTCGGGCAACCTTCGCACTGTGGTAACAGCCTCTTCAGTGCTATGTCCTGGTGAGTCGTAGGTGAGTCTTTGAGGAGTGTGAAGATCATCTTCACACCCTGTTCAGTATTGAGTCTTTGAGGAGGTCGGACAGAACGTTTTGGCTCTGGCTCAATCAGCTGTTCTTCAGTCGGAAGTATTACAGATACAGGTTCAGGTCTTTCATTCAAAACTGGAACAAACATCTGCTCGGAGTATGATCCTTCCAATGAAGGCATAGAACTGTAATCATAGGACGTGTTTTCAGGAACTATAGGAATTTCAGAAGTTTCAGGAACTATAGGAATTTCAGAAGTTTCAGGAATGTCCAGCTGGAATTCTGGAGCCTCAGGCCTCAGATTGCTTTCCCACCGTTCGGCAACTGGGACGACTTCTTCAGGCTCTGATGAGCGCACCCAATCCAGACAAAAACTTTCTTCTTCTCTTTCCCCTTCACTTTCCTCAACAACTCGTGTCTGCTGAGACCGAGTAACGGGAGTCAAACGTGGAGCAGGCGGAGGCGGATTCGGCAGAGAAAGTTCGACTCCAACTGGTGGGCAGAAACAAGTAACTACAGCGGCAGGATTTAAACCAGCGCTACATTAGTTTTGATTTGAAGTTTTTATTATAAGCAATAGTCCGCAAGACAAGCAGGCATATAATAATGGCCACGCAGGGCCAAAGCATGTCATCACAAACAGCAAAAGCGGTTTATGTCATCTTAAAGTATAAGAACATGTCATCTTAAAGTATAAGAACTAGTCTCAAAAAACAGTAAAGAGCAAGAGCAGTCAGCATAGACACAGTTGAAGAAAAATAATAAAAGCAAAAGAAAAATAAGAGTCAGCTGTAAGAGAAAGACTCGCCAAAAAGCAATATAAGTCTCAAAAACCTCATATAGGTAAAGTACATCAAAAGTGTCCACAGCAGAGCGTAAAAATATTCTGAAACGTCAACTAGAAGTTGGCTAAAGACAGCTAATATAATGAGGGGGGGGAGAGAAAAAAAAGGGGGAGTCTGGGGATAGTGGCAAAGGCCAGGACTGTGCCGTCCCTGGCACATTCCCGCATGTCCGAAGAACCGCGGGAGACCAAGGAGAATAAATGGCACATGGCCTACGGACTCGGGGGGAGGCAAGACAGGCACCAGGCCTCTCTGGCACACCGCAATGAGACCCACAAACGCCAAAAAAAAAAAAAAAGAGGGGAGGGTAGGGGGAAACTCTAAAGGGGGAAAAAACTCAGCAAAGCGTAAACATCAAAAAATAAATGCGAGGTGGGTGACATTCAGCAGGCCAGAGCAAGCCAGGGTCAGCAATCGGCAGGTAAACAGTGGGAAGTTGATATAAGTCCCCTCAACCTGTATCCAGCAGGAACGCGGGGTAGGATCGTCCACCTCAGGCCTATACGTGCCACATCGGGTGGTTCGGGCGCCCAGCAACCAGGCCTCTCCAGGCACTCCATAGGTAACAGCTTGGGACCAGGGCCAGACCTGCCTCCTCTCAGTGCAGGGGTCCAAAGTCCCAGGCGTCATCACCAGTGGGGGTACACTGCCATCAAGCCAGGGCACCTTCCAGAGGTCGTGACAGGTACTGACTCCTCAGGCCACCCCACTTGCAGCGGCACCCGCACCGCAGGGCCAGGAAGGAGACAACAACCTGCCCGCAAACGGCCCCCCAACACCCCGCACCACCTGCAGCCCAGCTCCCCTGAGAGGGCACACAGTGAGCCGACCCCCCCCCCACTCGGCTGCAGCGGGCCCCCACCGCGCAGCCCCAGGGTCAAACCCAAGGGCAGAGGCCCAGCCTTCGAGCCACCAGTCCCGCACCAGTCCCGCATGACCTCCAGGCCCTCCCCACCACACGCACGCAAAGGAATGTCACAAACAGCCAACAGGCTCGGTCCAGCGGCGCCATCCGGCGGCGGCAACACATCCAAAGACCGAGCATCCACCTCCAGGGCCATCACTCCCCGGCAGTTCCTCAGCGCCGACAGCATCCGCCGCAAGACACCTCTGGTAAGTGGGCCAGTCTCGTCCCCCCCCGACAGGATCAGTAAGCAGGTGTCTAGGCCTGAAACCACAGTTCCCTCACCTCCAGAAGGAGGGGTGATCCATCTACCCACCATCTCGAAGTTCCATCCGCCGCGCCTGGGGGACATCCATCCGGTTTGACTGGGAGACGTGGGCCCACCATCTCCACAGCCCGCAGCAGAATCTGGGATGGGGCAGACAGACCATCAAGGCTGGTAGACATCTGGCGCCGGGAGGAAGGCCGCAAGATGGCCGCCGACATCTCACACCAGCCGGGATCCGCAGCTTTAGGTTGAGTCTCAGGTCCGGAGGGGAGGCTAAACGGGCTCCGGGTAGGTCAATACCGGTGGCCAGCTGCACAGGATCCCCTAAACATAAAAATCGAAGCAGGGAGAGTCAGCTGGGGGTACTTAAACAGGGAGGACATATGGAGCTCCTCAGGAACACGTCCACTGCCACCTGCAGCTGGCCACGCCCCCGTTTATTATTTTAATCTTTATTTATTAATTTTTTTAGGATCTTTTAGGCATTTTTCTGGATTTTTTCGGGCAATTTTTTTTTAAAAATAATTTTTCTTTTTTCTTTAACAGACCTTTTTATTATTATTCATGGGACCTTATACATAAATTCCAGGCATTTTCGTTGAGTAGTTCTTTTGCAAACAGCATTTCAATTTGGACACTTTCAAACTTTTTTTCTTTTTACCCCATTCGTCGGCTTGTCTGCATTTTCTGGCTGCTGGCCGATGCTGTTGTCGGCGGCTAGTCTGCTTTTTCTCATGTGTTTGGCGTGTTTTTTGCAGTGGTTCTGGTGGGTTTTCGGATGTTTTTTGGATCTCCCTGTACTTCGGGGACCCTGCAGTGAATGCAGAATTCACCACAGGGTGGGGAAATTTCATTCCCCGAAGTGCAGGGAACAAGAGAGCATTGGCTCTCGGAATAACCCCCTTAGAAGAGAGTTACCATTCTGGATTTGTTTTAGGATAGAGAACTTTTTATGCTGCTGTAGGCTAACAGGTCTATTCACTAAAGGTGAACTCAGGAGAATTGGCAGAAGTTAAGTTCTAGGTCAAAATAGCCAAAACCAGAAAAATTCTCCCATTTATCTCACAGTCCATATCGGCTATTTGGTCTAGATTGTTCTCTTCTCCTCCCAGTTCTATTGAGTTTCACCTTTAGTGAATAGACCTGAAACTCTACTTTCCTTACCCTCTCAACCAGATTCTGCCCAATAATTAGGCATCATAGGCAGCTGCCAAGACTATCACTCAAACAGGGGCCTCACGTTGTGAAATGTATGTGTAATGTCAGTTTGGCATACATGTGCATAATGATATTCCATATAAATACAAATCTAGATTCACACACAAATTTAGCTTGGGTAACCTTTGTTAACCCCTCCACTACCAAGAGCAAGTAGTCGATCTTCGAAGCACCTGACGATGACCCAAAATCAAGTATACTCAATTTGGTCTAATTCTGGAGCAATGCAAAGGAATTAAATTTATTAGAAACAAAATTTGTTTGCAAATGGGCTCCAGAATGTGCCCCACCTTGGCAAACAGTTTCAAGAGATGGGTCTACAAACCAGAAGCCCAGCTGCAGTAGAGCTTTTTTGCCAGCAGATGAAAACCACTGCCTGTCAGATAGTGCCATTACTGTAGAAAATACATTAATATACACATTGATTTTTTTACTGTATAATTAATGAAAAGTGACTTGAAATAAAACCACTGGTTCCAGAGACAGGTTTTATGGAAATCACTTGGTAGTGAACGGGGTTAATTAATATTTCTTGTGTTAATTTTTCTATCTTTTGAATAACAAATGGGTATTCACATTTGAGCTGTGCCTAAGGCTTCAAAGCTCTAGATCTACCTTTAGTCTCACCATTCTGGCAAATGAACAAATCCCATGTGATTTCAACATATTTTTTATAGCAATGAGCTTTGAAAGCGAACCCTGGAAACTCATACAATTAGTCATGCGCTCTGCTCTCACTGCCTCTGGGCTGCAGGATATTCGGCCCCACATCATACAAAGATCATACCAAAAAACTTTCATCTGATAAATTAAATTATAATTTTTACCATATTCTATGTATGAAATTGGACTGAATACTAAGGGCACTATCAGGTGCCCTAAGCTAAAACGGGGATGCTAAGGGGAAAAATTTGCGGTCGTAAATTTCCCCTTAGCGTCCCCGTTTTACAGGTATATTACGAGGCAGGTGCTGAATCCAGCAGCCTGCCCAGTAACGGTCGCTAGCTTCTAGGATGCTGGCAGCAGTGCTAAGCGCCATCGCGAGTATCCTCTTCTGGAGTCCATAGAATTGTTCCTGGTGAGGATATAATATAGGAGGATATAAATATAACCCATCAGTTTGCCTCGTAGCTGAGTGATAAGCAGCATAAGGATAAGTGGTTGCTTAGAAAAGCAGCTCTTAGCTTCGTTAGGTAGGACTCACCTGACCAGAGGTTGCCTTGACGTGGAGGGTGAGCTTACACTTTAATGGCCATTCTAGTAAACTAAAACCTCTGTTTGTTGCGTATGGAGCTACAGCGGTGTGCGCAAAAGACAACCTTTTTTCCTTGCTATGTTTTATACATGAAGTGGGCTTGATACTTCTGGTCCACACAGCTGCCCTGATAGGGAACAGGCGCAAAATCGTTTCTTCTGTATATATTACACATGATGTCTCATGTAGTTAGTTTACCAAAGGAAAACGCCATTCTATTCCTGCCACAAGCTGAGCTTGCAGTTTAGATGTAATCGTTTCCTTTTTTGAGGTTACTGTGCATTAACGTCTAATATACTTATTATGGGAGACGTTAATTGTAACCTCCGCGTGGAAGCGCAGGCTATTCCAATGTAGTCTGCGCTTCCACACAGGAGACGGTATTTCACTGTGAAATATCAACTCCTAAAAGATGGTGTTAAATTATTTTGGAAATGCAAAATAAATCATATAACACGCTGTGGAAACCCCCCAAATAAATCCCATAGTCCCCTCTCAATCCTGCGGTGAAAAGGGCGCCACGATTCGCCATTCTTCTCACTGGGGGCAGAGTGAGACTGGGAACAAATACTTCCTAATCTCTCTCTGTATTTACTCATGAGAGTGAGCTTGCGCAGAGCTTGAGGCCCGGGACGCACAAGGATCCAAGGAGTCCTATGTACTCCACGAGCCGATACTCACGGTGGCACAGAGTGCTGCTGCTGGTATTTGGAAGCCTTGAACTTTGTTCCGAGGCCAGGTGCTAAAAAAGCACCTACCCCGGAATATGAAGGTAAAAATGGAGACGGCTCCATTATACTGTCAACTATGGAATAGGACCGTTCATATTTTGCTAATGCATTAGTGCTTGTTAGGTGCTCACCTAAAGAGATCTGCCTTGTGGTTGTCAAGCTGCTTGAGAAAGGCTGGTGCCACAGCCGAAACATTACTGCTACTGTTGAGTGTTGAATGAAGTGGTCTTAATCCCAGACTGGAGTGCTGGGTATTCAGTGTATTTTGGATATATCTCCAGCGTTGACCTCTGGAATATACAAGCTGTATGTTGATAATGGGGCATAATTATTGAAATTTAATTTTATGTAAGGGCTCTATGTCTGCTTTCTCTATCTGGCACTGCCAGTTCCACATCACTTCTTCAGGTGTAAGTGCCTGAAGATATGTTACAGGGGTACGTGGGCACGTGTGTGAGCTTGTCTATGTATAAAAGATCCTTTTAGAACGTAAGAACAGCCATCTTCATCGAAGCTCAAAGACACTCTAATAGTGTCTGTTGCACATGATGTGAGAAGCTACACTGTTCCAGTTTGCCACCTTCAGTGACCTGGAAAATGTCCGTGTGAGCACAAAGTGTGCAGTGTAATTTCAAAGCTTTTTGCCACATTATGGCAAAATTGTAACAGAAATATACACTTCTTAAGTGTGACTTAATACCTTATTAATGAGTTTTTTTATTTTTACCGAGAATCTATCTTTATAAAAGCCTCCCCTGAATGACAACTCTGAGGGATTTACCTCATGACTCAGTAATAGCATTTAGTGAAGAAATTAGACACATTGAGCACTATCACCTCCTTAATGCTAGCGCTAGTGCTCACATAAATGAACGTTAGCGCTAAGTTAATATAGGTGATAGCACTCCGCCTGTATCACCCCCGATCGATAACAGGTTAAAAAATACGATAGTGAGACGGTATTAGCTTTTTTTAAGCGCCAGCTTACTGTACTTTGTGCTTCCTATACTAAACATGGGGAGCGCAAAGTGTAAGCAGAGAGTAATTAGCGTTGAGATCACATAGTCCTAACCCTAATTACAAACAGCTGTCACTAATTTAAAAAGTTAACACTAGCTTAGAGCATGTGCTAACTGATTGTGCTGCTGCAGAATGAGTTAGCTGCAGCTTTAAACCACCCCTAAAAATCACATACTCGCCTCTCATCCCACAGAGAGAATGGTGGCCCAAAAGAAAGTCCCCAGTCTCCCTCCGTGATCACTCCGCCGACCAGCAGGATCTCTCGAGAGGCGAAATCCTGCCGGTCATGTGACCTGGCAGCTGAAGTCTCCATGGAGTCCTATGGACCCTAGCGGCCGGCACAGGGCAGACTGCTGGACTCAGCGCCTGCCCTGTAATCTACAGGTTAAAGGGAGATTAGCAATCACTAATTTTTCCCCTTAGAGTCTCCATTTTAGCTGTAGGGACATGATAGGGCCCTATGTGAGCTTTTTCAGGCTAAGGCTGCCACCTGCTGCCAAACCACAGACACGGCTACACTAAAAAAACATCCAGAAGATATTATACTGCTGTTCATGGCAGTTTGGACAAAGTGAAAACAACCCTACTGGGGTTTATCCACTAACTGAAGTTTAGCTTTGTTGTAACCACAATAAACTCCAGCAATCCAGATAGAGAAAATCATAAAATCAAAGAACGCAAGGGAAGTTTTCATCAATGAAACTTTGCCTATTGTTCTTTGAATTTCCCTCTCAAAATCTCCAAATATATGTGTGCAGGGGGTAAAGGCATTTGTCTTAATTGAGCTCAGTTGTGTATAAAATGACTTGTACTTTGTTTATTAACAGTATGTTTTATATGTGTTTATGATCTAGCCTGAAGAAAATGACTGTCCAATAATGACCATCAACTCACTATCTGGTAAGTAACAGATATATTTATGTATTTTGATGCAAATGTTTCTTATTACCATTCATATATTAACAAAGCCAACAATATTTCTACATTACTTAAATGCAGGGCTGGGCCGTTCATGGGTGCCAATGGGGCTATGGCTCCAGGCAGCACCTTGACAGGAGGGGTAAAATGCCAATCTTGCCAGAGGCCTCGTCGTCCTGGCTGCTGCTTCCCTGCCGAGCTGAGAGAGCAATGTGATCTTTGCTTCCAACGATCACAGACCACAAAGAATATCATGCACTGGTCTCACTGGGCTAAGTCTCAGCGCAAAGGTATTGACAGCCATTGCCTGGCCAAGAATGCGCTAATTGAACATTCTTGACCTAAATCCTGGAAATCTGAAGAGCTCAATTTGAGTGGCAGATTTCTGGGTGGGGGGAGTCTTGCGTCATAAAGACCTTTTAAGTAAAGACATCACATGACCTTTATAGTATCTTTTACCCAAATATAAATGTATAATTTTAAGAAAAAAGTAATTGCAACTGCAAGGCCTTTTTTTCAAATAGATAACTATTCTTTTAGCTACATATATAAATATATATATGTGTTACGGTTAAAGTCCAAAGTGTGATTAATCTTAAAATCACCCGGGTAATCCTGTCATTACCCAAAACCGCTGAGTAAAGGTGCAAAAAAATGAAAAATGTGGTCTTTACCCGGGTAATCTTAGGACTAACCAACCACCCTTGTGTAACAGTCTGGAAGAGGTGAAAAATTCGTACTTTACCCGGATTATCTGCAAACTATCCAACCACGTTTGGTTAAAACTGAATTTTGTCATCGTTCAGATAAAAGTCTGAAGCTTTACCCGGGTAATTTGAGCACTATCCACAGCTTCACTTGGGTAATCTGCAGAACATCCAAGCCCACTTGGCTAAAAGGGAATTTTGCTATTATCTAAGAAAAAAAATAAAAAAAATTTGAGAAGGTATTTTATTTTGCCAGGAAGGATATATTGAGATTTTTCTCGTTTTCAAGTATGTCCTGGGTATCTAAGATTATTATCAATGAAAATGGCAAAAGACAAACATTAAATTGTATTATGGATATAATGAATATACAGAGTAACAGGATATGTTTCTTATATGAATGTTAAAGAGTTACATGATCTTTATTATGTGTCATGTGTGCTTGTATATCATTTATAAAACATAATAACCAGTAGGTTACTCTTTATATAATATCTTTATCTTCATAAATAAATTTTCAGACAATTAATGCACAGAGTAACCTTATGGTTATTCAGTGTGGTTTGTGACTGTGGATCCAATTTGGCCAAAAACAAACAACACAATTTTGTTATCAGTCAGATAACAGTTTGCAGCTTTATCCAGGTAATCCTCAGAATTCAGTCAACTGTAACCTGCTGAAAACCCAAGAAAATCAGAGTAGTACCCAGAGGCGTTTGGATACTTTGCCGTTCACCCGGATAAAGTCCGATGTTTCATTTCACATCGCACTTTATCCAGCAACACTACAGTAATGTGCGTTTTACCTGGGTAAAACACAGCAGATAACCGGGGTACCCAGAAGCCTCTGGATACTTTGCAGATTACTTGGAAAAAGTCTGAAATTTCATTTCACATCAGACTTTTGCTAACAATGCTTGGGTAATGTCAGGATTACCCGGGTAATCCTAAAATTAACCGCACTTCAGACTTTAACCGTAACATATATACAGTGGCGTCACTAGGGTTGGTGTCACCCGGTGCGGTAATTTATGGTGTCACCCCCCCCCCCGAGTTTTACGGATTTTTTTTTAACTACTCTTACTCCTAAATCAGTACTCCCATATTACACTGAATGCTCATACACACGGCGCACATTACTGTGAGGTTTATTGCTGTGGAGCTCTCTCATATGCTCACACAAATTTTTGCCAACTGCCAGCAAGTACGGTGCCTGTTTGAAGGCAGTGAAAGCACACATGGATATATATTGCCCCCAGCAGCTCTGAATATATTGCCCCCAGCAGCTCACCCATGGATATATATTGCCCTCAGCTCACATATGGATATATTGCCCCAGTTCACAATTATATATTGCCCCCAGCAGCTCACCCATGGATATATATTGCCCCAGCTCACATATGGATATATTGCGCCTCAGCTCACATATGGATATATTGCGCCTCAGCTCACACATGGATATATTGCCCCAGACCAGCTCACACATGGATATTGCCCCAGCTGTCATGGATATGCCCCCAGCACACATGGATACTGCCCCCAGCACACATGGATACTGCCCCAGCTCTCATGATTTGGGCCCCAGCTCCTCTCATGGATATTGCCCCAGCTCCTCTCATGGATATTGCCCCAGCTCCTCTCATGGATATACTGCCACAGCTGCTCTCATGGATAATGCCCCAGCTCCTCTCATGGATTTTGTCCCAGCTCCTCTCACGGCTATGCCCCCAGCTCCTCTCATTGATATTGCCCCTGCTCATGGATATGCCCCAGCTCATGGATAATGCCCCAGCTCATGGATAATGCCCCAGCTCATGGATATACTGCCCCAGCACATGGATAATGCCCCCAACTCATGGATAATGCCCCAGCTCATGGATATTGCCCCAGCTCATGAATATACTGCCCTAGCACATGGATAATGCCCCAGCTCATGGATATACTGCCCCAGCACATGGATATGCCCCAGCTCATGGATATACCCCAGCACATGGATACTGCCCCAGCTCATGGATATGCCCCAGCTCATGGATATGCTCCAGCTCATGGATACTGCCTCAGCTCATGGATATGCCCCAGCTCATGGATATGCCCCAGCTCCTCATGGATATGCCCCAGCTCATGGATACTGCCCCAGCTCATGGATTTGCCCCAGCTCATGGATATGCCCCAGCTCCTCATGGATATGCCCCAGCTCATGGATATGCCCCAGCTCATGGATACTGCCCCAGCTCATGGATACTGCCCCAGCTTATGGATACTGCCCCAGAAGCTCATGGATATGCCCCAGCAGCTAATGGATAATGGCTCCAGCTCATGGATAATGGCCCCAGCTCATGGATAATGGCCCCAGCTCACCTCCTGCGCCGCATGTTCGCTCCCTCTGAGCGTCCGGCGGCGTGCAGCTTGGGTGCTCGCCTGGGGGAGCCACGTGACCAGCCGCGATCGGCTGGTGACGTGTTTCCCCCAGGCGAGCGCCGAAGCTGCATAGCTTCGGACGCTCGCAGGGAGCGAGCACGCGGCGCAGGGTGAGACACCCGCCCTTAGGGTGATGGTGTCACCCTAAAGGCGGGTGTCACCTGGTGCGGGCCGCACCCCCCGCCCCCACGTTACGATGCCCCTGCATATATATATATGGGAATAAGCACAGATGACATATTTTTTTCTTAGGTTTTATACATGTTCCTGGGCTGGATACATCTGGTGGTTGCAGCCGCCCCATCAGGGAATAGGCGCGACCCCATCCCTCCTGTACTATATATATATATATATATATATATATATATATTGAAACAACCTGCAAGCTTTCTTGCCCTCTAGCACTTATTTTACTTTTGTTTCTTTTCTTTTTTTTAGACTTCACAAGGTTTAGCAACTCCAGCCATGAAAGCTGCTGTTTTACCCCAACTATTAGCGACTTGCTGAATGATGAGGATCTGCTCTACACTCTCCAGATTAAGTTAGACCCTTGCCATCCCACGGTGAAAAACTGGAGAAACTTTGCAAGCAAGTGGGGGATGAGTTATGATGAATTATGTTTCCTGGAGCAGAAACAGCAAAGTCCTACCGTTGGGTTCTTACTGCGCAACAGCGAAAGGACCGTGGAGCAGCTGATTGACTTGTGTAAACTTTACCGGCGGGTCGACGTCCAGAAAGTCTTGTCAAAATGGGTGAATGTGGATTGGCCAGTGAAACTGCACAAAAGTGTCAAAAGCAGCATGTGATCTAAAATATATGTGGACTTCTGCAGTGTTTATGCTCTAAATTACTATATCAGCTTACTATGTATCTGTCCGTTTTCCAAACATATCCTGCCATTTTTTATGCAAACTACAGAGAATAATTTTGCTGTGACTTCTTTTTATTTTATTGTATCCAGTCCGCTTCTCATAGGTAAATTTGATAACAGACAGGTGTACAACAATTTTTTAAAAGGATTTTCTGGCAGTATTTGAATTTAACATTAATCATTTCAGCAGGTTATAACAAGTATTTTCCTAATTTATATGTTTTACCTATTTCCTGCCTTTAGAGATTTATATTTGTAAGAAGAGTCTGCAGAGTTCTCACTCCTGACCCAAGCGCATGCGATTTACTTAACAAATATATCCCTGTGCATTAAATGACAAAATTGACTTTGAAAAACCTGACTAACTGCACCAGGATGTGAGCGGCGGCTAGTTGGGTTTCTCTGGCGTGTTCGGCGGGGTTAATCTAGCTGTTTTCTGTGGGTTTCGGTCAGTGTTCGGCTGATTTTGCAGTGAGTGTTCATCGGGTTTGCGGCGGGTTTTCCCTGCAGTACAGCGACCCTGTGGTGCTTGCTGAATACACCGCAGGGTCGGCGGACTAGGATCGCCGAATCGCGCCGAATTGCAGGGAATGAAAAGTCACCAAACGTGCGGTGACTTTCCGATTCTCTTTGAATAACCCTGTAAAGGACGGAAATAAATAACACTGGGGAACAGCATTTTCTTTGCGTTAGATCTGACACTTGTTTTTGACTAACTGGTGGCATCTGAATACAAAAATGACCCCAGTTTTTCTCTATCACGTCAGTTTTTTAAGGTACAGGATACCCTCCCTTTGTCTCAAAACCCATACAAAATGTGCACACAATGGAAAATAATGAAAGAAGTACGTGAATGTCAAATTCAAATTTAACCTAAAAGTCCAATTAGTCAAGTTCGGTATCACCTAAGGTACAAATTTACGCTTATAGCTTTTCCTGGAGTGTTCAATCTCGCCTGATGCTCCAACAATAGTCAGCCATCATATGTTCATCCCGTCTACCCTGATACCGTTCCTCTATGACCTTCACATCTTGGTGGAATCGTACAAAAGTAACAGTCACTGGAATGATCTGTGAGCTCTCGCCAAACCAATATCAAATGGCAACTTATCACATGTTCCCTTCGTCCACATCCGTTAACTCTCGACACACTGCTTGCACACCTTGTGAGGGGCCCAAGACTTATCTTGATCACCAAGTTTTACTTTGAAGTATGCAACATAGGCTTGCCTGACCAATGCGCTGATGTTCACCCTTTTACTGGGAACGGTGAAACTGCCACAGATATAATAAAAGGAATCAGGGCTGTTTTTGCACTTACGACGAGAGATAGCAGGGGCAGAGACATAATCTGAAGGAAAGGAAATACGTCTGCAAATAAACAAATAAATTCTGCTTACTCCTTGTATACAGACTTTCGGAATACAGTTACAGTTACAAGTATTTATAAAGCGCCAATAAATTCCTTAGCGCTGTACAATGGGAGAGACAGAATAACAAATATACATACACGTTACACACACGGAACAGAAGGAGGGAGGACCCTGCTCAAGAGCTTACAATCTAAGAATACGATTCACTAAATACAGTTGTACACACTGTCGCACCACACTGTCTCACGTGTAACTAAAATACAGAGACAAATAACATCCGGTCGCCAAGGACACCCCCCCACCCCTCCCAACTCAAGGGAGGTCCACTCTCAGCCAATAGGAGAGCACTAGTGCTCCCGAACATCGGGTGGGAGTAATCTCATTCAGATAAGATGTAGAGAAATAATCTGACGTGATAGAAGAAAACTAACTGCAGTTTTGAAATCAGCATCCCGAATTTAGCCTGAAACAGCTGAAATATCGAACTTAACAGAAAACATGTTCCAAATGGTTCCCCAATGTAATCAATGGTACCGGCTGGATGGAGTAGAGGTAACATCACTGCTCTGTGTGGAGAGAGCCTGTAGGGACATGGGTTCAATCCCGACAAGCACCTCTCCAGTAAGTGTCCTTGGGCAAGACACCCAACGGTACATACTCACCACCCAGGACATACTTGAAAACGAGAGAAATCTCAATGTATCCTTCCTGGTAAAATCCTTTCTAAAAAAAAAAAGTAAATTAGGGAAATGCTTGAGTTAACATGCGGAACTGATTTAGTTGAAATAATGCATGGTAACTTTATTATTATCATCATAATAATTTAACCCCTGTGCACTGTGGAGTAAATGAAGCATACACACTTCATTATGTACAGATTGTATTGTGTTTACTGGTGTTTATGTTCTAGGGTAGAGCTGATTATGCTGATAGCTCACTACACAAATACATCTTCAGCTCCTGAAGAAGCTCCACTGGATCAAAAAGAACGGTCAAAATTCACAGGATTTTTCTGGGTTCTTTCTAGCAACTCCACTGGACTCAACTGAGTAGGGATATACGGTACATTCATTTTTAGGCAACAGATTCTGCTTTTTTTTACACTTGCTGTTTACACATCAAAAGAAGAAGGAGAACCTATTCTCTAAAAATTATACAAAAACAGAGCAGGATGTTAGCATTAACCCTAGCCATATAAAGCACCCTACTCAGTGGAGTAGAGGTAACTATGTCCTGGGTGGCGAGTATGTACCGTTAGGTGTCTTGCCCAAGGACAGTTACTGGAGAGGTGCTCTTGCTGGGATCAAGCCCATGTCTCCACAGGCTCTCTCACGCAGAGCAGTGATGTTACTTCTACTCCACCTCTACTCCACCCAGCTGGTACCTGGCTGGATGGAGTAGAGGTAACATCACTGCTCTGCGTGGAGAGAGCCTGTGGAGACATGGGCTCAATCCCAGCAAGCACCTCTCCAGTAAGTGTCCCTGGGCAAGACACCCAACGGTACATACTCGCCACCCAGGAAATACTTGAAACCGAGAGAAATCTCAATGTATCCTTCCTGGTAAGATCCTTTCTCAAAAAAAAATCTGGCCCCAATTTCTTTTTTTTTTTTTTTGTATTCAAAATTTTTTATTTTGAGATAGTCAGCAATACATCATACGTATAACAGGTAACAAAAGCAAAATGTCATCAGATCACAACAGCAATAGAACAGCGAGCGTAAAGAAGACAATTAGTAGGATATTGTCAGGGTTATCCAAAGAGATTCAAAAAGTCACCGCACGTTCGGTGACTTTTCGTTCTCTTCAATTCGGTTCCTTTTGCCGATCCCATTTCGGTGACCCTGCGGTGTATTCAGCAAACACCACAGGGTCCCCGAATTGCAGGGAAATGCTGCCGCAAACCTGACGAAAACTAACCGAATGCACGCTGAAAACAAGCAAAAACATCTGGATTAACCTTCGAAAAAGCCGAACAGGAGCCGAACAGGAGCCGAATCACACAGAGCCGAAGCAGCTGTGACGTAGAGGAGGCAGTGAATAAATTAGAAAAACCATTTGTATGAATCTGGGAAAATGAAACGCTGTTTGCAAAGAAACTACTGAGCGAAAATGTCTGAAATTTTCACAGGAGGTCCAGGGAATGATAATAAAGAGGGCTGTTACAAAAAAAATAAGCAAACTGAAAAAAAAAATCAAAAAAAATCGGACTTTTAATTTTTTTTTAAAAAATTCAGAAAAATGCTTAAAGTATCCTAAAAAATCTATAAATAAAGAGACTTTTTGCTGCAGAATTTTATAATGAACGGTTTATTAGATATTGAATTAAAACAGGAATATTTTTAACATTGAAGTCTATGGGATTCGCCTGAATAAATTTGCGAATGGCAGGGCATTTCGGGAACGTTTCACTGCTGGTTTGTGTTCTCTGAATAGCCGAAGCAGTGCTTTTTCATGGGGATTTCACTGCCCTCGACCAGGGACCGAACAGTCACCGTATGTGCAGGCAATTCGACAGGATTTGGCGAATTGCCTGCTCTCTGGATAGCCGAATGGCCAGGAAAGGTAACCGAACGCTGATTTTCAGCGTTCGGTTACCTTTCTCAAGCAATTCGAATCTCTTTGGATAACCCTGATAGTCTCAAAAGTAACGAGCGAACCGCTATATACTCTGCATGAGAACAGGACATCAACATAAGAGGGAGTCAGCTATAGGTATCCAGCATAGGTAGGTGGGTGAGAGAAAGGAAGCGGGAAAAGGAGAAAGAAAGAAAAAAAAAAGAAGGGGGGTTGGAAAGATGGCAATGGCCAGAATTGTGCCTGCCCTGGCGAAAACCCCTACGGCCATGAAGACCGCATGGGGGCCACAGGGGGAGAATGGCACTTAGGCCCGGGCATTCGGGGGCAAAGACGGGCACCAGGTCACGTCTGTGCCTCCCAAAATATCCCGAAAAAAAAAAAAAAAAACAGAAAGAGGGGAAGGGGGAAGCAACACAACAAAAGAGTAATATCAGCTGTGAGGAGAAATTAAAACAAGAAAAAGCAATAGCTACGAGGCGTCTCAGCATGTCATCCAAAACATGGATGTAAAAACCACAAAAATAAAGTCCACAGCAAGTAATAGACAGACAGCGGGGGGGGGGGGGTGTCATCGCGTTGGGGGATATCATCAAAAGTTGGGAGAGGGGAACAGTGTGCAGCCAGGGGTCAGCATCTAGAAGGGCAGGGTGGAGAAGCCACAGTCATGGAGAGTCAGCCAGTGTCCAGCAAAGGAACGAGGCATGCAGCCCCCACAGGAACAACAGCCAGCGGTGACACTCCACATACCGGTACAGAGATACGTGCTGCTGTGCAACTCCATCCACCAGCAACTTGAGACAAGGCCGCAGACGGTGCCACAACGGGGGACAGCAGGAGAGTCTCAAACAAAGTCACCGTCGTCACGGAGACAAGGGGGAACTCCATTGCCACTAGACTCTGGTCGGCACCAGGAGGTTTCACCAGGACATCCACCAGCTCCACTCGGACAGGTGATTCCCAGCATTCTGGTACTCCTGAGACATGCGGCGGGAAAAACTCCTCCATCTCGCCATCTGGTGCACCAGCCTCTTCCCACAGAACTCCGGTCACCGGTACCTCACAGCTGCGCAGGACAACAGCAGGCCGTCTTCCCCTAGGAACGTCGCCAGTCGAAGCCTCCTCTTCCTCTGCAGTCTCCCGTCCAACTCCGATCACTGCCATAAGCCGCTGCCATGCGCCTCGGGTAAGTGGCGTCTCCTCGTCCCCTGGCAGCTGTGTCAAGCAGGCCTCGAGTGCCGCAAACATAGCCTCCATTCTACCAGCAGGTGGGGGGTGCTGCAAATCGCGCTGCTCCAAGTGACCCTCCGCTTTACCCACCCAAGGGACATCAAGCGCAGCTGGAGGATGGGGGCCCTCCAGTAAGCTCCCGGTGAGGGCTCTCTCTGCAGGGGGAAGCAGGAGGGACAATGAGCGAGGTGTCCAAGCTTAGGCCTCAAAATGGCTGACGGCCGATCAGGTCTGCCTGGGGTTTACATCAAAATACTCAGCTGTGCTCCGGAGGGGGGGGACAAGAACGGGCCCGGAGCAATCCCCGTAATGACCAGCCGTGCAGGGACTCCACTGGTGGGCATTCACATAAAAATTCAGGCTAAAAACCCCTTTTTATCAGGAGAATCATGCAGAGCTCCACAAAAGCACGTCTTCTCCCATGCAGAGCCAGCCACGCCCCCCCTGGCCCCAATTTCTAACCCTAGAAAGAGCGAGTTTCCAAAAATGATCCAATTCAAAGGCAATTGAAAATTTTCCAATGGACCCAATTGTTTTGAGTTGCTTCCAAAAATTATGCCTACGTGACATTTTCAGAAGGGTTTGATTTGGAGCAGGTTGGGTTTTTAGATTCGTCTGATTTGGAACATCCTTTTTTATTTCTGTGACTTTTTAATGCTTCTTGTCACGTACTGGCTTCACTCTAGAAGGTTACGTGACTTGGCGAAGTGGATGCAGGGCTAAAAATCACTATCCATCTGCACTAGACCCAGAATAATGACTACGTGGCATACAATCCCCACACCCACTTCCCTTAATTACCAATGCCGTCACCAAAGGGCAAAGATATATATATATATCCAGGATGTCTAATATCTGAAACAGAGCTGACCTGAGACTCCGTTTGATTATGCACCCCAAAACAGAAAACAGTTCAGAAGACTATTATAATGATGTCTCTTCAGTTAACGTACTTCTTATATCAGACAAAGGCAGAGCTTAATAAATAAATATTTATTATGATGAAAAAAACACAATGCATGTACAGAAATCAAAAGATATTACAATTAAGATTTACACACACAAGCAGAAAAATAAAAGCGATTAACAACAGATCCTATTTACTTACGATGGCAAGCTAAGAGATCGGTTGCCAGGGATGCTCTAGTTGGGTAAAGGCAGTTATTTTTCAATTGGATTGACCTCCAAAAAATAAGCATTTTAGCAGAACTTTGGTCAGTGATTTTATACACTGATTCTTGGACTCAGATTTAATGGGCAAAGGCTGTGCGGCCCACCCACTTGTCTTGTAATTCTCAGGGACGCTCAGTATACGTCTCCATCAATTTTATGATACCTTTGAATTATTTTAATTCAAGTTAATTCCTAATCAGAAGAGCACATTTGCTTCTTTTTATATACATTTTCAGTTATGGGCGGTGCCGCTCAGGCTGGGAGAACAGTCTTTTGTTGTGCTCATTGGCTTGCATTTTACCCCTCACAAGGTGTTAGTTTGGCCCCCATGCTGTGGATGACCACAGGGCAGGGAAGTTTACACACTAATTCAGATTGCGCTTTGAGGCCCTCTGGGGCAAATGGCTCTGGCCAGATCTCTTAATTACCTTCAACATTACACCTCCAATACCTTCAAAAGGGACTTCATTGCTTTGTACAAGATGATTCAAATGTTTTATTTAACTCTTGGAACACATCAAGTCAGGCTGCATATGAAGTAGCGCTGTACATTAATTACATAAAAATATTAACGTCATGGCCAAATATTGCCAGAAACTAGCCTATATACTAGGGATGCACCGATACCACTTTTTTAAGACCGAGTACGAGTACCGATACTTTTTAAAAGTACTCACCGATACTGAGTACCAATACTTTTCTTTAATGTCATGTGACGCTTTCCAATAAGAACAGACCATATAAAAATGCCCCCAGCTCACATGTATATAGCCCCCCAAGATATATATATATTCATACTGCCCCAGCTCACACATGGATATGCCCCAGCTCACACATGGATATGCCCCAGCTCACACATGGATATTGCCCCAGCTCACACATGGATATTGCCCCAGCTCACACATGGATATTGCCCCAGCTCACACATGGATTTGCCCCAGCTCACACATGGATTTGCCCCAGCTCATGGATATGCCCCAGCTCATGGATATGCCCCAGCTCACACATGGATACTGCCCCAGCTCACACATGGATTTGCCCCAGCTCACACATGGATATTGCCCCCCAGCTTATGGATTTGCCCCCCCAGCTCACACATGGGTATGCCCCCCAGCTCACACATGGTTATGCCCACCAGCTCACACATGGTTATGCCCCCCAACTCATGGATATGTCCCCCCAGCTCATGGATATGCCCCCCAGCTCACACATGGGTATTGCCCCCAGCTCATGGATATGCCCCCCAGCTCACACATGGGTATGCCCCCCAGCTCACACATGGATATGCCACCCCAGCTCATGGATATGCCCCCCCAGCTCACACATGGGTATGCCCCCCCAGCTCATGGATATGCCCCCCCAGCTCACACATGGGTATTGCCCCCAGCTCATGGATATGCCCCCAGCTCACACATGGGTATTGCCCCAGCTCATGGATATGCCCCCCAGCTCACACATGGGTATTGCCCCCAGCTCATGGATATGCCCCCCAGCTCACACATGGGTATGCCCCCCCAGCTCACACATGGATATGCCCCCCCAGCTCATGGATATGCCCCCAGCTCACACATGGGTATGCCCCCCAGCTCATGGATATGCCCCCCCAGCTCATGGATATGCCCCCCCAGCTCACACATGGGTATTGCCCCCAGCTCATGGATATGCCCCCAGCTCACACATGGGTATTGCCCCCAGCTCATGGACCCCTCCGCGCGATACTTACCTTCCTGGGCGCCGCCGGGAATGTCTCCGCGCGTGCGCTCGTTGGAAGGACCCCAACCGCGACCACGTGGGACCATGTGATCGCGGCTGGGGTCCTTCCAACGAGCGCACGCAGGGAAACTTTCCCGGCGTCGCCCAGGAAGGTAAGTATCATCGCGGAGAGCAGCTGCAGGGCCTGTCTGAATGCTCTATCAGCATTCGGACAGGCCCTGCAGCTGCTCACTGTGTTCATACTTACCTTCCTGAGCGACGCCGGGAAAGTTTCCGTGCGTGCGCTCGTTGGAAGGACCCCAGCCGCGATCACATGGTCCCACGTGGTCGCGGCTGGGGTCCTTCCAACGAGCGTGCGCGCGGAGACATTCCTGGTGGTGCCTAGGAAGGTAAGTATTGCGGAGAGCAGCTCCAGGGGCGGCTGTCCGAATGCCGATAGAGCATTCGGACAGCCGCCGCAGCCCCTCGGATGCTGGCAAGCCGGCTCAATGCCTGCTTCCGGTATCGGAAAAAATATCGGGGGGTACTGCACGAATACCAAGTACTCCTGCAGTACCCAGTATCGGCCCCGATACCGATACTAGTATCGTGCAACCCTACTATATACGTCTCACTTCTTTTTTTCTTGTTGTTATTTCCATAGCACGCTCCTTTTAAGCGTTTCTATCTCCAACATTTCATTCCATAATAGATTTGTTGGATATAAAGTAATGTTTGATTAGTAAACTGGATATTTAAAATAATCTGTCATACAACTTTAATTATTCGCTGATTCACCACACCTTTTTTTTCTATTTTTTCTTCATGTAAGTATGAATGTTTGTAGAGCTATCTTTCACTAATTACTCATGGAAATATAACATAGGATTATTGAGCTATTTTTTCCAGATTAATTTGGGAAAAAAACATCACTAATTTAATTGTAACTAATCAAAGTGATGGAAGTGACATACGTTTTGGGTTTTCATTTTATTTTTTACTTTTACAATGCACTCTGTAGACTTTGATTCTAATGATTTTGGGTTGGGTGGAATTACTGTTTTTTTGTAATAACATATACCAGAATTATCTTTGTATTATCATTGTTAGTTTTTTTTTATATGTTATGCTCTAATCTCACCCATATTTCTGTGAAGGTGAATGGAGTGAGATTATGTGATGCTGGATTTCACATATAAATTGTGAAATTGTAGCCTATTAAAACAATTATAGGAAAAGAAAAAAAAATCATTATTGCTTCATATTGTTATAAGTGAGGTGTCTGAAGTCCTGTTGATTTGGTATGCACATATTCGTAATAAAGACATTCAATGAGCATCGAAATTGCAATGGAATCTCCCTGTCTCTTTCACTCCCTGCACTTCAGGGAAACAAATTCCACGACCCTGCGGCAAATTCAGCAAAGTGCAGGGAAAATCCACATAACGCATCCAAAAAAACGCCGGAAAAAAATCAGAGCGACCCCAAAAAGACAAATGCACCCGATGATCCACCGATAATCCGCTGAACAGAGTGCCGACCAGCCGCCGGAAAAAGTCGACCAAAGGAGGTAAAAAAAACAAAAAACACTGCAACTTTTAAAACCTGTTTGCAAAATCCTACTGTACGGAAACGCCTGGAATTAATATATAAGGTTCAATGAATAATAATAAAAAGGTCTGTTACAGAAACAAACGCTATTTAAGAAAAGAAAATCATAAAAAGTTTCGCCGAAAAATGCCTAAAACAATTCCAAAAGAATAAATAAATAAAGAGACTTTTTGCTGCAGATTGAAAGAAATGGTTTAATAAATATTCAATAAAAATGGGAATATTTTAACATTGAAACCTATGGGATTCTCCTGATTAAAGCTGGAGAATGAAACCACCGGACAATAGGGAATTTCTCTGCTGTTCGTGTTCTCTGAATAGCTTAACCATGAGCTGATTAAATACATCTTCTGATTCTGAAGATGCTTCATTGTATCAAAACACGGATCAAAATTTTAAGCATTTTATTGGGTCCTAGCAGTAACCCCACTGGAGTGGACTCATCCCATTAGGGTTATCCGTTCATTTTTAGGCAACAGATTCTGCTCGTTTCACATATTTGCACTGACTGTGCTTGCATTAAAAGAAGGAGCAGAACCTGTTCCCCAAAAAAATAGAGCAGAATATTAGCGTTAATCCTAACCCTAAATGTATCCCTATCTCTAAAACAAGCAGAAGTGTTATCGAACCCTACTCTAACCCTAGAAATTGAAAATGGTCATATTCAGGAGCAATCGAAAAATTTGAAGTTGACTCAAATGTTAATTTGGTTGCTCACAAAAACACTTTTGAAAATGTTGCCGTAGAGTCATTTTCAAAAAGCATCTGAATTGGGGCAGGCAATGTTTTCGGATAAATATGATTTACTTTGCTAGAATTACCTTTCTCCTATTCGTCTTGGAAATATAACATAGGATTTCTGAGCTATTTTTCCCAGATTAATTCAGACAAAAACCATTACTAATATGTGAATTCCAACTATGCAGAATGATGGATATTATATGACTTCTGGGTTTTCCTTTAGTTTATCGTTTTTACAATGTGCTCTGCATACTTTGTTTCCATTGATATTGGGTTGGGTGGAATTGCTGATTGTATTGTAGTAAAATATAAAAGAATTATCTTTCTATTATCATTGCTCCTTTTTTATATGTTATGCTCTAATCTCTCATACATTTCTGTGAAAGTGGAGTGAGACTATCAGGGCTATTCAGAGAGAGGTGAAAACCTTGAGATTTGGCAGGAGAATGAACATTGTAGACCAAATAGCTAATTTGGAAAGTGAGATAAATGGGTGAATTTTTCTGATTTGACTATTTTGACCTAAAATTTTTAATTCTCCAGTCGTTCTCAGGGTTTTCACCTCTTTCTGAATAGCCCTGTATGCGATGCTGGATGTCACATATTAATAGTGTCCTTTTAGCCTTTTAAAACAGTTATAGGAAAAGACAAAAAAATCGTTATTGCTACATATTGTTATAAGTGTGATGTCTGAAGTCCTATTGACTAGTAGGGATGAGCTGATCGGTTCGGAGTTCGATTCGAACATCGCTTGTTCGCATTTTCGCGAACTACGAACATTTCCGTGTGTTCGCCACATGTTCGCCCACAATGCACCACAATGCACTTTTCCACTGGCCTGAAGCTTGTAATTGGCTACTGTAAGGATTCCGAGTCCCGACACCGAGTGTCACTCCTGGACACCTAGCTTCACACCTCTCCTTCTATATATCAGCCGCCACTCGATCGACGATCGGAGAAGAATAAACACGCGTAGAAACAGTATCTCGTGTGCAAATAATTCTATTGGTTCATTCTTGAGACAGATCATTTAAAGGCTTCAGTGGGGAGGATACAGGAAAAGAGAAGGGAGGGAACGGGGAGGATACTATAGGGTGGTACAATATCGGGCGAGACGCAGCTCACCAATCATAAACATACATTGCATAGATTAATTGCATTAAGCTATATTAAAAGATGGGGCTTAGTTTAATTAGTAGTGAAACCCATCACCGCACATAGCAAGTTATCAATTAACATTGGTCAGGTCGACATGAACTTGTCTTTAGGAACAAATCAATATTCGGCTCGGTCAACTGAAGTTATGTCAATAGAGAGATGAGCAGAAATGATCAAGGTACAGAAAAACATTTTTTAGCTGCGACAGCAGAATAAAGCTCATCATTAAAAGCAGAAATAGATATCATGAGCAAAAGGCCTAGATGCAGAGAAGTCCAGACTAAATTAATGGTCAATGTTAACAAGCACATAGAGAGTTGATTAGCAGCGCATCTCATTAGTAGCATTAACAGAATTAATACCTAACAACTCCCCCTTTTGTCGCAACTGCGACAATACGTCATATAAAACGTATTAATTCTCCCTTACCATTCTGTTGCTGGGTACATCGGTCGAAAAGACAACCGATCAACTTATAGATCAGGTAGATGGAAAATATCATCACTAGGACCACTAGCAGACCAGCAAGAATGCTCTTACCCATGGAACCTAGCCAGGAACCAATACCTAAGGACCAATCCCATCCATCGAACAGACCCTGTGCTTTCTCCCGGATATGGGACTGGACTTCCTCTAGGGTGTCTAACTCGTGGTGTATCGCCCCTGAATTATCAGGGATCCATGAACAGCAGGAGGAGCCTATTCTAGCACAAACTCCTCCCTCTGCGGCAAGCAGGTAGTCGAGGGCCATCCTATTCTGCAATGTGACTAACCTTATCTGTTCCTGTTCTGAGGAAATCAACTGTATGGCTCCTCGAGTAGCATTGAATGCAGCATCTACTTCAGTAGCAATCAGGTTTAGCTTAACATACAAGCGAGCAACACCAAAAGCAGGCATCAAAGATAGGAAAAACATCTCAGTCGTAGAAGATTTAACTGTCAGTGCTCGTTTGCGTTTGGGTTTGGGGATGCGTATATGTGTTTTGGGTAATGTCTTAGAGACAGTGAAAGCGGGCATGATCTGTCCTATAAAACAGGGTTTCTTTAGGTGTACAGGTATGGTTTTATATGCCCACTTATCACAGAGGTAATATACCCCTTCAGGTAAGGTAAGAACCAAACCTGGATTGGCCTTCTGGTGTTGTAAATACAACGACGTAATGTTCAGGGCTAGGAGATACTTGGAAGCGGCCTTAGCCCAGCGAATGATGGTAACATTCACATTTTCCTCTGGTTCTATGTGTGGGGATATCACATAGCTTTCCAAGTATGTTGTGCGTATGTACTGTGTTAGAACCAGCTGTACAGCCTCTATAGGTGTACATCTCTGAACCAGAGTGGTTATCAGGTACCAACAGAAGATACCCACGCAATTGGCCAATTGTTCTCTTTCCTTGTCTGTATGTGGACACACTGGATCATTACCCATACGCGGAAGCCAGAGAGGGACATTGTAATCAAACACAAGCGTAGCGTTCACATCAGGTATGTTAGTACGATTATCATGGTTAGCAAAAGCAAAAGCGCCAGACGTTATGGCATAAGCAAGATGTACTGCAGAATTAAGTTCAAAATCCTTATCCTTACCTACAAAAGCCTCACTAACTCAGCTCCCCAGTACCTGTCCTCACTAATCAACAAATACACCCCAGCCCGCTCCCTAAGGTCAAACAGTGACCTGCGCCTAGCTTCTCCCCGCATCACCTCTTCCCATGATAGACTGCAGGATTTCTCACGCGCAGCCCCCACTCTCTGGAACGCTCTCCCTCGTACTGTCAGACTTTCCCCTAACTTCTCTTCCTTCAAACGCTCCCTTAAAACATTCCTATTTAGGGAAGCCTACCACCCAACTCACTGACGCAACCATCAATCACCCTCACCTTACAGTCCTCTCCTCCTGTTTCCAACCCCAACCCTCCTAGATTGTGAGTTCCTACGGGAATAGGGCCCTCATCTCCTCCTGTACTGTTTGTCAAATGTTGTTCAATGTATTGTAACCCTGTCTATACTGTGCTTATTGTACAGCGCTGCGGAATATGCTGGCGCTTTATAAATAAAGAATAATAATAATAATAATGTACTTTAGTGCGTTCCATTTCAGCTCTAGCCTCAGGTGCACTACGGAAATCAGTAAGTATGGTTTTGTTATTCTTTATCATGTCGGCTAACATCTGTGCAGTCCATGTTATCCCTATAAAGGGATAGCCGTATTGTTGTGAATGTGGGGCATATCCGCATATCCAACAGGACTCATTCCTCATGTAGGATTCACTGTGTACAGCTTGTAGGGTTTGTATGAATACATTGTCTACCTCATATGCGGAATGTCTACGGTTTCTATGTGTTGTAGCAGCAGTAGTGTTGGAACATGAAGAAGGATTTAGAGCAATGCAGGCACAATCAGTATAACACTCGATTAGCATATGTAATGCTACGATCAGTGGGAAGCCAATGGCGCAGATCTTGGTTATCATTCCGACGGAGATGAGTCCTCCGGCGAAGGCGAATGCCATGGTTGGATCTTTGGTGGTGCGGCCTTTACTCGCGATGCGTGTATCCAGGCGGGTGAATCACTCGTCAGTACAGCAGTACGGGTAACAGCCACTACCGTCGTCGGAAGACCATATGGTGGATCCAGAGACTTGTGCCGGTGGAGTTCCTTCACAAGAACTTGATCTCCTGCGCGGAATGGATGTGTTGGCTCGCTAGACGGAAAAACAGAAGACAAAGACACATCACCATAAACACTATTCAGTTTTTCTATCAACCTGGCCACATAATGTTCCTGGATCTGTGGATCTGTTCCAGATCTCCAGATAACATTATCGGTGGCCCTCCTTTGGTCCACGGTGTTGGGAACGGACGTCCCATCAAGATCTCAAATGGTGACATCTTTGTCTGTGCCATCGGAGTCATTCTAATCTCTGCCAATATGGCAGGTAGATAATCAGGCCAATTAGTGAATGTACCTTGTGTGGCCTTCCTTATCTTGTCCTTGATCGTGCGGTTGGATCGCTCGATCAGGCCGGAGCTTTGCGGGTGGTACGGAATGTGGAACTTCCACTGTATTGACATAAGATTAACCACTTGTTGAACAAGTTTTGAGGTAAATGCTGGACCTTTATCAGAATCGATTGTCACCGGACAACCAAATCTGGGTATGATTTCCTTACATAAGATCTTAGCTGTGGTTCTAGCATCTTCTCTAGTAACAGCAAAGGCCTCAGGCCATTTGCTGAACCTATCTACTATAACAAGTAGATATTTAACACCACCTCTAGCTGTTGGCATGTGTGTGAAATCTAGTTGTAATTCCTGAAAAGGACCCTGAGCAGGGATTAGATGTTCATGTAATCCTACCCTTTTACCTTGCGTGTTGTTGCGGGCGCAGGTCAAGCATCGACTGATTTGGGCCTGCACCATGGATGTCATATCAGAAAACAAAAAACGCTTAGCCAATTCTGTACATGTGCGTTTAATCCCACGGTGGCCTATACCATGGAACTGTGCTATGAAGACGGGTGCAGCGGCTCTGGGTAGCCCAACCACCCCGTCTTTGGACAATAGTCCTGTGGCATCTTCTGTCAGGCCCTGTGACTGCCAGAAGGATACATCTTCTGGAGCAGCAACTGCCTGTAACTCTAGTAGCAATGTATCACTTGGAAGTGTAGGAGGTGCAAGAAAGAAGTGTGTCTGTATAATGTTTGTTGTGTCATCAGTATCTGCTGCTTCTTTCGAGATGATATCAGCAAACTGGTTTCCCTTCGCTTGGAAAGAACCATCAGTGGCATGTCCTTTACACTTCACTACAGCTAACCTAGCAGGTAACTGTATGGCCTCAAGTAAGTCAGTTATGAGGTCTGCATGTGCTATTGTCTTACCGTCTGCTGTCAGGAAACCTCGTCTCGTCCACAATACACCAAAATCATGCACCACTCCAAATGCATACCTTGAATCTGTATATATTGTCACCTCCTCGTCCTTGAACAACTCACACGCTCTTGTCAGTGCTATCAGTTCTGCTGCTTGTGCTGATCCTTGTACTACTCTTCCTGAATCATGTATCACGTCTGGTAATTCTACCACTGCATATCCTGTCATGTATGTATTGTCCGTGGGCCTACGGCATGACCCATCAACAAATATGTGACGAATGTGTTCACCCTCTAGTGGTGTAGACATAAGATCCATACGTGGAGAGGTCACTGCGTGTATGAGAGGTAAACAGTCATGTTCGTCATCTTCTGGTGTGTTACGTAACCTGAGTAGGCTGTTTAGTGCATGTATGGGTCCTGAGGTTGGTGAGGAGTACTTAACAGTCAGGTTCTGTGTGGCTGTGAGGATTATCTCATATCCTGAGAGTCGTTGTGCAGTCACATGTTGTGTGGTCAAGTTGTGTAGTACTTTGAGTACGTGATGTGGTGTGTGTAATATCGTATCATGTGATAGTGTAATGGCTTGTGCGGCTTCTACAGCCATCGCACATGCTGCTACAGCTCTTAAGCATGCTGGCATACCTTGTACTGGGAGAGGCAACACCCTTGAAATGAATGCTGTCGGCCTTAGAACACCTCCATGAACCTGGGCCAGTACCGCCGCCATGGCCGTACAATCTTCTCGACAATACAAGTGAAAGGGTACATGATAATTGGGCAAACCTAGAGCAGGAGCGGATGACAACAATACCTTTAACATTTCATATGCGGCGCACATGGACTCGTCCCAGATCAGCGTATCTGGTGCGTCCTGTCTTGTAGCTTTACGCAAAATATTGTCATAGTGGGAACAATCAGGAATCCAATGTCTGCAGAAATTGACCATACCTAGAAAGCTCATCATGTCTGTTTTGCTGGTGGGCTGGGCCAGCTGTGAAAGAGCTTCTATACGAGAGGTGGAGACATGCCTCTCACCTGGGGAAAGTGTGAAACCCAGGTATGTGACCTTTGGCTGGCAATACTGCAATTTTGACAAGGAAACCTTATGACCCTCTGCTGCCAGGTGCACGAGCAGGGCTGACGTATCCTGCTTACATGCATCTGCGTCTGAGCTACAGAGCAACAAGTCATCCGCATACTGCAATAGGACTGAACCAGACGGCGGCGCCCACTCTTTGAGGGTCTCACGGAGAGCTCTACAATAAGCAGAAGCGCTATCAACGAAACCCTGTGGCAGTCGTTCCCAACAGAATTGCGCTCCTTCAAATGTGAAGGCTAACAAGGGCTGTGTCTCCCTGTCCACTGGTATAGAGAAGAAGGCATTGGACAGGTCTATGACTGTGAACATTGTAGCTGTAGCAGGTATGGATGTGAGTAGTGAGTGTATGTCAGGTACAATAGGTGCTATGGGAATGATGACCTTGTTGAGTGCTCTGAAGTCTTGGGTGAAGCGAAAGCCCTCACCCTTTGGGACTGGATTTACTGGTGTGTTGTAGGGTGATACTATTGGTCTCAGGATACCAGCTTCTAGGAACCTATGAATAAATTCCCTAATGCCTTCTGTTTTAGCTGGTCCCAATGGATATTGTTTCTGGTATACAGGCTCTGTGCCAGGTTTGAGTGTAGCCCTGAAAGGTGTACAGTCAATCAGTCCTACATCGTATGAATGTTGTGCCCATATTGTTTTTGGTACATCAGTCAAGGCCTCAGGAATGGTGAGTGCAGGGAAATGTCGTGTCCCATACTTCTGGGTTGATGTGATTGTCTGGAAACATGAGTAGGGTGATGTCACATCAAGGTCTCCCTGTGGCCCACATGTAATCTGTATACCCAAGTCACCCAACACGTCACGTCCTAACAGGTTCACTGGACATGTGGGAAGGATGGAAAAACTACGTTTGGCAATTACAGTCCCATCGTCATCCCATATGCGTAAGGGTGTGGTTCGTTTGGTTTCAGTCAAGACCCCATTAATTCCCATAGAAGGCTCAGCATCTTCCAGGTCACCGTTATACCACTCACCCTTTATGGTAGATGTGGTAGCCCCTGTATCAACCAAAAACGGGATACACTGATCCTCCACTCGGATTTGAATGAGTGGCAGCTCAGTATGGGCATTGGTAATCTGGACTAGGCTGAGGGCGTCTCCTTCCGGGCAGCCCTATTGTCTGTTTTGTGTTTGCCAGTCAATCTGATGTCTGGGTGGTCTGGCCTGTGTGTCTCTTGTGTCACTGTGTTGTGCAGCATGATAAGGGTTGGGCTGTTGTGGTGTGTACCCATCCTGTTGTCGAGCTGCCAGTGCTGGACACTGTGCTCGGAAATGCCCTATCTTCTTACAATAAAAACATGCATTGTCACGCTGCGCATCCTGACCACCTCTCCTGTCTCCCTGGTTATGATAACCCGATCTTCCTCTGCCTCTGCCTCTGCCTCTACCTCTCTGCTGCTGCTGTCCACTATTACAACTTCCTCTATACTGTCCTTGAAACGCTAGCAACATACTTTTACCATCTTTAATGTTCCTTTCAAAACACCCAGCTGCATCTTTAACCTGTAGTGTTCTTTCTATATCATCAACCATTTACTTCACCAATCTCTGTACATCAGGCAACAGGTTATTAACCAGCGTCTGTACATACATTTCACCTGTTTCACCATCTCTCGTCAGTCCACCATCCTCTTTCCAGTTCGCACGAAAACGTTTCACAAATTGCGTTGCACTTTCATTCTTCTCCTGCTTACAAGCTAGGACAGCAGCCATAGACTTACGATTACCATGCATCACAATCCATTCAGTTAAAACAGATGCCCACATCTCATCTATCTTTATCTGTGTTCTTAAAGGGTAGTCTGTGTAATTTGTTACTGCCACCTCAGTGAGTAATGGACACTGGTCCCATCTGAATCTTCCATCACCATCATAACCCATCACACCATTTATAATCATTCGATAGTCTTCTACAGTAAACCTAAGCCCTTTCGTAGCTCTCTTTAGGTACTGTACTGTGGCTGCAGGTGATTTTACCGGGTCTGGGGCTCCTTTAATAATATCATTAATTACAGCCATTTCTACTGGGACTATAATTAAGTGTTCACCTGCTGACATGAAAGGGAATTGTTCAGTATACTCAGTGTATTCCTTCTGAGCCAGGGCTGCTTCCACTCGTTTATCTGGTTGTGGAAATGTGTTAGGGGGTCCTTTTTCACGTGTGGGATATCTGGTTTGAAGGTTCCCAAACTGGGCAGTCAGTATCTCAACCCCTTCCTCCTCTGCCGTTCTCTTAATGCCTTTATGTGTACCCCCTGTATATACGTGTTCTAATGCAGCTTCTGCCTGTACTATCTCAACGGGATCAATGGGTTCACCTGGTGCTTCTGTACCCCGTAGAAGGCCTGTAGCCTGTAAGGCTGAGGCTAGCACCTCTGGCTTTGTAGCGTGTGGGAATAGGGTAGATGTTGGCGGGTATAGGGGTACATATGCTGGTGGTATGGGTGTAGGTGCAGTAGGGATGTATGTATGTATGGGTGCTTTTGTCCCAGGGGCATTATAATAAGGGGCTAATTCAATCCATACTTTACCGCAGGACTTCATGTACTTCCTGTCCCACTTGGGGTCTCCCGTAAACCAAGGGAAGGCTTCTCTGTCGTTCAGACACAAACCCTTAATCATCTTAATATGCCAGTCATCCATTGCCCCCTTTGTAGGGAACGGGTCGGTGGATGATAGGCTGGTAGTCCACGAGTTGAGAAGATCTGTGAATGGAATCGTGTAATAAGCACCAGCGATACGACCTACATAGTCGAAAGGAGTTTCATCCTGGAACGGCTTTGGATCCTTTGGGGCGTTTGTGCAGTTACCCGCTGTTTTCGGCAGGCTCTTACTGGTACGGTATCGGATCTTGGGCTTTCCCCCTTTCGTTGTTCCCTTCTGTAGTGCCTCGAAATCAGGCACCTTCCCCTCGTCTCTCCTTGCCGTGGAGCTTGAGTTCCCCATCGTAACACCTATGTAGAAAAGACTACACAAACAAAGTCTACAAAAACAATATATACAGTACTATGTTCTTAACCAATCACTGCTTGTACCGTTAATACAGTTACAGGAGAAGGGTTAGTACTTGTTAGATCACACTAAACACAAGCACAAAAAAGGCATACGTCACACAAACACAGTCGCGTTGATATCTTTGGCCCATGCAATCTCCACACTCGCATGCAAACACACAGCTTCGCTGCGCGTGTGGCTCTGATACATAGAAGAGTGTTTTCCTATATCCTGATAGCTATACTATCACTAAATACGAGCAAAAACAACGCTCCCTAAGCACCGAACAGATATCTCTCTCTGAGAGATAAGGCAAAACCTGCTTCCGGTAGCAGTTGCCGTAACACTAAACACTATCCCAGCCTGGATAGTGGGATACGTAGTTGCTCTAGAGAAGAGCAGCCCGTAACCCCAAATGTGGATACGTAATCCTACTGAGCAGGTAAAACAGTCAAAAGGACTTGTACGTACCTAGTCACAGGATCCCACTTCTGACACCATAACTGTAAGGATTCCGAGTCCCGACACTGAGTGTCACTCCTGGACACCTAGCTTCACACCTCTCCTTCTATATATCAGCCGCCACTCGATCGACGATCGGAGAAGAATAAACACGCGTAGAAACAGTATCTCGTGTGCAAATAATTCTATTGATTCATTCTTGAGACAGATCATTTAAAGGCTTCAGTGGGGAGGATACAGGAAAAGAGAAGGGAGGGAACGGGGAGGATACATAGGGTGGTACAATATCGGGCGAGACGCAGCTCACCAATCATAAACATACATTGCATAGATTAATTGCATTAAGCTATATTAAAAGATGGGGCTTAGTTTAATTAGTAGTGAAACCCATCACCGCACATAGCAAGTTATCAATTAACATTGGTCAGGTCGACATGAACTTGTCTTTAGGAACAAATCAATATTCGGCTCGGTCAACTGAAGTTATGTCAATAGAGAGATGAGCAGAAATGATCAAGGTACAGAAAAACATTTTTTAGCTGCGACAGCAGAATAAAGCTCATCATTAAAAGCAGAAATAGATATCATGAGCAAAAGGCCTAGATGCAGAGAAGTCCAGACTAAATTAATGGTCAATGTTAACAAGCACATAGAGAGTTGATTAGCAGCGCATCTCATTAGTAGCATTAACAGAATTAATACCTAACAGCTACAGCCTTGCACCTGACCACAGGTCAGGTGCAAGACAGGTTCAAGACTATCAGGGTTATCCAAAGAGATTCGAAAAGTCACCGCACGTTCGGTGACTTTTCGTTCTCTTTAATTCGGTTCCTTTTGCCGATTGCATTTCGGTGACCCTGCGGTGTATTCAGCAAACAGCACAGGGTCCCCGAATTGCAGGGAAAAGCTGCCGAAAACCTGACGAAAACTAACCGAATGCACGCTGAAAACAAGCAAAAACATCTGGATTAACCTTCGAAGAAGCCGAACAGCAGCCGAACAGGAGCCGAATCACACAGAGCCGAAGCAGCTGTGACGTAGAGGAGGTAGTGAATAAATTAGCAAAACCATTTGTATGAATCTGGGAAAATGAAACGCTGTTTGCAAAGAAACTACTGAGCGAAAATGTCTGAAATTTTCACAGGAGGTCCAGGGAATGATAATAAAGAGGGCTGTTACAAAAAAAATAAGTAAACTGAAAAAAATCAATAAAAAAAAATCGGACTTTTAAAAAAAAACAGAAAAATGCTTAAAGTATCCTAAAAAATCTATAAATAAAGAGACTTTTTGCTGCAGAATTTTATAATGAACGGTTTATTAGATATTGAATTAGAACGGGAATATTTTTAACATTGAAGTCTATGGGATTCTCCTGAATAAATTTGCCGCATGAAACCATCGAATGGCAGGGCATTAGGGGAACCTTTCACTGCTGGTTTGTGTTCTCTGAATAGCCGAAGCAGTGCTTTTTCATGGGGAATTCACTGCCCTCGAACAGGCACCGAACAGGCACCGTATGTTCAGGCAATTCGCCAGGATTTGGCGAATTGCCTGCTCTCTGGATAGCCGAATGGTCAGGAAAGGTAACCGAACGCTGATTTTCAGCGTTCGGTTACCTTTCTCAAGCAATTCGGATCTCTTTGGATAACCCTGTATGCCAATCACGGCTCAGAGTCCTGATTGGGCAAATTTTGCCCAATCATGGGCTCACAGAGCTAAGTCCCGCAGCACACTATATAAGGCTTCACACAGCGCTTCAGCACGTGTTTTTTGAGAAGAGATTGTTGTGTTAGTGTGTGTTCTCACTGCCAGTCTGCCACCAGCTATTGGGGGGGTCTCAATTCTACAAAATATCTGGGAATTGTTCTAATCTGTGTGTTCTCACTGCCACCAAGTATTGTGGGGATCTCATTTCTACAAAATATCTGGGAATTGTTCTAATCTGTGTGTTCTCATTGCCACCAAGTATTGTGGGGGTCTCATTTCTACAAAATATCTGGGAATTGTTCTTATCTTTGTGTTCTCACTGTCACCAAGTATTTTGGGGGTCTCATTTCTACAAAATATCTGGGAATTGTTCTAATCTTTGTGTTCTCACTGCCACCAACTATTTTGGGGGTCAGTCATTTATACAAAATATCTGGGAATTGTTGTAATCTTTGTGTTCTCACTGCCACCAACTATTGTGGGGGTCAGTCATTTATACAAAATATCTGGGAATTGTTCTAATCTGTGTGTTCTCACTGCCACCGACTATTTTGGGGGTCAGTCATTTATACAAAATATCTGGGAATTGTTGTAATCTTTGTGTTCTCACTGCCACCAGCAATTTTGGGGGTCAGTCATTTATACAAAATATCTGGGAATTGTTCTAATCTTTGTGTGCTCACTGCCACCAAGTATTTTGGGGGTCTCATTTCTACAAAATATCTGGGAATTGTTCTAATCTGTGTGTTCTCACTGCCACCCATCAGGGGGTCTCACTGATTTATAGGAGGTTTCTGGGAATTGTAATCTGTGTCTTCTCACTGCCAGCTATCAGGGGATCCCACATACTTCTAGCAAATTTCGGCGAATTGTAATCTGTGTCTTGTCACTGTTGCCAGCTATTAGGGGGTCCTATCAGGGGGTCTCACTGACTTGTAGGTGGTTTCTGGGAATTGTAATTTGTGTCTTGTCCCTTCCACCCATCAGGGGGTCTCACTGATTTATAGGAGGTTTCTGGGAATTGTAATCTGTGTCTTGTCACTGGCTGCCAGCTATCAGGGTGTCTCACTGAGTTATACCAGCGTTCTGGAAATCTTTAATCTTTATACCAGAGTTGAATCAGAGTTCTGCAGCATATCTCCAATTTTTATAACAGAGTTGAATCAGAGTTTTGTATATCTTTAATCTATATATCACTCACCATGTCACAAAGACCAAAAAGGACAGGCAGATGCTCCCAGGCACAGATAAGAGGACAAGCAGCCTCTGTGTCGGGAGGCTGTGCCTCTGGTCATTGTGGACGTGGTGCATCCTCTGCAGGGGCACACTTGTCCTTTCTAACTGGTGCTGGCCGTCTTAAGCAGCAGCAACATACAGAGGATTTGGTGGATTGGCTAGCCAGGCCATCCTCATCCTCCGAGTCCTCTGCCAACCAGGCTTGTAGTGATTTACAGTCCACCTCAGCTGCCAAAGCATCTAATGCAGCCTCCATGTCCACAGCTACTCCTGCCGTAGCCTCACTATCACACACGGAGGAGTCAGCTGAATTGTTTGACTACAATGACAGTGACATGCTGCTTGAGGATGCGTAGCAACTACAGTGCTCTGATTCAATCTCTGAGGTTGAAGAAGGGAGTATAATCAACCTAGAGGAAGGGGGTGCCAGTGACACACAAATAACTGGCACTCATGTTGCCCCAGCAGCTGCAGCATACTGCCAAGTTGGCTCCAGTGACAAGGAGATAGGGGATGATGACAATGATGATGAGGTCACTGACTCCACCTTGGTGCCTGATCGAACAGAGGAGTCAAGTGAGGAGGAGGCACAACAAACACGAGGCACAACATCCTCTATGACCAACCATAGCACTAGCCAGTCCAAGGCATTAGATGTCAGAGCTGCTCAGGTGCAGAGCGCTGTTGTCTCAAAGCACACATCCAGGAACTCTGCTGTCTGGGAGTTCTTTAAGAAATGTGCAGCAGACCGCACTGTTGCTATTTGTAATCTATGTCAGATGAGGCTCAAGCGTGGGAAAGACACCGGATGCTTGGGTACCACGTGCTTGAGGCGACATATGACCACTTGCCACACATCCCGTTGGTGCAAAACTTTGCGTAGGTCCTCCTCACCTGTCTCTACCCCCACTATATGTCCTGCCATGTCATTGACTCCAACCTCCACTGACAGGGATGATGCTACAGTAATGGATGTACCAGGTCCATCCTCACAATGTGACAGCATCCCATCAGCTGAAGATTTATGGAGTCAGATCACGTTGCCCCAGCTGCTGCAGCGTAAGAAAAAATATAGTCCCAACCATCCCCAAGCACAGCGTCTAAATGCCAGCTTAGCAAAATTACTCGCATTACAGCTGCTGCCTTTCCAGCTGGTGGACTCTGCTTCCTTCCGTGAATTTGCTGAATGTGCTGTACCACAGTGGCAGGTTCCAAAACGCCATTACTTTTCACGGAAGGCCATTCCATCACTATACCAGCACGTGGAAGACAATGTTATCGAGTCATTGGGAAAGGCAGTCAGCAGCAAGGTGCATGTGACTTTAGACACGTGGTCCAGCAAGCATGGATAGGGCCGTTACATTTCCTTCACGGCACACTGGGTAACTCTGATTGCAGCTGGGAGGGATCCAAGACGGGGCTCTGTGCTGGAGCTTGTTCATCCACCACGCCTCCAGAAAGCTGCTTGTATGAGGTCTGTCTGCTCCACCACCACCTCTCCCTCTTCCTCCTCATCCTCCTTCTGTGTCTCTGGCGAAGTGGCAGTTAAACCGACGCGTGACAGGGGCTACGCAATGGCTCAAGAAAAAAGATGCCATACTGTGCTTGAGCTGGTTTGTTTAGGGGACAGGAGCCACACTGGGCCAGAAATTCTGTCAGCTCTGCAGGGGCAGGTGCAGAGATGGTTAACACCCCGCCAGCTTGAGCTGGGAATGGTCGTCTGTGATAATGGCAGCAACCTTCTCTCCGCCCTACGCCTGGGTAAGTTGACGCATGTACCATGCCTAGCACACGTCCTAAATCTGGTGGTACAGCGTTTCCTAACCAGTTACCCAGGGCTGGCACAGCTTCTCAGCCAGGCCAGAAAGGTCTTCAGCCACTTCATTCCCAGCAATTGTTCACCTGGCAGAAATTCAAAGAGAATTCCACCTTCCCACAAACCGTCTGATCTGTGACATGCCCACCAGGTGGAACTCGACATTAGCAATGCTGCAGCGTCTGCACAAGCAGCATAGGGCCATCTACGAGTACCTGTGTGAGTATGGCACAAGGACAGGTTCAGGTCAACTTGTTTCCCCCCCCCCGCAGTGGCTGATGATCAAGGATGCATGCACTGTACTGTCACCATTTGAGGAGGCAACGAGGATGGTGAGCAGGGACAGTGCATGCATCAGTGACACAATTCCTTTAGTTTTCCTGCTGGAGCACACTCTGCGGGGAATTATAGATGTGGCTCTAGAGGCAGAGCAGCGGGAGGAAGAGGGGGCCTTCCCTAGCTCTCAAGGCCCCAGTCTTTCCGCAGACAGCATTCCAGCGGGTCCTCCTCAGATCAGACAGGAGGAAGATGAGGAGGAGGAGGAATATTTAAGTAGTGGGGGCATTGAAGGTGGGGATTCCTCAAGGGAGGGTTTTGTGTGCACAGAAACACAAGGACTAGTACGTGGCTGGGAGGAGGAAGTGCACGATGGGGTCATCCTCATTGACCAGGAAGACTCGGAAGCTAATGCCACCTCCAACCTACACTGCATGGGCTCCCTTATCCTGAAAAGCCTGGTAAAGGACCCCAGGATTCGTGCTATCAAGGAGAGGGATCATTACTGGTTGGCAAGCCTTCTTGATCCACGATACAAGGGTAAAGTTGCAGAGCTCATCCTGCCCGCACAGAGGGAGCACAGGATGAAAAAACTTGAGGACGCTCTAAAGCGACACTTGTATAACACCTTTCCAGGCACTGGTAGGTTACCAGGTAATGACACAGGTGCTTCTGAGGCTGCGGATGATCAGAGGAATAGTGGTGAAGGCCAGGGCCGCTTGACTGATGCCTTTTTAAATTATTTTAGTCCACGACGCCCAGGGATGCTAAATGTAGGCACCCATTGCCAGCGTCTTCACCGTATGGTGCAGGACTACCTAGGGGCAAGGGCAGACCTGGATACCTTTCCAGCAGATGATCCACTGGCTTACTGGGTGTTGAGATTGGATCACTGGCCAGAACTTAGCCAATATGCTATACAGCTACTAGGTTGTCCTTCATCCAGCGTGCTTTCTGAAAGGATGTTCAGTGCCGCTGGAGGTTTTGTCACAGACAAAAGAGTGCATCTGTCCACCGACTCTGTAGACCGGCTGACATTTATAAAAATAAATCAGTCCTGGATCAGCAGCTATCAATCCCCTGATGCTGACGTAACGGAATAGATCGGGGATGTTTTCTGCATTCACAAAACCTCCACCACTGAACTCTTCCACAATACCACAAAGGGGTTACGGTGTGAAGGCACTTGCTGCCACCAAAGGCACAATATTTGGCTGCACTGATGCCTGTACCAGATTTATATCATTTAAATTTTTTGGAACGCAGGGTCCAACCCTGCACTCTTCCACAATACCACAAAAGAGTTACGGTGTGAAGGCACTTGCTGCCATGAAAGGCACAATATTTGGGTGCACTGACGCCTGTACCAGATTTATATCATTTTAATTTTTTGGAACGCGGGGTCCAACCCTGCACTCTTCCACAATACCACAGAGGGTTTACGGTGTGACGGCACTGTTGCCGACACTAAAGGCCCAATTTTAAAGCACCTATTGTTACTTTCATCCAAAGCCTGCATAAGTTTCACCATAATTTAGCCAAAAAATCACTAAACTTGTTCTGCGTGTCCTAAAAGGTCTCCTCTTTTAATACAGACTGCCGCCCCAAGCAGTTGTTTATGAATAGATTAAAAGAAAAACGTTTACCGTCATTTGAAACGTCATTTTTTTGTTTTTAAATGTTTCTATACATCCTAGAAATCCGCCACTTCACGGGCAGTTTATGGGGACCTCCTAGGCACTATATTTGAAGGAATGTTTCGTTTTTATTTTTAACCCTTATTTCATTTTCACTGTCCCTTTAGAAACGTTTTTTTTTTTACTTTTTGTCCTTGTTTCCTGTCCCCCAGGGCACTACACGGATCCCCATACACCTTTTATGGCAAATATCTAGCATATATGCCCTCTTGCAGGGCACTCTAAAAACCGAACTTTTGAGTCCCATTGACTTGCATTGAGTTCGGTTCGTGTTCGCGTTCGAACTCGAACTTTTGAAATTGTTCGAGTTCAAATGCGAACCGAACACGGGGGTGGTCGGCTCATCCCTATTGACTAGGTATGCACATAATGGAAAGAAAATAGAAATACATTAAATTAAATGCATAGTCTAGATTGTAAGCTCACCCGTAAAGGACCCTTTACATACACTGCTGCCACTTAAAACCTAATCACTAATATTGCTCCATTTCTTTTGCATGGGCAAGGCTTGTGTAATTTTTCAAAATTTTCTAGGTACATCAAAACCCCGTATCGACATGGTCTCGGCATCGTTTTTTGATGCGTGACATTTTTTAGTTGACATTTCGATGCACATGAAAAGATATTGTTTATCAATAGGATACCCTATTCCTATTTCCCCTTTATTTCAAATTAAAATGCTTTAACCATATGGAATTACTTTCTAATTTTTCTGTGCGCGAGCATAATTTTTCACAGCATATAAAACAAGAGATATGTAGAGTTGCTTAATGAACAATTAAGAACATTTATTTAGGATGTTGTGTGGTTGCATGGTGGCTCAGCTGCTCTGTTTGAAGATGTTTTCTGTCTGGTCCAAAACCTATGCAGCAAACACAACATTGTTGAACAATGGGGCATACAGTATATTCGGTACTGACGGCTGGCATGCGTCATTCTGTGAGACTGCTTGGATGGAGCCAATCACTGGGATATCATGCATGGAATGGTAGTTGCAAGTGCTCTGTGTCCTCGGTTTAATATGCATTGAGTGTCTGTTGGCTGGCTGGGGTTTGCAGGAGCTGTGGTCAGTCTGTTTTGGGTCTCTTCATATGTTGGCCATTGCTCCAATCAGAACCACCATCACCTCTTCTCGATCTTTTCAATCGATAGTCCAATGGCTCCTTGATCTTAATAAAGTCTCCGCCACACGATTCACGGTGATCTCTCCACCTACGCTCACGTGCCGATGGTGCTCTATTTATTGCACGTTTCACATACCCTAAACAGGTGTTGCACTGCCACCAATGATTCCTATAGGCAATTACCTCATCCACAAAGTCATGGCATATGCGTATGTTTGCTCCCGTTAGGCTGTTTATTCGATCCATGTGGTAGAAAAACTCCGGGCCATGAGGTGCACTGTCTGGACCTTTTGTTATAAGTATATATGTGTGGATCATTTCATGTAGCAGTGTTTCCACGAGATCTTTCCTTGGTCTTAACTTCAGCAAACGTTCACTTAGGCGGATGGAACATGAGCCAGTTACGGACTTATAATGGGTTACGCCAACCTTCATGGTCATCCTTTTGCTCCATGTGACCTTTACTCCATTTAACACTCCCCCAAAAAACAAGTTATCAAACTTGTGGCACAAGTTCTGGATGTCCGGGTTCGGGTCTAATATTTCCCACTTGGGATCAACCACAGACATCTGGCCCAGTGGTGCCCACCTAAAAGTACCCTTCATATAAGGAGGTACCTGTGCACCAACTTGATCCTTTTCATCATCTGAATCCATCTTTGTGTCACACAAACTCTGCACAAAATCAGTATGAGGAGATTGAATGTAAACTTGATAAACATCACTGTCTGTGCACTGATGTCATAGAGCTTACAATACAAAAGATACCATAGAGACAACGTGAACATTCCATGAACAATCCATAAACATTCCATAAACAATCCATGTCCTTTCCATACACAATGCAGCTTTTTTTTATTGCTTTATTAGTTACTCACACTTAAGCATGCTTTATTATTCCTAGAGTAGAATTAGCAGATATACTAACCTGCCTGCTTCTCATTTAATCTCCCTGTCCCACTCACTGCAGGGCTATAATGCCTATAGATGCTAGGGAGCTGCAATGATAACAAAAAAGGAAATAGTGTTTTTCCTGCTTATCTGAGCCCGAGAAGATCTTCATATATTTCTTCTTTTTTTTTAATTCAATATTTTTATTTGGGAAAAAAGTCAGCGGAACACTATTCCGCAAATAATAGGTGGCCTCGCAGGTCCAAACAATGAACATCTGCTTAATGTTAAACTATCAAATAATGGGTGGTTTTGTAAGGCCAACACATATCAAATAGACAGCAAATCATAAAGAAAGTCAGCGAAAAACAGCATTATAAAAACATCCCCAAGTGGGGGGGGGGTCTCATCGAGGTAAGAAAACACATAACATGTATATAAAAGCATAGCCGAAGTAATCCAAGCTAGAAGGAAAGGGGGGGGGGTAGAAATGAAAATAAAAAAAGGGGGGGGGAGAAAAACGGGGGTAATGGCAAAGGACCGATATGTGCCTTCCTTGGCAGAGTCCCAGAGTCCAAAGGACCGTGGGGAGCCAAGGGGATAAATGGCACTAGGCCCGGGCACTCGGGAGGCCATAATGGCGATCCTCGAGACAGCCCACGGTGGCAAAAAAAAAAAGGGAGAACAGTGACCTCAAAACGTGTCCAAGGGGCGAAATCTAAAACAAAAAGTCTTTAAAGGTCGCGTCGACACCACTGCAAAAGGGAAAAATAAAGAAAGAAAAACGTATCGGTGGGGGTGGAAAGGAGTAGCATGCCGGAGTCTATCATCGAAGCAGGCCCAGCTGGCTCAGCCTGTGTCCATCCATAAAGCGTATCGTACCACGCTTCCCGGTATTTTTCCCCATAACAGGCTGCAATAACCGTCCCTCAGCAATCCGTCACCGCCGAAGAAGCCATCCCAGCTTCGCCAGGCCCCAACCACTCTGCGACTTCCACCGCCAGGATTCCGGGGCAGGACCACACGATATGTCGGTGCGCGCAACCACGCCTTCCCGACCTGCACCCGGGGGCCAAGTCCTCGTAGGGCCCAGATCAAGCCTCGAATTCCACCGCCAGATCTCCCTTGTAAAACTGCTCTGTGTGTCAGCTTGCGCGTCTGCGCCTTCCTGGCCGCCGGCCGGGTGAATCCGTCCTTCTCCGAATTTCGAGGGGGCATCAACGCCAACGCTGTCTGGGGGGTGCCGAAAACAGTCCCATCTCCAGTGCGGAAAGTCGGGTACACTCTGGGGGCACGAGACTTCCAATTCGGAACCACATTCTGGCCACCTCTCACCTCAACTGCAGTATCAGAAGAACAGGTAACAGTGGGGCACAAGGACACGTCCGTCCTGGTCTCGGTAATCAGGTGTGTCTTCGGATCTCGGCAGCCCCGTAGCACGGCCAGCAGTCTGCGCCAAACCCCCCTAGTGAGCGGGCCATCCGCATCCTCCCCATCTAAGATGATCAAGCAGGCATCCAAGCCGCATATAGCGGCCTCCGCATCTCCGGTGGGGGGAGGAGGTGTGTCACATTGTCGACCCGCGGGTCTGTCCGCCGCTCCTTCGAACCCGAAATCCAAGGTGGGGAGGAGATGGGGGCCCTCCATCTCCATAGTCTGCTGTGTATGTTCGGTCCGGGGCTCTCTGCCAGCACCGCGTGGTCACAAAGCTTCTCACCTGGGGGTAGGCCCCAAGATGGCCACCGTCGTCTCAGGCCAGCCTCCCAGCTACAGCAGCCAGGGTTGTCTCACATCCGGAGGGTGTGTTATGCCTGCTCCTAAAATATATAGTACTATTATTCAATTCTTTATTACTTTTGAGCATAAAATGTAATTGTCTTTGAATGTGTGACAGTCATAATTGGCTCTTTAAGAAAAATATTTATACATTTCTCTTTTTCTAAATGTAAATAATCAGCAGCTGTATGCGATAGGATCACACATATTGAATCATACACTATCAATTATGCCCTCAACATCGCATGCACTTACAGACTGGAATCATAGACACTCACAAGATGTCATGTTAATAAATTTGTGTTTATATTTGTTTTGACAGTGTTTTCAAATGTCCACTGTCCATGTTTGGCGTTAATAGCCATGTCCTATACTCACTTTAGGTACATTACTGCATTAGTATACTCTTTTCTTTTAAAAATAAGTCTATGAAAATCTTGAACAATAAAGATATTAAAGGCTTTTTCCATTCTTTAACAAAATATATGACAAGATTTTACAAGCGGTAACAGTCTCCACTAATTGTGTATTCCTTGTTTATTATTTTTAAAATCCTGATATGCTATACTTTACTTATAGGAAGCAAAATATTTTAGCTGGAAACACAAGGCTGAACAAAAAGATCCAGAAATTGTATTTCTCTTCCAACTACTTCCAGGATGCAGGGAGTACCTGTAATTTGTCTATTAAGTGGTTGACTATGAGTGTTTGAGTATTTTGGCCAAAATCTTTCTAATAAATAAAATATTATCTTTAATTGGTTATTTATTATTTTACAGTTTATCAGTCGATCAGTAATTTAAGATAAACAACCTAGTGTGTTAAAATATGACAAAGCTTTATTATTTCTAAGAAATATAATTGCAATATCCAGAAGTTGACAACAATTATCATGTAAATTCACAGCAAGCAAATGCAGATGAACACCATGAAGAGTATAATAAAATTTTCTGGGATATGTCCTGTGTGCAGGGAATGTTTGCGGACACTTATTGGGATAGTACAAATCACAAAAATCAGCAGGTGTAAATGAAAAAAGTAAAGGGATATATAACATATATTTTATTATTATGTATTTATTTTTTCTTTCTTAGATTTTCTGCTTTCTTTCTGCATACATGAACCCACGAAGGTTCATTTTCTTTCTTTGAAAAGCAAGCAGTTGCTAAGCCATCCAGTGACAAATACTCTGTTTATATCAGTCTATTCCCGCTTTTTCACACTAAGCCAAGTAGGTTCTTTATGGGGTGTATCTTAAACAGCACAGGGTGCTTCTGTGTTGGTCATAGCAAGTTAGTAACCCTTTCTGTTACAATATGATGCCGACACCAGTGGTGTATTTCGGTTTTGTGTTGCCCTAGGCCTGACTAAACTCGTGCATCCCCTAATTTAAATTTGAAGCACCTCTTCCTGCCAAGAGCACAGCTCTTCCTGGTTAATCCCCACCCTTCCTCTTTAAGCTCCACCTTTTCCTCTTAGAGCTCCGCCTTTTCCTCTCCTTATATTTAATTTTTTCTTCTTTTTACATTTCTTAAAAGTGGATACCAAGTGCCTACTTGTATATTTTGTATACCATTTCAAATGTATCTATTGAGATAAATAAAATTATGAAATGTTTAAATTCAAGCATTTTTACAAAGAACAGCCACGCATGTCAAGTATACTGGATCACAGCTGCTCTAATTGGTTGAACAATAAAATCCACAGAAAATTGCACTGCATATGAGCGTATCACAGAGCTGCACAGCAATAAAACCCACAGAAATGGGCACTGTGTATGAGCATATCAGAGCTGCACAGCAATAAAACCCACAGAAATGTGCACTGTGTATGAGCATATCACAGAACTGCACAGCAATAAAACTCACAGTAATGTGCAGTGTGTATGAGCGTATCCCAGAGCTCCAGGGCAATAAAACTCACAGTAATATGCAGTGTGTATCACAGAATCCACAGCAATAAAACTCTCAGCAATGCAATGTTTGGTGTGTATCAGCGTATCAGAATCCACTGCAATAAAACTCCCAGCAAATCGAGTGAATATGAGCACACAGCAATTATTTATTCTATATTTACCGGCCTCCGTCCGCAGTAGGGCTGTGTGCAGAGTCAGTAGGGACTGTGTACGGACTCAGCAGGAGGACCCTTCAGGCCAGGTTAGGATCGCGGCTGTGCCTGTGCATGGAGCCATCTTGTCAGCAGTGGGGTGCCACTGCCAGAGGGTGCACCGTGCCTTTGATTCCGTTCCCGGTGGGTGTTCAGTCCAGAATAGAGTGAGAGTCCGTGTTAACGAAAGGGCAGGCAGCTGCGTGCATTCGTGTCACGTGGTTCAGCCAGTCAGGTGGTACTGAGACTCAGTACCACCTGACTGGCCGGACCACGTGACCTGCACGCATGCAGCCCCAACAGGAGCCAGGCAGCTCAATGACAAATTTCTATCACTGCAGTGCTGGTTAAGGAAAGGTCCAGTTTAAACAGAAGTAAGCAGACAGGGCTTCATATTCTGCTGATACCCCCCTTTACCTGCCGTTTACTGTCATCTTCTCTCTCTGCAAACAAATCACATCCCCCTCCCCACTCCTAGAGCTGCTGTGGGGCAGGGGAGGAGCTATGGAGGGAGGAGAGGGGGATTTTTATTCTATTCAATTTTATTCCTTATGCAAACGCCCTGCTCCGCTGCTCGTTGTTTGAGAACACAGCTCAAAGCTGACACACCTCCTAGTACCCCCTAATGACACCCCAATAATCACTGGTACCTGGGGCAGCCCGCCCCCGCCACTCCCCTAAGTACACCACTGCTCTGTGATATGCTCACACACAAGTTTGGCGAACTGCCAGCAAGTACGGTGCTGTTTGAAGGCAGTGCAAATCCCCATAGAGAAGTAATGGTTAATCTATTCAGAGAACACCAAACAGCAGAGATATGGCAGTGAAATGCCCTGATGTTCGGTGGTTTCAATCAGTAGGTTTATTCAGGCGAACCCCCTAGGTTTCAATGTTAAAAATATTCCCGTTTTTATGCAATATCTAATAAACCATTAATTATTTTAATCTGCAGTAAAAAGTCTTTATTGATTTTTTTTTAGTACCTTTTTAGTAATTTTTCAGATATTTTTTTGGCAAAATTCCCCCCCCCCTTTTTCTGTAACAGAACTTTTTATTATCAATCATAGGATCTTATATGTAAATTCTAGACATTTTCGTTCCGTAGTTCTTTTGAAAACAGCAGGCCGCAGATTTGCGGTGGCAGCATTCAGCGGCCGACTCCCTGCACTTTGGGGACCCTGCGGTGAATGGTGAATTCACTGCAGGGTGGGGAAATTTTATTCCCCGAAGTCATGATAGGGGCGGATGGAGCGGCCGCTCCAGGTCCCGTTTTGAAAATAGGCCCACAGCCAGCCGCAGGCCGGCCTGCCGCCGTATAACCGTATTATTGCCCCACACACTACTCGAGGCTGCCGGAGATCCGGCAAAGCAGCCCGCCCGCGGCCCGATCCATCGGCCTGTGAGTGTTTTTTGGCCAGGCCGCGGGTTTACTTTTTAATTTCAATTATGCAGCCCAGCCGCGTTTGCGGCGCCACGGAGGTCTGGAGGAGAATTAGAGGCGAGCGGATGCGGAAATGAGAACAGGACACGTGATGCGCCGGTGACGTGTCATCATGTCACGTGTCCCGTCCCTCACACGTGCCCAAGCTGAACGAAGGCAATGGTAAGCAAGCGCCACGAGCAGGCAGGCAGTGCGCAGGTGCGCGGATGAATCTATCCGCTCAGCCTGCACACTGGCCTGACTGACTGTCAGTGCGGCTAGCTCGTCCCTCGGTGGTGACTCACTCACCATCCACGGTCCTTAGCGGCAAAAAAAATCAGGTGACACGCACTGCCCAGCCCCAGCAGCACCACCAGCGTTGCGCAGCTAGCCAGCGCCAGGCCAAGGCTTTTTAAAAAAAGAGTGACACACTGTCTGCGAGTGCGACCTGCTGTCTAGTCTGTCTCTCACAGTCTCACTGCTTGCTGCCCACCCCTGTCATCATCACTTAAGTGAAGGCATTGCGTTCTGTGTGAGTGTGTGCCACACTGCCTGCCACCCACTGTCTGTCTGCTGCTACCCACTGTCTGTCTGCCTGCCCACCCACTGTCTGTCTGCCACCCACTGTCTGTCTGCCTGCCCACCCACTGTCTGTCTGCCACCCACTGCCAGAGACAAAATTTGATTGGAGGTGGTAAGTGACAGAGCAGGCCCAGGAAGCAAGCAGTATCTGCCACACGACCCGACGCGTCGCCAACGGCGCACCGTGACTGACTGCCAGCCCAGGCCCAGCCAGCAGTGTCTGCCACGCCAAAGGTGCCATCGTGCGTGCCAGGCCAGCAAGCAGTCACCACCAGTGTGCAGTGCCCCAGCCCCAGGCTGCCTCCAGCAATCAAGATCGGTGCCACACGACACAGCTGCTGAGACTACCTCCACAACCACAAGGTTAGTTTGGGGCCATCTTTTTATGTCCAAATGCAAAGCTTTATTGCCCAGTGCTCCCTCGTTTCCTCCTGTACTGTTTGTCAAATGTTGTTCAATGTATAACCCTGTCTAGTCTATACTGTGCCTATTGTACAGCGCTGCGGAATATGCTGGTGCTATCTGCTATATAAATAAAGAATAATAATAATCTGGCTGCTTCGTGCACCCCGGGATCTGGCTGCTCAATGCCCTCTTGATCAAGACCTCAATCGTTAGAAATGGGATGGGAACAATATTGCTGTATTAAAAAAAAAAAAAACATTTTTAATTGTATATTGTTTTTTCTTTTAACATGATCATGTTTCTTGTCATTGGAAAGGCCATGCATCCAGAGACAGACACAAACCATTTTATTACAATATATAGGATGTGTAGGTGCCCTGCACTGGAGAAGGGGCTCTGTAAAGAATCTTTTAACCCCTTTGCTGCTGTCACCCTCGTAAGCTGAGCTCATTTTCACCATTTTGTGCATGTCATGTTTAAACGTCATTTTGAAGTCCTGTTTTATTTTAGGCCCAGAGACATTATCTATCTTTTTTTTAAGCGGACTCAGCAGATTCAAAATATAATCATTATTTTATGTGTATACGTCATGTTCTGTTGCAATACTATAACTAAATAAAACCAAAGTGTAAATATCCATTCAGATTTCAATCAAATGGGCGACCTTGCTTTATTTGGTCTGGGGACTCCACCATACGTCAGTCTGCCACCAGGCAGTGATTGAATCATATATGGGCCACACACGCTAATCCAGCAGGACTGCAGGAGGCATGTGTGACCAACTACACTGTAAATCACGATATGGGTCATCATAGCACGCCCCTTTAAAGTCAACAGGCTTCCCACTCGCTTTGATGTTTGCATAGCATGGACACACAGTGTGCCGCCTGACTCTCTAAAAGAGAAAGCAGCGGGGACTGATTGTTGGTTCAGTATGTGCTAATCAAGGTGCTGTTCCATTCCTGGTCATCGGACAAATATTTGTATAGAAGTGGTTAGATATGTATGTTAGATACTTCTCGTATTCCCTTCCTTCAAAGCCAACATTCTTGTGCCCATTTCCCTTCAGATGAATGGTGCCAGCATTACTTCTACCTCTCAGGCTTGTTGTCTCGAGGTCCTCTTGGACTCCAATCTATCCTTTACTCCTCACATTCAGTCTTTAACCAAATCTTGCTACTTCCTAATCAGGACTCAGCTAAAATGCTCATCCAAGTTCTTATTCTTTGCCGCCTTGACTACTATAACCTCCTTTTCTCTGGTCTTAAGAGGTCCCAGATTCTCCCTCTGCAGTCTGTTATGAATGCCTGTGCCAGACTCATCCACCTCACTTTCCCACCTCACCTTCTCACACCTCGCCCCTTTGTCAATCTCTACACTGGCTTCCTGTCTTCTATAGAATCCAATTCAACACATTGGTGCTCACATAACAAAGCTCTCAACCACGCCACTGTCTACATCTCCTCCCTTATTAGCAGGTACATCCTGTCATGACCACTTTGCTCGGCCAATGATCTGATGTTATCAGTTCCTCGTACCCGCATCCCCAACTCTCCTCTTCAGGACTTCTCAACATCAGACTCTCCCCGTCTCTCCAGTCCTTCAAGAAGTTTCTAAAAACACATTACTTTAGAGAAGCCTATCTCACTCCATAATCCTCCACTTTACATTTCGTGCCTCATCTTCTCACCCAGTCTACATGCACCCCACTATTTCATGCTCTCTATTTACCCTCACCAAGGGCCCTATTACATTCAAAATGCCAATGTTCGTCTCAGCTGTGTGAGCATTCATGTTAGCTCTGGTCGACCTAGCGCGGGCCACCCATATAATAGTACAATCTGAAAGCTAACCGGTTACAAAAACCCGTTTGCGTTTGGTATCTTGTGCTTTTCAGCGCGAGGTTACTGTACTTTGCACTCCCTATGCTTAACATGGGGAGCGCAAAGTGTTAATCAGCGCTGGATTACAAAGTCCTAAAATAATTACATCTTGCGGTCACTGTGGTTAACTCAAAAGTTAACCACAGTTAGGAGCTGGTGCTAACGGATACCGTGAAATCTGTCAGCACCAGCTTAAAAATCCAGTAAAAATCACATACTCAGTCACCTCTCATTCCACAGCGACTCAATCCGCTTCTTCTTGCCGCTGGGACTGGGAGCAGAGTGAGACTGGGGGAAATAAGTCTCCCAGTCTCCCTCTGTGAGTCCTCCCTCCTACTGTTCTGTTTGCTTAACTTACACGTATTCTTGTTCCACTGTCTCACCCATTGTACAGCACTATGGAAGTTGCTACTTTATAAATACTTGTAACTGTATGTGGGTGTGTTTAGATTTGGGTGTGTGTGGTTAGGTGTGTATACATGGGTTGGGTGCGGGAGCACCTACAGCAGTAGCAGTTAGGTGTGCACAGGCAGCCAATAAGAGGACACCTAGCATATGACATATCATGTCATATCTTTTCCTCTGTGCCTGTGCCACTCCTAACTCTGCTCCACTGGTGCCAGCAGGTAAGGGCTGGAAAAACACATTCGGACAAAGAACTGTGATTGACCATTGTTTATGATGAGTTTTTTGGGGGGGTTTTTTAAACATAAGGATGAAAAAACATCGCAGTGGTTGGGAGAAGGTGAAAGCCAAGAAAGCGAAAGAAAAACAATTACAAAATCTTTTGTCTAAAACAAAAAAAATTACAGAGTTTTGTGGAAAAGGCAGATCGGGAACAAGCAGTTCAACAGATGTACCTGCTTCCACTTCAAGTGCTTCAAGTTCAGTAGGTATAACTGATTCTAGCAAAACCAGTTTGGTTGCTACACAGGCATCAAGTGCAAGTGAACCTAGTCCAGGAGCAAGTGGATCCCCTGAATTGAGCTATGGAGATGTCTCAGAGCAATCAGAAGAAATGTATTCCAATGATATTGGAGATTGGAATGTCAGTGAAGCCTTGAGGGAATATTTTTGTCAAAAAGGCGTTGTGGATTGTCAACATATGGAGAGTGACTTTAACCACTTCAATGCGGTGGACGCGCTCAGCGCGTCCAACCGCATTGCTACTTGGCTGCGGAGGACGCGCTGAGAGCGTCCTCCCTTTGCAGCCCGCGATCAGCCGGTATTCCGGCTGATCGCTCGGCCCCCCGGTGTGGGCTGACATCATCGATGTCAGCCCAACCTCCGGGACCCCGGCGGGCACGATAGGCGTCATTGCGCATGCGCGATGACGTCTATTTCAGGCACCCCCCCCGCCATTGCAGGGAAGGTGCCTGAATGGGAGGGGGGGGGAGGTCCTTCGGACCTCTCCCCCTCCCCATCCGTGCATGCCAGCGGCGGTTGGCTGTCTTTAAGCGGCGGCTGTCTTTAACCCCTAGGGGGCTGGATCGCGATATGGCGCCAACATGCGCTGTATCGCAGTCCCCTCCCGGAGCTGGTCGACATCTTGGATGTCGGCCAAGCTTCCGGGATATCCCCCTAATGACTGGCGTCATCGCGCAGAGCGCGATGGCGCCAGTTTTCAAATTAACCCCTTGCTGCCACCTATAGTGGAGATAGGGGGTTCCAATGAACCCCCTATCTCCCGATCCGTGACAGCTAGGGGTTAATGTTTACTATCATTGGAATGGCCAGAGCGTGGGCGTTCCAATGATACCAAACATGACCATGTAAACTGTAAAAAAATTAAAAAAAATAAAAATAAAATTATGTGAACAATGATGCTGCACTAACGATTTTTTCTATGGGGGGCGTTTGCTAAAAAACACGTAATTTCCCCCAAAAAAAGTAACGATTCCTCATTTCTAATTTTTTTAACAAGCGCACCCCATAGAAAATATAACCGCAAACGATCGCATTTTAAAATGTGAATAAAACTACTTTACACATTGTAAATTATTGAAAATTCTAATTTTATTGCATATTTTGTTATAATATACAGACATGACATAACGTATACATATAATAATGACATATTATGAATCTGCACAGTCTGACGGAAAGAACGATATATAATATGTCTGGGTCATATATTAAAATAAGGCTTCAAAACGCTGTTAAACATGATGAGCGAAACCGGTAAAAATGAGCTCAGCACAGAGGTGGGAAAAGGCTCAGCAGCGAAAGGGTTAAAGCATCAGAGAAAATATGCCCAGGTGAAAATTTTACAAGATACTGTAAAACGCTAGTATTTTACAGAGAACAACTGAATGGAGAAAAAGTTAAACGGGACTGGTTGTGCTATTCTCCAAAAACTGGCAAAGTTTTTTTTTTGTGCTTTTTGCAAAATATTTTCAAAATAAGATTCATCGCAGCTGGCTTCAACTGGTTATTCTGATTGGCGACATGCAACTAGAGATTTAAGTCGGCATGAAAATAGTGCTGCCCATGGGAAAGCAATTGAAAACCTTGTCAGGAGAAAAACGTCTGGCCAACGAATAGATAAGGGTCTTGTTAAGCAATTTGAAATGCAAAAAAAGTATTGGCATGAAGTATTTCGCCGTATTCTGAGTGTGATAAAGATGCTGTCATCACGAGGTCTTCCTTTTCGAGGGAGTGATGAAATTATTGGATCTGTACAGAATGGAAATTATTTGGCCTGTCTTGAGTTGTTAGGTGAATATGATCCATTCCTTGCAGAACATATTCAATAGCACGGCAACATGGGAAGAGGTCACGTATCCTACATGTCATCAACAATATGTGATGAGTTTATTGAATTGATTGGTCAACAAGTGCTACGGCAAATCATAAATGAAGTTAAAAATGCTAAATATTATTCTCAGGGTTATCCAAAGAGATCCGAATTGCTTGAGAAAGGTAACCGAATGCTGAAAATCAGTGTTCGGTTACCTTTCCTGGACATTCGGCTATCCAGAGAGCAGGCAATTCGCCAAATCCTGGCGAATTGCCTGAACATACGGTGCCTGTTCGGTCCCTGTTCGAGGGCAGTGAAAACCCCATGAAAAAGCACTGCTTCGGCTATTCAGAGAACACAAACCAGCAGTGAAAGGTTCCCCTAATGCCCTGCCATTCGGTGGTTTAATTCGGCAAATTTATTCAGGAGAATTCCATAGGATTCAATGTTAAAAATATTCCCGTTTTAATTCAATATCTAATAAACCGTTCATTATAAAATTCTGCAGCAAAAAGTCTCTTTATTTATAGATTTTTTTAGGATACTTTAAGCATTTTTCAGATTTTTTTTTTTTTTTTAAAAGTCCGATTTTTTTTGATTTTTTTTTTCAGTTTACTTATTTTTTTTGTAACAGCCCTCTTTATTATCATTCCCTGGACCTCCTGTGAAAATTTCAGACATTTTCGCTCAGTAGTTTCTTTGCAAACAGCGTTTCTTTTTCCCAGATTCATACAAATGGTTTTTCTAATTTATTCACTGCCTCCTCTACGTCACAGCTGCTTCGGCTCTGTGTGATTCGGCTCCTTTTCGGCTCCTGTTCGGGTTTTTCGAAGGTTAATCCAGATGTTTTTGCTTGTTTTCAGCGTGCATTCGGTTACTTTTCGTCAGGTTTGCGGCAGCTTTTCCCTGCAATTCGGGGACCCTGTGGTGCTTGCTGAATACACCGCAGGGTCACCGAAATGCAATCGGCAAAAGGAACCGAACTGAAGAGAATGAAAAGTCACCGAACGTGCGGTGACTTTTCGAATCTCTTTGGATAACCCTGATAGTTTCAGTTGATTCCACCCCTGACATCTCACATCCGGATCAATTGACAATCATATTTCGCTATGTACTTCCTAGTGGTCCAGTGGAGCGTTTTACAAAATTCATCCCAATATATGGACACACTGGTATGGAACTCGCAAATCATCTACTACAATTTGTAGAGGAAAGTGGAATTTCTATCAAAGACTGCAGGGGTCAGTCTTATGATAATGCATCCAATATGAGTGGCAAGTATGCTGGTATGCAGGCTGTAAGGCTAGGGACAGATGAGCGCATTTTCTGCGGCCACCGTCAAAATGTACGTCGATGCGTGCGCACGCATTTTTTCACAGAATACGCTTAAGTGGTCAGACGATGCGCAATTCTGGACGTATTTCATGACGATGGGGTAAAAAGAAGTCTAGGGAAATCCGGCTGTTTGAACGTTATGTTGGCCGCACACTAGCAGCGTCTGACATCTCCTAATCACGCACACACGCTGCTATGCGGCCGCAGCGCACTCTGTACGTCAGTACCAGCGGTTTAACGTTCTCGAAAAAATGCGTTCATTTTCCACTTGCGTTGCGCGGCCGGACTTTTGTGCGACCGTACTTCGTATATTGGCTGTCATTGCCCGTCATCTGCTGCTAGTGCGGCCGTGATTATGTGCGCCAGAACGCGCGTTCGCACTGCCTCAGTCTGACCCTAGCCTAATTCGGAGGAAAAACCCACTGGCTGTATATATTCCTTGTTGTGCGCATTCATTGAACCTCGTAGGACAAAACGCCGTAAACAGCTGTGCAGTTGCCGTTTCTTTCTTTGATTTTGTACAGCAGTTACATTGTTTTTTTTCAGCTACATGTCATCGGTGGAATCTATTAACAAACAGTTTCAAGCCATGTGGCATACCGACTCTAAAAAGGTTATCTGACACGCGTTGGTCTGCTCACCATGATGCTGTGAATGCTTTACAGAAAGGTTATGGCATCATCAGAGATGTCCTTTCAAACATTTCGAATGATGACTCCACAAAGGCAGAGATCTGTTTACAAGCAAAAGGCCTAATCAGTGTTCTGGATCAGCTGAAAACAGGAGTAATGGTCGAAATATGGTCTGTCATTTTAACCAGGTTTTACAGAACCAGTCAATGTCTCCAAGATCCAAAATTAGATTTACACACAGCAACCGGCATGCTGACTTCTCTGCACGATTTTGTACAGTCTCTCCGTTCAAGATTCTCTGAATTTGAACAGCAGGGCAAAACTATTTGTGGCTGTGAGGAGGAGTACCAGCTACAACGTGGAAGAAAGATTAAAAGAAATAGGAGGTGGGACTATGGTGATGCAGAAGATGCTGAAGCTGATATGACACCATCTGACAGGTTTAAAGTGCTCACCTTTTATGTTCTAATTGACCAACTGACAGAATCACTGAGGCACAGACAAGCAGCATACAGCAGTATTCAAGAAAGATTTGGCTTTCTGTCAGAAATATGCACTCTAGCAACAGATAGTCTACGCTCCAGAGCCAGTGCACTGGTGAAAGAATATCCAGAAGATCTTGAACCAGTGTTCGCTGAAGAAGTTGTACAGTTTGCCTCTTTTTTCAAAATGTATCTGTCTTCCCCTGCAAGTAAAGCCATTCACGAGAGTCAAGAGATAAAGATATTCAAGTTTCTAACCTCACAATCCCTAGTCGGTGCATTTCCAAACACATATGTGACCCTCCGCATGTTTTTGTGTTTAATGGTCAGCAACTGCAGTGGTGAGCGTTCATTTTCAGCATTAAAACGTGTGAAAAATGAACTAAGATCGTCCATGGGTCAGGAGCGGTTAAATGCACTTTCTCTGTTGTGCTGAGTGAGCTTAATTTTGATTCTACAATTGAAGAATTTGCAAGCAAAAAAGCACGAAAAGTAAACATGTAGTGTAATTTTTTTTCTGCCAATAAGATTCATTTATGTTAAGACAGTTTAGAGTTTAGTGATTAACCCTGTGTGTTTAAAATTAGCAGTTGCTATTTATTTCAAGAGTTGCTCTCTGCACCATAACAGCAAGCTGTAGTGATTATGATGCTTTAATAATAATACTCAAATATATTTATGAGCCATGTATCATATGTTTATATTTAAATTGTTTTATATGTTTATATTTAGAAAAATGGTTGCAAATGTTATATTTATTTTGGTTTTATTTAATAAGTTTTCTATCGTTTACAAAAAAGAAATATTTTCAATATGTTTCTGTTATGGCACTTTGATGGTAATTAAAACATTTAATGTATGTTGACAAAAAATGCTTTGCGTTTTTCATTTTATTTCTATAAAAAAGCCCACCAAAATCCTCAGCACCAGGCCCATGATACTCTTAATCCGGCCCTGCCCGAAGTGCAGGGAATTACAGAACACCAAAATGTTGGCGTCATTTCGGTGCTCTGTGAGTAACCCATTTAGTGGTGAGGTTTTTTGCTGCCCCCTGGAAAGTGAAAGCCTAGGCCTTGCCTACCCAGGACATACTTGAAAATTTGTGAAATTTCAGTGTATCCTTCCAGGTAAAATACTTTGCCGCCGACCCCTGGAAAGTGCCGCCCTAGGCCTAGGCCTTGTTGGCCTAGGCCAAAATACACCACTGGCCAACACCTGCTTGTCAACTTTCAATTTATTTTCACTGAAGAATTGAGGTCTTGCAAAAGAGATCCTCCGACATTAGTACTGTGACTTCTTTGCTTTTATTCAGTATTTTCTCCTGTGGTATATCCACGTGTGTCTTGGTTATTTTTTATTTTTGCATTTTTCCTTTTTTGTGTCATTTGTCTCCATATGTGTTAGTGACTTGCTTTGGTGCTAGCACTTTTGTGTACAATTGTCCTTATTAGGACACATTAAAGATTAATGTATCTATCGATACTTTTTGTCCGTAACAAGGTACTAGGAACCATTCATCTAGTATCTATGAGACTGTTAGGCTAATGTCAGACAAAAGCAGTCAGAGCGCACTCTGCGTGTGTGCACAACGGACAGACGTACTGATGGAAGATACTGTAGACACCACACGGTTCGTTTTTTTTGACGGACGAAGAAAAAAAAGGGAACTATGGGAAATAAAGTTAATCTGAAAAATTATAAAAATTTGAAAAGGATATGTAAAACCATTTTGTGCATCAAGGTGCTGGACGTCGCAAATGCGCTGCGTCTGACATCTCCTCATCACTCGTGCGCACGTACTTTGTGTGTGGGTCTCTATTGATCATGATTCTATGCAACGACGGACGTTAAACTGTGCGACAACACGGACGCAATAACTGTGTTCGTCTGACACGGGCCTTAATCCTGAACACCATTTTTTGAATTTATTGGGACAGTAATGCAGGTATTAATAACAAGATGTGAAAGATAGCGAGGATGTATAATAATGAGATGCAGTGTGGATACAGTAACACGGACTATATGAACATCATAGAAATTTGCATGATGAGACTGGATGGAGGGTGAAAGCAAAAATACGGAGGTTAATTTCATGGAAAGTGATGAAAGAGCATGTCCCAAGATCCCGGCTTAACCAGACTATTTCAGCCTTATATTTGCATTTATCAGCAAAGATTTAATACAATTGTATCATGTTCATTGAAAAAAGACAAGTAGGGTTATTCAGAGAGCGTGAAAAGCAGGAGAATGACTGGAGAATGAAAAATTCTAGGTCAAAATAGCCAAACCAGAAAAATTCTCCCTTTCATCTCACTTTCCAAATCGGCTTATTTTGACCGAGAATTTTTCATTCTCCAGTCATTATCCAATCATTCTCCAGTCATTATCCAGTCGTTCTCCTGCTTCTCACGCTCTCTGAATAACCCTGATAGTTAGTTTAATGGAACCATGTATACTTTGGCATGACAACCACATAAAGTAAGGGCATTTACACTAAAAGTATATAACATGCTGGGGATTGTGGGCTTCTTGAAGGAATCCATGTCCAGTACCCTGTGCACTCATTATCCTCCCTTTCTGGATTCTTCATAAGTGGCCTTGCGTTTTCACCTACTAAACTGCAGCGTTGGAGAGGTGGTAGTGACAGAGACACATTTTAATGTTTTCAGATGATTACAGACAGGGGCAGACAGAAGCCGTTAAATGACCGTGGAATTTTACATGATCAAGGTCAGGAAGTGGTGGAGTCCATCATGAAGGCTCCATGCATACACTATTGAGGTCTGCTGTGGGCAGAGTTTAGTTTGGCCATGATCAGGGTTTGAGGCTTTGCCAGGTCCTGAGGCCCACTCAGAATCTGCCTTATTCTTATATAGAAAGGTGGAGGAAAAGTAATTCTATTAGGTGAATCTACTGCTTTGACCACAACAAATGCCAAAATGTACATAGTGTGGTAAAAGTTTTGACAGAAAAACATTCTTTACATATTATGAAACACCCCAGCAATAAATTATAGGTAATGCAAGATTTCAATCAACAGCATCTCGCAGAGTGAGTTGTAAATCCCTTTGGGGAGATTCAATTCTAGATAAATGGTGACATTAATAGCAGAGTCAAATATACCCAAGAGGCAGGTGTCACTAGAATGCAGGATCCTCACACCTGTATAGTTTGTATGCTCATATTACAGCTGAATTAGTAAATGTTGATGAAAAACACATTCATTTCATTTGTAAAACATGTTGGATTTTTAGGGTTTAAATTGCACGCTTATATAAATCTTGATGTTCTACCAATAAAGGAGTCCATCTCTTCACTGCATTAAGACTTGTCTGGTGTTTGGGAAGAAGGTTACATTTGTCGTGTGCGCTTCCTGGAGCTCCGACAGTACAGAGCATAGACAAACACAGTGACAAGTTGCGTGTGACCCATACCTCTTGGAAGGATCCCAGTATGTTTCACTGACACAGGGTACATAAAAGAAATTACCAACACTGTTGATCTCATGGTTTCTTCAAAAGACAAAACATAAGATCTAGATGGAGTGGTCTCACAAATGCATAATATTGGAGGACTTTGTCTCAAAATTTCTTATTACCGTACGGACTTACAGAAAGGGCAAATTAAGTTTTCAGTTTGGTGTATATACTGTATATAACAGCCCAACTCTGCTTAACTTTTGGCCGCTATTAGTAAGCCTAACACATGGACCGTAAAATTAGATAAAAATTGACATTTATTGGTGATATTAAAACAAGAAAGATTATTAAAAAACGCAACACATTAGTGACAACACATATGAAAATAAAAAAATCTCTAATAGCAGCCAAGAGTTACTGGCAATATAGGGTTTCTTAAATGGACATTGTTTAGGAGACTGTCATCTGGAGTCTTGAGTTTTCCTAGTAGTTTTTGTAATTGGCTTAAGCCTATACAAAGCCGAACTGCAACATCTACTCTGACTTAGCTTCTAAGGCAACTGACTGTGCATATTTTGCTTCCTAAACTTTGCATAGGAAGCACCTGACAAGGGGTGGAATATATTAGGCAGCAAGTGAACAGTAAAATATCAATTTTCAGTGTTGCAAGCAGGAAAAATAGGCAAACAAAAAGATCTGAGTGATCTTGACATGGGCCACATAGTGAAGGCTGATCAACTGGGTGTCAGGAGAGTTGGAGCAGACAGATGAATGAATCCAGGATGCAGTGACACAAGCAACAAGATTTTAATGGTTAACACAGGAACAAGGGCTGGATATTGGAAATGAATGGACGAGGCAGGAATATGGTTGGACAGAAGTACACAGCACACCAGACAGAGACGAGACAAGAAGAAGGCTGGGCACCAGATGCACATAAGATAGAGACAAAGGGACAAGACAGGAAGAGGGCTGGACACAGGCAGAAAGAAGAGAGAACACACTGAGCACTAGGAGACTCACAGAAGACATCATTCAGTATACTTGCAGGACTTGAAAAGGGCTGGCTGGGTGCAGGCAGGACTGCTGAAGGCAGAATGAAGGGTCTGGATGTAGACAAACAGGTTGCATGGTTGGATGCAGGCTGAAGGCTTTGGAGGGTAAACAGGGCCGTCTTTAACGCGGGGCAAAAGGGGCAGCTGCCCCGGGCCCAGTCATTGTTGAGGGGCCCAAAGCAGCTGCCACTTGGGCCCCCGTAAACTGTGGATATCCAGGGCTTTTCTTTCTGGCGACCCACACATCACACGCCAGCAGCCCAAATGAGTGAGTGGAGGAAACGGAGCGTGTTTCTCCTCCTTCCTCCAGCTGCCGCCGCTGTGCGAGCATCTCGCGGGATTTCAAGAGCTGACGTATGGGCAGCTGCATGCAGGTCACGTGAGAAAGTTGCCTGGTGGTCAGTCAGGAGTCCGTGTGTTACTGCGCCTGCGTGCATCACATGCTGCCCCCTCGCACAGCTCACAGCATTACCTCAGCCTGGCCAGAACCGCTGCTGCCTCCACTCCCCACACCCGGCGGCAGAGAGAGTGTAAGGGAGATAAGACACGGGTCACAGCTGCTTCCCTCTTCAGCCATCAGGCGTAATGGGGTTAATCTTGTTTGAGGGACACAGAGCGTCCATGCTCTGCATAGAGTTATGAGCAGAGCCCTCTGCCTGCATTCCTCATGGTTCCAGGTCAGCGCATCCTCACCTACACAGCTTGTGGGATCTGAGCACAGGCATAAAGGAAGCGTATCACAGCTCCCCTACACATGCAGGATGCTGGGCCCAGCTGATTGATAGCAGCAGCAGCACAGTAAGAGACTCCTCTTCTAAAAACGAAAAAATTAAAAAAATAATAATCATGCCTGTCTGCTTGTTTTGTGGCTGTTTTAAGTAATTTAGTTGAGGCAGCTTGAATTGCTTTTAATCACAGGTTGTGTTAACAGTATGTATGGTATCAGGTGAGTGTATTTGTTAAAGGGACACTCTAGACATCCTGACCACTTCATATTTTTTAAATGGTCGGGATATGAGCAGTGCCCCCCCATTTTTGCTATAAAGCTGTGTGAAGTGGAGGAGTTTTCTCCACCCAGCTTCACCAGTAGCCAGTAATTAGAATTTCCTGCCTGCCAGTTACTACTCAGTTACTAGTGACGTCGGCACAGAGGGACATGTTGACGTCACTTTCACTGGGACCAGTCTCATTAGCGACCAGTCTCAGACAGGCTGCGATGGATCACAACTGCGCCTGCGCACAGCTTTGATCCATCATTCTGCACTGTTGGTACGGGACTTGTGTACATAAAGTTTGCAAGTCTTGTAGCAGTGCGCAATTTGTGTTTCCTACACTACAAAAGTAGAGGAGGAAGCGGAAACTTCATGGAAAAGCTTCAGGAACGTGCAGGAATCCCTGAGCCGAAGAGCAGGTGCTGCGCCCGGCGTAGGACAAAAGGTGAGTAAAACTGGGCAAAATAAAAAAAATAATTGGGCAGAGGCTGTCAGCAACCTCTGCCCAATTATTTAAGGGCAAAAGGGACACTACTTTTCAATAGTGTTCCTTTAAATTAGACAAGCTCTGTGATACGCTCATACACACCGCACATTACTGTGAGTTATCGCTGCGGAGCTCTGTGATACGCTCATACACACCGCACGTTACTGTGAGTTATCGCTGCAGAGCTCTGTGATACGCTGATACACATCGCACATTACTGTGAGTTATTGCTGCGGAGCTCTGTGATACACTCATACATACACACTGCACGGTACTGTGAGTTTTATCGCTGCGGAGCTCTGTGATACACTCACATACTGCACATTACTGTGACTTATCGCTGTGGAGCTCTGTGATGCACTCATACACACCGCACATTACTGTGAGTTTTATCGCTGTGGAGCTCTGTGATACGCTCACATACTGCACATTACTGTGAGTTTTATCGCTGTGGAGCTCTGTGATACACTCACATACTGCACATTACTGTGACTTATCGCTGTGGAGCTCTGTGATGCACTCATACACACCGCACATTACTGTGAGTTTTATTGCTGAGAAGCTCTGTGATACACTCACATACTGCACATTACTGTGAGTTATCGCTGCGGAGCTCTGCGATTCACTCATACATACACACTGCACGGTACTGTGAGTATTATTGCTGCGGAGCTCTGTGATACGCTCATACACACCGCACATTACTGTGAGTTTTATCACTGTGGAGCTCTGTGATACACTCACATACTGCACATTACTGTGAGTTATCGCTGTGGAGCTCTGTGATGCACTCATACACACCGCACATTACTGTGAGTTATCGCTGCGGAGCTCTGTGATACGCTCACATACTGCACATTACTGTGAGTTATTACTGTGGAGCTCTGTGATACGCTCATACACACTGCACATTACTGTGAGTTATCGCTGCGGAGCTCTGTGATACGCTCATAAATACACACTGCACAGTACTGTGAGTTTTATTGCTGCGGAGCTCTGTGATGCACTCATACACACTGTGCATTACTGTGAGTTTCATTAGTGTGGAAATGTTCATTTGCACTTTATTACTGAAAGTTATTAAGATATTAACATGCCTTTTTCTCCCAAGAGCATAGAACTGTTAATAGAAATATATGACGAGAAAAGATGAAGCTAGAATTGGCATGTATCTACTGATACAGATCAATCTAAGGACCTTTGTTTGTTTGTGAGCCAGTTCTTTGTGTTTACATTATTAAAGATTTTGAGACAAGTCCATGATGTTTATGTGTTGCTTTTTTTTTTTTTTTTGGGATGTTGGGGGTGGGGAGCAAAATTATGCGGTGGGCAGGTTTTCAGGGGGGGGGCCCCAAGAAAATGTTTGCCCAGGGTCCAATCAATATTAAAGACGGGCCTGAGGGTAAAGACCACATGGCTGATGGTTCTGGGGCAGGTACACTGTGGGTAGCTGGACAGGGACATTTGGAATATAGCCCATCTACTGTTAGTTTATAATCTGTATGGGCTTGGAGTTACTTATGTGTCGCTACACCATCCCACTCACCTCCACCACAGTCTCATTTTTTTTTCACCCCCTTTGCTCTATCATCCTCTTTGTGATCACCATTGTGTTTCTGCCACATCTCTGCCTCCTGCAATTGTGTATCTGCTCAGTCTCAAGTTCCCTCTATGTGCATATGTCCAGCTCCGATCACCCACGATTGTTCTTTTTATGGTGGTTGGAGGCAGCTGATGTCAGGGCAGTTACTGGCTCTGCTTACTGAGCCTGTTTCAAGGGAATGGGGCTCAGAGCTGAAGTTCCAACCCCCCCCCCCCTCCATGTAAATCCAGGCCTGAACACCACCATTATTATGTTCATTGAAAAAATTCTTCAAACACAGAAATTCCCAATTATAGGATCTTTATTAAATAGTAAAATACAGAAAAGTATGATGAAAGTAACAAACTATAATACATAATTAATGCTATACATAGGTTAATACGTTAACCAACATAAGCAGAAACCATATCTGCCATACAGGTCAAAGGAAGCTGGTTTATATGACTCAATACGGTTTGTTTCCATATTTGTGAGCTCATATTACAGGGAAGTTTAACTTTGTGTCTTTTATTATATAAATTTATGTTTGCAATCAATTGTCTATGCCGAAAAAGTAGATTTCAGTTTTACAGAAATTATTTTTTCATGCTTTTTCTTTTCCTTCTACATTTTCAGATTTAGGCTTTGATATAAGAAGCATCCCCAGCGAATATATCTAGAGATCACATTGACAAGCCAGCCACTAATGAGATAAAATCAGACACTAGCATTTCTGGTAGTAGAAAGTCAAATCAAGAACTTTTCCAGCCAACGTTCAAATTGTTAAAATTTTGGGCTAATTTGCATTCAATACGTAATCTTATGTATGTAACAAAATAATTATTATTTACAGTGCACACTCAACTATATCACATTTTTTTATTTATTAGTGTTTTCAATAGCTCTTTATTCTAAATAAAATAAAGCACTTTTTGATGTGGTGATCTATAATACAGGACATTATTACAAAGGTGGATCAGTTAAAAAGAAAAAAATTATCTTTTTTTTAACTCTTGATTTTTGTTTCTAGAGAAAATTGTCTGTACCCTTAAATGATTATTTTAAAAAGCATAACTTTTAGAAAACAGAGTCCAAATCACCCAATTCTTTGTGCTCACTTTGCAAAGTTAATTAAAAGGAATATGTCTCTTTTCAAATTATGACGAAGAATGGATTTGTTTCATTTCGATATTTTGTTACAAGGAGACAGGAACGCCAGCCCACATCAACATTATATATAATTATTTAATCTTTAAATCTACTTCTTCTTTAAATCTAATCTTTAAGTCTATGCAATGCAAAGTCGAAGTTTGAATGTGTGCATTTACACACATGAGGTTATATTGAAATATTTATTTTTTTGTTTGAAAAAGGATTTTACCAGGAAGGATACATTGAGATTTCTCTCGTTTTCAAGTATGTCCTGGGTGGCGAGTATGTACCGTTAGGTGTCTTGCCCAAGGACACTTACTGGAGAGGTGCTCTTGCCAAGATTCAAACCTGTGTCTCCACAGTCTCCACGGTTTAGAGCAGTGATGTTACCGCTACTCCACCCAGCCGGTACTAATATAATTTCATTGGTCTATTATTTTAATCACCTAGCACATTCATGGGCGTAATACATGAATCACCTAGCATCTATTTTCTCAGTATAGCTATTTTTATGTCGTCTTAGGTAAATTTCCAAAGATGTCATAGGCATCGATAATCAAGAAATTTAAATTTTATGATGTTTTTATCCTTGGAGATTTGAAGTCAAAGCCAACATCTGGCAAGGAGAAGTTGGATTCAGGAAGTTTGAAACCAAATTTTGGACGTGAATCTGCTTTTTTATTTGAATCCATTTCAAAACTAGCATGAGGCACCCTATACTGAGCATTTATATCTTCCCCTGGTCTTTCTGTCTGGCCATTAAAAGGTTCCTTCCATTCTGGAGAATTCACACGGGCAGATGGCAAGCTCATATGGAATTCCTTGCCATCATCTCTATTAGCTCTCACTTGAGGAATGGTGACATCTAAAGCTGGAACCTCTGTTTGACCCGGGAATGGCTTCTTCCACTCTGGATAATTCATGTTTGAGGATGGGAGATTACCATCTATGTCAAAGTCACCTAACCCATCACTTTCTAGCTTTGGAGCAGAGAAGTTCAGACCACCCTTGACTTGAGGAATATTTATATCCAACTCATGTGCTGGTAGCACAGGTGTTTTAAATTTTGGAGGTTTTATATTGGCATAGGGCATGTCTACATTCACTGCAGGTTGTTTTATGTTGGCAGATGGTAGATCCACATCTAAAGAAGGACTTTTTATTTGACCGTCAAAACTGGGGCCAGAAAGATTCACAGAAGGGGCTGCAAATGTGGGCAATGATAGACCTCCTTCTGAATCTTGCATGGTTATCCTTGGTGCCTTGACTTGAAAATTGGGCACTTGTGCATTGCCCTCTAGTTCTGGTGCTCTAACCTTTAAGTCAGCATCTGGAACTTTAAATGTTGTGCCTCTTGCATTAATTTTAGGTGACGTATTAAATGATGGGCCTTCCATCTCAAAATTTGCTTTTGGTAGCGAGACATCAGGTATTTTTATATTAGTATCAAATTTTGCAGTAGGTTGAGATTTGCCAAAACCAGGAAACTTAAACTTTCCCAACGTTGCCTTTTTTTCCTGCCCTTTAAGGTTGACTTTTGGAGCACTGACATTCATATTTGGCATTGTGAGACTTCCCTGTAAATTGGGTGGGGTATTATCCAATTTTGGTGTATCTAAGCCACCAAGTTCAACATCTGGAAAATCAATACCAGATGGAAAAAGTCGCAAATTTGGCAATTTAAATTTTGACTCTTTTGCATCAAGGTGTGGGATACCAGGGGTTTTTATGGTCTCTATTGAAGGAGCCTTCAACTGGCCATCAATTTGTGGACCTTTTAACTGACCATCCGCTTTTAAGTCGGGCATTTGGACTGTTGGACCAGACATGTGGAAAGATGGCTTTTTAAAGGAAGGCAAATTTATTTGGGGGGCATTTAATTTTGCATCTGGAGCATTTATATCAATTGTGGGTGCATTCACATCTATTTGAGGAGTCTGCAAATGACTATCTACTTCTAAGGTAGGTGTTTTTACTTTCGGACCTGACATATTTAAAGATGGCTTTGGAAGCGAAGGTAATTTAATTTTGGGGGCGTTCATATTGAAGTTTGGGCCTTTTATTTGAGGTGCATTGATATCGACATCTGGAGAGCTGAGCGATGCATCGATATCTAAATCTGGAGTTTTAACACCTGGTGTTGACATTTGGAATGATGGCATATTAATATTTGGAGTATTTATTTTTTGCTCAGGGCCTTTAAAGCTTATAGAGGGCATTTTAAATTTTGGACCTTTTAATTCTGCATCTGGAATATTTATATCTGCTTCAGGAACAGTCAGTCCTCCTTTCATTTTTGGAGCTGACAAGTTCAAATTGGGAGTATTAATATCCAGTTTTGGTCCCTTTAAATTTCCTTCTACACTTGGGAGCTTGCCACTAGTTTCAACCTTTGGCGTCCCAAATGTAGGAAATTTAATTTTTGGCCCATTAAACTTTTTCTCTGGTGCTTTGATATTTATGTCTGGGGCCTTTATATCAACATCAGGAGCTGATATATCAATATCACTCTTTAGCTTTGGAGACTTTAAATCTAATTCAACATCAGGTAATCCTTTTTTAGAAAACAGAGTAAAGGAAGGCATTTTTAGTTTTCCTTTCATATCTGGTTTGGGTACATCCAGGTTAACATCTGGCCCTTTAATTTTTGGAATTTTTATATCAGCCTTTGGAAGATTAATGTCAAAGTCTGGGCCTTTTAGTTTTGGGCTGCTTAAATCTACACTTGGAAGATCAACATTAAATCCTGGTCCTTTTAGTTTTGGCACATTAATACCTGCATTTGGGAGATCAACATTTACTTCTGGGCCTTTTAATTTTGGAATATTTATATCTGCTTTTGGAAGATCAACATTTATATCTGGTCCTTTGAATTTGGGAGCCTTTAACCCAAACTCAGGAAGATCGAAATCTACATCTTTACCTTTTAGTGTTGGCAACTTAAAATCCCCCTTAGGAAGAATATTCACTCCAATGCCCTTCATTTTTGGAACATTAAGATCTGCTTTGGGGAGATCTATGTTCACGTCTGGAATGTTTCCTTTAGGTAATTGCACATTAGCTTTGGGCAGGTCAACATTGAATTCTGGAGCTTTCATCTTTGGCAGGTCAACATTGAATTCAGGGCCTTTCATTTTTGGAAATTGCAGATCAGGTTTGGGTAGATCAAGACTCAAATCAGGACTTTTCAGTTTTGGTAAATGCAAATCTGCCTTTGGAAGGTCAATGCCCATGCTGGGAACTTTAAAATTTGGAGCTTTAATATTAGGCTTTGGAAGATCGATACCTATTTCTGGTCCTTTCAGTTTTGGTGCCTGCATATCAAATTTAGGAAGATCGACATTCATGTCTGGTCCTTTCAGTTTTGGGGCTTTTAAATCAATATTAGGAAAATCAATATTCAACTCTGGTACTTTGAATTTTGGTGCTTTCAAATTAGCCTTTGGAATATCAACATTCAGTTCTGGTCCTTTTAGATTTGGGGTTTTAAAATCAGCTTTGGGGAGATCAACATTAATTTCTGGTCCTTTCAGTTTTGGTGCTTTCAAGTCAAGTTTGGGTATATCAAAATTCACGTCTGGTCCTTTCAGTTTTGGAGTTTTCAAGTCAATGTCTGGTAGACCAAGATTCATTTCTGGTCCTTTCAGTTTTGGTGCTTTCAAGTCAACTTTGGGTATATCAAAATTCACGTCTGGTCCTTTCAGTTTTGGAGTTTTCAAGTCAATGTCTGGTAGACCAAGATTCATTCTGGTCCTTTCAGTTTTGGTGCTTTCAAGTCAACTTTGGGTATATCAAAATTCACGTCTGGTCCTTTCAGTTTTGGAGTTTTCAAGTCAATGTCTGGTAGACCAAGATTCATATCTGGTCCTTTCAGTTTTGGTGCTTTCAAGTCAACTTTGGGTAGATCAAAATTCACGTCTGGTCCTTTCAGTTTTGGGGTTTTCAAGTCAATGTCTGGTAGACCAAGATTCATATCTGGTCCTTTCAGTTTTGGTGCTTTCAAGTCAACTTTGGGTAGATCAAAATTCACGTCTGGTCCTTTCAGTTTTGGGGTTTTCAAGTCAATGTCTGGTAGACCAAGATTCATTTCTGGTCCTTTCAGTTTTGGTACTTTCAAGTCAACTTTGGGTAGATCAAAATTCACGTCTGGTCCTTTCAGTTTTGGGGTTTTCAAGTCAATGTCTGGTAGACCAAGATTCATGTCTGGTCCTTTCAGTTTTGGGGTTTTCAAGTCAATGTTTGGTAGACCAAGATTCATTTCTGGTCCTTTCAGTTTCGGTGCTTTCAAATTGAAATCTGGAATATCGACATTGACATCTGGTACTTTTAGATCTGGGGTTTTAAAATCAGCTTTGGGTAGATCAAAATTCACGTCTGGTCCTTTCAGTTTTGGGGTTTTCAAGTCAATGTCTGGTAGACCAAGATTCATTTCTGGTCCTTTCAGTTTTGGTGCTTTCAAGTCAACTTTGGGTAGATCAAAATTCATGTCTGGTCCTTTCAGTTTTGGTGCTTTCAAGTCAACGTTTGGTAGACCAAGATTCATTTCTGGTCCTTTCAGTTTTGGGGCTTTCAAATTGAAATCTGGAATATCAACATTCACCTCTGGTCCTTTTAGATTTGGGGTTTTAAAATCAGCTTTTGGAAGGTTAAAATTAACTTCTGGTCCTTTCAGTTTTGGTGCTTTAAAATCAGCTTTGGGTAGATCAACATTCACCTCTCGTCCTTTTAGTTGTGGAAAGTTCAGCTCAGCTTGGGGAATATCCACATTTACATCCGGTAAGGTTAGTTTTGGCATTTTCATGTTAGCTTTTGGAAGATCAACTTTTAGATCTGGGCTCTTTATTTTTGGTTTCTTTATCTCAGCTTTAGGAAGGTCAGCATTAATGTTCATGCTTGGAAGAGTCGCATTCACTTCTGGACTTTTAACATTAAGCGGATCGACTTGCAGGTCTGGGGCATAAGACTTCCCTGACTTCTTGGAGTGGAAAAGCTTAAATGTTGGCACCTTAAATTTAGGACCTTTAACGCTTGGTCGTGTTATGTTTATATCAGGAGCTGACATGTTTGCATCTGGCACAGAGAAATCCACATTTGGAGCTTTCAAATTACCATCAATCTTTTGTTTGCTAGTAGGCAGGTTGACTTTACCTTGCACTTTTGGAACCTGTATGTCAAGATCAGCTTTTGGACCCTGCACATTGGGTATGGAAGCATTAAAGTTTGGCACCTGGGCTTGTACATTGATACCAGGTTCTTTAGTTTTTCCTTGGAAGTCTGGTGAGGGAATATCTGATAAGTCTATTGATTTACTGTACCCACCAATATCCACTTTCGGATCTGGCAAGGTTCTAGATTTAAGTTGTAGATCATTAATGATTGGTTTGGATATATCTTGCATAGATGTTGATCCTTTAAGGTATCGTCTAACCTTTTTGTTAAAGATGTCATCGTACACTGAAGCTCTAGGACCCTATAAAAAAACAGGCAAATATTTAAACCAAATAATGTGTATATGTTAGTAAGAAGGTCAGAGATGTAGAAACACTCACCACGTAGTCTGTTTGCAGAGCATATATTCCAGTTTGAGGTACAAATGGCTCATTTTTTACATGTAGTTGTAGTCCGCCTTGGTATGGTTCTGCTGCTTTCAAAATATCCATAACCTCTTTCTTGTGCATCTTGTCAAAAAAAATGGTGGCTCCAAGAAGGGCATCCCCTGGAAAGAGTATTATGTTTTTATTTTTACCTTCATTTACATTGTACGGTAAACACTCCTATAGAATTTTTGGAGTTCATATATAATGGTTTATCAATAACTTTCATGATGCAAGTCTACAGTACTTACACTCAAACTAATAAATACAAAGTACAGGTGCCATTCACATACAGTGGCAAAAAAAAGTATGCAAACCCTTTGGGATTACGTGGAGTTTTGCATGAATTGGTCATAAAATGTGCTCTGATCTTCATCTAAGTCACAACAATTTGAAAAACACAGTCTGCATAAAATAATACAACACAAACATTATATGTTATCATTTGTTTATTGAACATAACATGTAAACATTCACAGTGCAGGGTGGGAAAAGTATGTGAACCCCTAGCCTAATGACTTCACCAAGAGCTAATTGGAGTCAGGAGTGAGCCAACCTTGAGTCCAATCAGTGTGATATTATTGGATGTTTTGCTGAAAGCTGTCCTGCCCTTTAAAAACACACACCAGTTTTTGGTTTACTGGTTTCAAGAAGCACTGCCTGATGTGAACCATGCCTCTCAGAAAAGAGCTCTCAGAAGACCTACAATCAAGAATTGTTGACTTGCATGAAGCTGGAAAGGGTTACAAAAGTATCTCCAAAAGCCTTGATGTTCATGTGTCCACGGTAAGATAGACTGTCTACAAACGGAGAAAGTTCAGCACTGTTGCTACTCTCCCCAGGCATGGTCGTCCTGTAAAGATGACTGCAAGAGCACAGCGCAGAATGCTTAATGAGGTAAAGAAGAATCCTAGAGTGTCAGCTAAAGACTTACAGAAATCCCTGGCACATGCTAACATTTTTGTTGACACATCTACAATAAGGAAAATATTAAACAAGAATGGAGTACATGGGAGGACACCACGGAGGAAGCCATTGCTGTCCAAAAAGAATATTGCAGCATGCTTGAAGTTTGCAAAAGAGCACCTGGATGTTCCACAGCACTACTGGCAAAATATTCTGTGGACAGATGAAACCAAAATTTAGTTGTTTGGAAAAAACACACAACACTATGTGTGGAGAAAAAAAAAGGCACAGCACACCAACATCAAAGCTTCATCCCCACTGTAAAACATGGCGGAGGGAGCATCATGGTTTGGGGCTGCTTTGCTGCCTCAGGGCCTGGACGGATTGTTGTCATTGATGGAAAAATGAATTCCAGAGTTTATCAAGACATTTTGCAGGAAAACGTAAGACCATCTGTCCGCCAACTGAAGCTCTGCAGAGGATGGGTGATGCAACAGGACAATGACCCAAAGCATACAAGTAATTCAACAAAAGAATGGCTTCTACAAAATAAAATACGCCTTCTGGAGTGGCCCAGTCAGAGTCCTGACCTCAACCCGATTGAAATGCTGTGGCATGACCTTAAGAGAGCGATTCACACCAGACATCCCAAGAATATTGCTACACTGAAACAGTTTTGTGAAGGAGTGGTCCAAAATTACTCCAGATCGTTGTGCAGGTCTGATCTGCAACTACAGGAAACGTTTGGTTGAGGTTATTGCTGCCAAAGGAGGGTCAACCAATTATTAAGTCCAAAGATTCACATACTTTTTCCACCCTGCACTGTGAATGTTTACATGTTCTGTTCAATAAAAACATGAAAACATATAATGTTTGTGTTGTATTATTTTAAGCATACTGTGTTTTTCAAATTGTTGTGACTTAGATGAAGATCAGAGCACATTTTATGACCAATTCATGCAAAACTCCACGTAATCCCAATGGGTTCACATACTTTTTCTTGCCACTGTACAATAAAGAGCTGCAATGACCGAGCCGCAAGCGAAGCTCCACAATAGGAATTCCAATTGTTAACTGTTGAAGCTGTTATGTAAAATGGCTCAAGCCATAAATTTAATGGCAAGATTGGAATAGGAACCAACGTTGGTAGACCATTAAGCTTTTAAAATGGATTTGGACAGCTCTTATAACTATGAAATACTATTATATGAGAACCTCTATATTTCTTGGCAGGTTTTATTATTATACACATTGGTCCAAGTACAGTTTTTGATATCTAGAATCCCAGAGTTCAGGTGGTATAATCCATTTAAAATACATATGAAATTGTTTGCTCTCATCAGTATCTATCTAAAATATGCCTGTCCACGCAATAGATTGAACACTCTTAAAAAAATCATTGACTATCTTTAAATATCCAAGAGTGGAAAACATACCTTCTTTCAGTCCTAAAGTACTGGCATCTGGTTCATACTCATTAATACCCTTAACGACAACATTGCCGTCTTCATCATCCAGCGTCAAAAGATCGGAAATGCTCTTAGAACGTCCACCAAGAGACAACCTGTTGCTTTCACTAAAATTATAATTCTAAATTATAAAGAAATGAGAAATTAGTGTTAGGTCTACCACCACTCCGCCAGGAGTTTATTTATTTATTTATAAAGGATTTTACCAGGAAGGAGAAACTTAAATTTCTCTCGTTTTCAAGTATGTCCTGGGTTTAGCAACATTAAATTGTTACAGTGTTGAAAGACAATGGCTACTATTCCCTTTTTCACTCTAACATGGGGACACACATCTGTGCCTGCAAATTTCACCATAGTGTCCCCATGTTACCTCAATATTTCAGGGCAGGCACTAGTTCAGCACCTCGCCCTAGGAATGCAGTGCTAACTACTGGGATACTCACGGTAGTGCTGCCACGACTAACACCTCCTGGCGTTCATAGCATTCCATGAAGGGTTGCGCTTCCGGGCTGCGAGCCCTGCACGATCTCGCTCGATCACAATGCACTGTGGAGTGATTGAGAGAGAATGGGAACTACTTTTCCCAGTCTCAGTCTGCTCGCGGCCCGAAGAAGCAGAGGATCGGGCCACCATTCTCGCTGCGGGATGAGAGGTGAGTATTGGATTTACTGGGGGGGGGTTAGGGGTGTTAATGATTCTGTAAATTCAGAATCATGTACAAACAGCTATAAGAAGGTGCTAAGTTTTGGCTCTCCGCATTCCGACAGCAATTTGTGCTAACACTTTTTAATACCTTACTTATTGAAGCGCTAATGGACGGTTGAGCTCCCCATGTTAGGATGCGCAAAGTACAGTAAGCATGCAGAAGCTCACGTAAAAAATGATGCACAAACAGATTACTAACGGGTCATCAGGAATCTTGGCACTAACCTTAGTGCCAACTATAGAATAGAGTCCATCAATTTGTTAACATTTGCAAAGTATTAAATCATTGGAGATATAATTTTCTGAATATAAATATGAAATTCTGTCACCTTTAATTGCTATGTATGAATTATATTAAAAGGATACTGTAATAAAAAAATCCGGCCCTTTTTGCCCTTCTATACTTAGGCAGATGCTGTTGACAGCATCTGCCCAGTTATTTTTTCCTATTTGTTTTGCAGACAATACTTAACTGTTCTCCCTTGGCACAGGCTGCTCCTCCCCAACATATCAGGGGCTTCCAAATGCAGAAGTCCTTGAAGCGATCCACTGCAATTTGCGCACCTAGGCAAATTGCATAGAACACACCAGTTGTGCATCCCTCAGCACTTGCGTACCTTGCGTTCACAAGTTTCGTAGCACCTATGCAGAACAATGGATCGAAGTTGAATGCGCAGAATTGATCGATTGGCTGCATCTCTCAGAACGCTATAGTGGGCATTCTGAGAGAGGGTGACACCAGCATGCAGAGCGTGTTGCCCACATTACATTCCTGACACTACCCCATTAGTAATCCATTAAAGTATCTTTTATTTACGCTAGATTCCGCGAGCTTACTGTACTTTGAGCAACCTAAACCTGACATGGGGAGCGGAAATGTCTATTAGCATTTCAATAAGTAAGGTATTAGAAAATGCTAGTGCAAATTAACGTTGGGATGCAAAGAGCCAAAAGCTGGCACCTTCTAAAAGCTGGTGCTACATGATTCTGCACTTGCAGAATCATGTTACACCCCCTAACCCCCCCATTAAATCCGATACCTCGCATACCATGGCGAGAACGGTAGCCAGATCCGCCGCTTCTTCTGGCCGTGAGGAGAGTGAGACTGGGAACAAATAGTTCCCAGTCTCCCTCTGCAATCACTCCACTGCGCAATCTCAATAGATCACGCAGGGCTCGTGGGCTGGAAGCGCAACCCTCCATGGAGTCCTACGGACTCCAGGAGGTGATACTCGCGGTGGTGCAGGAGCGCTACCACGAGTATCCCATCGATTAGTGATGCATTCCAGGGAAAGGTGCTGAGACAGCACCTGCCCCGGAATATCGCGGTAACATGGGGGACATTACAGGGAAATCTGTAGGTGCAGATTTTCCCCGTTAGCGTCCCCATGTTAGCACGAACAATGTTAATATTCCTATTTTATGGAAATATCACTATTACGTTGTTGATTATTAAATGCCAATTAGTATGTAGAAATGTTTTCTCAGTTTCTCAATATTAGCAGTCTAAAGTAATATTTAAGCTTATAGTTTTCATTTGCAAGCGTCCTTTAAGTTATTTCAAATAAGAATAATAAAAATAACATCTTATCATTATTGTTTGGGGTACATGTCACAATGAAAGTGGAAAAATCCTACATGTAAAACACGTTTTGCTTATTAATCCATATGTATGAATTTGCTCAATAATTCTGTGCCCTGCCATGTATGACCTTAAGTGGTTTTTTTTGATGAATAACTCACAATACCCAGATTTGGTCTCTGCATATAACACTTACCATGATGTCTGCGGGCTCAGAGTTTCATACTACCACTGGAGATTTTCACACATACCTGCCGAAACAAAATTATAGGATTCCAATTGAAATTCATAGGTTTCAATCTTAGTAGATGTGTATTTGACATTCAATTTATATCCACTGACTTTCTCTTATTTTTAAGTATGTTCAGTCATTGAGTAATCAATAATTAACTGAGTGTTCTTGCATTAATGAAACATTTGTGTTGTCCCAACATGTTTCCACACGAGTCTATGAAATTACAAAACAATTGTTACATTAACCGTTCGAAATCTCTTTCCAACTACTAGATGGTTTGTCATAATTTGTGTTATGTTATCACACTTTGCAAAATCAGTGGTCGTTTTTGACTCTGTATATGTCCATCACATCATACACTGAGCTGTATGTTTCACAAAGTTAAAAGAAGTGTATCAATTAATGTAAAATAAACAGTACATATCACATTTAAAAATCGAAGATTTTTTTTAAAGTCTGTGGCCCCTATTACATTCCTCGCGCATTTTCGTTTGCGCGCACAAATGCGCATTTGCGCGATTGGCAAAACCCTTTGTGCAGAACGTCGTATTATAACGTTCGCGCAAACGATGCGCGTTATCGTTTAACGCGGATGGACCTGCGCGAGCGTGATGAACTGTGCGCGTCCTATACTTAACATTGTGAATGCAAATTCGTTCGTGCGCTGGTACGCGGATGGTATTACAATCGATGCGCATCTTTTTACGAACGGCGTTTGCGCGCATAATTTTAACGACTTTGAAAAGCTGGTGGTAACTGCAAATCGGAACGTTCTGGCCGAACCCAAATACACCAGCCCGAAAAAAAAAAAAAATACAGCACAGTATAGTTACACATTCTACACATACCCAAACAATAAAATTGTGAATTCGTGTGTGTTTTTTTTATTGCTGCAGTATATATACTCAGATTTACTTAGACAGGCGCAAAAACTTAAGTGAGTCAATTAAGGTAAATTGATGTCAATTAAGGTTCTTAATTCTAATTGGTTGAATCCTGCGAAAAAAACAGTCCGCACACTGATTTCCGTGCGCTACGTTACTGCGCGCATATTACTCTTTGTTTTGCACGTTGTTTTTACGAACGTTATTTTCGGACGGATGAGAAAATGCGTTCGGATCGGAATACCACCGTTAAGTTTCACGCGATAACGCCGGACAATGCGCGCACAAAAAATTGCGCAGTGTGACCGAAATTGCGCGAAGAATGTAATAGGGGCCCGTTTTTTTTTAAATTGACATTTCTTTTGACTTTTGGAAGGTGTGGAAGCCTAGACATTCAGTAAACCCGGTAAGTCTTTCGAGCAGAAAATTACGTATGTGTACACCTAAAAGAAGAAGTTTTGTCCCTTTTGCACCTATGTGCGCCAAGCTAGCTTCAGAGACGAAACAAGCTTGAGAGCAGCAGAGGAATGAGGCTGATGAGAGAGATGAGCCAGAGCACAATGGGATGGAGTAATTGGGCGGAGGTGCAATGGGAGAAGAAAGGGATTATTATTATTTTCATTATCGCTTTGTATTTATATAGTGCGTCATATTCCTTAGCACTTTACGATTGGGGAAAGCAAACAAAGGATGTGTCAGTACAGAAGGAACAGAGGGTCCTGTCTGCGGGAAAACAATGTGTCAATTGCAGCACTTTTTACGAATGCTGTAAGGGACCAGAGAAAGAAGGGAGCAAGGGGAGTGAAAAGAGTGACGAGGAAAAGAGCATCAAAGACCTATAAAGCAAAATCTAACATGTCATGTGGTCAGTATGGAAGAGAAGTACAAGCTCCTGGAGGAGAGTGTATAAAACAAGGTGCAGGACAGTACGGATGAGAAGCGAGGAGTGTAGGATGGATGGCAGAGAGTGATTCTTGAGTGCAGTAAGGGCTTAGTTTATGGGAGGTTCTTGAAAATCTCAGACATCTCAGTCTCCAGCCCCCTAGATGTTGATGAATTTTCAGAATTCTTTAAATGTAATACATAGCCAGTGAATCATGGGAGTTGTAGTTCAGAAATATCTGTGGGTCAGAGTTTGACATCTCTGCTTGAAACTATAATAAATCTTGGTAGAAATCACCCCATGTAAAAAATATTTTATGATCCTGTTCTAAATTATATTTTTATCGCTATAAAAGCCCCAAATAACTGCACTCATTGGGCCATATTACATACTTGGTGCTAACTTAGCCAGAGCAGTTGTAAACTTAAAACCTCCATAGGCTATAATGGCTCTGGGAAGTTTACAACAGCTCTGGTTAAGTTAGCACCAACTATGTAATATGGCCCATAAAGTGTGGAGAAATCAGGGATTTGGCACTGCCTTTCGTGAAATTTCCAAATATGCAATTGTCTCTCTTTGACGATTGAAATGTTGGCAGGTATGGGAGCAAGATGGGGCAGTGGCACACCTTAACATTAATTTTCGAGGGGAGCTGACTTCCGGCGGGTACAGTCGCACACTGCGGAGCTCTCTGACTAGATCTTTAAAGTTCGTGATTATCTGCGACTGACCCACGGGTAACTTACATCCCAGGCGCACAGAACCCTGCTGACCCGGCACCCTTTTCCCGGACGGAAGATTAGGGGCCGTTTGGTGGAAATTGGGAGGATTTTGTGAACTGCGGCCTATACCTGGCGGCCATATCTGAAGCGCTTCTCCAGTACCACGTGGTGTCCCATTCGGCGGCGTTTTCTGACTATCCCCATACCCATGGGTAGGAAGTCAGGCAAACCCCAGTTACCGGATGGCCCCCGGCAGAGAGACATCCGGGATTCACTGGGGGACCCCCGACGGAGGCGGCAAGATTCCCCGCAGACTTACATATCTCCAACGGCCAGTTCTTCAGAAGGTGAGGACCCTTATTGGTCGGAGGCCTCGGTGGCAGCAAGGGGGACGCCCCGGAAAATGGAGATGGCGAAATGGGTAACGGATGCCCCCAATGCTCCCAAGCTGACAGTGACACGCAGGCTCAAGGAGACGCCCGGGCCTCTGGTGATGCGACGACGGTACTATCGGTTGCACATAGAGTACCGGAGGACACCGGCCTTATGCCCCTCACGGAGGGTGCCATCCGACGCCTGTTGGGAGAAACGCTAGAGGAGATGCGAACGATTTGGCAAAAGGACTTTGCGTCTCTGTCATCGGAAATGGTATCTGTTAAGGGACGGCTGACTGCGGTGGAAACGAGAGTGGAGGAGACCGAGGCGTCGCATGCACACCTAGCACCGCAACTGGAATCTCTCAAAGCACAGGTATCATTACTTACTGGTGCGGTGGAAGCTGCGGAGACCCGTCACCGACGGAAAAACGTGCGAATTCGGGGGATCCCGGAAACGGTCGCGCGCTGACGCCTTGCTGTCATTTGTCAATGGGTTTGCATTGCATGTTCTAAGGTCGCCGACTGGGACTCTTATCTTCAGACATGCCATTCGCCTGCGGAAAGCGGCAACTGCCCCTGCGGACTCCCCGCGTGACGTGCTCGCCGTTGCCTCGGAGGAAGCAGACAAGCGTCGTCTAATGTCGTCCCCGGCTGCCCGGGCATCGATACCTTTTGAGGGCCTCTCTTTGGTGCTATTCAACGACCTGCCTTTCATGACGCTGATTGCCCGGCGGCAATTCCGCGAGATAACTGCTTCTTTGAGGGGCGCTGGGGTGCGCTATCGCTGGGGGGTGGCGGGTACATTATACGTTTGCCACGACAACTTGTCTCACTTGGTGTCCTCCCGGATGATGCCTGGCGCCTGTTGAGTTCTCTGGGCCTTTCTTCTGCCCCGGGCCTCTGACCCTGACTCACAGGGCCCCTCCACTGTTTCGATGGACACGGGTTAGTCCCTGGAACCTGAGTTTTTCCCTTCCACTCCTGGAATGTTTGATTATATTGTACCATTGACTGTACTGATTATATTGATACTACTGTACCCCCCCCCCCCCCACTCTCAGCTAATTTTCTCGGTGATAACATTAATTTTCAAGGTCCATGAATCCATGAAGCATTTTATCCAGCACTGGTCAAAATCTAAGACTAAATATACTGGTTGGAGCAAACATCTTATGTGTCAGGACCAAGGCCTAGTTTACTAAAGACACAGCACCAGTGGCGTCGTAACGTGGGGGCGGGGGGTGCGGCCCGCACCAGGTGACACCCGCCTTTAGGGTGACACCCAGTGGGGTATCTAGTGGGACCCGCCGCCCCATGTTCCGAAAAAACCCCGCAGCCAAGCGTTCACGCGCAGCTATTACTGTCTGCGCTGGGAGGAAGTGATATAACGTCACTTCCCCCAAGCACTCCGTCTCCACCACGCAGATGCCGTGGGAGAGGTGGCGCGATGTGGCTGATCCTTCCGTGCTCACCCTGACAGCCCTGTCGCCTCACACGCCTGAGCTTGCAGAGGAGGAGCTGGGCTATGACCGTGGAGCAAGCAGCAACCCTCCCAGATGGTAAGCAGCGGCACCCCTTCCCCCGGGAGCTCCGGGGAATGTCACATACACCCGACCATTCCCTGCCTCCTGTCCTCGTTACCCGCCAGGCCCGGTCCCTCTCTGCCCATCATCGGAAGGAGTATGCTGGGAGTCCCTGGGCCCCCCCTTCCCCGCTGGCCGCTTGCTCTACTTGAGCCCCCCCCCTGTCTCCAAAAACTGACAGGGGGGTTGAACAAAAAGAGTGGGGGTTTGAAAGAATCAGGAGAGAGTGGGGGGGGTTGGAATTTAATATGGAGAGGGTGGGGGGCTTTGAATTTAATATGGAGAGGGTGGGGGGCTTTGAATTTAATATGGAGAGGGTGGGGGGCTTTGAATTTAATATGGAGAGGGTGGGGTTGGAATGAAATGGAGAGGGTGGGGAAGTTGGAATTAATAAGGAGGGTGGGGGTTGTAATGAAACGAAGAGGGTGGGGGGTTGGAATTTAATAAGGAGAGGTGGGGGTTGGAATGAAATGAGAGAGTGGGGGTGAGATGAAAAGAGGGGTCCGTTTGGAATGAAAAAGATCTAGTCTCCCAATTACATGGATACTTTACCTGGATTTATCTTTTGTTTAGGATAGCCCCAGTATATCCATGAGAGGAGCTGGGGCAGTATATCCATGAGAGGAGCTGGGGCAGTATATCCATGAGAGGAGCTGGGCAGTATATCCATGAGAGGAGCTGGGGCAGTATATCCATGAGAGGAGCTGGGGCAGTATATCCATGAGAGGAGCTGGGGCAGTATATCCATGAGAGGAGCTGGGGCAGTATATCCATGTGTGCTGGGGGCAGTATCCATGAGAGCTGGGGCAATATCCATGTGTGAGCTGGTCTGGGCAGTATATCCATGTGTGAGCTGAGGCCGCAATAATTCCATATGTGAGCTGAGGCGCAATATATATCCATGGGTGAGCTGCTGGGGGCAATATATAACTGTGAACTGGGGCAATATATCCATATGTGAGCTGGGGACAATATATATCCAGAGCTGCTGGGGGCAATATTATCCATGTGTGCTTTCACTGCCTTCGAACAGGCATCGTACTTGCTGGCAGTTGAAAAAAGTTCTGTGAGCATATGAGAGAGCTCCACAGCAATAAACCTCACAGTAATGTGCGCTGTTGTATGAGCATTCAGTGTTATATGGGGTACTGATTTTGGAGTAAGAGTAGTTAAAAAAAAAAAATCTTTAAAACTTGGGGGGGGGGTGAACCATAAGTTACCGCACGGGTGACACCAACCCTAGTGACGCCACTGCACAGCACGTTCTTCAACTCAGCAGTGACCCATTGAATACTGGAAATCATACAATGCATCAAAGCTAATTTGCAGAATAAACTTAGTATACATTTCATTGCTGACGAGTAGCTTTTTAAGGAAAAAATTCTGAATACATTTTGGCACTTGTCAGATAAATCCTCCAGCTATAGTATTTTCTCTTTATTATCACTTTGATGACTCACATGACATCTATAAAGCCAGTGCTTGAATGGAAAGAAATGACTCATATGGTGAAACCATTTAAACCTCATATTTACCAAGTACTTAGTGTACGTGACCATCACACGTGGTGCAATGTACCTTGAGAAATGGTGAAAAGCCAACAGGTATCATCATTTATGCCCATTTTTATCTTGTAATAATCTCGACCCTCTGTCAATCAATATTTTCCCCATGAAGTTCACATGCATCATTCAGATGTTTTCGTCTTACAGCTGTCTACAAACCATGTAGTGTCGCCAGTGCATTCCTGCGATTTAACATTTACTCTGTTGGTGATAATATCTCCAGAAACACCTCAGCTTTAGGACATTTCTGGTTTTTAGCTTCATATTTAATGCACACAGAAACCGGCTCAACCAGTACAGACAAAAATGTCAGCGTTCGACATTCCTGCAGTATTTTAAACTGTAAGGAATATTATGCAAATACATCATGTCTCTTACAACAAACGGCAGCAACAAAGCCTGTTCCTATTTATTTATCCTTAGTCACATCATATTTCGTTTTCTGTTCGCGTCAAATGGATCCAAAGAAGTAAAAGTCTAGTAATTATAACCCTAAATTATTATTTTTGTGTTTGCTCCTCCGAGTTCATTGGAACATGGCGCAGAACAAGATAAAAGGCAACATGCCATAAGGGAAACGTAACAGGAGGTACAAAAGTAACATACAGTCTACATAGATCTACACATGTACTGGAAGGAAAAAAAATATTTCTTGGGGGAGTATACATCCTAGTTAGATATTTGAGAAAATAAATGTTTAGGGTGAATGAGTGAACAAGGAATAACAGGGTGTAAGAGGTTTTTTGTGTTTATATGAGGTTTGTTGAGGTAAAGGTAAGATGGCGTAGACATTGACGACATACGGTACTTAACCCCCTTCACACCCAAAATCAAGTTCTCGATTTTGCATTGTAATGCAGTGTGTCCCCTATGGAGAAACAAAATTCTTTGTTTTATGGCTCTCCAAGCACCCTGGAGGGACATAAAACCAGCTGCAAATAGCAGCCCTAAACCACACTGTAACAAAAAGTTCAAATAGATTACTGCTGCATTCCAGCTGCCTGGGAGAGAGCAGAATACAGGGAGAGCTCTGGGGTCACTCACTGCTGTACAGGGATACGATTCAGGGGGTTATAATGACAAAAAATCCCTGTATAGTACAGATACAAGGTGTTACTGTAATCTCCATATACAGGCATTATGTCACATACAGATAATATTTTTATATTCTATTGGTAATTTTTGGAAGCTGCACTGCTAATAATGCTAATAATCTCATTATGATCACTACAAATACCCATAAATAGGAGATCTGGACATTATTATTTATCTTTATCACAGTTACTGTATCTAACACAAAGATCTTTTCTGCCTGTATGATAATAATACAGACCCCGTTTGAAATTGTGTAAGATAAAGGACACCATCTAGAACTCTGAATCTTATATTTCATCAAAACTTCTGTAAAGGCTAAACAAATACATGAAAATTTTAAAATGACCAAATAAACATTATTTAAATATTTTATCTAGTTCAGAATAACAATTTCTGTGAAAAACATCTATTTACCCTATATTTAATTGTGAACTTCACATCCCATATTTCAAATAAATGTGATAACATTTCATTCAACAAAAATTGCTTGGTAGTGAAGGGGTTATGTATGGTTTGAGAAAGGAATTTTTCACTTTAGATGTACTGTAGCTGGAGGCCAAGGGAATTGACAAAGTGGGATGAATAAGCAACGTTTATATATATTAAATGTGAGTGTTAAACCAAGTAAACTGATGTGCAGGTATGTGCATTATCTGTCAATACAATAATATAAAAAATACAAATATTGCTAAAGCATCTATTTAAAGATATGATAGAAACATTTAAATACGTAAAGGGAATCCACAAGGTAGAGTAAGTGAGTTTATTTAAATGGAAACAAAGTAGCAAAACAAGAGGACATAGTCTTAGATTAGAGGGGCAAAGGTTTAACAGTAACATCAGGAAGCATTATTTTACTGAGAGGGTGGTGGATACATGGAACAGTCTTCCAGTTGAAGTGGTAGAGGCCAAAACAGTAATTGAATTTAAGCAGGCATGGGATAGGCATAAGGCCATCCTAAACAAAAGATAAATCCAGGTAAAGTATCCATGTAATTGGGCAGACTAGATGGGCCGAAAGGTTCTTATCTGCCGACATTTTTCTATGTTTCTATCTAGTTGTGAATAAACCAAGTTTTCAAATTCTTAATTACCCCGCTGTACAATAAAGATACACTTTATTCTGTTCCTGCACTTTCAAGTCACCAGTAGGTCTCATAGCCCAATATTCCAGATCCTTACAGTTTATTGCTGTAAACCAGACCAACACTTTTTTCATCAGCTTTGTTTAGGATTAAGGATTGTTGAGTTTTATAGTCAATATGTATTCTAGTAAACTTTTTAATAACTCTAAATGATGCTACATTATATAATAATTGTCATAGGTATCTGATAAATTTTAGCTACAATTGATGGAACAAACAAGTGATCAATGTTTCCTCCAACCATGATAAGCTGTTTAGGTCAGAGGTATATGTTAGTATCTGAAAATACATCTATAGTTACATTTGTGTCTTCTAGATAATACTTTAGTTTTTCTCAAATTCACAAAGGGATTTATGCATTATAAACATGGAAAGACATTAACAAATTTACCTTTTCATCCCATTAGGTATGTATATCTTAAAATTATTAACAATAAATCATTGTTACGTACTACAGCCAAAAACTAAAGTGGCACTCTCCCCAACACAGATCAACAGGGACAAAAAAATAGAAGTAGTTGGTTGCCAACACGATCCAGGGGAGACAACCTCCAGCAACATCTGTACAAAGAAAGGAACAGGCACACTAGGCTTCTGTCCTTGGGCAGCGATATTGGAGATATATCTAGAAACAACCTTTAATTTCTTCGGGAGGCTTTTTCAAGCTTGCATAAGATTTGTGAACAGTGAAACCAGTGCTTCTAGCTATACCGACAATAAATCTACCATAGGATAAAAAGCTGGAGTGCCCGTTCCATACTTTGCATAAATCATCATTACTGAACATATCAAAACAATTGCAAAGTCCAATAACACTAGACATTGCTTTGCCCATGACACAAAGAGCTCATAGTAGATGATCATTCTCATTCTACACAGATTTCTGTGCACACACACATGCCATACAAACTGGAACACATGCACAAAGCTATCATCATGCATATACACTCCCCAGCCACTTTGTTACATCTGTTCCACTGCTTGTTAACACAAATTGCTAATCAGCCAATCACATGGCAGTAACTCAATGCATTTAGGCATCTAAATGTGGTGAAGACGACTTGCTGATGTTCAAATCGTGCATCAGAATGGAGAAGAAAGGGGATTTAAATAACTTTGACCGTGGCCTGGTTGTTGGTACCAGATAGGCTGGGCTGAGTATTTAAAAAAACTGCTGATCTACTGTGATTTTCACGCACAACCATCTCTAGGGTTTATAGGGAATGGTCCGAAAAAGATGAAACATCCAGTATGTGGCAGTTGTGTGGACAAAAATGCCTTGTTGATGTCAGAGACCAGAGGAGAATGGGCAGACTGGTTCGAGATGATAGAAAGACAAATTAACTCAAAAAACCACTCGTTACAACCAAGGTATGCAGAATAACATCTCTGAACTCACAATATGTCGAACCTTGTAGCAGATGGGTTACAGCAGCTTAACCACAACGGGTGCCACTCCTGTCAGCTAAGAACAGGAAACTGAGGCAATAATTCGGACAGACGCAGCAAAATTGACAATAGAAGTCTGGAAAAATGTTGCCTGGTCTGATGTGTCTCAATTTCAGCTGCGACATTCAGATGGTAGAGTCAGAATTTGGCGCAAACTTCATGAAAGCATGGATCCATCCCGCCTTGTATCAACTGTTCACGCTGGTGGAGGTGGTGTAATGTTATGGGGGGATATTTTCTTGGCACACCTTGGTCCCCTTAGTATTAGGGATGTGCGTTTCGGGTTTCGGAATTTTCACGAAATTTCCCGATTCGTGTTTTCGGATGCGGCCGATTTTCCGAAAATTTTTAGATCCGAAAATGTCAGATCCGAAAAGTTTTCCGAGCCGAAACGAAATATTTTCGGAATTTTCGAACGGACTTGAAATGTGTCAAATCGAAATTTATTGCTTTGAAACGAGGAGAACAGACGTTCCGAAAAAACGAAAATTTCCGAAATCACGAAAAGTCGATACAAAAAACGAGCAAAGTGACACGAAAATACGAAAAATGGTCGATATTCCGAAAACATGTACAATTCCGAAAAACGAAAATTTCCGAAATCACGAAAAATCGATACAAAAAACGAGCAAAGTGACACGAAAATACAAAAAATGGTCGATATTCCGAAAAAAAAATGTACCCGAAAAACGAGTCGAACCGAACCGAATCGAAACAGAAAGCAGTCGAAACAAGCCGAATCGAAAAGTTTAAACATCCGAAAAATCGAACCGAATCGAACCGAAAAAAAAATCGGTGCACAAGCCTACTTAGTATCAACTGAGCATTGTTTAAACGGCATGGTCTACCTGAGTATTGTTGATGACCATGTCCATCCCTTTATGACCACATTCTACCCATTTTCTGATGGCTACTTCCAGCAGGATAATGCACCATTCACAAAGCTCAAATCATCTCAAACTGATTTCTTGAACGAGACAATGAGTTCACTGTGCTCCAATGGCCTCCACAGTCACCAGATCTCAATTTAATAGAGCACCTTTGGGATATGGTGGAATGGGAGTTGCGCATCATGGATGAGCAGCTGACAAATCTGCAGCAGCTGCGTGATGCTGTCATGTCAATAAGGATCAAAATCTCTGACACCTTGTTGAATCTATGCCACAAAGAATTAAGGCAGTTCTGAAAGCAAAAGGAGGTCCAACCCAGTACTAGCAAGGTGTACCTAATAAGCAGCAGTGAAGCTGGACAACAATTTACAACAGAAGTCACCATGTGACTTGTAATATTAAGCAGCAGTCAGTGTTTGCATACAGATTAGTTGTTATTAATGGCCTACTGACAGGTGGGCTGATGTAGTAGAGTCTCACTGCTATATATTCGTGGAGACCCAGGTTCGAATCCTGGTCAGAGCACCTCTCCAGTAAGTGCCCTTGGGCAAGACATCTAACGGTACATACTCGCCACCTAGGACGTACTTGAAAACGAGAGAAATCTCAATGTATCCTTCCTGGTAAAATACTTTCTCGAAAAAACAAACAAACTGGGACATAAAAAGGAGAAAAGGTAGCAGGAGAAAAACGATGAAATTTAAGAATTTGTTTATTACATCTCATCAGTGTGGCTTAAATATAATACTGATTAAAATATGAAACAATAATAAAAGTCCAATATAATCATCATTAGTACCTTATGTGGAATTATGGTGCAGAGTCTTTTGACTGATGACCTACTTTTGTGTTGATTCAATTTTATACCTAGACGAGGGTTAATATTTCACTAAAGTTCACTCAATGTTTTGTTTACTATGGTTAGGTTTTACGAGTTATTTTCATTGTTTGTTTTGTTTTAAACTTTTGTTTTATGTCAACTATAAAGCTGTGCGCAGCCCTTATTTTGTCGTGTGCACTTGTTATATTTCTTAAAAACTGTAAATAATCCCAAACGGCTCAATATGAAGTTCTTTATCAAGAAACAAATAAGAAAACCCACTATAATGTAGATGGGGGAACTAAAATGTCAAAAGCAGAGGCAGTTCACCATGTGTGACACCCTTCTGAGTATGCCGAAGGTCAAATAATTCCTTGTGTGTGTGTTTTCTTCTTATAACATTTTAAACCTTTGTTTTTCATGCTGTATTTGTTCATAAGTCTATATTTTTTTTTCTGATTGTGGGATTCTCCTTTATAACCCTTTTTCAACACAGCATATATGAATTATGTAAGTCTTTTTTTCCCAAACTATTTTATGCAAATATTCCTACATACTGTACATTGTTCATAAACTATTTTAAATATATATTTTTTTCCCAATATTGAGAAATCAAAAAAGTAGTATATTTTGACATCAGAAAACATGTCCTGCCCAGAAAATAAGAGACGTCTGTGACAGATTAGATCGGTATATCTATCGCGATATGTACAGTGTATATGTATCTATCTGTGTCTATCTATCTGTATATTTATATATATAACTATGGCTATCCATATCTGCGAAGTGTGAGATGTGGCATTGTCCATCTTCCATAGCCGCCTGGTGAAAGGATATCCCCAGGCTGTTCCCAAATACCAGGGAAATGAGTCTGCTTTGATCTGCATGATAAGGGGGGGGGATTGCCCCAGGTGGTCTAATGGCATTTCCTTGGTCTCCTGCTAGTATCTCACACCTTGGGCACAGGAACAAGGCCCATCGCAGACGGTGCGGCACCAAGTTGTAAGTGGTCATGCCTTTCAAAGAAGCAATCATCTCCTTTGATCACTAGAGGGGGTCTCTGGGAGATGATTGATATCTTTGGGACTAGAATTAATGAAGGAGCGCACTGAGCATGCTCAGGAAGGGGGTAGTCTGGGAAATGTAGTGCCAGGCTCTTCCAGATAGGAGGCTGTCCTGGGAGGGACAAGGCAAACCTATATATTCGGGAGCACGCTATGTGGCTGGTGCTGATCACAGGGGGTTTACTCGATGTGATGATCTGTCTATGCTGTCCATGTTTCAATCGCCAGTCCCCCAGGAGTCACAGTGGTCTGCTTAGCTTATTGGGGTATAAGTAAGGCTCTGTGTTTTAATCTTTTTCTTTTATCTGCTGTGTAATGTGTAATTAATTGATTTATCATACCCATTTTTCTGTAACCAAAATGCACCGTGCTATATAATTTTTTATATCATAAATATATAACCTTTTTAAGTTCTGCTTCTGGCTGATTTGATCCACGCTAACTGAAGAGACTGGATTATTGCTTGTTGATTTAAGCTCGAGTATCTACTAAACTGTGAGTTGCGGTCGCTGGGGCGGTTGGGTAAGCGCGCGGGGGATTGTTGTCCGCGTACTCATTATCTGGGTCTAGGATAGACAGATAGGGAGTTGCTTAACCCTGCATCTCACGCCGGCAGTGCACGTAGTGTTCATGAGAACTGGTGGCAGCGTAGCGAATAGAGTAAGAAAGTGGCTGCAGAGATGAGACTTTTTGCTGCGTTTCCTTACCAAATGGGTGCTCACAATTAACAAAGGAAAAGGGGGAGATGGTGTAGCGATGTCTATGTCCTTTCATGGAATGAGGTCAAAGTCACGTGAATTGTGTTCTTAGCCTTCTCTTCTTTGGTACTCCTCAAAGAAAACACAAGAGATATATCATAGTGCGACCCATCGACATAACACATATGTGTGGATGGAATAGTTTACACTCACATGTAATAGAACCCTCCTGGTTCTGGATAGTATGCCTTAGGGATATTTGTTGGCTTCCCAATGCCCATTCAGACGGGATTCTCTGGATCCAATAGAGGTCCAAGATGGAGTGGATGTTTCCAATGGTAGGAATTTCCCCAAAGAAAAATTGCAGGGAAAACACTTTCAGCTTGTAGTTCTCTCAGAATGCAGTCTGAGTCCCAGGTCTGGACTATGATATATCTCTTGTGTTTTCTTTGAGGAGTACCAAAGAAGAGAAGGCTAAGAACACAATTCACGTGACTTTGACCTCATTCCATGAAAGGACATAGACATTGCTACACCATCTCCCCCTTTTCCTTTGTTATTTGTTGATGGTTGAGAAACAAGGACCATTTGGGTGTATTAGCGATTTCCTAATATCATTTATCAGCGCTACCTATTTTCTTCTGTAGGGTGCTCACAATTATTGCACAAAAGTATACAAAGGATTAATTATTTATTCCTCTTTTTGAAAAAGGGCATTTAGAGGGACATTACCTTAATTAAGTGGTCATGGTGAGCGGAGTGTTCCTGTACACACATTGCTGTCCCTGGCAGCCAAGGCCGTCTTTAATATTGACTGGGCCCATGGCAAACATCTTCTTGGTACCTCCATGCAATTTTGCTCTCCACCCTTACATCCAAAAAACAAACAAACCACTAAATATTTTGTTTTGTGTTTTTGTTTTCTTTTAGAATTTACATGGTCATGTTTAGTATCATTAGAAATGCCAGACTCTGTCCTGTCCAATAACACCTTACTTGACTTTATAGGCTGTAGAGAATGGAAAAACAGGGGGCCGAGGTCCCCAGCTCTCCTTGCTGTGGATTGGCAGCTTGTGTATTAGAGAAATCAATGCGTAATAATCCATAGAACCATCACCTCCACATTTGCTCCTGTCATGGGTAATGAGAACGTGAGTTAGTTGATCAGCATTGTTTGCTTTATAAGTAAAAGCACATAATGCCACTGCCTGAGAACAGAGGGAAAAGAGTGAATTAATTGTTAATTTTTCTACTTTTACACGATACACTGTTATATTTGGTATCATTGGAAAGACCTTTCCAATGAGACCTCACTTGACTCGGTGTTGTAAAGATTAGCATCTCAGGGTTCCAAAGGACCTCCATCGCTCCTCGCATCAGTGCGGCGGTTTAGGCTTTCGATGGAACAATGCGTAATAACACATTATGCCATTGCCTCTACACTTCCTGGTGACAGTGGCGGAAGTACCAGGGTCGCAGCGGTCGCAGTTGCGACCAGGCCCTGGCATTCCGCCACTGGAGGGGGGCCCAGCGCCGCCGCCAGATTCCAGCAAAAAGCGCCGGAATCTGGGAGCAGCGGCGCCGGCTGTTCCCCTCCCTGCGAGCGGCCCGCTGGCTTGCAGCTTGGCCGCTCGCGTGGGATGGGAACTAGCTGACCAGCGCACGAGATTTCGCGAGAACTCGGCTGCGCTGGTCAGGTGGTTTCCGGTGAACGGCCAGGATGCACGCTTTCAGCGGCCGCTCACCACGGAGAGGAACGGCGGCAGCAGAGGAGCCTGAGGTGAGCTGGGGGGCCCTATATACCCATAAGAGCTGGGGGCAAATCTATCCATTAGCTGGGGCAGTATATCCATGAGCTGGGGCAATATATCCATGAGCTGGGGCAGTATATCCATGAGCTGGGGCAGTATATCCATGAGCTGGGGCAGTATATCCATGAGCTGGGGCATATCCATGAGCTGGGGCAGTATATCCATGAGCTGGGGCATTATCCATGTGCTGGGGCAATATATCCATGATTTGGGGGCAAATATATCCATGAGCTGGGGCAGTATCCATGAGCTGGGGCAGTATATCCATGAGCTGGGGGCAGTATATCCATGAGCTGGGGGCAGTATATCCATGAGCTGGGGCAGTATATCCATGAGCTGAGGGCCGTATATCCATGAGCTGGGGCAGTATCCATGAGCTGGGGGCAGTATATCCATGAGCTGGGGCAGTATATCCATGAGCTGGGGCATTATCCATGTGCTGGGGCAATATATCCATGAGCTGGGGGCAAATATATCCATGAGCTGGGGCAGTATCCATGAGCTGGGGCAGTATATCCATGAGCTGGGGCAGTATCCATGAGCTGGGGGCAGTATATCCATGAGCTGGGGCAGTATCCATGAGCTGGGGCAGTATATCCATGAGCTGGGGGCAGTATATCCATGAGCTGGGGCAGTATCCATGAGCTGGGGCAGTATATCCATGAGCTGGGGCAGTATCCATGTGCTGTGGCAGTATATCCATGAGCTGGGGCAATATATCCATGAGCTGGGGCAAATATATCCATGAGCTGGGGGCAAATATATCCATGAGCTGGGGCAATATATCCATGAGCTGGGGCAATATATCCATGAGCTGGGGCAATATATCCATGAGAATATATCCATGAGCTGGGGCAATATATCCATGAGCAGGTGGCAAATATATCCATGAGCTGGGGCAAATATATCCATGAGCTGGGGCAATATATCCATGAGCTGGGGCAAATATATCCATGAGCTGGGGGCAAATATATCCATGAGCTGGGGGAAAATATATCCATGAGCTGGGGCAATATATCCATGAGCTGGGGGCAAATATATCCATGAGCTGGGGCAATATATCCATGAGCTGGGGGCAAATATATCCATGAGCTGGGGCAAATATATCCATGAGCTGGGGGCAAATATATACAGGAGCTGGGGGCAAATTTATACAGGAGCTGGGGGCAAATTTATACAGGAGCTGGGGGCAAAAATATCCATGTGTGGCCTGGGGGCAATATATGTCCATGTGAGCTGGGGGCAACATATATGTCCATGTGAGCTGGGGCAATATATATATCCATGTGAGCTGGGGGCAATATACAGTATATATCCGTGTCAGCTGGGGGCAATACTATCTTTTTTATATTGCAGGGAAAAAAAAGTAAAAATATAGATTTTTTTTGGGGGGTTGGGGGGGCCCTTCATGGATTCTTGCACCGGGGCCCTCAGGTTTCTAGTTACGCCACTGCCTGGTGACATAGGAAATGAGATGGTAAGTTAGTACAGCATCACTGTTTACTTTATAATTGAAAAGTTACCAATTGTGCTGCAATAGAAAAGTTTATTTATTTTTATATAAAACTCGGTCATGTTTGGTGTCATGGGCCATGCTCTGGCCTTTCCAACAATGCCTCACTTCACCCTCTATGTTCTATGGATCTGGAGATATAAAGTTCCAAAAGACCCCTGTATCTCCTCCATAGGGAATTCCCTGCCCAGCTAGGGGGTCCCATTTCTGATGGCATAGCACCCATGTGTGATGATGCCAGTGGGCAGGTTTAGGGCCGCAGACATGGCTAACATCTTGGATGTCATCCCCCTGTTGGAGAAGTGCAGAAACAGCGCCATAGAGGCGCTGAGCCACAGACTAGGCCATAGCTTTTGCAAGCTCAAGGGACAGCTGTCTTGGGCCCTACATCAATGACTGGGCTCGGGGCAGCTGCCCCTTTTTCAACTTGTTAAAGTCGGCCCTGCTGGCAGCTGTGACAGACCACCAAAGCAGAAGACCTTCCCTTCATTGAAAGGCTATCAATTATCTCCTGTTGGATAGCCTTCCAAGGGTTCTCTGATCAGCTTTGCTGAGTTGATGGGTCAATGACTCTCATCCCACTAACACTAAGAGGCATCTGACTGGCTGCATGCGTGATAGTGTTGAATGGGCCAATCAGCACAGCAAAAGCTAAATAATGTTGTTCGTACCGATCCTGTAGAAACCATTAGGGACACCACAGTGTTGGAATAAAGGATTATAAAGAATTCTAAGGATCAATGGTGGCCAGGATGGATTAATACTCTCCACTTTTCTGCAATTCCCTCCCTTCTCACATCTTGTTTTCAGCTTAGATTGTTCCTTTAATAAATGTTCAAAGTGGGAGATCTTAGAAAACATGTATATATACATATATGTACCTTTCCATATGAAATGTGTGTGTGTGTATATAATATATATATACACACACACACCGCTATTTGAATATAATACATAAATAAACACATAATGTGTGTGCTGGTTTAAGGTCTCCAAGGACCTGGAGTTTGTTGAAGAAGATTTTGATAGGCCTTTTGTCACAAGCCATTCATCAAATGTTCCCATGTATTTATCAAAGTGTCTTGACATAAAATAGCAAATGAGGTTGTGGTGTTCTTTCTCAAACTGCATTGCGGCATTCATATAGTATAGTAATTACGTACGTTTACTTTGCATAATTTATGGCGTCAGAGAAGTTCACTGGTCAAAAAAATAATTCATCTAATGGATATACTAATTAATGTATTGAGCAATGTTTGCTCAAGCTACAAGAAATGCTCCCTAAACAGCTATATATTGTTTTAAACTGTGATTTACCATATTTTATGAGAGTACGCTGTGTATGCGTAAAGCGTGGCGTGGTAAAATCATGCTGCGTCTTGTTATAACGCACTGCACAGTAACCTTACTTAATGATATCCTAAAACTAATAACTTTAACCCTAATCCTACCCCTAACGTCTTCTACCACTGGGGGTCAAAAAAAGTGCTTTAACCATATTGTGGAATTATATATCTTGTCTATAACGCCTTCAAACCAACATATCCTCAAAAAATATACTAAAGAGATAAAAGAGTAGGAATATGAAAACAAATAAACATGAATGCACCCACACCTTGCTGCGAGTTTTAAAAGAATTACAGTGATGCCAAGCCCAAGTACAAACCTTGCGAAGGAAAAACCCCAAGCTATGGCCAGGAGCAACTCTGTGCATAGTTATGTTATTACTAAAGACATAAAATATGCAGTGATAGAGTGCTGAGCAATAGTAGTTGAAAGCTTAAAGCAACATAGAGCCCCAGGCAAAGTACCAAATTAGATGCCCCTCCAGTCCCCACCCGTACACACCTACAGCCAGGAGAGGAAACCATGGCATACATAGTACATTGCCGGTGTTAGTTTAACTTCAACCATTTCCTACTTTGATACATTATTTATTTATAAAGTATTTTATCAGGAAGGACACATACAGGGTTATTCAGAGAGCGTGAAAAGCAGGAGAATGACTGGAGAATAACTGGAGAATGAAAAATTCTAGGTCAAAATAGCCGATTTGGAAAGTGAGATGAAAGGGAGAATTTTTCTGGGTTGTCTATTTTGACCTAGAATTTTTCATTCTCCAGTCATTCTTCAGTCATTCTCCAGTCATTCTCCTGCTTTTCACGCTCTCTGAATAACCCTGATTGAGATTTCGCTCTTACACATAAACTTATGTTAAAACCTTCGCAAGAATGCCAATTAACAAACATTTGATAGCTCTCGAATTTTCCATACATAATCATACAGTGACACGCTGCAGAAAAAAGGAAAGCAGAGATAAAAGAGAAAATACAGAGAGTAATGAAATATAAAGAGCTGTTAATCACTACCAACACTTCATTCACAAGAAACCAACCCTTACTATGCCAATTAGTATACAGAGGAGGAAGAGCAGGCTCATGGGGATGTCCAGTGACATAAGTTAATTAAATTGTTAAACCTAAGCATTATGTTGAATCCATACATCTTAACTTAGCATGCATATATTATAATATAATACTGTCTCCGCATATGTTGGTCTTCCGCGCAGGCAAACACACACACATCTGAGGTTACTCACACAACAGTACGCACATACAGCCTGTTATATTTTTCCACGCCGATGCCCCACACAGGGCCGGCCTTTGGGGTGTGCAAGCTGTGCGACTGCACAGGGCGCCATGGCAACGGGGCACCCGGTGCCGAAAAACACAGCTCGCATTCCCCATCTATTTCGGACCAAAACTGCCCCCACCTGAACTACCATCTGTGCAGGCACGTATCCATATATAAGAAAGTTGGTCCTGGGCAGTGCCTGTGCACATGGGCACGGGGCTCTGTAAGCTTCTGTACAACCATTCGATCACTAGGTGGGGGTGGGTCTGGTGACCCTGGGTTATATCAGTGATCCAAGCAGGTCTCAGGCGAATGCCCAATGTATGCGCAGTGACTCGCAGGTCCTTTATTCTGAGTAGTAGCATAGTAAAGCTAAATTTGCAGCATGAAATAAACAAATATACAATATAAAGAAGCCAGTATACCTGACTGCAGGGGGCACTCCGATTATAGGGAAATGTTGGATATTACCTGGTATCCCTGGGTTACTTTGCTTACTGTTGTTTTATTTAATATCTATATAAAACATTTTATTTTATCGTATTTGCCAATCTGTGGTCTGGTGGATTAAGAATGGGAGGTCTTTTTTTTTTTGATACTTTCATTTGTTTATTTCAAATCAATCTGGACACAATAAAATGTTTTCTTCTTTAAAAAAAAAAATGGGAGGTATTAAATGGTTGGAGGTATTGGATAAAGGGGTGTGGCCTTGGTAAGGGGTGTGGCTACTATGGTGCGCTGTGAAGATTTCTCGCACAGGGCGCCCAGAGGCCTAAGGCCAGCCCTGCGCCACACATATCTATCCTGTAATGTGAAGAGTAGCATTGCAGAGAATAATGAAGGAAGACATAAGGAACACGAAAGAAGGGACAGTATGAAGGAGCGAATGATTGAAAACCAAGGTTAGAACTTTATAATTTTCAAGTTGGTGACTGCACGTGCCCTGTAGATGTGGAAGACATCAGGGTACAGATAACTGATGAGTAGAATTCATGAGCACAATAACAAATCATGATGCCCATGATTCTACACTTGAAAGGGAGGGGTGCTTAGCACAGTGTACAAAAGTAATAATAAAGATATGAAGCAAAGTAAAGAAGGTTTCTTTGACCCAATTATAAATCCACTATCGTCCAGCTGTATATTACTTCAGAAGAAGAGGAAAGGTCGTTTTGTAAAGATTTCCCTTAGTAATCATCATTACTCAATTTGCCTCCTAACATACAGGGTTATTCAAAGAGATCCGAATTGGGGCCGAAAGGTAACCGAACGCTGAAATTCAGCGTTCGGTTACCTTTCGCGGCCATTTGGCTATCCAGAGAGCAGGCAATTTGCCAAATTCTGGCGAATTGCCTACGGTGCCTGTTCGGTGCCTGTTCGAGGGCAGTGAATCCCCATAGAGAAGCAATGCTTTGTCTATTCAGAGAACAAAAACCAGCAGTGAAAAATTGCCGAAATGCCCTGCCATTCGGTGGTTTAATTCGGCAGGTTTATTCAGGCGAATCCCATTGGCTTCAATGTTAAAAATATTCCCGTTTTAATTCAATATCTAATAAACCATGATTATAATATTCTGCAGCAAAAAGTCTCTTTATTTATAGATTTTTAGTGATATTTTAAGCATTGTTCTGGATTTTTTAAATAAAAGTTTTTTGCCGATTTTCTTTTTTTATTTTTCGTTAAACGTTTTTACATTTTTCTGTAACAGCCCTTTTTATTATCATTCATTGGATCTCATATGTAAATTTCAGACATTTTTGTTCTGTAGTTTCTTTGCAAACAGCGTTTCACTTTTTCACTCCATTCGTATGCGGTGTCAAGTTTTGCCGGCGGCTGCTCTGTGCTGTGATCGGCGGATGATCGGGTTTCTCCGTCGTGTTCGGCAGAGTTAATCCAGATGTTTTTGCGGGTTTTCGGCGTGCATTTGCCGGGTTTTGCGGTGAGTGTTCGGCAGGTTTGCGGCGGCTTTTCCCTGCAATTCGACAGCCCTGCGGTGCTTGCTGAATACACCACAGGGTTGCCGAAATGGGATTACCGAATCGCACCGAATTGAAGAGAATGAAAAGTCACCGAACATGCGGTGACTTTTCGATTCTCTTTGAATAATCCTGTATGTGTGTATTTCTGCATTGTCCTGAAAATTATGGCTATTAATCATAAACCGCATCCAATTTACAAGATCCTCAAATGATATTATTAGATATTAAAGCTCATTAAGAGATTAGCATTCATATCACATTTTATTTTCAGAATGAGTATTAATAGACTGTATTAATCCCACGGATTTGGATTGGGCAATGCAAGGTATTGCGATGGTTTGCCTACCCACCAAACTGGCTTCCTGCCTTGACAGCATTCTTGTGTTTCTAGCTGCAATCCTTTTATTCCACCTGTCAGTCTCAGCATTCACCACCCAGATCTTCATATAGCACGCAAACGTCAAACCATTATCACTGCATATATCAAATATCTTACTGGTGAACGCGATCATCAATTCTTCTAGTCCAGTTTCTAATCAGTCATTGGTATAAATCATTATCAATCTGAGGATTGTTCGTATACTTTGCCACCCCTGCCTGCTTTCCATATATTTCTGTCTAAACTTATATTTCTAAAAAGACAGACGAGAGGGCACTCACAAGACGTGGATCGAGAACACGTTACTCTATGCTCCAGTGAGGCAACCTCCTCAACACGTAGCAGATAGAATGATCTGGTACTCATATTGCTGTTTTACACAAAGCAAGTGGTTGCAATGTTTCAGCCCATAGAAGGGCTTTTGTCATAATTTTCTGGATGTCTGGGTTAATGATCGATTTTCTCTTCTACAGTAAGTCTATGTGGTACAACATGTCATACCAGGCCACAATGCTGGAGTATTTACAGATAGATCAGGGTCTAATTAACCAGCACCCTTTGCTACAGTGCAACGATTTCCAACTTTGCTCCCTCCAAATTTTGCTGAACCTGAACTCCCATGAATGTCTGGCCATCTACTGCATCCGAACATTTCTGGGATAAGACTATCAACATCCGGGAGGCCATAGTCTGAGATCTCTCATATAGTGGTGGGACTATCATGGTCAGTATGTCCAATTTTCAGTGCTCTCTCACCCGAAAATTGGCATTGACAGACCAAGAACATTCAATTCCATGATGTGCCAGCAGGGTATCTTTGTTAGTGGCTCATCATGGAGTCAGCACTGGTCCATATGCGATGTCACGCTTAGTAAGTAAATATCTCCTGTTGGAGACTCTACTGTATTGCCTGTGAGAAATGGAGGCCATATTTAAAGACCTTAATTCAATTCTATTTGGCTAGAAGCACTGCTACATACAGTATATCTGTAAAATCTTCTTCACTATTCTTTCAGTCTTTCTACCTGGATCGTTATGTGGGTCTCACGTGCCATATGAGGCAGTTATTATTGATGATACTGAAGTAATGCAGCATCATCGGCCCCTGCCTTTGGGGAGGTATAGCCCTCCATTAATACTTTGCACATTATAACTCAGTAATTCACAGTTTAGTAATTATTTTATTTATGTTTTTTTGTTTTCTTTCCTCTTAATCTGTGTTTGCACATAATGATAAGTGAAGATTTTCAAATGTCATGCATTAAAATCGATCCACACCCATCATTATGTGTTTCATGGAGTAATTTCCCAGGTGAGGTGATCTACTGCTGCGATGGACAACTACTATGATTCTCAGTCGGACACGATCAATACGATCAATACGAACCTGCTCCAGTGAGCTTGCAGTCCAAGAAGAGTAGGATGACACACATAGGTAAGTATGAATGTAATACAATGCACGGGGGTCTGTCTGGGAGATTGATCAGGAAAGGGACGATGGGGGATTATGGAGTGAGCTGACAGGCCTCTCTAAACGAATGCATTTTTAGAGACAACTTGAAAGACTGGACAGTGGGTGGGCGTATGTTGTTGTGTGGGAGATAGGGGGCAGCTCGAGAGGTCCTGAAGGCAAGATACACAATATTCCCACAATCTTTAACAGCGCCTGGTTGTATCGTGCAAGTAAAACAAGGAGAATGCTGGGATTGCTACTTTGCTGATCTCTCATCCAAATACTAATTCTCTAGACCCTATCATTGAGGAAAGCATTTGATGCTGTAAACTCCAAATGTCATCAATCTAAGCAGAGTCAAGCCTGGGTGAGAATGAAGGAAGTTCTAGTGCATAAAATTTGGCGTTCCAAAAGTTATTGATCTGCAAAACTATCCCAAAATCATTGACTTCCACCCCTAAATCCAATAACTCCTTACTCCCACTAATGTTACTTTCTAATCCTGACTACAATAAATCGGTACAACCTTTTAAAAACAACTCATCATTTTGATGCACAAAGTTCCTTTAATGTGCAATTAACAGGACGTCTTTGGATTTAGAATCTCACGACTGTACATCAAGCCTCATGCCGCTCATAGAAGAAAATCATGGAGAAATCCTTGTGAGATGGTACAGCAGTAGCAAGAATAATTATAATCCATGTGCCAGAGCGTGACTCACTCCAATTCTTTAACGTTCTAAAAATATGACATGCTCCACCTAAACTCTAATTACATTTATTTATAAAAAGCCATCATATTCTGCAACACCGTACAATGGGTGGGACAAAAACATAAAATCAATGAGAATGATAGGAAATAAGGAACCTGCTCCAGTGAGCTTGCAGTCCAAGAAGAGTAGGATGACACACATAGGTAAGTATGAATGTAATACAATGCACGGGGGTCTGTCTGGGAGATTGATCAGGAAAGGGACGATGGGGGATTATGGAGTGAGCTGACAGGCCTCTCTAAACAAATGCATTTTTAGAGACAACTTGAAAGACTGGACAGTGGGTGGGCGTATGTTGTTGTGTGGGAGATAGGGGGCAGCTCGAGAGGTCCTGAAGGCAAGATTTGGGAGTGCAGGTACGGGGGAGGATCATTGGAAGAGCGAAGTGCCTGGGATTTAATATAGCTGTTGATAATAAGGGTGGAGATGCAGACAGGGGCAGGTTATGGAGCGTTTTCTACGTGAGGACCAGTCTTTTGAATCCGAAGAGAAATCAGGAGTGTCGGGTATATTACACAAAGGAATATTAAAATGGATGTCTGTAGCCATTTTGTTTTTAAAGACAGTTTTTTTTTCTTTCAATTTCCTCTAAGTTTAGAAATGAACGAGATTTTTTTTACAGAGTTCATTCCTGGGTGAAGTCTTTTATATTTTTTTTTAAGAAGTGCCAGACATGAAGGAACCTAGAATGTTTTTGTGTGATAAGGCTAGAGTTAAGTGCTAAGACGTCTCATAATTAAATTTATTGGTCTGTCTTAAGTTTTTAAAACAAAAGATATTTTGTCTTTTGGGTATAGGAATAAGAGTTAATATTCTATAATATAGATTTATATTCACAAAATATATGTTTATAATCAAGGTATATTTTATTATATTTACAGTAGGAAATATATACTCCAATAAATATTGTAGAAAGTATATAATTGGTAAATAATAAAAATTACTAAAGAATAGATTCTGTTGAGTTAACCAGAAAATAATTCAGTTGATAGGACTCTGAGTAACCAAAAGGGAGTGAGGATATAAATCAGAGATGATAGGTAGAGACAGTGTCTATACACTGGGAGAAGAGAAGGTCTTTGTGTAGATTGATCTTTTGACCCGAGATAAGAATATTAAAAAGAAATGGTGGAATTAATTAAGAAGTGCAATACTGCCCTCTAGAGGATAGTAAATATTAGAATAATATTGCCAGTGACGTCAAATTGGCTATAATAAGCGGCAATGTTGGTTGCAAATCAGTCCGAGATTCCAGCATTCAGACTCACACTCTAATGCATTACACATGACCCTCTGAGAGTCCAAGATTCCAACACTCAGACTCACACCGCAATGCATTCAGATGTCCAGTACACATAGCAGATCCCAGGACATGAGGCAATCAAGATTCTCACCAAATCTCTTACTCTCCCCAAATCTCTAACTCACATGCATTGATTATCTGATATCGATAATCTTCACACATTCCAAATTATTACATCAGGAATTCCAAGGCAGACTTATCAACATCCAAATTGGACAGGTAATGTATGAAATTAAGGAATTTATGTAAATATATATATTTGTAGATATTCTTGCAACGTAGACTGAGACTTCTCAGATACGGTTAGATCCAAATTCTAAGTATTTTCTATTCTGCAGATAGAAATATGAAGAAGTGGATATAAGGATTTATTCCTAAAAGAAATGTTGTAAGATTGATACCAATATATATATTGAATTTGGAAATTACTGTGATTAAAATTAATAAGCAAGGAATTATATAACTACAAAATAAAAAGCAAAAGATTAGAAGTTTAATTCTCGAGATTAGGGGAGGATTCACTAAATAAGTTTTTATTACTTATTAACCCTTTCGCTGCTGAGGCTTTTCCCGCCCCTATGCTGAGGTCATTTTTACCTGTTTTGCGCATCATGTTTAAACGTGTTTTGAAGGCTTATTTTAGTATATGACCCAGACATATTATATATCGTTCTTTCCGTCAGACTCGGTAGATTCATAATATGTCATTATTATATGTATACGTTATGTCATGTCTGTATATTATAACAAAAAATGCAATAAAATATGTATTTTCAATAATTTACAATGTGTAAAGTGTTTTTTTCCACATTTTTAACATGCGAGCAATTGCGGTTATATTTTGTATGGGGTGCGCTTGTTAAAAAAATTAGAGATGGGGTCTCGTTACATTTTTTTTTGGGGAAAATGACACTATTTTTAACAAACGCACCGCATACAAAAATCGTTAGTGCAGCATCATTGTTCACATTATAATTGAAATGGGAACAATATTGCTGCATTAACAAACCCAAAAAAAAAAAAAAAAGTGTTTAATTTTTTTTTTAATTTTTTTTTTTATTTTTTTCTTTTTTTTTTACAAAATTTTTCACTGTAGTTTTGGTATCGTTGGAACGGCATGCTCTGGCCGATCCAACGATACCAAAATTTAACCCCTAACTGCCACGGATCGGGAGATAGGAGTTCATTGGAACTCCCTATCTCCACAGTTGGTGGCAGTTAGGGGTTAAGTCTAGGACTGGCGTCATCGTGCTACGCACGATGACGCCAGTCCTCTGGGGGAGTTCCCGGAGGCTTGGCCGACATCCAAGATGTCGGCCAGCTCCGGGAAAGGATCGCGAACCGGCGCTTTTCAGCGCCGATTCGCGATCCAGCTCCCCAGGGGTTAATGCCAGGCATCATTTGGAAGGGCAGGCTGTGCCCTTCCAAATGATGCCTGGGTTAACCCCTGTGCGCCGCCGATCGGGAGGGAGAGAGGTCCGAAGGACCTCCCCCCCCTCCCTTTCAGGCGCCTCCTCCGCACATGCGGGGGGGCGCCTGAATTAGGTGTCATCGCGCCCCCGCGATGACACCTAATGCTGGCGGCTGCTGGTCCGGATGCGCGGCTGACATCCAGGATGTCAGCCCGCACCGGGGGCCAGCGATCGGCCGGAACCCGGCCGAACGCTGACCCCAATGTGAGGACGCGCTCAGCGCGTCCTCAGCACACCAGCGGGAATGCTGAGGACACGCTGAGCGCGTCCTTAGCATTCAAGTGGTTAAATTAGCTCATCTTTTGTTGATCCATGTAGCATAGAGATATATATATATATATATATCTATAAGAGCTGGCTGGTTAAACATTGTTTGCTGGGAAACGCATGTTGTATTAAGCAGAAATGTTTATTAACCATTTGTGTATTAGTTACTAACTGATAAGGTAAATGATATTAATCATATATGCAGTTACTAACCGGAGATACATATATTGTGAAGCTAGTTTTTATATGTTGATGGATTGTGGTTTATAAATTTTTGTTTATGATATGTAAGAATTCAGAATAATTTCTAAGAAATATAAACGATTGATATTTGTGTCTCGTATGGATTTCTTATGAAATAATAATCCCTGATATATTGGAGGCAACTGCCGAGATAGGTCCAGTAAATCCAATATAGACATCTTGGAGGCTTTGTCGGAGAAGTCCAATATATACAAACGTGTTGTATTCACGTGCAGAGATTATATCCGACAGGACATAGTGTAGAGACTGACAAAGGGGTGAGAGATACGGGATATGTGAAAGATGAGTCCGGCAGAGGCATTCATTATAGACTGTAGGAAGATCTATAAACACAAACCATTATTTTAAACAATTTGCAGGAAATCCCTGTTTGTCCTTTCATCCATTCAATCAAGCAGTTAGACATCCCGTCATCCTTTCATCAAGTCATTCAGTGTATTTTCAGGGTACATGTCTAATTTTTACGATGTGGTAAGACAAACAATAAGTCACATTGCTTTCAGAGATATAACTTAACAACAATATAACTTGATTATTCTCTATTCATCTATATGGTGATTTGAAAAATTTCACACTCACTGCTATTAAAGGGATTTACTGTGCTTTAAAGATGATTAAACTTTGTTTCAAGCACATCTCATGACTCAAGTGGATTTGTTTTATCACCTACAGCAGATTTGTGAATGATTGGTAACTTCAAAGTATCATGTATACTAGCCTGTGGAAAAGCTCAGCGCTAAAGCTAATGGGGGGGAATCACTTATATGTGCATTTTATACCATATATTCTCCCAGTATTAATAAATATACACGTGTACATAATACATGCAACACGAGGGCTGTATTCAACCTAAACATGCATATCTTCAATGTTCTTGAACCCAGGACATACTTGAAAACGAGAGAAATCTCAATGTATCCTTCCTGGTAAAATCCTTTATAAATAAATAAATAAATATCTCATAGCAGTGCTCCAGAGTCCAGAGACCAATAAACGCAACAGACAAAATTCAGAGCACTCCACCCAAAAATAATAATAATAATAATAATAAAAAAAAAGTAATTTTGTCTTTTTTTTGGGGGGCGGTAGCGCCCCCCCCCCCCCCCGAAACAAAAAAATGCCAAAATTACTTTTTAAATTTTCGTTTTGGGGCAAACTGAAAAAATAAAAAAGAACATTTTAAGAAACTGAAAAAGAGTTTCTCTCTGCACTCAAACCAAATCAAGGGGCAGAATCTTAGTTGAGTTAGTGCAGTGGCATTGTTTATTTTATCAGGGTTATTCAGAGAGAGGTGAAAATCAGGAGAATGACAGGAGAAGTGAAAATTCTAGCAGGGTTATTCAGAGAGAGGTGAAATCAGGAGAATTGACTGGAGAAGTGAAAACTCTAGGTCAAAATAGCCAAACCAGAAAAATTCTCCCAAATCAGCTATTTGGTCTAGATTGTTCTCTTCTCCTGATTTTCACCTCTCTCTGAATAACCCTAGATATGTAAAAGCATATATTGTCTCTGCCGCAGAACAAAGAAAAATAGTAATATTGCATTTACTTTTAAAAAATTTTATTTTTACACATTACATGGTCATGTTTGGTATCATTGTAAAGACCAGACTCTGACCTTTCCAATGACTCCTCACTTAACCTTGTGAGGTGTACAATTTAGAGATGCAGGATTCTAAAGTCCCCCCGCCTCTCCTCACTGCAGTGCCACAGTCTAGGTTGTCGATTAAATAATGTGTTGCATTATCAGCTCCACACTTGCTGGCAGTGTGGGAAATGAGGAGGTGAGTTTAGAACAGCATCACTGTTCACTTTAGAATTGTAAACTATATTATAATAGTGCTGTGTTAGAAAAAAAATAATAATAATATTTTATTTGTTATTTTATTTTTACATATATCTAAACGGGGAATGTTTGGTGTCACTGGAAAGATCATAATCTGACCTTTCTAATAATACCTCAAATGTCCCTCTAGCCTTTAGGGCTCTAGAGATAGTGGTCTAAATGATTCTAAATTGTAAAAAAAAAATAACAGAGCAAGGTGCCCCCTTGTGGCGGGCGCCTGTAGGCATATGCCTACTCTGCCTAGTTATAAATCCCACCCTGCATGCAAAGCAGCATCTCGTTTGGAAAGCTTTTGCATCGGAAAATGATGGGAGAAACGTCAGGGACCCTGTAAGAATACATAATATGTTGAAGCGTTTTAAAAGGTGATTCTCTTTCATGACTTGCCCTTTAAATAAACCAGAGATTTATTTATTTATAAAGTATTTTACCAGGAAGGATACATTGAGATTTCTCTCGTTTTCAAGTACATCCTGGGTTCAAGAACATTAAAATGTTACAGTTGTTACAGAAATACAAAGTAATAAAATGCAAGATATTGAAAAAACACAAATATACAGATTAACATAAAATAAATATGTAGGAAATAGTCATTATGTTACATGTTTACAGGTGCATTCCGTATTGAGGTATGTTAATAGGGAGCTCTAGAGTGACTTTAGACTGGGGCGGGGCTCAGGCAGGATTTGTTTCTGTACAGGGCACCTAGTTTGGGTAAAGTTTAGATGAGAGTTTTTCAATGTGGGGGCCAAAAGATAGATTTGGGTCTAACCACATACCTAGATATTTGAGAGAAGTGACTGTGGTCAACGTGCCATTTGATTTTGTCCCCACACATAGATGGGGATTTTGCAATTTATGTAGTTTAGGTGCTGTTCCAAAGAGCATCGTTACCGTTTTGTCAGTATTTAAAAAAAGTTTGTTGTGTTTGATCCACTTTTCTACCTCTGTGAATTGTTCTTGCAGCACGGCCTGCAGTTGTGGGAGATTTGGTTTGCTGGTATAGATTACGGTGTCGTCTGCGTACATGTGTACAGTTGAGGCTTTGCAGATGTTAGGCAGATCATTTATGAATATTGTAAATAGCAGGGAGCCGAGTATTGAGCCTTGGGGTACACTGCAAGTGACTGGGAGGGGGAGGGAGGAGCTGCCCGAAATGGACACATATTGCCATCGGTCGGATACATATGATTGAAACCAGGTTAGCGTGCGATCACCAATACGAGAGTCTTTAAGTTTTTTTTAACAAGATGCCATGGTCTACTGTGTCAAAGGCTTTGGCAAAATCAAGGAAGATGGCTCCAGTTAGGTTTCCTTGTTCCATCCCAGCTTGGATATCATTGCAGACTTTTAAAAGGACGGTTGTAGTTGAGTGATTTGGACGAAAGCCGGATTGATCCGCGGTTAAGTAGTTCCAATATTGATAATAATCACGTAATTGTGTGTAGACGCATTTTTTCCAAAATGTTTGACATTATAGGGAGCAATGAAATCGAACAGTAGTTGGATACCAAAGTACTGTCACCACTTTTATGGATAGGTACCACTCTTGCAGTCTTCCAGAGTTTGGGTATGTATCCAGTCGCCAGTGATTCATTGATTAGGGTTGCGACAGGATTTGCAATTGCCGGTGCACTGATTTTCAGCAGCATTGCTGGCATTTGATCAGGTCCAGACTGGTATTTCATTTTTTGGTTACGGAGAAGTTTAGTAACGACACTGACAGGCACTGGTCTAAAACTGAATTCCTGTTTGATACAGGGTCTTTGCCCAGATGGACGGGCCTGACCTGCGTGCGGCCTTTCTGATTGCATGTCATTTCCTAGCTTAGCTATCAGGGTGGTGGCACATCCAACAAAATAATCATTAAAGGCATTTGCTACATCTAGGGGGTGTTGCAGGGTTTGATTGTTTACTTTGACAGCAACCTGGCCTGGGGTATCAGCGCACCTCTCTCATGGATGCAGAATAATTGGATCGTGTAGAGCCAATCACCAAGACATCCAATGACATATTCCTCCTGATCCCACCGATTTCCATACTGATTGCTCCATGCTATTTTTAATTGCTCCTCCACTTTACTATTGCAGATATTTTTATAATTCTCCACATTTGTTAAGACTGCATGACAACCACTTGTACACCAATTACAAAATTAATAGAAGCTAGTATTAACAATCCAGTTCATTATTGAGGTTTATCAGTACCATGGTAAGTAATCTAAGGCTGTTTTTATGAACTGTATGGATACCTCACATGTAGTACAACTGTATCATATGTGAAAACCTCTGATCGTGGAATGTTTCATATATAGAGAAAATGTAGCACAGGAGCTCTGGGATGCAGTTCACAGAAGTGCAAGTGGCTTCAGCAATAATAAACCTTATTGGTTATTGCGTGGAGGCTTTTTATCTCATTTTTTTCCTCTACCACAACCCAAGCAAATATTGATTTACCCTACGGGTCCAAGCATCCACTGCAACTGGTCATGCCTAGCCTCTGCTGACTAGGGATGAGCGTTCGGTTCGGATCTGTTCGGAGTTCGATTCGAACATCACCCGTTCGGCTGTTCGTCGAACTCCAAACATTTCCACATGTTCGCCGCATGTTCGCCCACAATGCATCACAATGGACCACAATGCACTTTTCCACTGGCCTGAAGCTTGTAATTGGCTACAGCCTTGCACCTGACCACAGGTCAAATGCAAAACTATGACAATCACGGCTCAGAGTCCTGATTGGGCAAATTTTGCCCAATCATGGGCTCACAGAGCTAAGTCCCGCAGCACACTATATAAGGCTTCCCTGCCTGCAGCCCCAGCGTGTGTGTTTGCAGGAGTGAATCAGAGAGGAGAGGAGATTGTTCTGTCAGGGTGTATCAGTGATGTTGTAGGAGATTTCTGGGAATATGAATCTGTGTTGGCACTGCCAGGCTATCAGGGACAGTGTGTATCATTGAGTTCTACCAGAGTTCAGCAAATTTGAATCTGTCTTGGCACAGCCTGTTATCAGTGTGTATCAGTGAGTTCTACCAGAGTTCAGCAAATTAGAATCTGTCTTGTAAAATATTTGGGTGCACTGCCACTGACGCCTATACCCGATTCATATCATTTTAATATTTGACCACAGGGTCCAACCCTGCACTCTTCCACAATACCACAGAGGGGTTACGGTGTGACGGCACAGTTGCCGACACTAAAGCCCCAATTTTAAAGCACCTATTGTTACTTTCATCCAAAGCCTGCATAAGTTTCACCATAATTTAGCCAAAAAAAATCACTAAACTTGTTCTGCGTGTCCTAAAACGTCTCCTCTTTCCATACAGGCTGCCGCCCCAAGCAGTTGTTTATGAATAGATTAAAGAAAAACCATTTACCGTCATTTGAAATGTCATTTTTTTGTTTTAAAATGTTTCTATACATCCTACAATTCCGCCACTTCACGGGCAGGTTATGGGGACCTCCTAGGCACGATATTTGAAGGAATTTTTCATTTTTATTCTCAACCTTTATTTCATGGAAAACTCACTGTTCCTTTAAAAACTTTTTTAAAAAACTTTTTGTCCTTGTTTCCTGTCCCCCAGGGCACTACCCGGACCCCCATACACCTTTTATGGCAAATATCTAGCATATATGCCCTCTTGGAGGGCACTCTAAAAATCGAACGTTAGGGTCCCATTGACTTACATGGAGTTCGGATTGTGTTCAAACTCGAACTTTTGAAATTGTTCGAGTTCGAAGTCGAACCGAACACGGGGGCGTTCGGCTCATCCCTACTGCTGATGAGGGTCCAATAAACCCAAAGCAGCGCTGTCCAGAGGTGGCTTTGTCCAGTTGCATAAACCTGATCTTGGCAAAAAAAAAAAAAGCCATCTAATATGGCATGGCATTGATTGAAGAGTTCTGTGTGAAAAAAGACCCGGGATGCAAAAAAGTGAGACAGATGTAATTTGCATGTCTTACCCAGAGTTCCTTGTTGCATATGGGGAATGCAGCACAGGAGCTTTGTGATGCGTTTTTTTGAATTGCTGTGATGTGCAAGTGCAATAATTAATTATATATATAAATATATAGACAAAACAAAATAATATTTACACTTTAATATAAAACATCACATTTCTTTTAAAGGCATTAAGACTATGCAAAACCATGTATATCTAAAGAGAAACTATAACAAAATATTTTTTTTAAAAAAAATACTTAAAGCGCTACCAGACAGACACATTTTCCAAATCTTGGTGTCTAAATATAAATTTACCTTTTTGCCATGAAGCAATAAAAGAACCATGGGTATGTAAAATTTTGTAAAATAATTTATACATAAATTCATGAGGTTCATACATAAAAACCCTCTAACATGACTGAGTTGTGTGCTCAGCTAAATCAGAGCAGCCTGTATTGAATGTCTTACCTCAGGAAGATGCCCAAGGAGAAGTCCACTGGTCGTATGACACTTGAGAAGTGAGTGTCTGTCACCTGCAACAAGCATTACTATACCTTGAACCTTCAAAAGAAGTCAAACAAGTATTGCAGGCAGGCGTATGTTGAGGCGGTCACATTTCATGACAGGGAGGGATGGGCAATATGAGTATGTGGACAGGTCTCCATTAAGTGACATCACTAGGACATGAATACAGAAAAGTGTACATTGAAGCTGCACAAGGTACAGGGAGGATTCCACAACAGGATGGACAACTCCCTCATTCAGAAACCCGAACAGCTTGATCCGTATCTAGTTTCAAAATGCAATTGATGATGTGGTATCATTGTGGGAATTATGTCACATGGAATAATTAAATAATGGATTTTCATCTATTATCATCGCCAGGCAGTACTTTTTGTAGAGGGGCAATGCTCTACTGGACTGGTCTGGCGACAAACCAGTATTACTAGTTATGTTACAGATCTGAATAAGATCAGATGAATCTATTTGGTGGGATATGCCTGGGAATAGAAGACTCTAATTGTCTGCAAAATTGCTTGGCACATGAGCATCACCAAGATATAAACGTACCACACCTATTTACCTAAAGAAACAAGATGACGGAGTTTAAACTAACATGTTGAAGCTGCATTGCGATTCTATTGCAGTAATGGAGATCCAACGTCAAAAATGCCACCACTAGCGCTTCAAGGCTTTCCCAAAGGGTCCTTAAAGTTTGTCCACATGGTAGCCAATAGCCACCTTGTAGAAAACCAGCAAACCCATTCTTTCCACTCTAGGGTTTCACTCCTCCAAGCCTCTCCATGGCTCTGCAGTGGTCAATTTGAAGTCAAGGACTCTGTTAGACAACACATAGGGCTTGATTCAGATATTCATTGTGTTGGGCTGGCATTGAACTTGACTTTAAACCAGACCACAACCTTGCATTTCAGGCTAATTTAATTTTGTCGTTTTACAGTCTTCTATGTCTCACAATGTCTCAAAGCCATTCTTCTGCTGATTAAATACAGTGTTTGAGCTGGGCTGAATAATTACACAGTAATACAGGGTTAATTTGCTCCGGTATAGAGTAGTTACGGCTTATTCTATTAAGAGCAATTTACTGCTACTTGCTCCGAAATGCGAATTTGCACAGCCCTCTCCTGAGGAAACCCGAGTTGAGCACCAAAATCACAGTCAAATCATTGGCTGACCATAGACACTGGATAACAAAGCGGAAACATGGTCACAAAAGAGGGGACTGGAAGTACAGGGACAAAACAGAGATTAGGGCACAACAGCCCTCTGATTGGCTTCTGAAACACTGCCTAAAGAAGGCATCAGTAATATAGGCCCTCGAGATTTTTTGGAGCTAACCTAACTATGACGTTCTGCCAACCTAATGAGTAGTTGTGCATAACGGGAGATGTCATTTCAAAACATCCGGAGGGCCAAGGTTACTGTTACTGACCCTTGGCCTAAGAAGTCAGCACATAGACTGCACCACTGAGGGTCAATCATGTAATTCTTAAGCCCCTATGACAGATGACAATCATGTGTTTGAGTGCGGGAAGGTGTTTAGCTGCAATGTGTGACTGCAGATGATCCTCTGTGCTTTGTGAATGGATGCACCTATGCACAAATAATTTTTTCCCTCTATTCAGTTATTCAGAATATCTTTCCAGGGGAGAGATCTGACTAGGAAAGAGAGAAGTAATGCGATTCAATAAATCTCTATTTCGGTTGCTAAGATTCGCTTCTTGTTGGCTGTTGCCTGGCCTAACCTGCAAGGCTGCAGTGGTTTGGAATATTCTAATTTTCATTTTAATTTTGCATGTGCATCTGTCCTTAACAAAAATTGTAACTTTGTTTTGCCTTGGGTGAAATTATCATATATCTCAGTTACAAAATGCCTTTTCTAAAGTTTAGTCTGGGCTTAAGTCCAAAAAAATATAAGTGTGGGAACTCACCAAGCATTGCATGTTTAGGTTTGAGAATGCCATTCCCTAGGCAAATACAGAAAAATAGCCAATTCCATTACCAAAGTATTCAAGAAAAAAAGGTTGTCATCTGCACTCCTTTCTATACAATTCCTTGTGCAACAAAACACAATTAGAAGTTTTTGTTTGCTAGAATGGCCATTGAAGCGTAAGCTCACTCGGCACCTCTTGGTAGAGTGAGTACCTAACCAACGTAACCAAAAGCCACTCCTCTGAGCAGCTGTACGCTCTCTTGATGCTTTTCAGCTAAGGCTAATGTAAGACGAACGCAGTCTGAGCGCACTCTGCGTGCGTGCATGACGTACAGACATAATGATGGAAGATATTGTAGACACCACACGGTCCGTTTTTTTAAAATTAAATGACAGGTACAGTCAGCCAGACCAAAAAAACATCTGAGCGTCAACATGATGGACATCGCAAATGCGCTGCGTCTCACGTCATCACGCATACAGGCTGCTACGCGGACGCGGTGCACTCTGGGCGTCCGTCCTAGTGTTCTTACGTCGAGGCCTAAATGTTGCCTCCTGCGTGGTGTGTGCGCACTTCGTGTATTGGTCTCTATTGATCACAAATCAATGCAACGACGGACGTTAAACTTTGTGGCGACACAGACGTGATGACTGCGTTCGTCTGATGCTAGCCTTAGAGGCAGAAAATGGTGGGGGGGTTTTTATACACACACCAAGCACTTCTCATTTGGGGTTGAAAACAAAATATAAAAGTTTATACATGAACTGGGTTGTTACCCCTACCACGCGGAAGGCCACAGGACGGAGACAGAGGCAGTGCATGTCCCCAACATTGGGCCGAGAGGACATTGCTGCTGGTGGAAAGAGAACCCTCTACGCCCGGCGTCCCCCACCAAGGGAGATGCCAGCAGCCACCATGTCACCTTAACCGGGCAGCTGAGGTGAGACATGACAGCTACAAGCAAGGCCTCACATTAATGAAGGTATATAATTGATATCTTTTATCATTGAAGTGCTCACACCTGCCTTTGCATCAATTCTTAACAAATCTCACATTTTTGGAAATCAGATCTCTCACAATTCCTTGTAGCTCGCTCAGTTCAATCAGAGATTATTAACCCCATTCACTACCAATATCGCGATATATCTCGGGCTTCAAAGGCACCATCCGGTGCCCCGATATCGAGATCTCTCGGTATTCTGATCTGCAGCCCAAAAGCAAAGGAAATAAATTTTCTGCAAAAGAATTATGTGTGCTCTTGGGCTGCAGAAGGTGCCCCAAAGTTTTAGCCCTGTGGGTATAATGCGCAAAGAGTTTAAACTGTAAAATCAGCTGCTGAAAGCTCTGAAATATCGGGCTTTCAGCAGCCGATGCAGGGGAAAAAACAAACAGACCTGTAGCTCATACCTCTGTAACTCACTTTGGCAGTATATGATATGGCGCCATCTACTAGCCAAAAATAGGTTATTTACAGTATATGAGTATAAGCTCAAATATTTCTTAAGTACATTAAGATCCTTGCTGAAGGTTCAAGTTGCCAAACGTCAGCCTCAAACCTTAATGACTTGGAAAGGACTGGGAAAAGAGGAGTGGGACAAAATCCCTCCTGAGATGTGCAAACCTGGTGGCCAACTACAAGAAACGTCTGACCTCTGTGATTGCCAACAAGGGTTTTGCCACTAAGTACTAAGTCATGTTTTGCGAAGGGGTCAAATACTTCACGCATTAAAATGCAAATCAATTTATACCTTTTTTGAAATGCGATGTTCTGGATGTTTTTGTTGTTATTCTGTCTCTCACTGTTAAAATAAACCAAAAGTAAAAAATCAGCAGGGGATCAAATATTTTTTTCCTTCACTGTGTATACATACACAGAGTTTCTGCAAGTAATGAAATATGTACCCTATATATGACCCTCTGTCACTCGCACCCATTGCCATTTCAGTCATTAAAGTTGGGGAAGGGTATAAAAATATATATGTAAGTATACACACCCTTATTTCTGTGTTTAGAACATGAATGGAATTCAGATTTTTCATTTTTTAAGTGACAGTGAGATTGAATTCTGTTGACAAAAAAAACAAGATTGTTTAGAAAGTATAATCTCAAGAGTCATATTCCTTTACCACAGAACATGTGCAACAACTTTTTTGAGGAATGTAGTGCAAACAAAGACCACAGTAAATAATTACCTGTTATGATAAAGATCATAGAATGTAAGAGAACAGCCTACGAAGAAAGACACATATTTCATGCTTCACATTTGCTTTCAGTGACAAATAAACATAGGACAATCCTGTAAAAGGGTAAGCGTAACCCTTCGCTATCAGTCTAGCTACATTTTGTAAAATTCAGCTCAGCAGAGCAGTACATTTATTAAGAAAGAGTCCACGTGTATGTTTGTGCATTGTTATTATTATCATTTATATGGAGCCAAAGTTTCCCACAGCACTTTACAATAAAAATTAATTAGGGAAGCAAAGCAATAAAGTGACAAACATTGCAAATGAAGCGTATTACAAGAAGAGCATTAACAGTAGCTCAAGGTGTGGTAATTATTACCATAAATGGTCCAATGTGGTTTCGTGCTTACTTTTTTCTTTCTCTTTTTGAATCATTATACTAGTTTTTGTAATTGATTGTCTTTTCTATATATTTAAGTGGGTCCTAACATTTAATTTACTAATGTTGCTTATAAAGTTGTTTTTTTTGCTCCTCCTCACCGTCTCTAATGATGTGCACTCATTTAAGAAGGCCTTTGATTTTATGCATTCTTGAACTTTAGATACATAGAAGGATCAATGAATAGATACACAGAAGGATCAATGGATAGATAGTGATACACAGAAGGATCGATGGATAGATACATAGATGGATCGATGGATAGATACATAGATGGATCGAATGGATAGATACATAGAAGGATCGATGGATAGATACATAGAAAGATCGATGGATAGATACATAGAAGGATCAATGGATAGATACATAGATGGATCGAATGGATAGATACATAGAAGGATCGATGGATAGATACATAGAAGGATCGATGGATAGATACATAGATGATCGATGGATAGATACATAGATGGATCGATGGATAGATACATAGAAGGATCGATGGATAGATACATAGAAAGATCGATGGATAGATACATAGAAGGATCGATGGATAGATACTCGAATGGCCATTGGAGTTTTGTTTCCCACAGTGTTATAGGAATAAGCGCAGATGACACCCATTTTTCTTGTTATGTTTTATACATGCTGCTGGGCTGGATACATCTGGTGGTTGCAGTCGCCCCAGTGGGGAATAGACACGACATCGCTCTTCCTCTAAACGGATAGATAGACAGATAGAAAGATAGCTACATAGCTGGATAGATGTAGAGTGAGGGGGTGGGCAGAAACAGCGCTTCTTTCTGATGATTCCTTTGTTGAAAGCCTGGAAATCCTCAGCATAAATGCGAGTTATGGGTAGTTCTCAATGCCTCAAAGATAAAAATAAAAACAGGGCATAGAACAGTACAGCTTAACCAAGGGTGTAGTTTAAAGAAAAAGGGAGTTACACTTACATGAGAGGGTGTCTCGGATCAGACACTCGATGTAAAGGCAGCTGGCAACTTTGGTAGGGAATTCCAGATTTCCCTTGTACTGCCTGAGAGGATGCCAAACTCGAGGTTTCCAATGGTGCAGGAATTTCAGTGCTCCTATCCTTCATAGGGAGTGGGTAAGCTGGTTTTACAGGGTTGGTGTCACCTTCTTTTGGGGAGTACAGCCTCAATACCGTCCCCTGCAGAACCTTTTATTTACATGGATGGGCGAGGAGAGGCGTGGTCCAACGCTGACCGATCAGCCACCGCGGTGATGGATAGATAGATGGATAGAGAGATGGACAGATGGAAAGACAGGCAAGCAGAAGTCATAAATATGGAAAATTATAAATCAAGCAAAGTTGCCAAAAACTTTACTAAAATGCAAGCAGAATATTTACAGTTCCGAATCATTCTGTGATCTCAAAGCAGTTAATGAGCTTTCAGAATTTGCTTACAAATAGCACACAGAAAAAACCCCAAAAATTACAGCCAGTATAGCAAGTATACAATCAACCTTGAAGTACCATAAATGCACAGAAGGGTGCAGGGCTGTATTCTTGCACATGCCAACTTGGCCTGGACTTAAAGCAGCAGATTGGAACTGCCAACATTTTTTACCGGATTTCCTTTCATTTTGAGGTCTAATATATTTGAGGTGTGCGGGTATGTAACAGTCGCAAAGCAATGAGGCTCCCAGCTAAGAATCTCTAAACTATATTAAATGTTTTGAGAAATCAAGTGAAGTAAATACGATCCATTGCTTTTGTAATAAATTGCATTTCTATTGATAAAAATAATCACAACCCATGAGGGATATTTATTTTAATTTCATGTTTAAGTTTTCAGATTTTATAGTAGGTGAGGAGGAGGTGAACAGTGGAACTTGGAGCAACTAGGGCTGCACCAAACCAAAATGCAACCCCAAGTGGATAGCACATGGGGAACGAAAGTTTAGGGGTATAAAGGATCTCTGGGAAATAGTGGAAGGAAATCATCACAAGGATAGAGGGCCAGGAACTTATGTGTCAAGCTTGAGTAACTCCATCTATATTATAGTACCTAAACAACCTTCCGGGGCACGAAGATTGACCACGTGACACATGATTTTCCCTTAGTCCACCTGATCAACAATCCTAGGCAATTATCTAGTTTCTGAGAGGATTAAGGCCCCGTTCACACCTGCGCATTTTACAGCGCGTAGGAATGCGCTGTAAAACATCCTACGCCCAAAGAAGTACAGGAGCTTCTTTGGGGCGTATTGCAGCGCGTTCACAGCAGGGGTGGATCCAGGGGGGGCAACGGGGCAATTGCCCCCCCCCCCGAGATTCTGATAAATTTACTTTTACTGCCTTACAGACTTACTTAGTGCATTCTATCTTGCCGGGCCGGCCAAACTGTTACTGAAGGCAGCAGCGCCCGCCGCGACCCGCGGCGCGCACTGCCTGCCCATTATCCTCTCTCTCTCGACTCTCACTCACTGTCTGTCTGACTGACTGTGGCAGCGCCGGCGGCTGCTGTCTAAAATTTTATTTACAGTTGTGTTCAAAATTATTCAACCCCCAATGCTGTAAAGGGTTTTAGGGAATTTAGTGTACATTTGTAATTGTATTCAGAATGAAATCCTACAAGGACTTTTTAAAGAACCATATGCAACTAAAATGACATCAATTGGCTTTGTAACACAGTAGTAAATGTTTCTTTTGCGAATTCTTCATTGACACAATTATTCAACCCCTTAAAGACTACCACTCTGAAGAACAGAGGTTCATTCAAGTGTTTTCAATCAGGTATTGAAAACACCTGTGGATGTCACGGAGCAGCAATAAAGCATAATAAGCACCAATTAGGCAGCTTTAAAATGACTGTGATACTCAGCTCCTTCTAGACATTTACTGGTGTGGTTACAAACATGGTGAAGTCAAGAGAATGGTCCAGGAAGACAAGAGAAGAGGTGATTACTCTTCAAAGGAAGGGCAATGGCTATAAGAAGATTGCAAGAGAAACACCCAAAAAAGAGACCATAGGAAGCATCATTCGCAAATTCAAGGCAAAGGGCACTGTTGAAACGCTACCTGGTCGTGGCAGAAAGAAGATGCTGACTTCGACTGCTGTGCGCTACCTGAAGCGTAGAGTGGAGAAAAGTCCCCATGTGACTGCTGAGGAACTGAGAAAAGATTTGTCAGATGTGGGTACTGAAGTTTCAGCTCAGACAATACGGCGCACACTGCGTAATGAAGGCCTCCATGCCAGAACTCCCAGGCGCACCCCCTTGCTGTCTCCAAAGAATAAGAAGAGTCGACTGCAGTATGCCAAAAGTCATGTGGACAAACCATAGAGGTTTGGGATAGTGTTCTGTGGACTGATGAAACAAAATTAGAACTGTTTGGGCCCATGGATCAACGCTATGTTTGGAGGAGGAAGAACAAGGCCTATGAAGAAAAGAACACCTTGCCTACTGTGAAGCATGGCGGGGGGTCAATCATGCTTTGGGGCTGTTTTGCTTCTGCAGGTACAGGGAAGCTTCAGCGTGTGCAAGGTACCATGAATTCTCTTCAGTACCAGGAGATATTGGATGACAATGTGATGCAGTCCGTCACAAACCTGAGGCTTGGGAGACGTTGGACCTTTCAACAGGACAATGATCCCAAGCATACCTCCAAGTCCACTAGAGCATGGTTGCAGATTAAAGGCTGGAACATTTTGGAGTGGCCATCGCAGTCACCTGACTTAAATCCGATTGAGAACCTCTGGTGGGACTTAAAGAAAGCAGTTGCAGTGCGCAAGCCTAAGAATGTGACTGAACTGGAGGCTTTTGCCCATGACGAATGGGCGAAGATACCCGTAGATCGCTGCAAGACACTTGTGTCAAGCTATGCTTCACGTTTAAAAGCTGTTATAACTGTAAAAGGATGTTGTACTAAGTACTAAGACTGAATGTCACTTGGGGGGTTGAATAAAACTGATAATGATGTGAGCACAGAAAAGACATTTGCGGTTATTTCATTATAAATGTTATGTTATATTTGTCTGACCTACACGTGCCTCTTTGATTTAATTGTAAGCAAAATGACTGAATGATCAAAATCAATGTCAAACTGGCCAAAACACTCAATTTCAGTGGGGGTTGAATAATTTTGAACACAACTGTAACTGATATACTGATTGTAATGTCCGCCGCTGAGCTCAACCACCGCTCAACGCCCTCACGTCTCACGGCCACGCGCTGGCTGCAAGGGCCAGGCTTCCCGCCGCCGACTCAAACAAAGCGAGCGAGGTGGCAGCTGCAGCCAGCGAGCGAGCAGGAACAGGAAGAACAGGTGTCAGGAAGTGAGGAGCGAGGCGAGCGCCAGCCATGCCCAGCTGCAGCCCAGCCCTACGTCACTAGCTCAGCCTCCTCCTCAGTCACGTGTGCATCCGGGGCGGGCGCTGGACTGGTGACGTGGTCAGTCAGTGTCACATGGTGAGTGTCACATGGGCGGGAAAGCGAGCAGGAGGCGCCACATTGTCTCTGGCTCTGCTGCACACAGTGCAGCAGCAGCCTGTGGCGTGCCCTGTGTGCTGCTGCGCAGCAGCTGAGCAGCCTGTCAGACCAGTCAGTGTCATGAGTGCTGTGGCTAAGTCCGCTGGCCTGCTGCGAGTGCGTGCGCACGCCACTCGCACAGCGTCAGCGGCACAGTCACACTGCAGTGCACTCGAGTGAGAGAGACTGAGAGAAGACACTGTCAGTCAGAGACTGAGACGGTGAGTTTTTCAGTCAAGTGAATGATAATAAATGGTGTGATTTTTCTGCCTGCCTGCCCTGCCCGGCCTGCCCTCATCTTCATCATCATTCATGCCCTGCACTGCAGGCAGCCAGTGCCACTGACTGCCTAGTGCCCAGGCCGGCCCACCTTATTTTCAGTCATTGCCCCTCCCGAGACTAGGCTCTGGATCCGCCCCTGGTTCACAGCCATAGACTGCAGCATGAATGCGCTGCAATGCGCATTCGTGCGTTTTTCACGTTTGCCCGATACACGCTTCAAAAAACACGCAGCTGTGAACCTGGCCTAAGGAAACTGCACCATAAGCGCCTATAAAGGCTGCAGTCACACGAGCGTTCTTGAGAGTAGAAGGAACGTCTGTGAGAGTTAGTGTGCTGGGCTCTACAAAGCGCAGTCTTCCTATGGAGAATCACGCTTTGTAGCCCCGCCCTACATCCGTTGTAGCTTTTTGACAGAGAGGCTTAAATCACATCCGTTGGTAGCGTGCACTAGTAGTGCGCACACTACACCATGTGGCTCTCCCCGTAGAGTCGACACAAAGCTGCACCGGACGCATGGAAGAGCGGTCAAAGGGACACACTCTGTGCATTTGTGTGACCGCAGCCTTAATGTGCTTGCAATGCTTAATTAAAATCAGGGCTTTATAAGCACATAATGTGTACTAATGCAGCATTCATGTATGAGAATCCCTGATTGGCTGCTAGGCCACTCAGGGAGTCATCCTGCGTTCATGTGTGTCAAGCATGACAACGTCCCTTTTGAAGCATGGACATCATAAGTGACATAAGTTAAGTCATATCCCCAACATCATGATCTCAGACATGTCAAATGTAAACAGGCCTACCAATTTCATGCATGTTGGATGTGTAGAGCTATTATTGTGTAATTTTATGGAATTGTCTTCTGCTATATGTTGTACAGTATATGTTTATTGTATCTTTTAGGCCTAACGTTTGGTTCTGTTGTTAATCTGTTTATTGAACGAATATTAAATTACTTGTATTGAACACTGCACTATTTTGCAAGCACTTTCATTTGTGTGATTGATTGAGAAGGTTAATTAATTGAGGATAATAATAATCCTGGGAATCTCCTCCACCCTATTCTCAGGATAAATAAGGATTAATAGACAGTACTAATTATTGTACTGATAGATTTTCCCAATGAGCCACAATCGCCTATTTATTTAAAACGTTTTGAACAGCTGTCACCACTGCCTTCTTGAATGTGGGTTAAAACATAAAGGGCTCTATTACGCTCTTCGCGCACAATTATTGCGCATTATTGTGAGGGGAAAAACCCTTTGCGCTGAACGTCGTATTACAACGTTCGCGCATAAGATGTGAGATGCGAGTGACCCTGCGCGAATCCTGCGCGAGCGCAAGTTCATGCGCGCATCCCATACTTAACATTGTGAGCGCAAATGCGTTCGTGCGCTGGTATGCGGATGGTATTACAATGGATGCGCATATTTTTACGAACAACGTTTGCATGCTTAATTTTAACGTCTTTTATAAGCTGTTGGTAACAGCAAATCTGAACCTCCTGGTCGAACTCAAATACACCAGCCCAAAAAAAAAAAAAAAAATACAGCACAGTATAGTTACACATTCTACACATACCCAAACCAATAAAATGGAGAAGTTGTGCGTGTTTTTATTATTGCTGCAGCATATATACACAGATTGATTTTGACAGGCGCAAAAACTGAACGGGAGACAATTGTGGTTCTTAATTCTGATTGCCCACCGATTTCTGCACGCAATGTTAAAGCGTGCGCGTTTTCGCGCGTATTTTTTCCGCGCGATATTTTCGGACGGATGAAAAAATGCGCTCGGATTTTAATACCAGCGTTAATTTACGCACGTTAACGTTTAACGCTGCCTGCAAAAAAATTGCGCTGCGCAAGCTTTTTTGCGCAAGGAACGCATTAACATTGCATGCAGAAATCGGTGGGCAATCAGAATCCTCCCTGGGCAAAATCATCAACAGCTTTGGCTTTAATTACCACCTCTACGCTGATGACACTCAGATCTACCTCTCTACCCCTGATCTCTCTCCCCCTGTCCTTTCAAAAGTCAGTGACTGTTTATCTGGCATCTCCTCCTGGATGGCCTCCCACCACTTAAAGATCAACATGTCAAAGACTGAGCTCCTACTTATTCCTCCCTCCAATGCCTCCCCACCTCCTGACTTCTCTATCACGGTGGAGGGTATCACCATCTCCCCATCAAACCAAGTGCGCTGTCTTGGAGTTACACTTGACTCTGCTCTTTCCTTCATCCCCCACATCCAGTCTCTTTCCTCCTCCTGCCGATACCAACTGCGTAATATTTCCAGAATTCGGCCATTTCTTACCGCTGTCACCACAAAACAACTCATACACGCCCTGGTAATCTCCCGACTCGACTATTGCAATAATCTCTTATCTGGCCTCCCTCTGTCCCGCCACTCCCCCCTACAATCCATCCTGAACGCCTCCGCCAGGCTAATTCACCTCACCCGCCGCTCTGTCTCTGCCGCTCCCCTCTGCGAGTCCCTTCACTGGCTCCCCATCCACTGCAGAATTAAGTTCAAAATCCTTATCCTTACCTACAAAACCCTCACTAACTCAGCGCCCCACTACCTGTCCTCACTAATCACCAATACACCCCAGCCCGCTCCCTAAGGTCAAACAGTGACCTGCGCCTAGCTTCTCCCCGCATCACCTCTTCCCATGATAGACTGCAGGATTTCTCACGCGCAGCCCCCACTCTCTGGAACGCTCTCCCTCGTACTGTCAGACTTTCCCCTAACTTCTCTTCCTTCAAACGCTCCCTTAAAACATTCCTATTTAGGGAAGTCTACCACCCAACTCACTGACGCAACCATCAATCACTCTCACTTTGCAGTCCTCTCCTCCTGTTTCCAACCCCAACCCTCCCAGACTGTGAGTTCCTACGGGAATAGGGCCCTCATCTCCTCCTGTACTGTTTGTCAAATGTTGTTCAATGTATTGTAACCCTGTCTATACTGTGCTTATTGTACAGCGCTGCGGAATATGCTGGCGCTTTATAAATAATGAATAATAATAATAATAATAATAAATGTAATAGAGCCAAAAATCGATAAAACTGTTCACCAGAAAGAGATGAACTTTTGATTTGCTGTTTCGGTCCATATCTAGCATCTCTAAAACATACAGTATAAAGAAGAAAAATGCACATCTGATAGTAAGACCAGAACAAGTCTTACAAAAGGGGAAATAGCAGTTTCCATAGAAATAGGTTTGCAATAGCAGTAGGTTTTGGTTTTTAGGCAAGTACATGCCTGCAGGTTCCAATGATCATTTTAATTTCTAAACACATACATAAGATCCTTTTAGAATGTCAAATTCCGAAGTCGATACAACTATGATGTTCAGTACATGTAGAGATTAGCCCTGAATATACCAATTCACTTCAGAGCATTTAATTGTACGCAACGAGAATACTAAAATATTTAATGCAATACCAAGCAAGCACAGAATTTCGTTCACAGTGACTAGATTCCAATTTAATCCATTGTTCTTCATTGCAATACTCGTCACCCAGGACATACTTGAAAATGAGAGAAATCTCAATGTATCCTTCCTGGTAAATTACTTTGCAAATAAATAACTAGTTTCTTCCTAGCTATTTACTACTAATCATGTTCAATACATTTAGGAATGTATTGAAAATCATCCAAAATTTCAGGAATTTGTTGATTCCGAAGCATTCTAAATTACGAATCATTAGATTACAGAACCTTAACGATAACGAATGGATAAATAATGAATTTTAGGGCTATGGTTAGTATTCTTGGGTTAATATTAGTGTTAAGATTAATATGTGTGCTTGTTTTAGGGTTCTTGATAGAATTAAGGTTACTTTTAGGGCTAGAGTTGGTATTTTGTGTTTGTTTTAGGGTTAGAGTTACTGCTATGATTACTTTCAGGGTTAGGTTTTGGGTTACTATTAGGATCAGTATTTGTACTTATTTTAGTGTAGGGATTACTATAAGGGTTAGATTTAACCATACCCCTAACTCTAACCATAACCCTCACACTTATCGCTAACCCAAACCCTAAAACAGTAATTTGCGTGGACAAAAGGGGGTTTATTCACTGAACAACAAATTCTTCAAAAATCTGTTTTTATCAAATGAAACCCCTTCCTGTGCAGAAGGGCTGTTTTAAAGCACTGCTGCAGGTTGAGCTCACATCACATCACTATTTGGCTAAAACAAAACAAAGTAATCTTTAGCGAATTAAAGAAAATACGTTTTCCGAAACAAGTTGAGAGATCGAAATTAATTTCAGACAAAAACATTTTTCAATCTAAAAGGAAATCAATGAAACGGAATTTTTTTTTTCGTTCCTCACAAGCCTAATTACTATTGTGTCATAATTATTAATACACTTCAATTATAACATTACAGCCACTTAACTTTCCATAGTTTTACTGATACAGTATTAAAGGGTAATTGCACTGGCTGGACGCTCCAACCACTGCCGGTCATGTGACAGCTATGACTAGTCGCATCTGAACCAGCGCATAGAGTGCCTGGCTCTGGAATAAAGGTGAGTGTTATATTCTCTATAAGTGAATTTCAAATCCACTATAGGGTAATATTTAACCCCTCTGTTCCCTCCTTCTAACTCCCATTTTATCCCAAGGATATCCCTTTAAGTCTGTGTATATAGTACAGATTGTATGTACCATTGGAGATGGGTGTTCTAGTTATATAATAAGGAAGGATTAGAAATATCCTTTAAAGGACACATTTCCTGAGCAGCTTAATCTTGATGCATTTTGTTATGTTCTTTTGAAGTTACTGGCTCATATCAGAGTAATGAACACAATACTGGCTGGGTGGAGTAGAGGTAACATCACTGCTCTGCATGGAGAGAGCCTGTGGAGACCTGGGTTTGATCCCAGCGAGCAACCTCTCCAGTAAGTGTCCTTGGGCAAGACACCTAACGGTACATACTCGCCACCCAGGAAATACTTGAAAACAAGAGAAATCTCAATGTATCCTTCCTGGTAAAATCCTTTCTCAAAAAAAATGGAAATCAATGTTAATTGATCTCAGCTTATTGTTGGGGATAAACACCCTCACTCAGGAGGGCTGATTAGCTATCCAAGACCCCTCCCAGAAAGGGTAGAGGGGTTAGGACAGCCAGGTCATTATGATCACGCAAATTACATTTTTTAGAGAAAGGATTTTACCAGGAAGGATACATTGAGATTTCTCTCGTTTTTAAGTATGTCCTGGGTGGCGAGTATGTACCGTTATGTGTCTTGCCCAAGGACACTTACTGGAGAGGTTGCTCGCTGGAAATCGAACACATGTCTCCACAGGCTCTCTCCATGCAGAGCAGTGAGGTTACCTCTACTCCACCCAGCCGGTACTTGAGTGGCCACCTTTAATGCACAATAGGCCGCCATACTAGCGGAGCCTCAAAAGAAGTTTTGGCTCTGCTGGAATAGCATGGAAGCAGTTATTAAGGAGTGGGCTGCTATACCTAATTCCTCAATCGTTAAGGCTAATTAATTTGGAGATAGTGTAATACCCAATAGCAACCACAGGCACCCTGTTTGTAAAATGTTGATACAATCGAAGGCTAATGTCAGACGAATGCAGTCTGTGCGAACTCTGCGTGTATGCATAAAGGACAGACGTACTGACGGGAGATACTGTAGACACCACACAATCCGTTTTTCTTGACGGACGTAAAAAAAAAAAAAAAGGGAGTTATGGGAAATAAAAATAATATGAAAAGCCATTTTGTGCGTCAAGGTGCTGGACATCTCAAATGTGCTGCGTCTGACATCTCATCACTCACACAGAATGCTACGCGGATGTGGCGCACTCTGCATGTCCGTCTAGCGTTTTATATTCTTGCCTAACTTGCGTCTGTTTGCCACGTGCGTTGTGCGTGCGCAGTTCGGTGTGCAAGTACTTCATGTGTGGGTCTCTATTGCTCATGATTCTATGCTACGACGGACGTTAAGGCTGGGTGCACACGAGTACACTTAGTGCGCCCGTGCACACGCACTTACCGGCGCCTGTCGCAGCCATGTGATGCTGCGACGGGGCCGGTCACACGCTTGAGCGTGCGCACAAAGTGTCCTCCTATAAAGCCTCCCTGTCGATGCGCTAGGATGCGCGTCGACGGGCTGCAAAGGGCGATCCTCCATAAGAGGATTGTGCTTTGCAGTGCTGAGGGGGGGGGCAGGCGGGCGTCGAGTGGAAGGAACGTCAACTCTCACGGACGTTCCTTCCACTCCGAGTGCGCTTGTGTGCTCCCGGCCTAATATGTGCGGGAACACGGACGTGATCACTGCGTTCGTCTGACACGGGCCTTAGACATACAGGGTTATTCAAAGAGATCCGAACTGTAGCCGAAAGGTAACTGTACACTGAAATTCAGCGTACGGTTACCTTTCCTGGCCATTCGGCTACTCAAAGAGCAGGCAGTACGCGTTGGCGAATTGCCTGCACAAACGGTGCCTGTTCGAGGGCAGTGAAATCCCCCGTAGAGAAGCAATTCTACGTTTATTCAGAGATCACAAAACAGCAGGGAAAAGTTGCCGAAATGCCCTGCTCGGTGAGTGTTCGGCAGGTTTTGCAGTGAGTGTTCGTTGGGTTTGCGGCGGGTTTTGCCTGCAGTACGGCGGCCCTGTGGTGCTTGCTGAATACACCGCAGGGTCGCCGAAACGGGATCGCCGAATCGCAGTGAACAAAAAGTCACTGAACATGTGTAGACTTTTTGATTCTCTTTGAATAACCCTGATAATATTTTGTAGGCTCTAATTAACGCCAGTTTAAGAGTTTTGTCCTATACGTGGGCTATTGTCATGCATAGCAGGTATGCATGACAAATGAGTCGTTTGCTACAATATTGTTGTAGTACAAGTTCTTGTTGAACCTTCTGCCAAAAAGTGTTGAAACCACAAAGGAAAGGAATGGTGCTTTAAAGAAGAGGAATGATACTAATTCAAGGAATGTACATACATGATTACCCTAGGAAAAACATTCAAAGAGTCGCCATGCATAAATGATAAACAGGTAGATGTCTTAATTAAAGATGTCTTAATGAAAGTCTGATATTTTGGAATGTTCACAATTTTTGTCAAAGTTTAACTTGTGATAAATAACACTGTGGTGCATAGCTCATCTTGTAGGTTTGTAAAGTCTGAGTACTATATGAATGTAAAATTAATATTTGTTGCAGTGCAACATGACATGCAATAAATGGTAGCCTTCAACATTGCAGCTGTTTAACATGATTTTTACCAGAATTCTGTAATGCAGGCTCCTAAAAAATAGTGATGAGCCGAACACCCCCGTGTTCGGTTCGCATTCGAACAATTTCAAAAGTTCGAGTTCGAACTCGAACACGAACCGAACTCAATGCAAGTCAATGGCACTCAAGTTCGAATTTTAGAGTGCCCTCCAAGAGGGCATATATGCAAGATATTTGCCATAAAAGGTGTATGGGGGTCTGGGTAGTGCCCTGGGGGACAGGAAACAAGGACAAAAAGTAAAAAAAACCAACGTTTTTAAAAGGGACAGTGAGTTTTCCATGAAATAAAGGTAAAGAATAAAAATGAAAAATTCCTTCAAATATCTTGCCTAGGAGGTCCCCATAACCTGCCCGTGAAGTGGCAGATTTGTAGGATGTATAGAAACATTTCAAATGATGGTAAAATGACATTTCAAATGATGGTAAATGGTTTTCCTTTAATCTATTCATAAACAACTGCTTGGGGCGGAAGCCTGTATGAAACGAGGAGACATTTTAGGACACGCAGAACAAGTTTAGTGATTTTTTTGGCTAGATTATGGTGAAATTTATGCAGGCTTTGGATGAAAGTAACAATAGGTGCTTTAAAATTGGGCCTTTAGTGTCGGCAACAGTGCCGTCACACCGTAACCCCTCTGTGGTATTGTGGAAGAGTGCAGGGTCCAATATTAAAATGATATGAATCTGGTAATATAGGCGTCAGTGGCAGTGCACCCAAATATTGTGCCTTTGGTGGCAGCAAGTGCCTTCACACGTAACCCCTTTGTGGTATTGTGGAAGAGTGCAGGGTTGGACCCTGCGGTCCAATATTAAAATGATATGAATCTGGTAATATAGGCGTCAGTAGCCGTGCACCCAAGTATTGTGCCTTTGGTGGCAGCAAGTGCCTTCACACCGTAAGTAACCCCTCTGTGGTATTGTGGAAGAGTGCAGTGGTGGAAGTTTTGGGAATGCAGAAGAGATCCCCGATCTATTCAGTTACGTCAGCATCAGGGGATTGATAGCTGCTGATCCAGGACTGATTCATTTTTATAAATGTCAGCCGGTCTACAGAGTCGGTGGACAGACGCACTCTTTTGTCTGTGACAAAACCTCCAGCGGCTCTGAACGTCCTTTCAGAAAGCACGCTGGATGAAGGGCAACCTAGTAGCTGCATAGCATATTGGCTAAGTTCTGGCCAGTGATCCAATCTCAACACCCAGTAAGCCAGTGGATCATCTGCTGGAAAGGTATCCAGGTCTGCCCTTGCCCCTAGGTAGTCCTGCACCATATGGTCAAGACACTGGCAATGGGTGCCTACATTTGACGTCCCTGTGCGTCGTGGACTAGAAAAATTTAAAAAAGGCATCAGTCAAGCGGCCCCGGCCTTCACCGCTCTTCCTCTGATCATCGCAGCCTCAGAAGCACCTGTGTCATCACTTGGTAATCTACCAGTGCCTGGAAAGGTGTTACACAAGTGTCGCTTTAGAGCGTCCTCAAGTTGTTTCATCCTGTGTTCCCTCTGTGCGGGCAGGATGAGCTCTGCAACTTTACCCTTGTATCATGGATCAAGAAGGCTTGCCAACCAATAATGATCCCTTTCATTGATAGCACGAATCCTGGGGGTCCTTTAGCAGGCTTTGCAGGATAAGGGAGCCCATGCAGCATAGGTTGGAGGTGGCATTAGCTTCCGAGTCTTCCTGGTCAATGAGGATGACCCGATTGTGCAGTTCCTCCTCCCAGCCATGTACTAGTCCTTGGGTTTCTGGGCACACAAAACCCTCCCTTGAGGAATCCCCACCTTCAATGCCCCCACTATTTAAATATTCCTCCTCCTGTCTGATCTGAGGACCCACAGGAATGCTGTCTGCGTAAAGACTGGGGCCTTGAGAGTTAGGGAAGGCCTCCTCTTCTTCCTCCTCCTACTCTGCCTCTAGTGCCACATCTATAATTCCCCGCAGAGTGCGCTCCAGCGGGAACACCTGGTGGGCATGTCACAGATCAGACGGTTTGTGGGAAGGTGGAATTCTCTTTGAATTTCGCCAGGCGAATAGCACAGTATGGCATCTTTTTGCTTGAGCCATTGCGTAGCCCCTGCCACGCGTCGGTTTAACTGCCACTTTGCCAGAGAAGGAGGAGGAGGAAGAGGTGGTGGAGCAGACAGACCTCATACAAGCAGCTTTCTGGAGGCGTGGTGGATGAACAAGCTCCAGCACAAAACCCCATCTTGGATCCCTCCCAGCTGCAATCAGAGTTACCCAGTGTGCCGTGAAGGAAATGTAACGGCCCTGTCCATGCTTGCTGGACCACGTGTCTAAAGTCATGTGCACCTTGCTGCTGGCTGCCTTTCCTAATGACTCCATAACATTGTGTTCCACATGCTGGTATAGTGCTGGAATGGCCTTCTGTGAAAAGAAATGGCGTTTTGGAACCTGCCACTGTGGTACAGCACATTCAGCAAATTCACGGAAGGAAGCAGAGTCCACCAGCTGGAAAGGCAGCAGCTGTAATGCGAGTAATTTTGCTAAGCTGGCATTTAGACGCTGTGCTTGGGGATGGTTGGGACTATATTTTTTTCTTACGCTGCAGCAGCTGGGGCAACGTAATCTGACTGCGTAAATCTTCAGATGATGGGATGCTGTCACATTGTGAGGAAGGACCTGGTACACCCATTACTGTATCATCATCCCTGTCAGTGGAGGTTGTAGGCAATGACATGGCAAGACATATAGTGGGGGTAGAGACAGATGAGGAGGAGGACCTATGCAAAGTGTTGTGCCAACGGGATGCATGGCAGGTGGTCATATGTCGCCTCAACCACGTGGTACCCAAGCGTGAGATGTCTTTCCCACGCTTGATCCTCATCTGACATAGATTACAAATCGCAACGGTGCGGTCTGCTGCACATTTCTTAAAGAACTCCCAGACAGCAGACTTCCTGTACATGTGCTTTGAGACAACAGCGCTCTGCACCTGAGCAGCTGTGACTTCTGATGCCTTGGACTGGCTACGGTTGGTCATAGAGGACGTTGTGCCTCGTGTTTGTTGTGCCTCCTCCTCCTCACTTGACTCCTCTGTTCGATCAGGCACCCAGGTGAAGTCAGTGACCTCATCATCGTCATCACCCCCTATCTCCTTGTCACTGGAGCCAACTTGGCAGTATGCTGCAGCTGCTGGGGCAACATGAGGCCCAATTATTTGTATGTCACTGGCACCCCCTTCCTCTAGGTTGATTATACTCCCTTCCTCAACCTCAGAGATTAAATCAGAGCACTTTAGTTGCTGCGCATCCTCAAGCAGCATGTCACTGTCATTGTAGTCAAACAATTCAGCTGACTCCTCCGTGTGTGATAGTGAGGCTATGGCAGGAGTAGCTGTGAACATGGAGGCTGAATTAGATGTTTTGGCAGCTGAAGTGGTCTGTAAACCACTAGAAGCCTGGCTGGCAGAGGACTCGGAGGATGAGGATGGCCTGGTTAGCCTATCCTGCAAATCCTCTGTATGTTGCTGCTGCTTAAGACGGTCAGCACCAGTTAGAAAGGACAAGCGTGCCCCTGCAGAGGATGCACCACGTCCACGACGACCAGAGGCACAGCCTCTGGTTAAGTTAGCATACTGCCCTAAGAGTTTTATTTTCCACTATATGATAGAGCAGAATGTTGGGAGAAGACCTCATGTTATGAAGGCCTGAAGCAACTCAGGCGTAGGTCCCTTACGTTGCCTCTGATGCCAGGACGCAAGGAGGAAATTTTTATTAGCAGGGATTTAGCTTGTGAGGAGCTAGAGTGGGAACTGGTAGGGGCGGGGTTTCAGGAGGATATATAAGGCGCATGCTCTGTGGCTCTGCGCGCCTTTTTCTCCTGTGGTAAACTCGTGAAGAAATCCCCACCCTCCCTTTATTTTGGTTATAGGGGTGGGGTTTTTCGGGTTGGGTTCTAGATTTTTTATTTTTCCCCTTTGTCACAGCGGGGGCTTGTAGGCAGTGCTGGGGTAGGGTTCCTTTATTTAAGGTGGTATTTGGTGGATCGGAGATGGGAGATGGGGGCAGAGTTTTTAGCTGGCTTGGTTTGGGGGAGGTATGGTGGAAGTGTGGAGTTCCCTGTCAGCACTGTCTATTTGTTATTATTTTATTGTTATATGGTATTTTAGATTTGTTGGGGTTTTAGCTCTGGCCTATAGTAAATATATATTATTCCACAGTTTAAGTATTTGTGTCTTTTTGTGTCGTGTTTTCTTATCTCCTTGCGTTCGGCCGGTCATCAGTAGGTGACTTATAAGTTTTGAATCCTGCCACTGGTTATCATATGTCCTTAAACCATGGAGAATCCTAAAATCTAATAACCCCAAATATATCCATAAGAAAACATATTTGCCACATCCACTCAAACAACGAAAAGCAAATAAAACATGCATTGCTGTAACATTTGCATCATGGCATGATGTAATCCATCTGATATTTGCAGTGTTGATTGCTCTACACAACCACACAAATCAACACATGACTGAAATAGCTGTATCATGGACACGCAGGCAAACATGGAATCTGTATATTATCATCGAATGCAAATGATGTGCGTCTTCGAATGTTTCAACAATATATGTCACACAGATACTAGAGAGTGATCATATTGAATGAATCACTGACACAAATGTTACACAGAAGCCTAGGTGTGACTAACGTGTAGTTGCTGTGGAATTCAGGTTCTGCGAAAGTCTTTAAATTCAAGAAAACGACCAGCTGATTTTTGCTCCAAGTAAAGATCCGAATACTTAATTGAAGATTATGATTGTGAACTGTGTAGTGTACACACTTAAACTGTGCGTACATTAATAAAGGTATAATGTCTATGCATGTATGTATGAGAGTGAAGCAGCGTGTAATATTTAGTTATGGTTTGGAATAAGGTTAAGTTGGAGTAAGAGTGCGGCTAAAGAAGTGTTTGAGCATAAGACATATTTTAAGGTAAGAAATCAACATCAGAACGTAGAAAAGTTAGGTGTCTATTCTAACACAATAGGTATAGTATTGGTTATATAGTAAAGGTATAAACATGGAGGCTTGTAAGTAGACATCAGTAAGAGGTGGTAAAAAATATTCACATGGATTGGGCCACTCGCCTTTTATACGGTCATAAAGTATTATACAATGTCTGCACTAGTAACCCTGACGCTTTATAGGTAGTTCTTCCAATATGATTGGTGGTTCTGTTATTTTAAGGTAACGATGGCTATATGGGGGTGCTGACTACAGCTGTGGACCCCTAATGTTTACGAAGCACATCCACCCATGCTAATGAGGGGAAAAGCAAAGAGAGTACAGGTAATGGTTAAAGAGACAATAGGAACGGAAGTGAGGAAAATGGGGTATAAAGGAGAATAGGAAGGGCAAGAAGAAATACCATATTGCACCAGAGGACATAAGGCAAACATATTAAGTTATGAAGGAACCGTTAAGGAAAGATACATCAGCTGTACGAGAAAAAGGGAAAGATAATAGGATGAGATGGGGAGATCAACAATAAGAGGCAAGGGAAGATGGGATAAAAGAGGCAAAAGGGAGAGGGGAGGCAAAAGAGGAAGAGATAGGACTCAGAGACAAAGGGAGGAGTAGACGGGGATTGACAAAAATGGGGAAACCAACTTGGGAGTTGTCTGAGAGATATGGAAGACAGAGAGAAGATTGAGTCAGGAGAGTGAAGAAGAGGAGGAAAAATTACATTAGGATGGGGTGTCATATGACCACGGAACGGGTGGGTTCTCCACCCAATCCAGTTACTTGCAATGAAGGAAGGCCATGATTCGAAAGCTAGTTCCTTAATGTCTCCAAGCCCAGGAAACCTGACCTGAGGATCTGGGCAGAACTAAGCCTCTGCATTTGGAAGGCTGGATTAACCCTCCCAGTCCCCATCAGAGCTTGGAAAGGGACTAGGGAGTAAGGATGAGCCGAACACTCCCCAAGTTCGGTTCGAGCCCGAACTTTCCATTTGTTCGGGTCCGAACCCGAACCCGAACTCAAACCCAATGCAAGTCAATGGGGCTGAAAATTCGGTTTTTAGAGTGTCCTCCAAGAGGGCATATATGCTACATATTTGCCATAAAAGGTGTATGGGGGTCCGGGTAGTGCCCTGGGGGACAGGAAACAAGAACAAAAAGTTTTAAAAAAAGTTTTTAAAGGGACAGTGAGTTTTCCATGAAATAAGGGTTAAAAATAAAAACCAAAAATTCCTTCAAATATCGTGCCTAGGAGGTCCCCATAACCTGCCCGTGAAGTGGCGGATTTCTAGGATGTATAGAAACACTTAAAAACAAAAAAATGACGTTTCATATGACGGTAAATGCTTTTCCTTTAATCTATCCATAAACAACTGCTTGGGGCGGCAGTCTGTATGACAAGAGGAGACATTTTCATACACGCAGAAAAAGTTTACTGATTTTTTTGGCTAAATTATTGTGAAATATATGCAGACTTTGGATGAAAGTAACAATAGGTGCTTTAAAATTGGTCCTTTAGCGTCCCCAACAGTGCCGTCACACCGTAACCCCTCTGAGGATATGAATCTGATACAGGCGTCAGTGGCAGTGCACCCAAATATTGTGCTTTTGGTGCCAGGCCTGCAAGTACTATCATACAGTAACCCCTCTGTGGTATTGTGGAAGAATGCAGGGGTGGAAAATGTGGTCCTATATTGAAAAGATATGATTCTGGTCAAGGCGTCAGTGCACCCAGATATTCTGCCTTTGGTGCAAGACTGCCAGGCCAGCAAGTATCATCATACAGTAACCCCTCTGTGGTATTGTGGAAGAGTGCAGGGTTGGACCCTGCTGTTCAAAAAATTAAAATGATATAAATCTGGCACAGGCGTCAGTGCAGCCAAATATTGTGCCTTTCATGGCAGCAAGTGCATTCACACCGTAACCCTTTTGTGGTATTGTGGAAGAGTTCAGTGCTGGAGGTTTTGTGCATGCAGAAGACATACCCGATCTATTGCGTTACTTCGGCATCAGGGGATTGATAGCTGCTGATCCAGGACTGATTCATTTTTATAAATGTCAGCCGGTCTACAGAGTTGGTGGACAGACGCACTCTTTTGTCTGTGACAAAACCTCCAGCGGCACTGGACGTCCTTTTGGAAAGCACGCTAGATGAAGGGCAACCTAGCAGCTGCATAGCATATTGGCTAAGTTCTGGCCAGTGATCCAATCTCAACACCCAGTAAGCCAGTGGATCATCTGCTGGAAAGGTATCCAGGTCTGCCCTTGCCCCTAGGTAGTCCTGCATCATATGGTGAAGACGCTGGCAATGGGTGCCTACATTTGACGTCCCTGGGCGTCGAGGACTAAAAAAATTTCAGAAAGCATCAGTCAAGCGGCCCTGGCCTTCACCACTATTCCTCTGATCACCCACAGCCTCAGAAGCACATGTGTCAGCACTTGGTAATCTACCAGTGCCTGGAAAGGTGTTACACAAATGTCGCTTTAGAGCGTCCAAGTTTTTTCATCCTGTGCTCCCTCTGTGCGGGCAGGATGAGCTCTGCAACTTTCCCCTTGTATCGCGGATCAAGAAGGGTTGCCAACCAGTAATGATCCCTCTCCTTGATAGCACGAATCCTGGGGTCCTTTAGCAGGCTTTGCATCATTAGGGAGCTCATGCAGCGTAGGTTGGAGGTGGCATTAGCTTCCGAGTCTTCCTGGTCAATGAGGATGACCGTATCGTGCACTTCCTCCTCCCAATACTTAAATATTCCTCCTCCTCATCCTCCTCCTGTCTGATCTGAGTAGGACCCGCTGGAATGCTGTCTGCGGAAAGACTGGGGCCTTGAGAGCTAGGGAAGGCCTCCTCTTCCTCCTGCTGCTCTGCCTCTAGAGCCACATCTAGAATTCCCCACAGAGTGTGCTCCAGCAGGAACACTAAAGGAATTGTGTCACTGATGCATGCACTGTCTCTGCTCACCATCCTCGTTGCCTCCTCAAATGGTGACAGTACAGTGCATGCATCCTTGATCATCAGCCACTGCGGGGGGGAAAAAAACCAAGTTGACCTGAACCTGTCCTTGTGCCATACTCACACAGGTACTCATTGATGGCCCTCTGCTGCTTGTGCAGACGCTGCAGCATTGCTAATGTCGAGTTCCACCTGGTGGGCATGTCACAGATCAGACGGTTTGTGGGAAGGTGGAACGCTCTTTGAATTTCTGCCAGGCGAACGCTTGCTGGGAATGACTGTCTGAAGTGGCTGTAGACTTTTCTGGTCTGGATGAGAAGCTCTGGCAGCCCTGGGTACTTGGTTAGGAAACCCTGTACCACCAGATTTAGGACGTGTGCTAGGCATGGTACATGCGTCAATTTACCCTTGCGTAGGGCGGAGAGAAGGTTGCTGCCATTATCGCAGATGATCATTCCCAGCTCAAGCTGGCGTGGTGTTAACCATCTCTGCACCTGCCCCTGCAGAGCTGACAAAATTTTTGACCCGGTGTGGCTCCTGTCCCCTAAACAAACCAGCTCAAGCACAGTATGGCATCTTTTTGCTTGAGCCATTGCGTAGACCCTGTCAGGCGTCGGTTTAACTGCCACTTCGCCAGAGACAGAGAAGGAGGAGGAGGAGGAGGAAGAGGTGGTGGTGGTGGTGGAGCAGACAGACCTCATACAAGCAGCTTTCTGGAGGCGTGGTCGATGAACAAGCTCCAGCACAGAGCCCCGCCTTGGATCCCTCTGCAATCAGAGTTACCCAGTGTGCCGTGAAGGAAATGTAACGACCCTGTCCATGCTTGCTGGACCACGTGTCTAAAGTCACATGCACCTTGCTGCTGACTGCCTTTGCCAATGACTCGATAACATTGTCTTCCACGTGCTTGTATAGTGCTGGAATGGCCTTGCATGAAAAGTAATGGCGTTTTGGAACCTGCCACTGTGGTACAGCACATTCAGCAAATTCACGGAAGGGAGCAGAGTCCACCAGCTGGAAAGGCAGCAGCTGCAATGCGAGTAATTTTGCTAAGCTGGCATTTAGACGCTGTGCTTGGAGATGGTTGGGAACTATATTTTTTCTTTCGCTGCAGCAGCTGCGGCAACGTAATCTGACTGCTACTGGGATGATGTCACATTGTGAGGAAGGACCTGGTACATCCATTACTGTAGAATCATCCCTGTCGGTGGAGGTTGTAGGCAATGACATGGCAGGACATACAGTGGGGGTAGAGACAGATGAGGAGGAGGAGGACCTACGCAAAGTTTTGCGCCAACGGGATGTGTGGCACTTATTCATATGTCGCCTCAAGCACGTGGTACCCAAGTGTCCGGTATCTTTTCCACGCTTAAGCCTCATCTGACATAGATTACAAATAGCAATGCTGCGCTCTACTGCACATTTCCCAGACAACAGAGTTCCTGCATGTGCTCTTTGAGACAACAGCACTCTGCACCGGAGCAGCTCTGACATGTGATGCCTTGGACTGGCTAGTGCTACGGTTGGTCACAGAGGATGTTGTGCCTCGTGTTTGCTGTGCTTCCTCCTCCCCCTTTTCCTCACTTAATTCCTCTGTTCGATCTGGCACCCAGGTGGAGTCAGTGACCTCATCATCATCATTGTCATCATCATTGTCATATCTCCTCGTCACTGGAGCCAACTTGGCAGTATGCTGCAGCTGCTGGGGCAACATGAGTGCCAGTTATTTGTGTGTCATCACTGGCACCCCCTTCCTCTAGGTTGATTATACTCCCTTCCTCAACCTCAGAGATTGAATCAGAGCACTGTACTTGCTGCGCATCCTCAAGCAGCATGTCACTCTCATTGTACACAAACAATTCAGCTGACTCCTCCGTGTGTGATAGCGAGGCTACGGCAGGAGTAGCTGTGGACATGGAGGCTGCATTAGATGCTTTGGCAGCTGAGGTGGACTGTAAAGCACTAGAAGCCTGGCTGGCAGAGGACTCGGAGGATGAGGATGGCCTGGTTAGCCAATCCACCAAGTCCTCTGTATGTTGCTGCTGCTTAAGACGGCCAGCACCAGTTAGAAAGGACAAGCGTGCCCCTGCAGAGGATGCACCACGTCCACCACGACCAGAGGCACAGCCTCCAGACACAGGGGCTGCTTGCGTCTGCCTGTCCTTTTTGTTGCTGGGAGCGTCTGCCTGTCCTTTTTGTTCTTTCAGACATGGTGAGTGATATATAGATTAATATATACAGAACTCTGATTCAACTCTGGTATAAAGATTTAAAGAACTCTGGTATAACTCAGTGAGACACACTGATAGATCACCTCAATTCACAAATGTTTTGTAGAAATTAGTGAGCCCCGAAATACAGCGTGGTACTGGATGTGTGACGAGACACAGATCACCTCAATTCACAAATGTTTTGTAGAAATTTGTGACCCCCAAATACTTGCTGGCAGTGACAAGAGACAGATCACCTCAATTCACCAAATGGTTTTAAAGAAAGAAATTAGTGAGCCCCAAAAAGATTTGCTGGCACAGTGACAAGACCCAGAAGATCACCTCAATTCACAAATGTTTTTTTTTTGTATTCAAAATTTTTATTTTGAAATAAGTCATCATACAAGTAAAACGTAAAGTGAGGGCCTCGCAGGGCCGCATATAGTCGTCTGTAATAACTCAGCGTAAAGAAAATAAAGAAACAGCATAGCACAGGAAAAGGTCATCAGGAATCATATGCATCGAAACTACAAGGCGTATAGATAGCAATATAAACAGCGAAAGTCATCAAATATAATTATAAAAAGGAGAGAAAAAAAAGGGGGGGAGGTGAGGGAAAGATGGCAAAGGCCATATTAGTGCCACCTCTGGCACATTCCCAACCGGTTAAAAACCGCGGGAAAAGGCCATGGGGGTTAATGGCACCAGGCCTGGGCACCCGGGGAAAAGCTGGGTTCCAGCCTATGACTCTTCCCAGAGGACAACCCAGTGAAGCCAAAACAAAATGGGGGGTGGGGAGGGTCACAAAAAAACCACAAAAACAAAAGGGGGGGTGGGGGCAACATCCCCGAATGGGGGGTCTCTTCAAAAAAGTCTCAGTATGGGGAGAGAGGGGGAAAATAAAAAAAGGAAGAGTCAACTGCATGTGGCCAAAAAAGTCTCAGACACCTCAAAATAAAACATAGCACAAACTCAGCAATGAGTTCAGGAGAGGGGAAATGGGGACTCAAAGCAGAGATACTCATCAATGGGGAAAGGAGAGGGGAAACTCCACGAGGGAGGCCGCTGCAGCAGGAAAGTGCCCAAGTCAGGGCAGGAAAAACAGTCAAGAATTTTTAGTTTGCGAAATACGAAATGGTCACATACCGACCTGCTATGTTGGCCTCGCAGGGCCAGATAATAGACTCATAAAATAAACAAAGGGGGAGGGGATCCAGAGAAAAGTTGCAGAATGTCCAAAAACTTGGGGGGGGGGGGTAAACAGCAAGAATTCTTCAGAAAAATACACGTAAATAAAATGGGGGGAGTCTCAGCAGGATCAGAAAAAAGCGTCTCTGAATGCGGGGGGAGAGAAAAATCACAATGGGTGCAAATGAATACAGGTTTTCCCCAGCCAGGGAATATCTACATAAGCCAGCAGATAGAGAGAAAAAAATAAAAAAAAATAAAAGGTATGCTCAGCCGGTGTCCCGGAAAGGTAGCAGACATAAGGCATGCAGGGTGACGCCGATATGGCCAGGCAGGTTAGCAAGGAACAAGGCCGACAGGGCAAGCGGGTCCCCCCCTGCGTCACAGTACCCTCCATCATCTTCCCGGGGTAAGACCATAAGCGGCGCTGCAACGGGAGACGGCAGTAGGGGTCCAAACGGCATCTCTGGGATCTCAGATCCAAGGGGGAACTCTGCCACCATCATGCACCGTTCAGCACCAGCAGGCGTCGCCAGCACGCCCGGCGGCTCCGACCGGACAGACAACCCGCGGCAATCTGGGTCTCCCGGGTCTTGCCACGTGGACAGCTCCTCCATTGGCGCATTAATCAGCGGAATGCTGTAATTCGGTGCCCCAGCTCCGTCTCGCAGGACTCCGGCCTCCGTCCCTTCAGAAACCTCACATCCGCACAGGACAATATCCAGCGATCCTTCACCAGACACATCTTCACGTATATCTTCGGCTGCCCGGCCGGTGTGCAGCACGGCCATGACGCGGCGCATGTCACCTCTTGTCATGGGGCGCTCATCATCTTCCAGTAACTGCAGAAGTGCCTCAAATACATCCGGGAGACGTGGGCCCTCCGTCTCCGCAGTCCTCATCATGATCCACAGCGGGAGCAAAACACTCAAGGCAGAACAGTCAGGAAGCAACGAGCGCAGGAAAGCGGGCTGCAAAATGGCCGCCGGCCGCACACTCCAGCCGCACACTCCAGCGGAGATGTCAGCCTGCAGGCGAGTCTCTGGACCGGAGGGGGTGGAATGGGCTCCGGTCAACACAATCCCATTAGCCAACCGCTCAGGAGCCTCATGTAGGGGGTCTCAGCGGAAAAAATCAGTAAAAATGCCCCGGGTAGAGCTAGGCGCCACGGAGCTCTAACAAGGCACTTCTCCCTTCGGCGGTCGGCCACGCCCCCCCAATTCACAAATGTTTTAAAGAAAGTTGTAAACCCCAAAAAAACTTGCTGGCACAGTGACAAGACACACATCACCTAAACTCCCTGATATTTGGTAGAAATGAGACCCCCCCAGTAGCGTGGCAGACGGGCAGTAACAAGACACAACTATCTCCTTTGAAATCTCTGAAATGCGTGCGGAATCGGCGCGTGGAAACGTTATATAGTGTGCTGCGGGACTTAGCTCTGTGAGCCCATGATTGGGCAAAATTTGCCCAATCAGGACTCTGAGCGGTGATTGGCATAGTGTTGAACCAGTCTTGCACCAGACCTGAGGTCAGGTGCAAGGCTGTAGCCAATTACAAGCTTCAGGCCAGTGGGAAAATGCATTGTGGTCGAACATGCGGCAAACACCTGGAAATGTTCGGTGTTCGCGATCTCATCGAACAGGCCAAGTTCGGGTCGAATCCCGAACAGTCCGAACCCAAACCGCTCATCCCTACTAGGGAGATCAGAGCAGTTTGACCACTCAGATAAGATTGAATGCTCACACTGTGTTGAGTGTCCCTTTAAGTGGCACAGAGCTAGTTATTGTAATTATTCTCTCCATTAGCTCTGCAGATTGTTCACTTTCAGTTTCCAGTCCTGCAAATAAATATTAATATAATATTTGATGCAGTGTTTGATAGTCCCTGCAGTTCGTCATAAAGCTCAATGATTTTTTTATTGTCCCCTCTGCTGCTGTTACTGAGCCGTCGATGGGAGTTGCTGTCGGATGCAAAAATTACATTCATGACTTTTGGCATGAATGGCGAGCCTTACACACCCACTGATACAATGCAATCTCTCCCTATCCATTGTTTGTTAGTGATTAAGACTGGGCTTGATAGAAGCCCTGGATTTTTCAGATTGAACTATGCAAAACATTTCTATGAAGTTTATTTTAAGATGTTCATTGACTCATTTCCTAATATAATGTGTTTAAAAAAGAGAATAAATCACGTAAGACGGTCTGCTGTATATAAAGGGATTCCTTCTCAAAGTGAGCACCTATCAGTAAGATGTGACCAGTTAAATATAACGACCCCTCGCGTTAATGACAACGGCTCCTGTCCTATTGCAGCAGAGATGCAAGATTCTCTTGCGGATCTGCTGTTGTGCCAGATTACTGTAGGTTATTGCTTCCTAAACTGTGTATTGTAAGGGCTAATGTGGAAGCAGTCATAAAATAACGAGTGATACCAATGTCGCTCATTATTCCTGCTTGCAGCCAGTAATAACTAAAAAAATTACCGGCTGTTAAACTCTAGGGTTAAAAGATTTTGCTTCAGCAAAACAATTTACACTATAAAAATCCAATGCTTACACCTATTCTCACAGCTGTCACGAATAGCTATGATCCTTCCTACACGCAGACGCAATTTACCTACACTGACGGTCTTTATTTTAGCCGGATTACTAGACACAGAACAGACAGACGGAACAGAGGAAGTCAGAGTAAGCCGAGGTTATCAAACCAGAGCGAAAACTCAAACAAAACCATGGTGGGGGGGGGGGTCAGTGCCTGAATACACAGTCAGTCGGAGCCAGCAATCAGAGCCAGAAGGGTCGTCACATAGAGGCGGTGTTAATGCCAGAACAGGTAGTCAAAAAGAGCCAGGGGTTAATGCCACAACGGTTAGTCAAACAGAGCCAGGGGTTAATGCCACAATGGTTAGTCAAACAGAGGCAGGGGTTAATGCCAGAACTGGTAGTTAAACAGAGCCAGGGTCATACACAGGAGAACTAAAGAACAGAACAGCAAGAAATGCACCGAGTAGGTAAAACCACAACAGGACAATGAACTCAATTCAGTCTCGGACTTTTGAATCCAGAGAGCACGGTGCGCCGTCACATCGTGCCTGCGTCGCAGATCTACAGCCACTCTCAGTGGCTACTTCATCTGGCAGCTAGCCAAAGAGTAGCGAGAATGCCGCTGTCAGCTGCCAGACACCCGGGGAAGACGTTACAACAGCGCACAGGATGGCATAATCTGCTGCCTTGTCTTGGCATTAGGACACTGAAAACAAACAGTTCCCAGTGTCCTTCTGACAGTCCTGCCGGATCTCAGACTTGCAATCTAGCAGAAGTTTCTTTCTTGTCCCCATGTAGTTATTTGTACTCCAGGAAACTATACTAGTGGTGGCATGCATACTACTACCAGTATCTGTTAGCAGCTTCCAATTATTGTGAGTAGCACTGTTAACATAGCAGCTCATTTGTAATACAACTAATAATAGGTAACCATTAATTGTTAAAGGTTTGCGCCAATGTTTTCCCATTAGTGGCTCCTTATTACAGCCTCCAATGGAATTGGGTCAAATAGATTTGGTGGAAATATGTTAGGTGACTACATGACAATGCTACATTTCAAAAGCTTAGGAAAAAAAATCTGATGTGACTAGAATAAACACACACAGATTTTTTTGCACTAAAAAGATTATTCTTGCAGTACAGCAACACATTTGTACCCCCTTCCAATATTTATTTATTTATTTGCAAAGTATTTTAACAGGAAGGATACATTGAGAATTCTCTTGTTTTCAAGTATGTGTATTGATATGTAAGCAGTCCTACATCTCCAGTGGATTTGTATCACCACATACTGCATGAGGATGCAAGAGAGATATGGAGTCAATTTTATATTCTTAGCGATTAAAACGTCATCCTCTCGTGTCATTCTCCAGTAAATACCCGTGTAACATTTTTCTATCCTCTAGCGCAGTGTTTCTCAAGTGGTGGGTCGTGATCGAAAGTGGGTCGCGACCAGGGGCGGACTGGGTCACGGGGCAAGTGCCCCAGGCCTCTTTAATGCCTGGGACCCGCTGATGCATCTTACCTGCGGCAGCGGGTCCCAGGTGGTACGGCTACCTCTGAATGTTCCCAGGCCCCACCTGGGACCCGCTGCATCAGGTAAAATACTCTGTAATGGCAAGGGGGGGAATCTGTAATGGAAAGGTGTGGGGTGGGAATCAGTGACTGGGGACACGATCTGTATTCCCAACACCAGGAGCCACTGTGCACAATGCACATCTCATTGAAGCAAAGTATATTTATATATGCCAGCCTCCCATGGAGACGTTTTTGAATGGCTTGGACCAATGGTGCTTTCCCATTGGTCCAAGCTATTCCATTGCTCTTTAGTGTCTCTCTGAGGCATTGAAGAGCATAGGTTCAGGAAGTAGGCAGCGCCAGACACGCGCTGCAGACCTCAATCTCTTGGCCAGCTTGAGCTTATGCGATTAGTGTAGCGTTCAACTACGCAAATTGCATAGGCTCAGGGAGGGCAGGCTGCTGCGAAAAAATATTGTGCACAGCGGCAGACAGACGGCGGGGGAGCGCAGAGCAGGGGAGTTTGTTAAGTTTTTTATAATATTTTATTATTCATTCAGTAGTGACTTAAATTAGAGTTGCTTTGTCTACCATCACCCCAGACTTTGAGACACTTATTTTAGAGCAAGAAGCATCCCCAGTTTTCCCTTAAGTTTCTAATTAATTTCATATGTTTCAATTATAGTTTATTTTATTGGGTTTTTGCCTCAACAGCACTTTCGTTTTTGTTTTCACTAGTGCTGTGATACTGCACTATCCTTTTTGGAAAGAATCCCTGTTTGTTTCCAAAATTGTTTAAAAAGTGCATACATTGTAGAATATTGCACACGTTGTTTTGTGGAATAAATTATAATGTTTCAGAAATTCAATTATTTTTGGGTCGTGACTTAATGACCAAGGACAATTGTGGGTCCTGAGGGTCCAGAGGTTGAGAACCACTGCTCTAGTGCATGGCTGTAAAACTATGGCCCCCTAGATGTTTCTGAACTACAGCTCTCATTATTCCCTGGCTATCCCTTACATTCAAAGAATTCAGGGAATTGTAGGCATCAACATGGGGAGAGCAGAGTTTGACATCTCTGCTCTAGCGGTCAGTGAGATGGGTAACATGTTGTTTTATAGGATCCAGATGGAGTAGGCTCTAGAGCAAGGATCTCAAAAGTTGTCCGTCAAGAGGTTTCTGAACTACAGTTGGCTAGTTATAAAGCTGCCTCTGGCACCACTTTCTAATCTGCCTTCCAACAACCAGAAGTAAAAGAGGGTACAACCTAGGCAGGAGAATATATATGTTTTCTGTTCATGTGGTTATTTTAGCAGCTGTTTTCTCATGGTGGTCTGCTCCTTAACCATATTACACAAAAATTCTGCTGAACAGGAAAACACAAAATGACCCAAAAAGTTGCTCCCCCCCCATACTCCTGTATTGTATACAACAAATAATCTGCAGGCAGACCATTCTGGGCACTGTAATGTACAATAAATGCATGTTTTTGTAAATTATGATATACTCCTACTGTTATTGAGCCTACATTTCCACTAATGATCTGGAAGCAGTTACCACAAATATAAATGTTGCCATTTACTAATAGGAACATTCATTATCACAAATTCAGACTACGTAAACCATAAAGCCTCTGCACAATGAGTTTCCAAAATGTTTTGGTTGGAGAAATACTTGTTGAGAAGGGGATGTGCAATGTGCTCTGGGTGAAGTTATTACTGGACTGGTCTAACCAGATTACTGTCACTTACTCTGGGTGTTGCTACATTCTTCTTAGTTTCATAGAAACTATCATAACAAAATTACCTATATATACCTGCACAACAATACATAGAAATAATTATATATAAAAGGAAAAGTTATGTAACCTGCATATAGGGATGAACAAATAATCACTATTAATAAATGCTAATGTGTAGCTAGATATGTACAAATAATTTTCTAGTCTTAGATCTTCAAGTCTCAAAAATTCTGGATTTGGATTTTGAAACCTGCTACGCAATGTGAATGCAAACAAAAATATGCCTCTTGATAGAGAGGTTTAATGTCAAAACTCTAAGGATTCTGACCCGTTTTCCCTTTTATTTTTGCATTTTTGAGGGACCCCCCCCAAATGCACATGCATTATTGGGTTCAAGACACAGATTTCTGCTCTGACTCCTCCCCAACAACCACTGTATCTTATCAATACATACTCAAATGATGTGTTTGTGAAATATATTTATATCTTTATGAGGAGACACAACAGTTTACTTGTAAGAATGTGATTTCCTCCCACCGACTGCAAAAATAGTGGTGGTACTGCATCTTTAAATGTTCAACAGGACCCTAGGTGTGTTACTTACAAAAGAAAAAATGTATTTTAAATTCCTGAGTGCTTTGATAGTTTTACCGGTGCTTCAGATGTTTTGGAACTACCTCTCCCATGATGCTCAGCCGTCAAGTATGTGTGTCAAAGGAGATGTGGTTCTAAAACATCTGGAGGGCCAAGGTTGCGGAAACCAGGATTAGAGAATTGCAGGCAAAGTATGCTATCAAATGGATTCAGTAAATGAAAACATAATTCAGACACTCTCATTTCAACCTGAGATTACGACATTTTTTTTTTTTAGAGAGAGAAAGATGTGTGTGCAGTGCTGTCCTTTCAGGGGCGGATCCAGGGGGGGCAACGGGGCATTTGCCCCCCCCCCGGAGAAAATTGCCGCTGGCGGCGTTCTTCTCTTCTCCACGAGGCAAGCGGCCTCTGGCATGCAGCTCGGCCGCTCAGCTGGGATGGGAACCACCTGACCAGCGCGCGATCTCGCAAGAACGCGGCTGGTCAGGTGGTTCCCAGCGAGCGGCCAAGCTGCATGCCAACGGCCGCTCGCCTCGTGGAGAGGAGAAGAATGCCGCCGGGGCCTGGCAGCAGAGGTGAGAGCTGGTGGTGGTATATACCCATGTGAGCTGGGGCAATATATACCCATGTGAGCTTGGGGCAGTATATACCTATGTGAGCTGGGGCAATATATACCCATGTGAGCTTGGGGCAGTATATACCCATGTGAGCTTGGGGCAATATATACCCATGTGAGCTTGGGGCAATATATACCCATGTGAGCTTGGGGCAGTATATACCCATGTGAGCTGGGGCACTATATACCCATGTGAGCTGGGGGCAATATATACCCATGTGAGCTCGGGCAAATATACCCATGTGAGCTGGGGCAAACATACCCATGTGTGAGCTTGGGGCAAATATACCCATGCGAGCTGGGGGCAAATATATCCATGCGAGCTGGGGGCAATATACCCATGGGTGAGCTGGGGGCAATTATACCCATGTGAGCTGGGGGCAAATATATCCATGCGAGCTGGGGGCAATATACCCATGTGAGCTGGAGCAAATATATCCATGTGAGCTGGGGGCACTATATACAGTATATCCATGTGAGCTGGGGGCAATATATCCACCGGTCACTACGAACCCAACAACAGCTCTTGGCCAAAACTGGTAGAATGCCCCCCCTGAAACCTGTGTCTGGATCTGCCCCTGTGTCCTTTGGGGGGTTTGAGTTGTGCAGCTGCAGGATCTGTGTCTCAGATTGTGTTAGTGACAGTATCTGTTATTTTCTTAATCTCTGTGAGTGCCTGTTACTGTCGGTGTCTTTTTCAGTGTCTCAGCTAGTGTATTTGTCATTATTTTTGTGTGTTTGTGCCATTGTCTGTGTCTCTGTCTAGCAGTATCTGTTTGATATACATTGCTTAAGATTCTGGTTTGTTTGTCGACAATTTATTCAGTAATTAAACTTATTTGCACATATTAAAATATAATATCTGAGTAAAAAAATGTATACATGAGGCTTTATAATGGCTTTGTTTTTGGAGGTTTTATATGGCATTCATGAGGTGATGTTGATATGGAGGGGTCCTGGGAAGTTTCTTTGCACAGGGTGCCTAAGGCTAGGGTCAGACGAACGCAGTGCGAACGCGCGTGTAGCCGCACTTTATCACGGCCGAAGTAGCAGCAAATGACGGCCAATATACGGAGTACGGCTGCACAATAGTGCGGCCGCACAACGCAAGCGGCAAACGAACGCATTTTTTCAAGAACGTGATACCGCTAGTACTAACGTACAAAGTGCGCTGCGCCCACATAGCGGCGTGTGTGCGTGATTAGGAGACGTCAGATGCTGCTAATGTCCGGCATACATAACGTCCAGATGCAAAAAGGGTTTTATTGATGATCAGTACAAAATCACGGACGAAAATGCGCATCGTATGACCGCTATCGCATATTACGTGAAAAAATACGTCCATTCGTTCAAACGCACTTTTTCACGGACGACGCGAAAAATGCGTTCGTCTGACCCTAGCCTAAATGCCTACGCTGGTTCTTTGTGTGTACTTGGGAATACTTTCCTTACCTCCTGTAGCCCCCCAGTCAACAACTTGTGGGTCTACCTCAAAGTAGGGTAGAGGGGCCATAAGGTTTTGTTCAGGACTCCTCCAAAGACAATAGATGTCCTTGTGAAAAGAATGTGCACGACACATTTGATGGAGAGTAGGAGAATGGATCAGTGTTCTTTCTCTGTATTTGTAGTACTGAAGAATCTAAAATTAGAAAATGGTCTTCCATAACATGCGCAATTTATTAAAAACGGTAGCATAATACTCACAGAATTAGCATGCTGAACACCTAATAAATACGTCACAACAGACTGAGCTTATTACGAAGATACAATGGCCACTCCTTTGCGTTGCATAGCAACCAATAGATATACACCTGGGTCTAATAGTCATGTCTTAATTCTTAAGTCATGCCTCATCGTACTCCTAATCCTCATTCTGGGTTGGGAAGACAAAAGTCTGGGGTTATGTAATAAGGTATCTAGTTGCAAGTCTCTGGGATCATACCAACATTCTCATGACTGGTAGCATCTTTGCAGAGATGTATGGACTAGACTTTGACTACCATTGCAGATCTGCTTGTTGGTCGACTCTGCTCAGTATTTGTGAGGTCTTAAACACTTACATGGGGTTATATCTTGTGAATGGTCAGAATCAAAGCCGCTCTAATTTGTTGCCAGGTTTAATAGACAAGACAAGGGTCCATGCTATTTATGCTGCCATCCACTTGCCTACCTTAGGGACTGCCTTTTCCGATGGTGCCGTTCCCAATGCACAAATCTCTCACTTCAGTCACTCCTCTCTACTTCAGCAGCCACTGAGTGACCATGAGGCTGCATGCTTATTAATAAAGCTTTGCTCAGAGTCCTGCTCCACCTACCTTTTGGCAGCCCTGGTTATAATGGTGTTGGCTTCTCCTCTCTTAATCAGCCTCAGATCTTCTGGCAACACCTTCAATTTAAATAATGGAATAATACAGTAGGTACTTAATGTTGGAACATTACTGAGCTCCAAGTTAGTCATTGACTTACCTAATTTTCATTCAAAGTCTTCAGTGGGTTCCATAAAGTACATTCATCTTGACCTCGGTCAGACCATGTTTGTTTTGACTGCTCTCGACACTCAGAGACATGTAATGCTGAAAAAAAGGTCTTTCTAAAACTATTTATCCTTGCGTGCAGCATTTCCATGGAACCCCTCCACGTGGGTGTCATGAGATGTAGACATATTCAACCCTGCAAATAGAAGATGTGATCATTCCGCCATCACAATAGCTTTCTGGAGGTTTATCAAGTATACATACATAGAATGTCTTACAATCCAGACAAATGTGATCATATTGCAACAAACCCTTTCAAAAGGTGTTCGAATAAAAGAAAAGTCAAAGGAGAGGGTTTTGACAATATTTTTACAATAATAAAAGGACACTGTACATTGCCACCAGCTCTCCATGTATTCTGTGGTGTAAGGGGACTTCAGGCTGGCTTTTACATATTATAGCTGCAACATTTCTCGAAGATAGCTCCAGATCTATGCCACCTCCTTCATGACAAAGGGAAATATGTTGGAACCCAGGTGTGAAATGTCTTGGATTGGGTTTTTATGAGTAGACCAAAGGGTCTATTCATGAAGCACTGAGATTGCGATGCTTTGATGTTCGCCGTACTTCGGCGATTCCTTGTCGCCGCAAAAAGGGGTGGATTCACTATTTAGCGATTGGTCACCATATTTTTGATGAAACTTGAGTCGCCAAAAGCAGTTATCGGATGCCGGCGAAAACCACTGAACTGCATCAAATTGGCATCGACAAATTCTGCTCAACTGGAAAAAACGAAAGAACATAAGTCTCCTATTCTCCTTATAGGTGTTTAAACCAATAAAAATTTAATTCAAATGGGTCTAAATGATAAAAAGCCATTTAAAAATAATAAAGATCTGTTACAGAATAAACACTCCCAGCATTTTAAAAAAAATGAGAAACAAAAATTGTCTAAAAAAAATACATAAAGGCATTGTAAACAAAAAAAAGTTTTTTGCTGAAAATGAAAAGAATGAAGTGTTAAATTTTTTTTAGAACTGATATTACATTTTTACATTGAATCCCGTGGGATTCCCGTTTAAACCTGTAGAACCGAAACACTGAAAATCAGGTCATTTCACCGCAGTTTGGCATTTTGTGAATATGACGAAGTCTTCTATGCTATTTCAGTGCCATCACACGCCACCAAATTGTGGCAAACTGCACCGTAGTTTGCTGTCAATTCGCCAGTATTTGGCTAATTGACAGATTGCTGTCGGTGTCAAGTTTGGAGTTTAGTAAATAACCCCGCAAGCGTTACGGCCGGGGTAAGAAGAGCGTTTTTGAGAGCGGAAGGAATGTCTGTGAGAGTTGACGTTCCTTCCACTCTGACGCCCGTCTGCCCACCTCGCTAAGCGCAGTTAGTTTTCTATGGAGGATCGCGCTTTCCCGTCGAACGCGCGTCTAGCGTTTCAACGGGGAGGCTTTCAGCATGTCCACTTGTAGCGTGCAAGTGCTACAAAGTGTGGCAGGCCCCGTTGAAGTGTCACAACGCTGCGACGAAGACCGAGAGGCACCTCAGTACGGGCACACATAGTGTGCTTTTCTGACCCTGGCCTAAAACAGCAGAGTTGCACTAACTCAGTTTTAGCCCCGTTCACACTTTGCGATTTGAAAATCGCACGATTATGTTGTGGTTTTGGAAAGCACCACCAATGCAAACCGCAAAAAAAGGGTCATGTACCAGCGACGTCGCGCGGCAAGATCTGAACAGCTCCATTGAAATGCATTGGAGAAGCACACAGCGCGACGTCACGCGGATTTTGCTGTGACGTTGCGATAAAAATCGCACATTGTGAACAGGACCTTATTGTAAATATACTGTATCACCTTGCCAGCTGTTCTCTACATGTGCTTGGGTAGTAGTAGTGCATTACAAGACTAGACGTGTGCATAAAAGTAATCCAATTTAAATAATGTAATAGGGATTGATTGACATGAAATTTAAGATTAATAATTTTCTGGTCTCTGAAGAAGTTGCAGATTTTTAACAAGCAAGAACAAATTCGGAAAGGATACCATTGTTTGTATTATTTTTGCATTTCTGTTCCCACAATGCATTTAAAAAAAGGAATAGCTCCATCTTGAGGTGTAACCTAAATATCTGAAATACCAAAAGCAACGAAATTGCTAAAAAACATTATTCAAAGTGAAACAGATACACTATCAAATGATCCAGAGAAGAACATATGCACATTACCAGTACAGCAGCAAATACGTGGCACAATAAGCAAAGGGAGGGGAGGCAAAAATAATGACATGTAATCATAGCATACATAATTGCCAATTAAATCTTAATGTATACATGATATATTAGGGATATTTAATGTCTTGGACATTTTTTCATAGTAAACAATGTTCATGAGCACCTATATTTTAGTTTTGCTATGTGTCCTGTAGGTGGTGTATGCAGAGTATTTTTTATTTACATGATAAATTACAATTGATATTTTGTTTTGAGGGTCTGTGCATGAATACATACTACACTATTCCTCAACACCAAGAATCGCAAACTCTGTCCCACCATATGCTTCAGAACTACAGCTCCCATGATTCTCAGGTCATCTATTGCATTTAAGAAATCAATGAACTGTAGGCCATCAACATTTGGGGGTTGAAGTTTGAGATTTCCCCTTTTACACAGATTTCAACCAGGTTGATGGAATGTTTATTTAAGTGTGCATCAGCGGTGACTGGTGAGAGTCCGGCATGTTAACAGGTGATGTAGCATGGGTGTTCCAGACACTTTGGAAATACAAAGAATTGGGTAACATACATTGCCCCTTTATATCCCATAGGCAATTAAAATGTTTTTCATCATTTTTATAAAGGTTCTTACGTGAATACGGTTTCCTCTGACGTTACAATCTGATATTCTTAATTAACCAGACCTTATTAATACAACAATGGGGCTTTGGGTCCATATTAGATCATTCCAGGTGACAACCGCTGTACCCATTGTACAGCGCTGGGGAACTTGTTGGCGTTTTAAAAATAATTGTAACTATAAATGTGAAAACTGGAATTTCCAAGCCTGACAAATGCAATCTATCTGTTTCAGGCAAAACTGCCATAATCATGAGCGATTAGTTGATGTGTGGATGCTGGCCTCCTGCCAAGGGATCGTGTACCAATGGGGTAAAGCCAACTCTGGTCATGTAGAGATAATGTTGTTCGTACCGGCTGGATGGAGTAGAGGTAGAATTACTGCTCTATAACTGTGGAGACCCAGGTTTGAATCCTGGCCAGAGCACCTCTCCAGTAGTACCCGAAAATAAGACCTAGTACTATTTTTGATAATTGCGAAAAGTATAAGACCTACCCCGAAAATAAGACCTAGTTTGATGATTCCCAGGACTGGTAGTGGCATAAAGGGCAACTTGAAGAGCCGCAGGAGAGGCGGGAGCGAATCAGCGACGTCGCGCCAGAAGAAGCGAGGCAGCAGCAGAAGGAGCAGTGCCGCTTAAGCCGATGCTTTCTCTAGCGCAGGGCTCAAAATTTCAAGTCCAAAGCTACTAACCAGGCCATAAGAGTTACTCGCCACCAGTTGCTCCACCTAACCCCTACCCAGTCCTTATCTCTGCCCCTAAACACACCCCCTTAAATTATCTTATAAAATTACACTGTTAAATGTTTTTTTTTTTTGAGAAAGGGTTTTACCAGGAAGGATACATTGAGATTTCTCTCGTTTTCAAGTATGTCCTGGGTGGCGAGTATGTACCGTTAGGTGTCTTGCCCAAGGACACTATTTAGAATAGTTACAAAAATAACATTTATACCCAGACATCAGACCCCAGATACATGTATACCCAGTCATCAGACCCCAGTGTGAGCAGAGCGAGGAGGCAGGGAAGCTCCTCTCCACCCCCTGCCAGTGATGGAGACAAGCTGGGTCAGGTTAGGCAGCTGATCCCTGCCACCATGCAGCCTGGGGAAGGGGGGGGGGCTGCATGGTGGCACCGCTGGAATACGGAGCACAAAATAATTTATTGTGCTGCGTGCGTGTGCATTTCCACTCGCCCTCACTTAATTTCCACTCGCCAAATGCTAGTAGGCGAGTGGAAATTTTGAGCCCTGCTCTAGCGCCAGCTCCGGTCACAGGCGGAGTGATACCAGATGTACATCGCCTCAGAAGAATCGATAGTGAAAGCACGTTTTGCTCATTCTGGCCAACGATTGGTTACCAAATTACTATGGAAAAGGTACGGCACCCCTGATTGCTTTGATCACCCTATTCTTAACTTTGCCACTTAATACCAATAGAAGACTTGCAAGACAGGAGTAAAAAAAAAAAAAAAAAGACCTACCCCCAAAATAAGGCCTAGTGTGGTTTTTTGGGGCCAAAAAAAATATAAGACAGTGTCTTATTTTTGGGGAAACACGGTACTTGCCTACCACACAATAACAGCTGTGCAGAATGCTTGGTTGTGTAGGGAGAGGTATTAACAGTAGGAAAAGGGAAGTGCTCATGCCACTGTACAGAGCACTGGTGAGACCTCACTTGGGAGTACTGTGTGCAGTACTGGAGACCGTATCTCCAGAAGGATATAGACATCTTCGAGAGAGTTCAGAGAAGGGCTACTAAAATGGTGTACGGCTTGAAGGAGAAAAGTTACCAGGAAAGGCTTAATGATCTTAACATGTACAGCTTGGAAAAAAGACGAGACAGAGGAGATCTGATAGAAACATTTAAATACGTAAAGGGAATCCACAAGGTAGAGGAAGGGAGTATATTTAAACGGAAACAAAGTAGCAAAACAAGAGGACATAGTCTTAGATTAGAGGGGCAAAGGTTTAAAAGTAACATCAGGAAGCATTATTTTACGGAGAGGGTGGAGGATACATGGAACAGACTTCCAGTTGAAGTGGTAGAGGCCAAAACAGTAATTGAATTTAAGCAGGCATGGATAGACATAAGGCTATCCTAAACAAAAGATAAATCCAGGTAAAGTATCCATGTAATTGGGCAGACTAGATGGGCCGTAAGGTTCTTATCTGCCAACATTTTCTATGAGTCCAGTAGTAACATCTATGTAACATCCTTCCGCCGTAGAGAAGTCAGTCAAAAAAACATTCAGCACATTCCTCCAAAACAACTGTGGAGAAGTCTCGACTTTACAAGAAGTGGGTCCAACCTAACCACCAGTTCGCTGCTCTACAATCATGGAAAGCCGACCCGATCCCACTCAGAAGACGCCACCAGCGAATGTCCTTGGGCAAGACACCTAATGATATGGATGCGTCTACCTCACAAAATACTTGTTCATGTCATAGATTGTAAGTTCCCTTGGGAACAGGGTCCCCCTGAATCAGGCTGTATCATCTATGTGTGGTATTCTAAAAAGGTATCAACTCCTTATACACTGATCTTGTAAAGTGCTGCGGAATTTGTGGTGCTATATAAAGGATAATATCTGAAAACTGGTTGAATTTGGTTTGTTTTAGTAATCCTTTCAGAACTATTGTTCCTGTGGTCTGTGTAATTATTTGTCCCTAGATTGATATGTCGAGTTTCTGTTGATAATGTGCTAATCATATTGCTGTATCTCCTTTTTTGATTCTCATCCCCCTAATGTAGACAATGTACTCTATTGTTCGTGTAGTTTTACCACCACCCCGTTCCCCATATAAACGTCATTTCAAATAGTATATAATTTTTCCCTGCACTAAGTCTTGTCTGGTGTTTGGGGAGAGATACATAGAATTATACAGCACTACCTCAAGTTCTGTCTTAGGTTTGTGAGGAAGGGAAAACTGCTGTGGATCTGCTTGACTGGAAGAAGGGACAGACGCTGTAACCGGCTCGGGTCTGGTCTTCAAGCCGGAGACCAGTCAACCCCAGTTGCTGTTACACTGTGCCTTGCTGCTTTTAGAGCAGGGTGCAAATCCTTGACCCTCCAGATGTTTTGTAACTACTTTTCCATTGATACGTAAACACTAATTGCCAGAGCGTTGTGTTATATGTAGCTCCTAAACACTTGGAGGGCTGAGGTTGAGCATCCCTTTTGGAGCTTCTTCTGCAAGATGGCCTCCTAGAAATTGTAGGGGTGCAGGCGATTTAATGATTTGGAGTAGAGGAAATTGCTTTGATTTTCCAGAAATTAAAAAAACAATACAAAGCACATTTGAAGTAATAACCATATATGGGTCACACAAGTCTAGAGTCCATTGCTCATATCTATGGAATAACTAAGTTATGTGAGCATGCAATGCTTAGAGGAGAGGTCATGTACAGACATGACTCAAGGATAACTGCTACCGTGCATAAAAAGAAAAAAGTATTCTGACAAGTGTTAAAAAAAATAAATAATTCTAATCTATTGTTCCATGCTGTATTTAGCAATCAAAGTGTTATGACTGACCTTTGTTGTAATGAGAGGGCACTCACATAATTCATCAGCAAATCAAATTTGGATCAATGTTTCAGCTCCCCACAAGCCCCCCCCCTCCACGCCCCAAAAGCAATTTTAATCCAGATTTGATCCTCATGGTTGAGAGTAGATCTGCTTGGTGAACAACGGCTAAAAGTGATCTCCACTCCAAATAGAGGAAAAAAATGTCAAAAGATAGAAGTAGCCAAGTTAGCTGTCGCTCAGTCTGCTGACTATTATTATTTATTAAGCGCCAACACATTCCGCAGCGCTGTACAAGGTGTAATGGGCAAAAGACAGGACAATTCTACCATACATACAGGAGACAGGTCAGTATTCCTGCCAGCAGATACATGAGGGAATTTACAATCTAGATGGTGAGGGGAGTAGAAACAAGGGAGGGACTGCAGTGAGGAGTTAATGCAGGGAGAGGTGAGGACTGTTTTTGGGTCGGTCGGATGTCTTGTTACGGAGTCAGGTGGTAGGCTTCCCTAAATAGAAGGGTCTTTAGGGATTGTTTAAATGAAGCCAGATTTGGGGACAGTCTGATATTGCGAGGAAGCGCATTCCATAGGGTCGGCGCCGCACGAGAAAAGTCCTGCAGTCTGGCATATGATGAGATAATGATGGAGGATGCCAGGAGCAGGTCATTGTTGGATGTTAGGGAGCGGGCTGGGGTGCATTTGGTGATTAGTGAGAACAGGTAGTGAGGGTTTTGTAGGTCACTGTGAGTAGTTTGAATTTGATTCTGCTGTGGATAACAAGCCTGACCATAGAGACGGCAAGGAATATCCAAAAAGTGTTGGACACGAAATTCTGTCGTAGCCTCATGTTAAAGCAAATATTTCTTCCCACTACATTTCTCTACAAACGTTCTTTGAAAGATCTTTGTAAATCATTTCTCACCATTGCTTTAAAAGAAGTGTCGCTTATATGGTAAATTTCCATGAAGAAGCTGCTTGATGCCCTTTAACGATTGGCATGTACTCACAGCAAATCAGATGCCTAATAAGGCTTGACAAAAACACTTGTCCATGTGCAGCACCGTGGAGATGCAATTTGTCTCTGCTCATCTCTAACCCTTGGAAGCCTTCTCCCGGCACAATGCGCAAAGTGGCCAGAGAAATCTCTAAGTGTGCATGCAACAGAAGAATATTTGTGTTAACCCAAAAGAAATACATGAACCAAGTACAGAGTATTTGTTATATAAACCTCTGGTATGCGGCATCACAGGCAATCAAAACTTTTTCCCCCATGCCCAATCACGTACCAACTAGTGTAGGCATCCCGACTGACCGCAGGCGAGCGCACATTTCAGGCACAGTGTTAGGAATCACTTAGTTCGCGATATAGATCACTAAAGGCAGATCAATTAATTGACCTCTGAATTCTCTAGATTTAGCCCCACTGGATTTTTTTCCTCTGTGGTTCTGTCAAAACATCCTCTACCAGATCAAGATCACAATTTCCGCACCTGAAATAGGAATAATGGAGGCTGTGGCTACAGTTGTACCAAAAAAACTTGAAGCAACACGGAATGGGTTGGAATCGTCTGGATTTCGGGCCACCATGGGGACCCACTATAATTGTTTCTATGGAATTCAATATATTAAAAAAAATTTTTAAAAAATTTCATTTTTCTTTAAAGTGAGGAAAAGAAGGTTTTCGAGGGTCTTGGGAACAAGCAACAGCACTAGTCCCCTGCTCTACTTTGGGGTCCACTCAGGTCTCACAAGGCTTTAGAGGAGGACTGTGCCATATGTAAATCAGACTGCTCTCACCCAGAAAGAGTGGCCAGTACTGATTGCCAAGGACATCATCCCTGCATGAGAGGTGCAGCAACCCCGGCGATCATTTCGGCCTGGGTAGGCCTCGTAAGGAGGGTATAGCTGACACCCCTCTAGGCACCTCGAGCAAGGGGTCCACGTCTGGATGACCCTGTAAACGTATGGGGAGGAAAAAAGATTTGTGAGTGTCCTGAGGACGAGCAACGGTACTAGTGGCCTGCTCAGGTCTCACAAGGTTTTTCATTTTGGCGCAAACCAGTAGTGTACATTAAAACACAGAGTTATTCTTTTTTTAAGCTTTGATACCTTTCATCTAAGCAACCTGTAAATAGAACAAAACAGAAAACCAAATATAGTTTTCTGTTTAGCTATATGAAAATTTGAGCATGAAATACGGCATACAATATATAATTTCTTTACTTTGCTGAAATAAAAAGGCATACAATAATTAAAATGTAGTAACATGTAGCAAATCCGGGGAAAGATCAAGAATTTTCATTGCACAATTTGACCCCCCCCCCATACCAGCAATAACAGCTGCCTATAAGGTGGAACTAGATGGATTTCAGTCTATTATGTTCAACCCATTTATAATGTACTGTATCACAGACATCAGGGACTGATAATAAATCATGTTTTTTAGATTAAATCCCTTACCAGTTCATTCTTCTCATTTTTAGTTCTGAATTCAATTAACTATTCATTATAGAAAATTATACATTTTATTCCCAAGTAGACACTGTTTTTTTTTCCGATATCTGGTTGTTAAAATTGGCAGTACAGACGTTACAGTCCCACATGTCCCATGATGCTTTGCCAGCTTGAAATAGATATATGTGGATCTGAAACCTCGAGATACCAAGGGAAAACATCACTTTCTCTGCACATACACGTTTGATACCAAAGAAAAAAAAATACGAATCTCCTGGTTTTCATTATTTACCTCCCTCATCAGAAATGAAATCTTTCCATTACTTCTATTATCCAAGAAAAATCAGTTCTAGCCTCCTCACTCAACATGTGACAGTTTAATAAAATCATTTTAACATCATTGCTTGTTTGTCATTCCCTTTATTTAAATAAAGATAAAAAAAAGATATATATACACACACACACAAAACATGATGCTCGTCAACAATAGAAAAAAAAAGTATAATGTATATTTTTTTGAGCAAAAACTCAGAGTTATGGAGCATGATGTTTTGTTGTGTCGTATGACAGCTGAGCTTCAATATTGGAATAGGAGTTTGACAAAATGAGGAGGTGCGAGCACCATGGAGATATATATATATATTTTTTTCTTCTTCTTTCTGCAGGTTTAAAAATGTTGGGTTTTTGTGGGTAAGAGGGAGAAAATGATGACTGTTCATGGAGATGTTCCCTTGAATTCTTTTCCCAGAACTCACAAAGGAATCATGAAAGGTCTCCACCTCACTGCTTATATAGGCTATGAAGAGTTCACGCAGACTGCACAAAATAACAGTTCTTGGCAAGTTCATTTACAGTTTAATCATGTGCCCGACTCAAAGACAGAGCCAATGGAAACCTCAATAGAGGAACAGGAAATACTTTTGAAAAAGTTAAGGAAAAAAAATGAAATAAAACCAAAATGTCACTGTCTGAACTGAGTGAACTGTCCAGGCGTGTATGTCCCATATCTGTTTGCAACGTTTGAAAAGCCAGTTCGTAAACTCTGAGATGTGCCAATACCTGGCATCATGAGTCCTTGGGCAGGAGTAGCCCCGGAGTACGGAGCAGCTCCATAATTAAACCCAACGCCAAAGGGTCTTGTCTGAGTGTTTGACAAGATCACAGGGTTCATATTTCTGCCTGGTGTATTGAATGCAAATTCTGGCGGAGGGCTGCTGGGCTTGGATGGAGTAGATGTCATCGGGCTCAACTCATCACTTGGACTATTCAAAGTGGGCATCTGAATGACGTGATGTTCGGGCATATTCAATATGTTGGTAGGCATCGGACCGGAAGACAAAACAGGTCTGGCCCATTCATCCTTGAAAATTTGAACAGTCAGCGTTGAGACCAACGTATTCAGACGGTTTGTAACGTGAGCAAGTACCATTTGCTCATTAGCGTCTCTTCTAATTCGTACATGAACTGATCCAGCCTGAAACACAGGACAGATAAACATGTGACTCTGAGAGAAAAGAAAGCAGCACTTTTGGTCTATGTGAGACTTGTATCCAATCTTACAATCCCCTTTTTAGACTCCTCAGCCATTATGGCCTTTTAGTAAGAATGTAAAGCTTGTTTAGCATTTGTCGCCTTCTCCCTCATGGTCAATGTGAATGGATTGGACATTTCTAACACTTGCTTCTTGTTTATGAGGAATCCTCACTCCTGACATTGATTCATCTTTTATACTTCTGGATGTTGCTGTACCGTACTTATGTTACTGTAAAGTACTGCTCTTTACATATTGGTAGTATAGAACTCATAATTTAACTTCTATAGAGTGTAACATTATTTTTTCCATTTAATGTGTTCCTTATAAACCACTGATTTTACTCAATCTTTGTACTTTGCCAGGGAAAAATAATGCACGATACCAGCCTTGTGGATTTGCTGTTTAACTGGGTGTACAGGTAAGGTTTATGATATGCATTCCTCGTAAAAATAACGTTCATCAAGTGGTACCAAGTAAATCTACTTACCATGGTACCGAAGCCTAGAGTCCAAAAATGCTCGTTGCGGACCTCAAGGACGCCGTCGAGGGTGGAAACCTACACAATGAAAAAGGATCGAATATAAGTAATACTTTTTTTTAACACAACAATTCCACATACTAATATCACAGCCAGGACAAGGTTGATTAACAGCAGAGATCTCAAACACTGGCCCCCCAGGTGTTGCCGAACTACAACTCCAATCTGCGTCACACAAAGAATTCTAGTAACTGTAGGCAATCAACATCTGGGGGGCCCAGATTTTGAGATCCTTTATCTACAGCTTTCTATAGTCTCATGTGCGGTGATAATTTACATTATGGGTTCTAACTACAGAATAAAATCTTATATTTTATAGTTATTACTAATTTTTGAAGAAGACTGCTGCATTAAAAACAATAGGAAGCAGACCAATATAACTTGCGATTAAATGCTTTGGAATTTAATAGGCACATTTGTTTCATTATTGTGAGCCCATAGACTAGAAAAACAGGAGTTATAGTTACTTATACAGAGCCAACAGGCTCCATAGCGCTTTACAATGGGTTAAGCACAAACGTGAGACATAATAAAGATAGTCGATGCAGATGACCCTGCCCTTAGGATAATTGTCCCGCTAAAATAGCACTTGAAACAAGTGTTCACCCAGACATCCCATGAGCTTACAATCTAAGGGACAGAGGTATGTGAAACAAGGAGCGGGGGGGGAGCTGGTGGCCCAAAATAAGATTTCATGTATATCACATTCAAACCTCGACCCTTTCCTATATATGTATTATCTGGGAGCAGGGGCAGAACTATGCGGTCCTTTCACCCGCACACATTTTTGTCCTCATTCTTTTTCAAAGACCAACATATTAGATAAAAGGGTGCTACCATAGGGTATTTCCTTTCTAATATAGCTGTCAATTGTTGGATATTCACCAGTACTATAGAGTAACACGTAAGTGCTTTAAGTGCTTGCATATACAAGTCACCCTCGGTCACATAGTTGAAATATTGTCGTTCACATACTTCGTGGAAAGCCACCAGACTCTGCAGCTGATGGATACTTTGATGCCACAATTATTTTATTACGCTCACGTAGATCTTGCAAAGCAAAATATCCATAAAGATGAAAAACAGGTGAGAAGACAACTTTAGTGGGATTTATAATAAAATAGATATTTCTAGTTATTTTTTTTCTGAAAAACAATCAATCACAATGACAATCCCATTTATATTGACAATAACGTCCTTCTCCCTTCCCCTTCAGGGACGTTCATTTTTAGCTGTTGATGGATCAACATGGCACCCTGCGATGTCAGAAGAGTAGCTTCTGTGCCGTCATAAAGGTAGCTGCTGCTGTAGCCGTTTGAACATTCTATTATCTCCCACATATACCCGCGGCTGTGACAGAGATTCACCTCTTGAGCTGCTCTCCCTGTATCCCTCTTGTGGTGTGGCGATCTGTGCCTCATTTGAATGTGTCTGAAGACTTTGAGTGTGACTACCCTAAATCTGACCTTGGTGCTTTGGAGGTTCTAGCTGGGGGCGCTATATTATAGTGTTGCTACTGCTGCGAGGTTTGCAGGGAGGGGGATAGGCCTAGAGCGCAGCAGGTAATGCCCTTGTGTTACTGGTTTATATTTTATATTTTATGTCTGTCTGTGTCTGTCTATCCAATTTATATGCCCATATTTTAAACAGAACAAGCCCATTTTCACTCAAACTCTTTGTATTAATCTCTTAATGCCCAGAGGGAAGGGCAGTCCTTCATGCCATGGTTCCCTCAGAGGTTTCTCCCAAAGGAGTTTTTCCTCTCCTGGGTGCTGAGGGACGACTCTTCGTGAGTCCAGAGGTTGTCCATATCATGGCCATTTTCCTGGTCAAAACCATAGTAACATTCAGGCTTTGTTCTGGCTCATATATCCCCTATTCACCCGTTAAATTCTACAAAATGACATTATACGAAATTTACCTAATGAATGTAGCATTAATTTAAAGATATGTCTCATTGTGTTTTCTATCGTTTTCAAGTATTTCCTAGGTGGCTATATGTACTGTTAGGTGTCTTGCCCAAGGACACTTACTGCAGATATGGTTTTACTATCCCCTTAAAATTAACCAATCATCTGTAACTGGTGTGAATACCAAGTCCACCTTGAAATAACCGATAATGCACCCCGGATGACACTGGACATTTTGGCCCATCAACGCAGAGCTAACAGACCTTTTTTTGGTTAACTTTTGCCATCAAAAGTTACAGAATTGCACAAAGACAACTTCAACTCGCTGTACCAAAAATAAACTTTCTTGCTCTTTTTTCCATTCATCCTAACCGAGCATCCATACATGCTATCTCACCTCTCGCAGGAGTTTATCCAGCTGTCCTATCACATGGGGTGGTGTAGTCTAGAAAAGTAGAATAATATACAGCGCAATTTAGTTTAATTATTTTTGAAATCAGCATTTCTAATGAAACCAGAAAATTAGAAACAGGAGGGAACATGTATGCCGATATTTAGAAGAAGAAGAAGAAAAAAAAAAGAGTTTTCATTCACTTGTGTGATGTACGTCTAGATTTTTGGAAACAGAGATGCTGTAGACAGAGTCAAGTCAATAGGAAGCAGCATTGTTGACTTAGAATAGTACGTAATCTACATATTTTCTAGTTCATCGACTAGCAGGATTTATAGATCACATGAATGTATAGGTAGAAACAAAATCAACATATTGCGGGGTATAGAGGCAATTTCGTGACCTGATGTCCAGGAAATAAGGAACAGGCCTTTTCTAACCAGATACATAATCATAAAAAGTTTATAATGTTATTTTACTAGTGTTTAAATGTTCCTAACCATTTTAAACTAAAAAGAAATGTAACTGTCAATGTGTAAGTCAGTGAATGTCCCTTAGTACGGGTATTAGTAAGAACGTACCTGAAGTAACACTTTACCACTGTACACGCTCATGGGATACATTGTGCCAAACGTCATCATAGCAATGGCTACAGCAGAGGCTGTGTCCACAGCAAAATAATTACTGTAAACAACAAGAGAAATGTTATATTGTTACCTGCTCTAAATAGGAAAGCTGGGGCTTTTAGTCCAACCTGGACGTTTAGCAGAGCACTTGAGCCATACAACATAATGACTCAAATGTTTAGCTTAATTTCTTCACATCATTTTCCGGACTCGTGGCTCCCCACTATAAATTAATTAAATATCTCCTATAATTTAAGCCCCCATCCTCTGGAACGCTCTACCTTGTACGATCAGACTTTTCCCCTATTTTCCCTTCTTTAATACATTCCTATTTAGGCTTCGTTCACACTGTGCGATTTATCGCGCGGATTTTGCCGCGACATCGCAACAAAATCCGTGCGACGTCGCGCTGTGTAGCTTCTCCAATGCATTTCAATGAAGCTGTTCACATCTTGCCGTGCGACGTCGCGCGTCGCAGAAGCATGTCGCTGGTACATGACCCTTTTTTTGCGATTTGCTATCTGCGATTTTTAAATTTGTATTGGTGGTGCTTTGCAAAAATTGCACAAAACAGCGATGTCGTGTGACATTATCGCACCATGTCGCGAATATGAAAATCGTGCGGAAAGTCGCGCGATTTTCATATTCGTGACATCGCTGTTTTGTGCGATTTTTGCAAAGCACCACCAATACAAATCGCAAAATCGCAGATAGCAAATAGCAAAAAAAGGGTCACGTACCAGCGACATGCTTCGACTTCGCACGGCAAGATGTGAACAGCTCCATTGAAATGCATTTGAGAAGCTACATAGTGCGACGTCGCGGCAAAATCCGCGTGATAAATCGCACAGTGTGAACGGGGCCTCAGGGAAGCCTACCACCAGACTCACTAATACACCCCTCTGCCCCAAACAGTCCATCACTCTCTACTTGCAGTCCCCTCCTCCTGTTTCCTCCCCCAACCCTTCTAGACTGTAAGTTCCTCCTGTGCTGGTTTGTCAAAATGTTGTTCAGTCTCAGTGTATTGTAACCCTGTCTATATCATGCCCATTGTTCAGCGCTGCAGAATATTCTGGCACTATATAAATAAAGTATAATAAGGGAGACATTAATGTGGAGCCTGCATATGTAGAACAAGCTATTCCAACCTACCTCATCCTTGATCTGAATCTGGCATTACTCCGAATTGAATAACAATTTTCAAAGGCTGATGTTAAGTGATTGCACTTCTGCAAAATCACTTAACACAAAGATCTAAACCGACTAAAAGATCCCATATACACTTCGGATTCCTCAATGAAAACAGCGGCGCGATCTGCCGCTTCTTCGCTCTGTGGCAGCTGAACACAGGGAGCAAATAGCATCCAAACAGGATTGTGTCTGTCTCCATGGAATCCTGTGGACTCCTAGAGCCGATAACACCATGGGCACTCAGCACCCCTGCCGTTATCATCCAGCAGCTCTAAGTATTGCGACACGAGCTGCCGACAAAGCAGCTTGGTTGGAATAGACATTAAAAGTGAGCCACAAATGGAAAATAACCCTCACCCAAGATTTCTATTTGTGTCTCATCTTTTGCGTCTTGGTTGGAGTCGGACCATTGGTCTCTTTGTTGAGTCACACTTGCTATTTTTGTTGAAATGGCAATGTGCCTGCTGACTGGACTATTCTAGAGGTTTATATTACTTCTCTAATTATATCCCACAGGTAAACAATAAGGCACTTACTTGATTTCAATTAACATGTACGTGATGCAAAGTGCAAGTGCTCCAGCTATGTCAATTAATACAAAAGGATTCATACGAGGCAGGAAAATGCTGCTGAGGCCTGGAATGATCCCGCATAAACTGCAGAAATAAAATTAAAACAATGAATACTTCAAACCCATCTTTATACAGAAATCAAACACGTTCAGAACATTTAAACACAATTCAGTACAGTATTAAATATATGTTGAAGTGGCACAATAACATGTAAGTCTGCAATACTTTCCTACATTAGCTGTGTGGGACATGGAGTGCTCTTGGGGCAACACCTAAAAATATAATTTACTGTGTTATTGTTACTAAGCAATTTTCTTAAAAGCAACCTACCTGCGACTTAGATCCGCCACGTGCTCTTGAAGCCAGCTTGTGCTAGCAGCTGAATGAGAGGGAAAAAGGAAAAGAACTAAGCAAATGCAAAAATGCATCACTTGTCTTGAAGTATACGGATCATATAGTCCAGTGTTTCTCAGCTCTGGTCCTCCAGTACCGCTAACGAGAGAGATTTTAAGGATTCCCTTGGCGAAATACAGACTGAATACTGCTATTACTGAGCAGCAAATTATATCACCTGAACTGTGCTGCAGATATCTGGCAAATCTTGTCTGTTAGGGGTAACGGAGGACCAGGGTTGGGGACCACTGATATGGTCAATGCAAGGCAAAATTAGTGCAACAAGGATGCAAGAGATCACAGAAGTCTTACCATATGAAAACACAACATAACTCAGAAATACAGAGGTTCAGCTCTCCAGTCTGTACTCGTATAATGGTGTTCCATGATATTGTAAGAATATAGCAGTGAGTTTTATAAGAACACGTCATTCAGTCACAATGTTGCTGATACAGTTTCACAGAATAAAAAATGTCTGTTGTTCACGGATTAGAGTGCTTGATCTCCCCCATCTGGTCAATAAATTATGACAGTTTAAACATATTTATAGAGAATAACCTGCATTATTTTTCACATTCTTTCAACATTAAACTTCTAATTCCCGATGTATTATATAAACGCAAGGACACGTTAAAAAGGATAGTTGATTGAAAAGCAGAATTTCCCTTTTTTGTCCTTAAATAATTGAGCAGATGCAGCAGACACCGTCGGCCCAATTATTATTATAATATTTTTAGTTTAGGTGATTTTCCTCACCTTTTATCCCTCTCTGCACACAGCTCCTCATCTTTGCCTCAGGGACTCTTGAACTGTAAGTCCCTGAAACTTTTCTGCGTAAGGTCCGTAGTGCCTGCACAGAACGATGGAACAGAGATGCGTGAAAGCACAGATCCAATCCATCGCTGCGTCTCTGAGACGGCTCTTTATAGTAGGTGGTCTCAGAGAGGGTGACGTCGGCACGCTCCAGTGTGCTGACGTCATTTGTGACCGGCAGTAGGGTAATTCAAAAATCCCTGTCGTTGGGGACGCTGAGTGGGGGCTGGAGGGAAAGCATACACTTTTACCTAGCTTTTATGCCAGATCAGGGGAAATGGGAGATTATACACACCCTGACCACTTTAAAAAAAATATATACCAGGGTTATTCAGAGAGGTGAAAAGCAGGAGAATGGCTGGAGAATGGAAAATTCTAGGTCAAAATAGCCGATTTGAAAAGTGAGATGAATTGGGAGAATTTTTCTGGTTTGGCTATTTTGACCTAGAATTTTCCATTCTCCAGTCATTCTACTGCTTTTCACCTCTCTCTGAATAACCCCGATAGTGATCAGGGCGAGTAGAGTGCTCCTGTAAAAGGGATATCCCACATTGGCAGGCATATGCATGCTCCCAAGCACTGAAACCGGTGCATAAACAAGGTGTTCTTTTCTGTTCTGGACCAACAACTACAACAGGAAAATTCACTAAAAATAAGCAAGCACACTTAATGTAATGTGGACAAACCCTGGGGACTAATACAAATTCAAGCAAGGTGCCATGTAAGACCCCACACTCCTTATATTTCACAAATAAAAATCCATGGCTTTGACTTGAGTTTCTGGGTTCAGTAGCAATTTGACAGGGGACCACACGGCACAGAACAGCCCCATGTAGCAAACATATTCACCCCGGCATACATATAGATTTTTTTTAATCCAACAAACAACATACTTAATTGAAGAAAAGAAAAAAAATCCATAGAGAAGAAAAGACGCACCTTCAGAAACATAGGCGAATGGTTTATTCCTTATGGAAAGCATTGTCAATAAATTAAAAAACAGAGCCACGAATGTTCCAACCAGAAGACGACCTCTGGAAAAAGAGATATAAAATACAAACATTACTGTATTGCTTTTGGCACAAATCAAAACCTTTACCTGTCCTAAATCTTGTATATCAATATAGACAGGACAAACACCTATGAAAATGGGTGTGTTTTTTTATAACTCCTTCACTACCAAGTGATTTTTTTAAAAAAAAAAAAAAAAAAATCAGAAATTAGTGTTTTTTTTGTAAAAGCATCTTTAATTTATTATAAAGTAAGAAATATTTAAGCTTATATCCATTGCATGTCTTACTGTAAATAACCTATTTTTGGCCAGTACTACTGCCATCTACTGCCAAATTGAGTTACAGTCCTTAGAGCTGCAGGTCTATTTTCTTCTTCTTCTCCTGCATCGGCTGCTGACAGCCCGATATTTCAGAGCTTTCAGTAGCTGATCACCAGATCTCGATATCCTGGCAAGGGATGGAGCCTTTGAAGCCCGAGATATCTTGATATCGGTAGTGAAGGAGTTAATAATGACAGATGTTGTTACATTAGAGAAAAAAAAATGCTTTAACTAGGGATGTGCATGACTTTTTTTTGGGTGGTTTTTTCTCTCGTTTCGAATCATTTAGATTTGGTGATTCGGATCATGTCAGGTGATTCAGATCAGTTGGTTTTTCGCTTTTTTTAGGAGTTATTTCATTTTTTTATTGCTTATTTAAGAATGGCAAGTAGATTACTGCCAATAGAATGAAAGTTTCTTTAATTATTCTTTTAGGATATTTTAGGGTGAAATTTTAGGTTTCCTAACTTTTTTTAAAGAAACAAGGCTTTTTAACCCATTAGGTTTCAATGCAGCATATGAATCCGCACACTGCCGGGCAGCGCCTCTCTACAGTACAATTAATGCAGCATATGAATCCGCACACTGCTGGGAACTTCCGAGCAGTGCATGGATTCATATGCTGCATTAATTATAACTCTCAAAACACAAAAAAAACTGATCAAAATAAATGAATCGATCCCCAGAGAGGTGCTGCCCGGCAGTGTGTGAATTCATATGCTGCATTGAAACCTATGGGATAAAAAGCCTTGTTTCTTTAAAAAATGTTAGAAAACCTAAAATTTCACCCCAAAAAAATCCTAAAAGAATAAGTAAAGAAACTTTCATTCTATTGGTAGTAATCTACTTGCCTTTCTTATATAAGCAATAAAAATGAAATAACTCGCATAAAAAGCAAAAAACCAACTGATCCAAATCACCTGAAATAATACGGATCGCCGAAATGATCCGAATCAACCCGAAATTTCGGATTGATCCAAAATTTCGGGTGGTCTATATTTCGTTTTCGGAAATGCTCCCGAAACACGAAAATGGTGAATTTCAATTCAGAACGAAACGAATTGCACATCTCTAGCTTTAACAACAACTCCATTCTCTTTTCAGTTTTACTTTTAACTCTGAGCAAAATGTGGAGTGCTTGGATATACATATATTTTTTAGTGGCAAGATAAACGACACAGGCATTGTGCCAAATACCATGACTTAAACCAAGAGTTATACAAGTATTTATAAAGTGACAACGAATTACATAGCACTTCACAATGAGTGGGACAAAACCACCAAATATACATACAAGTTAGACAGGCTGAGAACACTGGGAGAAGAGGACTCTAATGAAGAGCTTACAATCTAAGAGGAGATGGGTGACACACTTAGGTGAGGGTAATGCAAGAGTATATTGGTCTGAAGTTTTATTTTATTCATCCCATATTAAAAGGATTCCTTAAAACCATCTATCTAAAACTCAGCATAGTAAATGTTGTGAGTGCACACAAGAATACAACGTGTAAACATGCAAATTTGCTATGTAGTTATCTTAAGATCAATGTAACTTTGAAGGTCGATGAAAAATGACCACAAGGTACTGTTCCCCCTTAGTGTGAAGATCGGCTGAAAAATCACATGGAAGGACGTCAGCGGAACCAGGGATTCGTCTGCTGACTTTATCAAGGATAATCCTTGATAAAGTCAACAGACGAAACGCGTTGGATTATAATTGATTTTAAGATTCTATTGTTTTAATAAATCTTTGATTACCCAGATCATTGCATTGGCGTTATTCACGCTTAATCCCTGGTTCCGCTGAGGTCCTTCCATGTGATTTTTCAGCCGATCTTCGCACTATCTCCCAGGTGGAGAACGAATAAGGGGGAACAGTACCTTGTGGTCATTTTTCATCGACCTTCAAAATTACATTGATCTTAAGATAAGTACATTGCAAATTTGCATGTTTACACGTTATATTCTTGTGTGCACTCACAACATTTACTTCTATGGTTATTAGGGGGTGAGTAGGAGGGATCACTCAGAGTAGCACCGTCCTTCATTGCAGTAGCAAAAACTTGATTATCTTCTAAAACTCAGCAATGAATTAAAATAACTTACGTATGAATTTCTGGCTGCTCCAAAAACCGTTCCGCGCTAAAGAAAAAAAACAATATAAACCTTCATTAACATGTTTGACAAACAGGGACTCCATTTTCTTGAGAAAAAAAACAACAAAACACTGTATAAATATTTTGGCATATAAGACATTTGAAAGCCGGAATATTTTGTGCAGAACTTTATATTCTTATTTAATGACCTAAAAGCTGATTTACCTTTCTTTGAGTATGAAAAGAGCACCCAGTTGGGCCAGGACTGTGGACGCAAACACTGCTAATACTTCAAACCTCTCGAACCTGAGAAACAGAGAGGATTTGTCTCATTATTCATCCTGGTGCGTTATGAAAAGCAGAGGATGAGTTTCTACAAACATTAAAAAGTCAATAACTACCAGTAATTAATTTAAACCCACTATCCAAAACCAAATGACAAACACAAATCCCAAAAGCCACGAGCCCACATTGGCAGTCCTGAGAAGAACCTGCCTACCCGGATCTAAAACGGAGAATAAGATGACTTCTGGCAGAGAATGTATTACAGGTGATACAGGGTTTCTACAAGATTATTCAATGTGGGATATATTTATTTGCTTCCGATATCATGGTATACGTGGAGGAGTTACTTGCTGCCAATAATAATACCAAAAATATTTTTCCAGCAGATGAGAAAACCTCACAGAGAAAGCTAAAGAAAAAAAAATACACTGGGGAATTTTTTCTGTAAACCTTTATAGGCAATACAGGCTATAAATAAAAGAATATAAAATGTGTAATACGTTTATAAATAATATAGATTCTAAAATTACCAAGGAGCAAGATATAACCAATACAATAAGATTTATGACAACACACTCTGGGCTCTATTACAAAGTTAACGCAAACGTTAATGCTCACGCAAGTGAGCATTAACGTTTGCCGCGGTATTTACCTCATATTGCAATCCAAACGCAAATGCGTTTGGTACCTTGCGCTCCTCTGCGCGAGGTTACTGTACTTTGCGCTCCCTATACTTAACATGGGGAGCGCAAAGTGTTAGTCAGCGCTGGATTACAAAGTCTTCTGCAGAATCTGTTAACACCCAGCCTTAAAAATAAAAAAAGGAAGCACATACTCACCCTCTGTCCCGCGGCGAGGACCGCGGCTCCAACCGCCTCCTCCGGACGACAGGAGCAGGGAAAGGCTGGGGGAAAAAGTCCCCCCAGTCTCTCCCTGCGGATCACACAAAGCGAGATCTGGCTGGTCATGTGACCGGCAGGGGATAACTCAATGTAGTCCTATGGACTCCAGCGAGTGGATGCTCGCGGCTGCACTGAGCGCTGCTGCGAGCATCCAGCATTTTAAGGCTCGCAAACAATGCAGGCAGCATATTTTGCGCCTGCATTGTGATGTGGCGTTAAAACACAGGCGCAAGGGGAAAAACTGGAGGCTCAGCTTTTCCTCCTTTGCACCCACGTTTTAATGCCAACATTGTAATAGAGCCCTCTATGGGCACTAAGACAACTTAAATTTCTGGCCATTTAAAGACAAAATTCGACATACTAACGGACCTGAAAGGGAAGCCTTAGTTTTGCTTCATTTCATGCACTGTAATTTTGTGCAGTATAATTTACTGAAACGTTTTATCAGCTTTACAGGACATAAAACTGTACTATGGCGTATCAGTTTTTACACGTGTGACCACCTTATGTGTCCCCTGATATCAAGCATACTGATTATTTATAAAAGGAGCATATAAATTGTGCTAGTCACATTATTAGTTTATACCTTCAATGTGGTATACGTTAACAATCATATGGAAAGAAATTATTATTACCATCTGTAACGCCATAAACCTAAATATAGATGCATTCTATAGTAGTCAATAACCATTCATCGCAGCCCACAATCATCTATATAATGTAACACTATTAAAAAAATAACACCCCTTTATTTCCCACTTAAATATCGGGCAGATGCTGCTGACCGCTCTCTGCCCAATGATTTTTTTAGTTATATTTCTTTTAGTCTCAGTAAAATACTTAACACCCCCCCGTGATAGCTCTGAGTGGAAGAGGAGGAGCAGCCTTACAAAATGCAGAAGTCTCTGCAGCTTCTAACGCAATTTACGTGGAATACACCATTTTTGCAGTTATGCTACGAAAATTGTGTATCGAGTGGAGCTCGTTTACTTTTGTACACAAGTTATATGTGTGCCTGCACAGAACTATAAATTGGTACTGTCTACGCAAGCGTAGCACCGGTTCTCAGCACCGTTTCCCAGAACGCTTGCTACTGCGAGCGTTTGGAGATAGGATGATGCCAACACGAAAAGCATGTTGAAAGCATCGGTCCCTGGCAGGCGGGATAGATTAAATGGATTAAACTACAAAATGAAAGAGATTGCCAAAGAGAGGAAGACAAACCCCAAACGATTCTTTAGGTACATAAATTCTAAAAAACCCAAGCGTGAAAGTGTAGGTTCACTGAAATCTGAGTCAGGGTTATTGTTAACTGAAGATCGAGATAAGGCAGAAATTTTGAAGGATTATTTTTCTTTAATATTGATCAAAGAGAAACCTATAACAGGAGACATGCAACTCATTGACAAAAACTTAATAAAATGTGATTGTTGACTCAAGAAAAGGTGTTGCAGGAATGAAACAAAGTGGGTGTGAACAAAGCCCCAGGCCTGGATGGAATTCACCCACAAGTACTTAGGGAGCTAGGTGTTGAAATATGTAAACTTCTGTTCTTAAATCTTTCAAGATTCTTTTCTTTCGGGAATCGTACCACAGGATTGGAGAAAAGCTGATGTGGTCACTATATTCAAGAAAGGTTCAAAATGTTTGCCTGGGAATTATAGACCTGTGACATAGCATCTGTGGCTGGGAAAGTATTTGAGGGGTTACTAAGGGATAATATTCAGGAATTCATTGGGCGTTAAAATGTAATTAGCAAAAAAATCAGCATGGTTTTATGAAACACAGATCATGTTAGACTAACCTAATTGTATTCTATGAATAAGTAGGTAGAAGTATAGAGCAGGTGGTCGCAGTGGATGTGATTTACTTGGATTTTGCCAAACCTTTCGACACCGTAATCGCTTGTGCGGAACTATTTAAATTAAGAAAAATTGATCTAGAAGAAAATTCTTACAGTACAGAAAGGGGTCATAAATGGTAAATTTTCAAGATGGACACCAGATGTAAGTGGTGTTCCTCAGGGGTCTATTATAGAACCAATTCAATTTATTTATAAAGGACGTTGAAATAGGCATCAAAAGTCATGTATCAGTTTTTGCAGATGACACACAACTAGGAAAAGTAATACAATTTGAGCAGGATATTACTTAGATGAAGTTTAATGTAGATAAAATGCAAGTTTATGCACTTTGGAGTGAAGAACACACCAGCCACCTATACCCTAACTGGTATGGAGTTCTGGAAAGCAAAACAGGATAAGGATTTGGGAATAATCATAGACTTCAAACTAGGTAACAATGCTCAATGTCACACATCAGTTGCCAAGGCCAGCAAGGTATTGGCATGCATTAAAAGGGGAATTCACTCTATAGTACGTTTTACAATGCCATCATATAGTAAAACTTGGGGGCCCTGGCTGGATGCAGGGTTATAATCTATGGCGGGAATATGGGCTATGGTTACATATATAGGGCTTCATGACCCCTTTTGCCTACTTTTTTCTCCTTCCCTGGCACCCCCTCCCCCACCCTTCTACATATACCTCTATAGCACTCGTCAGGTTGGACGGGTATTCCTGTCTTAGGATTCTGGCCTGGGCCGGGCCACTCCTTCCCCTCCCCTTTTTTCTTTTTCTTTCTTCCTCACCCCACCCTACCTTCATTTTATAATATGGACGGGACTATGGTTTACTTAGAGGCATAAGTTTGTTGATATTATCTTTTTGGCGCTGCGACGCCGCATATGCATCCATGTTATTCTTCTTGTCCTCTTGTCCAATAAAATTATGTTTTTTTTAAAAAAAAAAGGGGAATTCACTCTAGGGATGAAAACATAATTTTGCCTCTTTATAAAATCAGTGGTCAGACCGCACCTTGAATATGCCGTGCAATTTTGGGCACCTGTTTCACGAAAAGATATTATGGCGCTAGAAAAAGGGCACAGACGGGCAACTAAATTAATAAGGGGAATGGAAGGTTTAAGTTATGAGGAAAGACTAATAAGTTTAAACCTGTTTAGTTTAGAGAAACGGCGCCTTAGAAGGGATCTGATAACCTTATATAAATATATACGGGGCCATTATAAACCATTGTATGATAACCTATTCATTAATAGTACTATACACAGGACACGAGGTCACCCATTTAGACTGGACGAAAGGAAATTCAGTCTAAAGCAGTGTTTCCCACACTTGTCCTCAGGACCCGCTGACAGGCCAGGTTTGCCAGATATGTGAAGCACAGCACAGGTGATATGATTTGCTGCTCAGTGATTGCAGGATTCAGTCTGCATTTCTCCAAGGTGATCTGCAAAATCTGGCCTGGTTGAGGGTCTGGAGGACAGATTTGGGAAACACTGGTCTAAAGCATAGGAAGAGTTATTTTACAGTGAGAACAATGAAGCTGTGGAATTCTCTGCCTGTTCTGGTGGTTATGTCAGAGTCTATACAGGACTTTTAAACAACGACTGGATGACTTCCTGCAAACACATAATATTAAGGGTTATAACATTTAATATGTGGGTAAAAGCTTCTTGATCCAAGGAGAAATCTGACCGCCATTCTGGAGTCAAAAAGGATTTTTTTCCCAGTGTGTTGCATATTGGCGAGCGTTTCAGACTGGGTTTTTTGCCTTCTTTTGGATCAACAGCAGTAGGTGATGATGGGAAAGATTGAACTCGGTGGATGCATATCTTTTTTTCAGCCTATGTAACCATGTTATTCAAAATCCCATCTGCCAACTGACTGCTGTGTGAGCGGAGGAAACACCTACAACTTCACACAGTATTATTGCCAAAATGGAACAGAAGGGGGCACTGCTGCATCCTGACCACTTAAATACGCTAAAGTGGTCAGTATGTATAGTGTGCCCCTTTACCACTGAGGTTTGAAAGTAAAGAAACAGACAATACACTTACCCAAAAGAATATGTGTGGCTTGACTTCTTCACCATCACCCAATAGCTTATCAAACATGTAATTAAACTACAACAAAACAAATACACAAAATAGTAATCAATAACAACACTGATGTCACAAAACAGGCTTGGCATACTTTAGAATCAAGAAAGGAGATTTCCTCAGAGAGACTTTATTAATTCACAAATTTACATTTAAACACTATCAGGTCATTCAAAGAAAGGTGAAAACCAGGATTAGAGAACAGACCAAATAGCCAATTTGGAAAGTGAAAAAAATGGGAGAATTTTTCTGGTTTGGCCATTTTGGCCTAGAATTTTCACTTGTCCAGTCATTCTCCTGAGTTTCACCTTTCTTTGGAGAATGCCGTGATGTTTAAATTTACCAACAACTGGTCTTTTGGCATAAGAATATCATGTATATACCATTTATCAACTGAAAGCTTCTTACCTGAATAGATCGAATATGGTCAGGTATGTGTACGCTGTCAATGCTGGAAAAGATAATCACACTGTTACAAACACAATCATTTATCAGAACCTCAGGATTTTACTATTCTGTTTATTTCAAGAAATGGACGATATCTATTAGTCCTGGTAATTTTCAATTAGAATTGGCACACATGTGCCTTGTTCATTTGGAAAATTATACAGCAATAACAAGTGAAAAGAAGTTAGAAGTTAGAAAATACGCTTCACACACACACAAAAAAACAGTGCTACACAACATGTTACAGAAATAATTATGAAGTTACTTCTAGGCATTTCACAATTTCCTCTTGAAAAAGGAAGACAGAAGAGGTCACAGCCATTTCTTACCAGAGTGAAATTTGGCACGTGCTGCACATCACAAGTGTGAAGAGTCCCTTTAATTCTCAGGTTTACAAATCATACTACCCTCAAAATGTCCACTGTGTTTACAGACTCACATATAAGAGAGAGATTTGGAAGGTTGTTTAAAACAAAGTACCTTGTAGTAAAGACAGGTACGGGGCACTCCACCTCTCCACAAGCAGGGCAACTTTACTGGAGCGTCAGAGACAATGTTTTGACTGAGTATTTATCAAGTCTGGATTTGATTAAGACTCCGAGTTAAAACGTCTCTAGCAATACTCCAATAAAGTTGCCCTGCTTGTGAATAGGTGGAGTGCCCGTACCTTTCTTTGCTACAAGTGCAATATGGATTTGGCAGCTCCAGGGTATGTGTTGGCACTAGGGTTGCACCGATACGATACTAGTATCGGTGCCGATACAGGGTACTGCATGAGTACTTGGTACTCGTGCAGATGCCCCCGATACCGGAAGTCAGCATTGAGCTGACTTGCCGGCATCCGAGGGGCTGGGGCGGCTGTCCGAATGCTCCGACGGCATTCGGACAGGCACCTGCAGCTGACCGCGTTTCTATTACCTTTAAAAGGAGTGCCGCCGGCAAAGTTTCCGCGCGTCCGCTCGTTGGAAAGCCCCCAGCCTCGATCTCACAAACAAGCGAGATCGAGGCTGGGGGCTTTCCAACGAGCGGCTTTGCCGGCGGCGCTCGTTGAAAGGTAATAGAAACGCGGTCAGCTGCAGGGGCCTGTCCGAATTCCATTAGAGCGTTCGGACAGCCGCCCCATGTGCCAGTGTGTATACATATTACACATACACTGAGGTCTAAAATGGCCAATGTGTGTGTGATATATATATATTATACACACTGAGGTCTGAAATGGCCAATGTGTGTGGGTGTATATATATTACACACACTGAGGTCTGAAGCGTGCGAATGTATGTGTGTATATATATATATAATATATATATATATATATTACACACACTCTGAAGGCATGTGTGTATACACACACTGTGGTCCGGTGTATGTTAGGTATACATGTATCTGATGCATGTGGGGTATATTATATATAAATAATATACCCCTCGGGCATCAGATACATGTATACCTAACATACACCAGACCAGTGTGTGTGTGTATATGAATGTATATCTGGAGTCTTTGTGTGGTCAGGGTGTGTGCAGGCAGTGGGTAAATGGGGTTTCTGGCCATACATTGCAATATTAACTTTAAACAGGACAGGCTTTCGGCAAAATCCTAAATTATTTATTGGAAAGTGTCACATGACATTAAAAGTATCGGTACTCGGTATCGGTGAGTACTTGAAAAAAAACTATCGGTACTCGGACTCCGTCCTAAAAAAATGGTATCGGTGCATCCCTAGTTGGCACCCACCATAAATTTGCACTGAGGTTAAAGGAGTGAAAAAAGTAAACACTCTAATGGAAGAGACAAATTAGAACTCCACCAAGGAAATCGCAAATTAATCGTTTCAATATTTTCTTTCCTCCCACAGTGCATCACCTACACTAATTATAAAACTAGGGAGCATCACAAGCCCAGACCCTTTGGAGAATAAAGCAATGTGTAAGAAAATACTATGGTCACACATTGCTAACAGAAGCTGTACAACACGCTGTGACGTATGGGCAAAAAATAAAACAATTGTGTCAAGATACATACCCATACTGTTTGTAGAACTGCACCATGTTAGCAGGAATCCAGTACAGATCACATTTATTACCCCAAAAACTATTATCTTCCAGGACTGAAAACAGAAAGAAATCAAAAGAAGAAGAGATTCAATATAAAAAGAGGTTGACAAACATTCACAATTCATTGGGTGTATTACATGGCCATATAACTGGGGAACTGAACTGGCTCTGAATTCCCTTGTTATTTCTACTGTAGGTTCTGCCAAGTTGTCTAGCATAGTTCGTCACATCAGTTTCTATCAGTGCTTCCACCGTAGTTACTTAGTATAGGTTTTACTGTAGTTGTTTCAGTCAGGAGTTGTCTAGCCTTGTTTTTACAATTGTTTCTCTATTTACTGGGTGTTGCAAACAACAAATCTGAATGGAGAATGGTCATACAGGGTTATTCAGAGAGAGGCAAAAAGCAGGAGAATGACTGGAGAAGTGAAAATTCTAGGTCAAAATAGCCAAACCAGAAAAATTCTCCCATTTATCTCACTTTCCAAATAGGCTATTTTGACCTAGAAATTTCACTTCTCCAGTTATTCTCCTGGTTTTCACCTCTCTCCGAATAACCCTGATAGTTTACTCATTTTATAGAAGAGCAAGTTGTGGTTAGCGTTGATCGTCATTATTTTCAGCAACGTCGCCTGTCGTTTTTTACTTTTCCAGATGGGCAATATTCACTGTAGTTGCAACAAAGGTGATTTAAGCAGCAACGGAGAACATCGGCGTGTAGTGAATGACCTGTATGAATTTATCAATACAACTCTTAGGCTTACTTACTCTACGATCTGCAGTCACAAGCCGAAACTCCTGTGTTAACTTTCCCAGCAAGGAACGCTGTGTCTTCCGAAAAAGATAAATCGTCCCCTTTAAAAGTAAACACACAAAATCATGTTTACAATATTTGTATATACTACTATACACTGAGTGGCCAGATTATTATGACCACACCATCAGCACTTGGTTGGGCCACCATTTGCCTTCAATACGGCGGCGATTCTTCTTGGCATTGACTCCACGAGATTTTGAAAGGTGATGCGAGGAATCTGACACCATGCCTGATGAATAGCACTGTCCAGTTCTGTGCGATTTGATGGTTGTGGAACCAGCTGCTTGATGGCTCTTTCAACTTCGTCACACAAATGTTCAATTGGATTGAGAAATGGTGATTGTGGGGGCCACCTAAGCAAGGTAAATTCTCCCTCATGTTCTTGAAACCACTCCTGCACAATACGAGCACCGTGGCATGGCGCATTGTCTTGTTGGAAGAAGCCATCTCCATTGGGATACGCCATCAACATGATAGGATGAACTTGATCAGCAACGATGTTTTTGGTATGTTGTGCTATTCAGACGTTGTTCCACACGAATTGAAGGGCCCCAAACCATAACAATGCCCCCACCAGCTTGAAGGGTTGTACTCATGCATGTTGGGTGCTGCTTTCATGCTGTTTCCGCCAAATTCTCACTCTGCCATCTGCATGATGCAACTGGAAACGTGATTCATCAGACCACATGACTTTTTTTCCCAATGCTCGACTGTTCAATCCTTGTGTTCCTGTGCGAATTGGAGACGTTTAATCTTGTTAACTGCAGACAGCAAAGGTGTTCGAACAGGTCTTCGGCTTCCATATCCCATACGATGCAGTGTACGGTGAACAGTGCGTTCGGAGATCATTTGAGAGTATCCCTGATTAGCATCTGCAGTAATTTGATGCAGTGTTGCCCTTCTGTTGTCTTGTACCAGTCTTGCCACTCTCTGTTCTGCTCTAACATTGACTAGTCGCTGACGGCCACAATCCACACGTTCGGACCCAGATTTTCATCTGACAGTCCAGTCTTTAAACACTTTAACAACAGCTGCTCTTGAACATTTAACGAATTCTGCGGTTTTGCTGATACTCGCTCCATGGCTCCGAGCGACAACAACGTTCAAAGGCTGTTAAATCGCGTTGTTAACCCATATCTTCAGAAAAAAAAAAAAAAATCACTTCTACTGTTGTGGTAAACAGCCTGCTTCCCTATTTATAATGGTCTGTCCCTCTAGCAACTTCAGCGACAAATTATAGCTAATTTGCCTAAAAAAAAGTAAGGTGGTCATAATAATCTGGACACTCAGTGTATATACCATGTACTGAAAATTGCACTATCATCAGAACAGAAAAGCACCAACATAGAATGTGATTTTTGTATGGGATGCTCAGAAAAACAGTACTGCAAATAAAAAACCCAATTATTTTTTCTACAGGGAAACGCTAGGGATAAAACAGATGGGGTAATATAAGGGTGAAAGATTCACAGGCGGAAGAAACTTCTCCACTTCACACTGCATTTCCTGCCAGAACAGATAGAATGGGCACTTCGCACAGCCTTACATCCACAACCATTTTAAAAAGATAAAAGGTGAAGAGACCTTAAACTCCTTCACTAGTAAGGACGTGCAGGCCACATCCTGTACATTATTTGCTAGGAATGCCGATACCGGATTTTGCACAAGTACTTGTACCTCATTTCTTCCTATGGACTCCAATATCATCTCTATGGTGAGGACACCCGAATCTACCTTTCCTCTCACTATCTCTCTCCTCCTGTGTTGGACCATGTTGCTGCCTGCCTGTCAGCTGTCTCGGACTGTAGGACTTACTGTTTTCTAAAGCTCAATCTCTCTAAAACTGAACTTCTCGTCTTCCCTCCATCTAAAACTAACATTCCTGCACCCATTTCCCTTTCAGGTGAATGGTGCCACAAATCACTTCTACCTCTCAGGCTCGTTGCCATGGGGTCCTCTTCGACTATGATCTCTCCTTCACCCTCACATTCAGTCGCTAACCAAAATCTTGCATGTGTCCCTTCTGGTCTTAAACAGGATTCTACTAAAAGGCTCATCCAAGCGTTTATCTCCTGCCTTGACTACCGTAACCTCCTTCTCTCTGGCCTTAAGAGGTCCCAGATTCTCCCTCTGCAGTCTGTTATGAATGCCTGTTTCCCAATCTCATCCACCTCACCTCTCACCCCTTTGTCAATCTCTACACTGGCTCCGTTTCCTTTAGCATCCAATTCAAAATATTGGTGCTCTCATACAAAGCTCTCCATAACCGCGCCACTGCCTACATCTCCCTTATTAGCAAGTACATCCCGTCCCAACCACTTCGCTCTGCCAATGATCTGACGCTATCAGTTCCACTTACCCGCACCCCTAACTCCCGCCTTCAAGACTTCTCCCGAGCTGCCTCCTTTCTATGGAACTCCCTCCCCTGCAACAGACTCTCCCCGTCTCTCCAGGCCTTCAAGACATCTCTGAAAACAATACATCAGAGAAGCATATCGGCTCACTCCATAATTCCCACCCAGGACACATGCACTCCACTTCTTCAGGTTCTCTATTCACCCTCACCTAGTGTGCCACCCTCTCTTAGATTGTAAGCTCTCAAGCAGGCGCCTCTCTCCTACTGTTCTGTTTGTTGAACATGCATGTATATTTGTTATTCTGTCTCACCCACTGTACAGCGCTACCGAACTTGTTATTAGTTACAAGCATTTATAAAGCGCTAACAGTACTGTGAGTTTATTTTTTTAACCCATCACACTGAACACGGAGATTCCTACACCCAAAATATTGTTTAGCTTTCTAGTAGTGATATTTATAGGGTTTTTTTGCCATTTTTCTGTGTTCTGGAAAGCTAGTTATTTTGCAAGCACTTTCAATTTTCTCATTTGTTGGAAAGTCCTGATTTTTATTAAACATGTTCAGTTGATGCCAGATTTGTGTCTTTTTATGTTTATTTACCCACATACTTGTTCTTTGTGAATGTGTGAGGTTAAAGGAACACTCTACTGAAAAGTCGTCAGATTCTCTGCGCTTCACAGCAAACTCCAACAAAAAGCACATGTTTGAATGAAGACGTCCAGTTGATTCAGCTAGGTAAGAGCTCATGATTCTACTGTTTGACTTCTCTCTTGGGTTTTCCAGGGATCATTATTGGAGATAATCATTTCATACTGATGGCCATTTGGTGATTGAGTCTTTTTGACAGTATATGCGCAAGGCAAAGATAAGCCATGAAGCGGATATAGGAAAGATGAAAGCGGGCCAAGTGCAAAAGGATGGAGGACGAGTTTCTCTGGCCAACGTGGAGGTTTGTTTCATTACAGTATTATGTAGCTAACCCCCCCCCCCCAAAGTTAATGACATGTATAATAACCGGAGTTTTTCTTCCTCCATAGGCATGGATAGCGTCACTGAATATAAACTGATCCAGAGAGAAGCAAATACAGCAACAAATCGAGGCTGCTCGGTGGGTTTGTTCAGTACAATAAAGCCATGACTGGTCTCTGACGAGCTGAGGTGCCATATACAGAGATAGGGCCCGACGCGCTTTACAGCAGCCGATGCTTAGGAAGTTTTAAGGGATTGACGCCAATCTTAAAATTTCTCCCGACAGCATAACATGCAATGAGCAAGAACCAACAATGAGGAAAATAGCCCAGGACAGAGATCTCAGAGCCATTACAGAACCATCGACGGACCTCACGGTGCCCATTATCACCTGACTTCAACTCCTGTGACTCTCGGGGTTCATTTTACAATCCAGATGCCAGGATGACATTATTTCCCTTTATTCGATTGCCATTATAGAAGAAGAAAAAATCATCATGAGATTCATTGTATAGATTTGTTTATTTAGCTTTTACAGAGCCTCCTTTAGGGTCATTGTAATCGCTTTTATCATACGCCATTGGAGGTCAACATTAGCGGAATCTGAAGTGTTTAAATTCATTCTGGAAGGTTGAGCTTTATTCTAGAAAACACTTTCAATTTAAAGAACAATTTGATATGCAGAGAAGTGGGTGGCAATGGGAACAGACTTTATGCCCAGCCTATTTATTTATAAAGTATTTTACCAGAAAGGATACATTGAGATTTCTCTCGTTTTCAAGTATGTCCTGAGAATCCCAGTCTGTCTACGGGTCTCATAACTGGATGGAAAACATGACAGTCAATGGAAGACTTATTGATGATGTGATTTCATCTGAGGGGGTAAGGAGAAAGACCTTTTGCTTTTCCGCATTTATTTTGATTCCAAAGATTGGGGCATACAAGTAAACTTGGAGCCTAGAACAAATACATTCCTCGAGCTAATGATTAGAGTATTGGATAAAATTAAAAAAAAAAAATTTTTCAATCTGGTGGATATAGAGCTGACAAATTGCCATAGTCCTAGCAGGTGAAGAAATAGCCCAAAAAGACAATCTACAGAAGTCAAAAGAAAAGAAAATACTGAAAAATATATATGTTTGCTCATCAAGCTAGAGAAATACAGGGACACTTTGTGATAAAAGGATGAAAGGAAGAGATCTGGGATGGCATACTGTAGGAAAATAAAAAAAAAGGAAAACTAGGAAAAAGATGCTTCAAATGTATATTAAATAGATTTCCTGGGAGTTCCATTTATCTACAACTACAGTAATAATGTTGTCAACCATCTAAGCAAAAATATTGACATAACCCAAGAAAAGATGGGCATTTGATGCATTTAATAGAAGACGCGAGGATAACTTTTAAGGGTACATCTTGCATTAGTCTGTAACAGGGGTCAAGTCCAGCTTGACGCAGTCCCCCACTATTTGTGTAAGGGGATTCAGATTTGGCCCACACTCTGAAGCTTTCATTTAGATCAGGACTCCGCAACCTTTCACCTCCCGACGTTTTGGAATATTTCCCATGATGCTCTGCCACTTATTACATTGACTGAGCATTGTGAAGAACGCAGTTCCAAAACATCCAGAGGGCCAGGGTTGCGGACGTCGGATTTAGGTGACCATTTCTAAAATTTTCTTGGTCACAATAAATGCAAGATGTTTATTATAACAATTGCCTACAATCCAGTCCATACGTACTTATTAATACATAAATATGAATGCGCGGTGGGATACGCATGAGATTACTTTTGGAGACAGAAATCATGCAGGTCACCATTTTTTAGGACTTAACCCCTAGTTGGCAGCACCTGTATATCATGCAGGATTCTTATTCAACATCACTTTCTGGGATGCGTTGAGCTGTAAAGCGTGCAACAATTCTACGGAGATGATGATTATATAAGAATTTATACAGCGCCAACATTTTCAACAGTGCTTTAGGGTAACCAATAGGAACAAGACAAATTACAACAACTATAGGAACAGAAACAAGAAGTGTTTAAGGTTGTTAAGAGGAGCTTACATTCTTGAGAGATACATATACAATAAAAAATAAATTAAAAAACCCTCTTAAGAAAGACATATGGCCACCTTATGCGGCCACAATGCCAGACCAGGGTGTAAACCATCAATAAAAAACCCCTATATCAAACAGACCCTGCTCAGGTGACCCCATAATGGACTCAGCAATGACTAGATGCCACTGCGAGGTGCAACGTGTTATTCTGTGCCCCTTCAATTCAGTCTCCACAGGCACCAGATAGACAAGATACCGAGAACAGCCCGACAAGCCTCTCAGCCCCGCAGATACATTAGAGCTGGTGTAAGACATATTTACAGTCCCCATCCCTGTCCTATAAAGAGGACACACAACTCACCATAGCTGGACGCCCCTGGGCCGGAAGAAGCCAACAGCAAGGGGTGGAACACGTTGGCATGGCGACCGAACCTTGCGGGATTGGCTGGATTGGCAGACCAGGCGATGAATTTGACCGCCCACGTGATGAGACGTGACGTGGCCGGAAGACATGTTTGTTAAGGGAACAGAGTCTTCAACTAACACATGGAACACCTGATTAACGGAGACATCGTTCTTACAACAAAAATGTCCTACCTGTTAATCAGCGCGGCAGAACACAGAAAATAACCTTTTGTTACTTTAATTTTGGTTATTGGCTGCCGAAGCGGGATATGTCGCTGAGTGATGACGTAATGATGCTACCCATCTCTTTTAAGTGAGAGTTTGTGGCAGCGGAAAGGTTCTGCACATCCCCTATAGGGATATTATGTGATCTAGGGCAGTCTGGTGGAGGTCCAAAACGTTAATTTGTCCACAGAACTACAGGGCAGGGAAATAGCAGCGGGGCTTCACAAAAGCAAAATGACTGCGAACTATTTCAAATCTTTTTAACATTGAGTAAAGCTGCCTTTTTGTGTGTGAGTAAAGATAAACTATAGGATATACGCCCTAACAACCGGGCTTTTAGAAGAGTTTAACCAGGAAATTACAATGAATTCACTATTCACAGACCTATACTGTGGTTTGCTTTATACCAGAGGTCAGCAATATTGGCCCTTCAGATGTTTTGAAACTACAGTTCCTATGATGCTGTGGCTCTCATTAGACTGACAGACTCATGGGAACTGTATTTCCCAAAGGGCTGAGCTTGCCAATACTTGCTTTATACCATGGTTGCCTCTTTGTTATCTAGTGTAGATTCGTGTCCTTTACAATTTTTTTCTATTGAAGTAACAAACAGGATAAGAACAGCTGCCGTTTATGTAAAAATAGCGGTGGTACTATTGCTCACGGTTTCAAGCTATCCAAAGAAGCAAACTTCATGTTACCATTGATGCAACAATGGTTAAAAAAATAAAATAATAATCAAATGAGGAATAACTGTAGGGCTAGGTATAAACGACAATTCAGTACCAACATGATCATTTATTTAGTACAGGAGGAGTGGGGTTCGCGCCTATTCCCCGATGGGGTGGCTGCCACCACCAAATTGTATCCAGCCCAGCAACATGTATAAAACATAACTAAAAATGTCATCTGTGCTTATTCCTATTACACCGTGTGAAACAAAACACAATTAAAGGCCATTTAAAGAAAACAAAGCCTCTAAGAGTGTAAGCTCACCTGCCAACGTCAAGGCACCTCTAGTGAAGGTGAGTCCTATCCAAAAAATGAAACCACAGGCTGCTATGTAGCAAATCATCACTTCTCACGCTGCTTTTCAGTCTACCTCGTAATCCGCTCTAGATTAAGCCCTCTACAGGTGAAAGGCGTCGAGCTATGCCTCTTTTACCAGACACCCTTTTTTTGTTATAAATTGGTCTTCTTACATGGCTGTATGTGTATAGGTCTCCCTGTCTGTTCCCCTTCGTTATATGGTATGTAGGTGGCTTGAACCGCCGAGGTATAGTCAGTGACTACCCTTTTTTGTCTTTCATACCTATTGGGGCAAGTATATTTCTTTGGAGTTTTTTTCCTGTTGCCACTATTTTATTATTGACCAATTTGAATCTCACTTTACTCACTGTGTGGTTGTTTAATTTTATTAATACAAGAAAAAAAATGTATCGTACTATTGGTACTCTTGTTGCAATTGTGTGCAACGGTTTTTTACGTCATACAGGATGCAGGAATCAGAACCAGGAGGGAAGTCATAAGCCAAGAGGTCAGAACCAGGGAATCAGAATACATATAAACAGAAAACCCAAAACACAGCGAGGAAAACAACTATGAACTGAAATACACAGGAGAACTAGACATGAACCAGAAAACACAGCGGCAAGAGATACAAACAGAAGAGTCAAGACCAAAGAAATAGGGAGGAGATCAGCATACAAGGGCCAAAAGGTGAGCTGATCAGCTGAGAAGCAATTAACCCCTGGGCTGCTACCTAGGCAATAGCAGCATAGGTGCAGGCATGCACAGACATACATGAATACAGAGGGCAGGGGAGACAGGGCTGGAACGAGGCTACGTGACACCTACACAAAGCAGGGTTCTCAGAAATAGCCATGGTCATACACAAAACAGAGTTGGTTATTAATAGCCAGAGTCATGCACGTAATGAAAACTTGCCAATAGCACTGAGGGCAACAAAACTCATGTCAGGACATGTCATCATGCCGCACCCTGTCCCCTGACCACCCACATAACCACCACGGATGTGTACTTCACTCGGTGCCCGGCCAGCCTGCATGGAGCTGCCAGGTCAAATCCCTGGCACAGGACGTTACACTATGTGTATCGCCAAATCTCCCCTTTTCTGTGTTTCCCTAAAGTTGTGACCAGTATTTTCCTGTCAAGACAGGTATTAAAGCAGCTCGATCCAATGAGAGGTCTGCAGGGACAGTATCGCTCCTTCATGCTGCTCTATGAAAAAACTACCCGATTGTTGGTTAGTCACTGCTCACCGCCCAAAGTGTTGAGGTCATTAAATTCAGACAAAACCTCTGTAATTGCGTAGCGATTAAATGTGACAACTACAAACAAGGGGGGGGGGGGGTCTGCAGGTGTAGCATAACTATAAATACATGCATTATTTCCTCTTGGGGTAAAGATCTTTACTTAAAAAAAAACAAAAAAAACCGATAAAGTATTAAAAGTTAAAATGACAGTTCCATTGGTTTTATTTTTAAAATATTATAACAGTACAGGATTGCAGCCTTCACTGAAGGAAATTTTTGAGTAGGTCTTCGAAGCTCTACTAGGATTCACATTCTTTTAAAGCCTCCTCAAGGTGCACCAGTTTGGCACTTTCCTCCCACAACCTCCTCGCCGTCTCTTGATCCAAAGCTTGTGGAGCCGGCTCTTTTTCCTTCAGGACATTAAAATATTTCCCGGATATCCCTGCCATATCCTCACTCACTGCTAGGTAGATGCCTGGCTGAGCGGCCTCTTTGGGCGACTTTACCAAGAACCAAAACACAGGAGCTGCAAAATAAGAAGATACATTATCATACATTAAATTATATACTGCACCTCAAGTAAAATATCAAGATGAAATTTAAGGTAAGCAACGCAAGGAGTTGGATGTCACAAAAATTACCATGCATTCCCAGGCGAATGCAGAGTAAGGGCCTGCATCCCCCCTGAAATTCAATCCATAAATGGGGGACACAACGAGATTTATTGGAGATAAAGAAAAATGTGTACGCTATTAAGTCAAAAGAGGTATGTAACCATGTTTGTATATAAAGAGCTCTGAAAACATACCAGTAGAATTGAAACAAATATTTGGGAAACCGACACACAGATCATTTGAGTTGAGTGAGCTGAGAAATCCAATGTACGAATGGAGGTAATGGAGTATGGTGTCTAATGGCAACAGTTACGTGCAGCTGAGGTAGGAAACCCATGAAGAATTTGCTCATAAAACTAGAGCCTGAATTACATTTTCTTTTTCAAAATATTCATAGAGAAGGATATATACAGTGGCAAGAAAAAGTATGTGAACCCTGTGGGATTACGTGGAGTTTTGCATGAATTGGTCATAAAATGTGCTCTGATCTTCATCTAAGTCACAACAATTTGAAAAACACAGTCTGCTTAAAATAATACAACAAACATTATATGTTTTCATGGTTTTATTGAACAGAACATGTAAACATTCACAGTGCAGGGTGGAAAAAGTATGTGAACCTTTGGACTTAATAACTGGTTGACCCTCCTTTGGCAGCAATAACCTCAACCAAACGTTTCCTGTAGTTGCAGATCAGACCTGCACAACGATCTTGAGTCATTTTGGACCACTCCTCTTCACAAAACGGTTTCAGTGTAGCAATATTCTTGGGATGTCTGGTGTGAATCGCTCTCTTAAGGTCATGCCACAGCATTTTAATCGGGTTGAGGTCAGGACTCTGACTGGGCCACTCCAGAAGGCGTATTTTGCTTTGTTGAAGCCATTCTTTTGTTGAATTACTTGTATGCTTTCGGTCATTGTCCTGTTGCATCACCCATCCTCTGTGAAGCTTCAGTTGGCGGACAGATGGTCTTACGTTTTCCTGCAAAATGTCTTGATAAACTCTGGAATTAATTTTTCCATCAATGACAACAATCCGTCCAGGCCCTGAGGCAGCAAAGCAGCCCCAAACCATGATGCTCCCTCCGCCATGTTTTACAGTGGGGGATGAGGTTTTGATGTTGGTGTGCTGTGCCTTTTTTTCTCCACACATAGTGTTGTGTGTTTTTCCAAACAACTCAATTTTGGTTTCATCTGTCCACAGAATATTTTGCCAGTAGTGCTGTGGAACATTCAGGTGCTCTTTTGCAAACTTCAAACGTGCTGCAATATTCTTTTTGGACAGCAATGGCTTCCTCCGTGGTGTCCTCCCATGTACTCCATTCTTGTTTAAGGTTTACTTTATTGTAGATGTGTTAACAAAAATGTTAGCATGTGCCAGAGATTTCTGTAAGTCTTTAGCTGACACTCTAGGATTCTTCTGTACCTCATTAAGCATTCTGCGCTGTGCTCTTGCAGTCATCTTTACAGGACGACCACGCCTAGGGAGAGTAGCAACAGTGCTGAACTTTCTCCATTTGTAGACAGTCTGTCTTACTGTGGACACATGAACATCAAGGCTTTTGGAGATACTTTTGTAACCCTTTCCAGCTTCATGCGAGTCAACAATTCTTGATCGTAGGTCTTCTGAGAGCTCTTTTCTGCGAGGCATGGTTCACATCAGGCAGTGCTTCTTGAAACCAGTAAACCCAAAACTGGTGTGTGTTTTTAAAGGGCAGGACAGCTTTCAGCAACACATCCAATAATATCACACTGATTGGACTCAAGGTTGGCTCACTCCTGGCTCCAATTAGCTCTTGGAGAAGTCATTAGGCTAGAGGTTCACATACTTTTTCCACCCTGCACTGTGAATGTTTACATGTTATGTTCAATCAACACATGAAAACATAATGTTTGTGTTGTATTATTTTAAGCAGACTGTTTTTCAAATTGTTGTGACTTAGATGAAGATCAGGGCACATTTTATGACCAATTCATGCAAAACTGCACGTAATCCCAAAGGGTTCACATACTTTTTCTTCCACTGTATATATGTTTATATCAAGATCCAAGCCATAATGCGCCGAACTCCCGGAGGGCTGGTTGATTGATGCGTGTAATGACAGACTTGTACTGGAATTTTAAACATGTGGAAACAAATACTGATCCTTGTTCCGCCTGCCATCAGCGAGCTAGATAGCAATATTAGTTTAGGTTGAAAAAGTACTTCCTGAGATGACAAATTATTCTACCGTTAGCCTGGTTACTATAACTCCGTTATCGCTCGCGATCTCCTATCCCTTGCTAAACAACAGTTCCCGTTATCCTCTTCTAGCCACAGAAAGGTAAAAAACGATTAATATTCCTCCAATGATTAATGAAGGGATAACTAGGATTTACAAGGTTCACCTAAAATGTAACGGGATGACTTACAGCAAAAGAAAATCTTTTCGGGTCCATAAAGTGACCTACAAATACCTGCATGTTTCTTTTACTCACCTAGCATGGTGCTTGAGAACGTAGATTTATGCATTCCGGTATGCCTTCCCAACTCTGTGTCTGCAACGCCTGGGTGGAGAGAGTTGGCGGTCACGCCTGTACCTATGTATTAAAAACAAAACAAACTATTACTTTTTTTAATAAATTAGTACATATATGTATTATACTTTGATACAAAATAAAAGGTTACATACACATTTATAGTGTGTTTCCTATTAATATGCTCACAAAACCCTAAACTTCTTTGTATATAGTAATCTGATTTGGTGATAACATGATTTATTGGGGACCATGCCTATTTTGTGGAGCATTATTTATGCATATGCATGTCCTGAATGCATACTGAAATCAAGATTGCGTTCTCCTGTAGCAGGAGCGTGATGTAACAGTTGAACTGGTTGATTCCCTTTCTGCTGAATGGATACCAGGCTGAATCTAGAGTGTATTTGCCACTTTTCTTTTGGAGGCAGAATGACATTAAATGACTTGCCGTACGAAACATAACTTGAATTCCTTTTTTCTACTGAGATATAGGACTACTGGCAGAACCCAGTGGAATTACGTAAAATCACTTTTCCATTACCCATGTAGTCACTGTAGCCAAATCTACCTTTCCTTTCCCGATCTCTCTCCTCCTGTGTTGGACCGTGTTACTGCCTACCGGTCGGCTGTCTCCAACTGGATGACTTCCCGTTTTCTAGAGCTTAACCTCTCTAAAACTGAACTTCTCATCTTCCCTCCCTATAAAACCAACATTCCTGCACCCATTTCCCTTCAGGTGAATGGTGCCACCATTACTTCTACCGCTCAGGCTCATTGCCTCCATGTCATTTTAGACTCTGATCTCTCCTTCACTCCACACATTCAGTCGCTAACCAAATCCTGATACTTCCACCTAAAAACCATTGCACGCATCCACCCCTTTCTTAAATCAAGGCTCTGCTAAAATGCTCATCCAAGCTCTTATCTCCCACCTTGACTACTGAAACCGCCTTCACGCCGGCCTTAAGAAATCCCAACTCTCCCTTTGTAGTCTGTAATGCACGCCTGTGCCAGGCTCATCCACCTCACCTTCCACACCACTCACCCCCGGTCAATCCCTACGCTGATTCCCGGTCTCCTATAGAATACAATTCAAAATATTGGCGCTCACATACAAAGCTCTCCATAACCGTGCTCCTCCCTTATTAACTACAATTCGCTACATCCCATCCAGACCACTTTGCTCTACTAATGATATGTTATCTCCCCGTACCCCCAACTGCCCCCTTGTTGTGGAACTCCCTCTCCCGTAACATTAGACTCTCCTGACCTTAAAGATTACAGAGGCCCCTCAGCTCACTTCATGATTCCCTCACTGTACATTTCTTGCCCCTACATGCACCCTACTACTTCACATACTGTGCCACTTAACCTCATCCAGTGGGTCACCCCTCTCCCCTTAGATTGTAAACTCTCTCCTACTGTTCTGACAGGGTTATTCAAAGAGATCCGAACGCTGATTTTCAGCGTTCGGTTACCTTTCTTGGCCATTCGGCTATCCAGAGAGCAGGCAATTCGCCAAATCCTGGCGAATTGCCTGCACATACGGTGCCTGTTCGAGGGCAGTGAAATCCCCATAAAAAAACACTGCTTCGGCTATTCAGAGAACACAAACCAGCAGTGAAAGGTTCCCGAAATGCCCTGCCATTCGGTGGTTTCATTCGACAGGTTTATTCAGGAGAATCCCATAGGCTTCAATGTTAAAAATATTCCCATTTTAATTCAATATCTAATAAGCCATTCATTATAAAATTCTGCAGTAAAGAGTCTGTTTACGATATTTTTCTGGATTTTTTTTTTTTACTTTACTTATTTTTTCTGTAACAGCCCTTTTTATTATCATTCCCTGGACCTCATATGTAAATTTCAGACATTTTCGCTCAGTAGTTTCTTTGCAAACAGTGTTTCACTTTTCAATCATTCAAGCATACGGTTTTCCTAATTTGTTCACTGCCTCTTCTGTGGTGTCGGCTTTTTCTGGAGGCTTCGCTGCGTGCGATCGGCTCCTGCTCGGGTTTTTCCGGAGTCTTCGACGGGTTAATCCAGATGTTTTTGCTGGTTTTCGGCGTGCATTCGCCGGGTTTTCGCCGGGTGTTCAGCAGCTTTTCCCTGCATTTCGACAACCCTGTGGTGCTTGAATACACCGCAGGGTTGCCGAAATGGGAAAGCCAATTTGAACCGAATTGAAGAGAACGAAAAGTCACTGAACGTGCGGTGACTTTTCGAATCTCTTTGAATAACCCTGTATGTGTTTAACTTGTATGAATATTTGTTATTGTCTCTCCTATTGTACAGCGAACTTGTTGATTCTTTATAAATAACTGTAGGTAGAAAAAAAGCACAACGAAAGGGGCACCAGGTACTCAACAAAAGGGCATAACCCAAACATGAAAAACGAATCAATTTGCACAAAGTGCAACTAGAGTACCAAGAGTAGGTTAATTTAATGATACACATAAACAAACAATGAATGAAAAATTGCAAGGTTGGTGGTAGAGGGTGTGGAGGGTGGGACAAGGACCACCAATCAATAAGCAAAATTGCACAATGAAAGGGTAAAGGGGTCTATACCTCGGCGGTTCAAGCCACCTACATAACCAGTAATGTAATAAGGAGTACCAGACAGCATATAGCAAACCCAAACAACTACCCTCACCAACCAAAATACAGTTAAAAACAACAACAAAGAGGCATAGCTTGACGCGTTTCGCCGTCTGGGCTTCAGACTAAGCCCAGACGGGCGAAACGCGTCAAGCTATGCCTCTTTGTTGTTGTTTTTAACTGTATTTTGGTTGGTGAGGGTAGTTGTTTGGGTTTGCTATATGCTGTCTGGTACTCCTTATTACATTACTGGTTATGTAGCTGGCTTGAACCGCCGAGGTATAGACCCCTTTACCCTTTCATTATGCAATTTTGCTTATTGATTGGTGGACCTTGTCCCACCCTCCACACCCTCTACCACCAACCTTGCAATTTTTCATTCATTGTCTGTTTATGTGTATTATTAAAATTAACCTACTTCTGGTACTCTAGTTGCACTTTGTGCAAATTGATTTATTTTTAAATAACTGTAGGTAACCTATATTCGACAAGCCGAGGTCTCCCTCTACTACAGCGTTTCCCATACCTCTCCTCAGGACCCGCTGCCTCGCCAGGTTGCAGGATATCTGAAGCTCAGTGATTGCAGGATTCAGTCTGCTTTTCCCAAAGGTGATCTGCAAATTCTGGCCTGGTCCAGAGGAGGGGTTTGGGAAACCCTGCTCTACTACAATCAACAAAATGTAACCAAAAAAGCAGCGCTACAAAACATAGAGACAAGTGCAGCTGTAGCTAGAAACCAAGGGTAATCTATCCAATTACGAGGAATATATACAAAAGCGTAAAAGTGAAGTTTCTAAAAGCACAAAAGAAATCCTGAATCACAAGTGCCGAGTAATTTGAATGAACTGCGTGCTTAGAATATTCATGCAGTGGAATAAAAAATTAAATACTTCTATTCCAATGTTTTAAGGTGCCAACAATGGTACTGGTTTTCACAGTCAAATTTCTAAACACTGTTGATTCACCATTTCTTTTGCACTTTTGGAAACTTTACTTTTGGTTTTCGTATAAAAAGGTTTCCCTCTGCTGGGCAAAATTCCTATTAGATTTATATCATGGCTTGGACTCGGTTTCCTTGTTTGGAAAACTCTGAGATCAGTTTATCCTTCAAGCTGAACACATTATCGCAATAGTCGATGGATTGAGCCCATCTGCAAACAAATTTCATTTGTAACAGTGTTGGCATTTAGTTGGCATGGGAGTCAGCATTTAGTGAATCAACCCTACTGTATATCGGAGGACAACACAAGAGCTGTTTGTCTTTAACATTTTCATGTTGCTCTCTCCCTGTTTGTGAAAGGCCCACACAGGAGGGTCTAAACATCACTTTTAAAAAGGCAGAATTAAAGATTATCCAAACCTTTTATTTGTCCGCAATCCCAAAGTATATTTCTGCTCCTAGCAATTACGTTTTTTTTATTTTCATTCCAAAGTCGTATGAGCTCACCTTGCAACCTTTTAGCCAACTCGCTGGTAAATAGGACATTGGCCAGCTTGCTTTGGCAGTAAGCCGCTTTTGTGTTGTACTTCTTGTTTTCCCAGTTTAAATCTTCAAAGTCAATATCTCCGACTACGTGTGCTAAAGAAGACACGTTTATGATGCGGGGATTCACAGACTTCTTCATCTTTTCAAGCAACAAGTTAGTTATAAGAAAATGACCTGTGGGGAAAGATAAGTTATGACACCAGCAAATCAAAAGTAAAGTCGTCAGTGCAAATGTACTACCTTTTTTTAACATATAGGACTTGGAAATGCAGCCGTGAATATTTATTTTTAGGTCCCAAAACACTTTATTATTCCCTACCAGGGCGGCTGCATAGCCCACTTCATGTGTAAAACATAATGAGAAAAAAGGTTGTCATTTGCGCTCACCACTGTAGCTCCATGCAAAACAAAACAGAGGTTTTGATTACTTGAATGGCCATTAAAGTGTAAGCCCACCTGCCACGTCACGGCACCTCTGGTTAGGTGGGTCCTAACCTAATGAAACCACGAGCCACTTTTTAACCAACCACATGTTCTCATGCTGCTTCTAAGCCAAGATACAGACTGGTGGGTTTATATTTATATCATCACCAGGAACATTTACACTTTGTGATTAAAAAAGAAAACACGGAAAGAGTCAGCAGCAAAGCTGAGGATCAGCATGAGGATATTTGGTTGCTTAGAAAGCAGCTCTTGGTTTCATTAGGTAAGGACTCACCTAACGAGAGGTGCCAAGACATGGCGAGTGAGCTTACACTTTAATGGCCTTTCAAGTAAACCAAAACCTCTGTTTTGTTTCGCATTGAGCTACAGGGGTAAGTGCAAATGACAACCTTTTTTCTCTTTACTTTATTATTTTACCTAATGCCTACAAGTAAGAATAGGTTAAATATTTGATAACATGCATAAATGAAAATAGAACACAGACTTGGCTGAGCAGCAGAATATTCACCAGAGTAGGCATTATTTGCATTCTTTAACGGGAGGCCTTAATTTGACCTCCCTTTAGTTATGCAGGAGGAGGCAAGTCTACAGGTCGCATTCAAATGCTTTGTACGGGATGATGGGCTACGTTTCTGGTTTCCCTTAGGCTAGGGTCAGACAAACGCATTTTTCATGTCTACCGTCAAAAACTGCGTTGATGCGTCCAAACGCATTTTTTCACGGAAGACGCGATAGCGGTCATACGATGCGCAATGTCGGCCGTATTTTTGGACGGAGCTATAAAAAAAACAAATGGACGGGAGGTTGGCCAGACATGTGCAGCGTCTGACGTCTCCTAATCACGCACACACGCCGCTATGCCGACGCAGCGCACTCTGTGCGTCAGTACTAGTGGTTCCACGATCTCGAAAAAATGCGTTAGTTTGCCGCTTGCGTTGCGCGGCCGAACTTTCGTGCGGCCGTACTTCGTATATCGACCGTCATTTAGTGCTACTACGGGTGTAATAAAATGCGTCTCAACGCACGTTCACGCTGCGTTCGTCTGACCCCAGCCTTAGTAGATTGATTTTGTTTCCGTACACTTGTCTATTCCTCCTTCAGAAAAAAAAAAAACACATTTGAAATCTTTGCATACTGGATTATATATACCCCTGTCAAATAACAAGCATCAGGTTGTCTTTTTCCCTGTTTCTCAGGTCTATTCACCAAGCAACAAATGAGGCATGATGCAACTTGGCTGTTACAGCTGATTCACTTGAGCTTTTCGCTCGATTGTAAAAGGAACAGTTGGCCAATGTCACTGATGATCAATAGCAAAATTAGTAAACTTTTCAATTTACAACAAGCAAGGTCACATCTAACAATTACAACTTTGCTTGATGATCTATCCATTTTTTGAACAGACCCGTAGATCAATCTACTTTTGCTTACCCAAATGGTTGACTCCAAACTGCATCTCAAAGTTGTCTTCTGTCACCAAGTGAGGACATCTCATCACTGCCGCATTGTTAATCAGAATATCCACATGTTCCTCTTCTACAAAACAAACAAAAAATAAAAAAAAGTGAAGGCTTGAGGTTATGGGCCTTATCACTGGTCCCGATTTATCTTCATAGCTTTTGTTTTGGTGTCATTTACACATTTTGTAACACTAAACAAACACACACTATTTCCACTCATAATTTAATGTAAAAATCATGAAGAAAAAAAAAAAATCTATGAAAATAAAACGTAAACAGCTATTGAATAGGACTAGCGTGCTGGTATATAAAACATAAACATTGTTGTTACGTATTAAATAGTGGGATCCCAACAAATTGGCGCAATCAGCTAATCGGTTTTCCTCCTCAACATTTACATAAAAACAAATGCAGGATACAATAATAGCACGAAAGAGAGATATCAAAAAGGAACGCAACATAATGATATTGTAACCTGAATGAAGGGGTTTGGTGAATCTCAGGAACTAGATGAAGGGGGGGCAACCCCAAATATTATCCAAATATAGAGAGCAGCGATAAGAGATTTAGTGAAACAAAAGAAAGAAGTGAAAACATAAATTTAATGTAGCGTTCTAAAAACTTAGGCCGGGAATATACCTGGCAAGAGTGTGTGGAATCCCCACTTAACGATTGGGGCTTAACTCTTAATGTATTTATAGCTAACAACAAGAAAGAATAATCAATATGTACAATAAAAAAAAAGTAAAAAAAAAAAAGTATTAAAACCAGTGAAGACTCTACAATGTTTAATAATGGCTCTATGATGAATGTGTGTGAACATTTGGTTCATACTTCACAAAACCCTTAAACCTCATGCAGTAAACAAAGCCATTAAGTTTATATTTTATAAAAATAAAAAAGGGGCGTGGCATGCACACATAGCTGGCCATCTCATCCTGCTGCCGCATCATGTTCATCACGTTTTTACTGGCCATGGGCAAATCAAAATGTGCCCCAACTACTCCTGGAGCTGGAGCTCCAGAGCACAGTCTGGGCTCGACACCAGCTGCGATCTGCCAGTATTTGGCTAGACCCAGCAAAGCGACAGAGCATTCTGACGAAAACAATATGGCACCCGTCCACTCTCCTGCTTCTTTAGCCTCCTCTACAGGCTCATGAATTTGCTGCAGGACTGCCGGCAACTCCCTTCTCGTTCTCCCCACCAGGGATGATCTGAATGCGGATCTCAACGCTGCCACTGAATGCTTGCAGGTGAAAATCTGTAATGACATTCAGGGCCTTAGGGATGAACTCCGTGGCCTGCTGGACACATAGTTGAAAGTGCTCAGCAATCACACACTAAATCCCTAAATACGTAAGCTGCACATTTAGATACAATAATCTACTAGATATTATGGCTCGCCATTTGGAGGATCTTGAAAACAGAGGGCGGCGTAATAATATACAAGTAAGGCTGTGGTCACAAGAACGCACTGAGTACGTCCGTCGCAGTTTTATGACGGCTCGATGGGGAGGGCCACACGGTGTAGTGTGCACACTAGTTGCGTGCGGTACCACCGGACGCGCTTTCAGCCTCCCTGTCAAAACGCTATGACGGAAGTAGGACATGGCTATAAAGCGCGATCCTCCACTGACCAATTTTGTAGGTATTCGTGCCTTCAGAATTCAAACATGTTTTAGAGTTCCTATTAATGAACTGACAGGCTACACATCTACTGCAGGGGTGTGTGCCTTTTACAGTTGACTTAAGCCATGTATTGTGCGGTGTTATTATTGGATAAAGAAAGCTGTGTGTCAATTTGTCCTTCAAACTACCCCCCCCCCTCTTCTATTTGTGATACTGGGTCTCGAGGGCAGTACCTCGGGCAGATCCTCATCATCGAGTAATCTATTCCAATATTTATTTAGAATCTTTGTTATCTCTTGATGCAGGCAGTCGAAGTTGGCAATCAAAACAGTATCTTCTGGTCATCCTTCCTGACCTTAGTCATCATTTTTGGGATTACAGACTTCCCTTTTTTTTTTTTAAATATTGATGTCGGATCTGCAACAAATAGTTTGTGTGAGCCCTTCTGGATGGACACCAATAGGACATCCCCTCGTTGTTTGATCCTTTGGCTTTTTTTTGTATGTATTTATATGCTGCAGCAGGGAAATTATTGTCGCTCACCTGGCCTTCCTTTTGGATCCATTAAATGTAATGTAATGATTCTACATGCTGTTGGGTGCCATTTCTCATAGAATGTCCATCAGGCTTAATATATGTGTGCATCAAAACATGGATGATACGGCCACCTTGAAGGATTTAAATAATGCAGGTGTGTGAGGGCTATTCATACTTATACAAGGTTCTATACTGTATTAGCGCTGGATCTTAGCATTTCCCTAGCGTGTGCTAAATGACCTTGTGCACAGACTCCTGCGGACAAGGTGATCTGTCAAGCAGTAAGTATTAGCGACTCACGCAAATTTTTTCTTTAGTGATGGCCTTTTAGCTCACACCAGGTGATAGGGCCCTAAATCTGCTTTTCCGTGTGACTTCCTTGCTCATCTCACCATAGGGAGCACACTCAAGTGTGGCACTCTACAGTGCGTGCTGCGAAAGCAGCTCCATTGCCTTTCCCCTTAACGCCGCTTCGGCATTTACCGGTTTATTCTATGCACCTAAGGATGCATCCAGGGGCGAGATTTGACCTGGAGATTTTCTGGATGAAACAGGGGCATGCTCATGGAAAAATTTATCGTTGTCACATCCCTCTTCTTTCCTTACTACTTTTAATCACCATAGGGTGATTGCTTATTTGAGGAGTGTGATACCTTTGAAAACAAATTGTGAGACCTCTCACGAGTTTCTAAAACATGTGGGACAAACATGCTGTTCCGGGTCACTGTATCTCGGTCCTTTATGGACTACTGCAATCCCGGTCTGTTCAGAGGCCAAAGTTTATGGATCGTTGAGAGGATGATTTCCAGATATCATTGAGGGATGACCAGTGGGATAAGATCTGTCAACTGACGCATTGTTGTTCCATATCCACAAGGGTTCAGGAAACTGCATAAAAATTCTGACAATGTTATAGCACTCCGGATAGATTACGTAGCATTTCAGTCGAGTGTACTGGAACTTGGAGATGTAAAGCTCATGACGTGACCTTCTTGCATATCTGGGGGTCCTGCCCCAGGCTAACGGCATTTTGGGAGCGTATACACAATATGGTAAGCAGATTTCCCCGTCACCACCTTTTGCCCCTGAATTTTATTTCCTGCATAGCACTGGTGTCAGCATGATTCCATATAAGAAAAAATAGGTTATGATGGATTAATGCAGCTAAAATGGTGATTCCTCAATATTGGGGCCAAGACACAATGTCGCCAATTCAGGATTGGTTGATGGGAGTTGAGAGTACCCCCTGCTCTTATTAGGCGTTAATAGATGCAGATAAAGGTCGACATGAAGAACATAGGCAGAGAAGGTAATACTGGTACAGAAAAATCCTTCCGGAATTCAGTTAGTATAGTAATTTGAGCTCTGATATTAGACAACCAGTTCTACCTTATTTATTGCAATAGCAATCCTCTCATATATTGACTGGTATCTTGCACAATACACCGTTGTACATGCCCTACGTGTACTGAATAACCTGAATGTACCATGTTCTTCACCTTTTGGGGTTTTGTGTTTTTTCTGCTTGTATTTGTTTTTTGTAATGTGCTGTATTGTTATGTTTATTTTAAAAATTGACAAATCATATATTATTAAAATAAATACAAAATGAATTATTAAAAGGAAAAAATCTACTTTTACCCAGTGTCCCATAAGGCTAGTGTCAGACGAGCATCTTTGGAGAGGAAGGAACATCCGTGAGAGTGGTAGCTCCTTCCACTCGACACCCGTCTGGCCACGCTCAGCGCTGCAAGGCTCGATCCTCCTATGGAGAATCGCGCTTTGCAGCTCCGTCAACGTCCGTCTTAGCGCTTTGCCGGAGAGGCTAGGATAACGGATGCTTGTTGCTCGCGCATTTCATGCGTGCGCAACAAGCGTGTGACCGGCCCCATTGCGTCGTCAAAACGCTGCGACGGACGCCAGTAAGCACATCAGTACGGGTGCACATAGCGCACTCGTCTGAGGTTGGCCTTAAACATTTTTTGTTCTTTATATAAAATTATTCTCTTGTTCATCCACAATAATTTCTTGTTGTTTTGATCATTTGTTTCCTAAGACTTCCTTGGATGCCTGTGATGAAAAATATTGCTCTGTAACTGCACGTCGCTCCCTCTCCAGGATTTTTTCTGCATGATATCAACTCCCCCCGGACACACTTTCTGTGTGAGTGTGTCAATTAGAAAAAACCAATACATGTCAATTTACATGCAAGAATGTATTCTTACCTTTCAGTATATGTTTTGCAAATTCTTTAATAGATTTAGTTGAGGCGAGGTCCAGGTGTTTGGCAAAAACGTTGTGGTTTAGCGTCTTACCACGTACGTCTCTAGCAGCATTTTCACATTTCCCCATGTCTCGACAAGCCATGATGACTCTGCCCCCTGCAAATCAGGAGCAAGAAACAGTTTTATGCAATTACAAAGATGTGATATAACACCGGCCATTGTTCAGCATGATATCAATATAAAATTAATTAATATGAAGGGAATGCACAGAGAAACCGTGCTGACACTTAGAAGAAAAAAAATCACGTCAAATGCCCCCGATACCGGAAGTCAGCAAGTGCGACAGCTGTGAGTGGATAAGCCGATGTACAGGACAGCCCTCCTTTCACTCGTGACTGATAACATGCCAGTACCATGACTGAGGAGTCAGCTTGGATACTACACAGCTGAGGGACAACGGTGCAGTGCTGCATGATGACGGTTAGTGAGTGATGCCCATAAAGCAGGATGACGGTTGTGTCTACCTTGAACAGGGCAAGTACTGGCTAGTGAAAGCTCAACAAGAGAGGACATATTGCATTGATCTTAAAAGACCATCCCACAATGGAACATCGCAATGAAAGTGAACCTGGCTGCTAGAAGTGCACTTTAATAGAAAAAGATAGAAGAAAAAACAAACAAACAAACAAATGGGGCGATTTATCACATGCAGAGATAGCCTGTGCTCTTGAACAACCTAGGCATGTTGTGTTTTACAAAGTAATGTAAAAAATACATATTTACACTACTTGTGTAATACAAATCTCAATATTTTACCTCTTCTTGCCAGCTCCATGGCAGTCTCTTTACCGATTCCAGTATTTGCGCCAGTTACGATCGCGGTCTTACCCTCGATGGTAGCTTTGCTCGGGCAGTTTCCGCTACTAATATAATCTCTAGAAGTAAGCGAACAAAAACAATTATCTTAATCACACACACTAGTGAAGGTAAGAAGAACATGCCCCTGGAATACCTTGGAAATCCATTCCTCATCATTTTATATATAGTTCTGTTTACATTTACAGCTTAATGAACATTTCAATGAACTGAGGTTTTGTAAGATGATGCATTGACACCATGTATTTTCTATTCTCCCTGTATAGAATCTGACTGGTTTAGGACTCTTAACGTGCAACAAGATTTAGGCTGGCGTCAGACGAGCGCACTATGTGCGCCCGTACTGACGTGCTTACCGGCGTCCGTCGCAGCGTTGTGACGCTGCGACGCAGCCAGTCTCACGCTTGTGTGTGCGAAATGCGCACGCAACAACAGTCCGTTATCCAAGCCTCCCTGGCAAAGCGCTAGGATGCGCGTTGACGGAGCTGCAAAGCGCAGTTCTCCATAGGAGGATTGAGCCTTGCAGCGCACTGAGTGCGCTCAGCGAGGTGGCCAGATGGGCGCCGAGTGGAAGGAACGTCCACTCTCACAGACGTTCCTTCCACTCTCCAAAGACACTTGTCTGACACTAGCTGAAAATGTAATAACCTATATGTAGGAGGAAACAACTGCAATGAAAATCCTCCACTGCCCAATTTACAAAGAATAAATCTGAAGCCTTAACACAGAGCGACTCAGAGACTTGGTTTTGGCCACAGATCGGTTTTACCTTAATCCTATGTAGCAGGCGATTCTGGGTAGGACAAGCAAACAAAGTCCACATTCTCTCACGTTTATGCATTTAAAAGTCCACTGTAGCCATACACACCCCACTTGCCAGTCCAATGCCATGCTAGACTGCCTCAAGCATACATTCGACAACGTAACACCAGAAAAAAAAAAACATTCCAGGACAGCCAATTCAGGTTTGTTAGGTTTGTGATTGTTGCAGTGATGTTGATCCCCCCCCCCTCAACCCAAAATTAAAAAGGAGGCCAATATATTAGATGAACAAGGAAAACAGGAAGTGTAGCGCTCAGTAAGCATAGGTTACCTTCTCTATGCACTCGACAGTGGTCATGTATTCAATCAATACCAATCGTGTTGCCTCTAAAAAGAGACAATATATTTTTCGTGTAACACTGTTTTACCAAGATTCTTATCGAAAGAAAATTCCAAAAAACTCACAGAGAGCCACCCTAGCTCTATTATGAAAGTGGATGGACTCTTTACGGCCGTCCTCAGCCCTTTCCTGAACAGGATACCCGTATCGATTTCTTTAAAAAAAACAGATATAATCGACCCGGTGTAGATCGAATGAACCACAAAATATATATTGCACATATGGTTTCACTCACGTGGTTTTGAGCCTAAGGGAGGCTCTCCTTTTTCAGAGTGCGGTCCTTTATACGGTACATATATACCGTATAAACGACTGCATGCTGAAAAAGGAGAGCCTCCCTTAGGCTCAAAACCATGTGAGTGAAACCAAAAGTGCATTATACATTTTGTGGTTCAAATCGATCTACACCAAGTCGATATCTGTTTTTTTAATAAATCAATACGGGCATCCTGTTTGGGAAAGGGCTGAGGACGGCCATAAAGAGTCCATCCACTTTCATAATAGAGCCAGGGTGGGTCTCAGTTTGTGAGTTTTTTGGAATTTTCTTTAGATAAGAATTAGGGACAGACCGATATCATTTTTTCATGGCCGATACAGATTATCGGCAGCTTTTCTGGCCGATAGCAGATATTTGGTGCCGATATTCTGTAAATTGAAAGCTCTGAAAAAAACAGCACAAATCTGACTATGCCATGAACTCAATGGCCTAAACAACAATCTTCGTGCAAACGTTTCCACCGGTGCAAAAAAACATTTAACGCGAGGGGCAAAACCCTTTACGCCGAATGCCATATTACATAGTCAGCGCAACAAACGCACGTAATCGTCTACTGCGGGTGAACCTGCGTGAGCTTACTGTACGTCGTGCGATCTATACTTAACATTGTGAGCGCAAATGCGTTTGTAATACCATCCGCATACCAGCGCACAATCTATGCGCAGTTTGTAACGCACAGCGTTTGCACGTATAATTTTAGCAACTCCTAAAAGCTGGTGGTAACGGCAAATCTGAACGTCCTGGCCGAAACCAAATACACCAGCCAAAAAAAAAAAAATGCAGCAAAGTATAGTTACACATTCTACACATACCCAAACTAATAAAATAGAGAAGTTGTGTGTGCATGTATTATTGCTGCAGCATATATGCTCAGATTGACTTGTGGTTCTTAATTCTGATAGTAAGCACAATGATTTCTGCGTGCAACGGTACTGAGCAAGCATTTGGGCGCGTCCGGTTTACGTGCGTTATTGATCGGATCAAAAACACGCGAGGATTGTAATTCCAGCGGTGATTTGCACAAGCAAACGTTTAACGCTTGGTGCAAAACTTCACGCTTTGCGCGAGCGTTTTTGAGCAAAGATTGTAATATAGCCCAATGTGTTTAACATGTAAACATTGCACCACGTCCACTTCATTTATTCAATTTAATAAGAATTTTTATTTTATTTAATCTTTTATTTTTTACAAACAATCAGACCGTGTCTTTGGCTTTCTTAAAGATCCCTCATATGACCCTGTATCTAAGGGGTTCAGCAACCTTGGCCCTCCAAGGGTTATATTACAAAGTTATATTACAGCTCTGGTTAAGCAGTCACTTTGTAATATTGCCCCACGTTTTGGAATTACATCTGCTATGATGCTCATCTTCTCATTAGGTTCTTGGAGCCTCATGGGAAATCCAGTTCCAAAACATCTGGAGGTCCTAGGTTGCTGGACCCTGCTGTAGGAAATAGACCCTGCATCTCCTGTATAGGGAATTCCCTGCCAGATGGGATGGAAGCCCCAATTATGTTGCCATCACGCTCATGCACAAGAGCAGGGGTCATTCTGCAGTGAGGGCTTACAGCCTGATGTGGGAGAAGCCCCAGATTCGCACAGTTCTGTGGGATCTTGCGTGTCGCAGCTGCAGTGAGCAAACTTGTCCAAATATCAGCAATATCGTCAAATAAAATGCCGATACCGATATCAGTAATTTTCTGAATATCGGCTAAACCAATATATATCGGTCTATCCCTAATAAGAATCTTGGTAAAACAGTGTTACACGAAAAATATATTTATTGTGTCTCCTTTAGAGGCAACAATATTGGTATTGATTAACTACATGACCACTGTCAAGTGCATAGAGAAGGTAACCTATGCTTATTGAGCGCTGCACTTACGGTTTTCCTTGTTTATTATCTTTTTTGTGAAGATTTGTACTGCGTTATGGTGTGTAGTTCCCCATAGTGCTAGCGATCTCATCTACATCTTCCCCATAGGTGGCGCTGGTGTAACACACATTCAATATATTAGATGCATGGATTTGCTCAGACATAAACAATTTTTACAATGACATATGTGCGCTCGTTCACACGTACATAGTGTGAATGTGTATACACACACTAGCTGGTGAAAAAAAATGACCACCTGGACTTAACTAAGCAGATGGGCAAGAACCTTCCATTGGATAATTACAGCAGTGATCAATAGGTTTCAGCCGACAAAAATGAGGTCAGCTGACTACCTGAATATCAGTATACTCCATCAATGATTTATTTCTTCCCTTATGGCACAGCAGGCATATTCTAAGATGACATTGCCAAGATTCATCGGGCACATATAGTGCAAGAGTGGTTCAGGGAGCATGAGACATCATTTTCACACATGGATTGGCCACCACACAGTCCAGACCTTAAACCCATTGAGAATCTTTGGGATAATGTGCTGGCGAAGACTTTACACAGCGCCGCGACTCTCCTATCATCAATACAAGATCTTGGCCACAAGTTAATGCAAATCTGGAAAGAAGCTGGTGCAATATCACAACATTTATCTAAATGATGCCACGGTCCATGCAAGTCATAATGTGTGTGTGTGTGTGTGTGTTATAAAATTCGATGGGCCGTTGTCCAGTTTGCCAAAATCCAAAGTATATATATATATATGTCATCTAGTTGGAAAGCAGTTCTATAACACTATCCCAATCCTTTTGCTAATGATCTATGAATGCATGGGTAGTGCACTATGGTCACGCGCAATATTGATTAGGTTTGGTGCACTATGGGCATAATGAAAGCTGTCACGGAGTCATATCAACATCTGTTTAAAAACTGTGCATTGCCCTACTTATTGTAACCCCTATACTGTGCTTTGGAATATGTTGGCACAAAACAAATAATAGAACACAGCTAATTTTGAATGAAATATCAGCATTAAAGGGATGTGCTGCACATATATTATATTAAGGTGGAAAGACCCAGCTCCCTCTCCTTAAGAAAAACATTGTACTATGTTTGAGTGGAACATTATGAATTGTAACTGAAAGTGGAGCCTCACATGTGACACATGATGGAGCCAGGTCCCCCATGCATATTGAAAGGTTCCCCAGCTCCTGCAAGCCTGCATTTAACCCATGTCCCAGCCAGCAGCACAGAATGTGTCCATGCAGCCTGTGTTCATTAGCCTGCAGGAGTGCCAGGGGTTTATCAATACAAGTGATTTGGTGCTGACAAAAAAACTGTGAAATATAAAATGATGTCAACGAGTGACGTCCCACACCGTCTGTACTCACTTCAGAATGACTGCTCCCCCTATGATCGTCCCGACCACGGAGGCGCGGACTATATACTTATTCGTGAGCATTATGTCGCCAGACAGGGCGCAGCCATGCACGAGGTGACCGTGGAGGAGACTGTGATCTCAAATCACTTCCGGTTTCAGTTTCTACGGAGGCCTGAACGGGACAGATATGAGAGAAAAACGCGCACAGTCTGACTTTCAACAGGAGGGGAGAGGTGGAAGTGACATTCACCCCATAACATCTAGATTTATAGCATAAAAACATTTCAGGAGACGTTAAATTAAAGTGAGTCCCAAGCCTTGTCGGTTTGTGTTTTAGTGTCATTTCTAGATGTTGTTTTAAGGAACTAATTATCCTATCTGGTATTATTTTAATAAAGGATATTAAATCTAATATTATTTTAAAAAAAGTGTTACAGTGATATTTTAAAAAGGGTATTTTACAAATAATATAATATATAGTATTCTTTATAATTAGTATTATTTACACAAGTAATTATTATATTCTAAAATGCAATATAAATTCAAGCTTTTGGTCACCAATACTGCTTTCCTATTTACTGAGGTGAACAAAATCCTATCTTTGTGAGCATTTTTATTGGGGTTTTTTTCCCACCTGTATGGGGACGTTGTATGGCCAGCAGTGCTTTCAGTGCTGTGGAGTGAAAATATTTTTATAAGCAAACTGAGTTCACCCCAGTCTTACCAGAATCAAACATAAAGATTTCTGCAGATAATACAAACTTCATAAATGATATTTAAAGGAACACTCTAGGCTAAAAATCCGCCCCTTTTTACATTAAAATATACCTATTCCCTACCTAGTTATTCAGTATATATATATATAAAAAAATTTTGTAATGTAATACTTACCCTAAAAACCACTTGTTTCCAACGGCGTCTTTTTTTATATATACTCACCTCCCTCCTCTTCCACTCCCGTCCTGTTAGAGCTTGAACTTGGCTAATGGTTTACGTGAGAAGCGCGCATGCGCACCTCTCACGTAAGCCAGCCAATCAGCAGGCTTCCTCTTCTTCTTGGATTAGTGTTACGCGCAAGAGGATGCTCGCAACACTAATCCCAGCCGCAGACTATGCTGGCGGCTCGCTCCCGCCAGCTACTGCGGCGAATTGGAGATGTCATCGCGCTGAAAGCACGATGACGTCTCTTACTCGGCAATAGTCGGCAGAAGCGGGAAATATGAATCCCGCTCTGCTGACTGACAGCTGGGAGGGCGGAGTAAAGTCCTCCGCCTCTCTCAGCTGTTTCAGCCAATCGGCTGAGCGGTGGGAGGGGGGAAAGACAAGGGCATCCTGACCACCTAAAAAAGCTTAGGTGGTCATGTTGCCTAGAGTATCCCTTTAATTTGAAAGAAAGCATGAGGTGTCATATTTGTTTCAGACGTCAAAGTTTTATTTTATTCTTGTAGTATTCAATCATAAATATACCCTGCCTACTGTATGTGAAAATTGCCAGATAATTCGATTTTTGTTTAACTGTTATCGCTGAAAATAATTGAAAAGGGCAACCCCCATGCACCCACCTAAGCACTCCGCACATTACTGTGAGTTTTATTGCTGTGGAGCTCTGTGATATGCTCATACACACCGCACATTTCTGTATCACAGAGCTGCACAGCAATAAATCTCACAATAAGGCCCTGTTCACACTTTGCGATTTGAAAATCGCGCGATTTTCATATTCGCGACATGGTGCGATAATGTCGCGCGACATCGCTGTTTTGTGCGATTTTTGCAGAGCACCACCAATTAAAATTGCAAAATTGCAGATAGCAAATCGCAAAAAAAGGGTCATGTACCAGCGACATGCTTGCGCGGCAAGATGTGAACAGCTCCATTGAAATGCATTGGAGAAGCTACACAGTGCGACGGCGTGCGGATTTTGCTGCGACGTCGCGGCAAAATCCGCGCGATAAATCGCACAGTGTGAACGGGGCCTAATGTGCAGTGTGTATGAATGCATCACAGTGCTCACATATCCCACCACACAGTCACAAATCCATGTGTGTGACAGCATGTTTGGGTATGTCAGTGCTATAGCAAAAAAAAATGTCCATTTCTATTCAGATGTCACTCATTTGCAGTCTGTAAAATAATTTTTCTACATTCTATCATCCAGACATTGTGCTTTGATATTTCACGGGGAACCTGTTACTGCATTTTTCTGCGAAAATATGCAATTGTGAAACTAAAACTGAAAAAAACAAAACATTTTTGCTTGTATTTTGGCGCATTTTGTTTTATGAATATTATAACTCTGTATTTAACACTGAGCTTTCTGGCAGCGTGGGAAATGAGAAGGTGAGTAACAGCGGTAAATATATTTAATAAGTGTGAATAAATGTGAAGAGATAAGGAGGCAGTGGGTAGGAGATGGGGAGGTGCAGGGTTGGAGATAAGGATAGGATGGAGTGGAGATAGGGAGACGATGGGGAGGAGATATGGAAAAGCTAGGTTAAAAGATGTGGAAAAGCTGGGGGGGAGATGAGAGGGTGTTGGAAGGAGATAATGAGAAGCTATGGAAGAGACAAGAAGATGCTGGGGCGGAGATGTGCAAAGCTAGTGAGGAGACGGAGATGCAGAGGAGAAGCGGGGAAAAGATGAGGAGAAGCAGGGGAGAAGACGAAGATGGGGAGAAGATGAAGATGGGGAGAAGATGAAGATGGGGAGAAGATGAAGATGGGGAGAAGACGAAGATGGGGAGAAGAGGAAGATGGGGAGAAGATGAAGATGGGGAGAAGACGAAGATGGGGAGAAGAGGAAGAGGGGGAGAAGATGCGGAGAAGCAGGGAAGATAAAGATGAGGCGAAGCAGGGAAGATAAATATGAGAATATGAAGATGAGGAGAAGCAGGGGAAGATGAAGATGAGGACAAGCAGGGGAGAAGATGAAGATAAGCATGGGAGAAGATGAGGACAAGCATGGGAGAAGATGAAGATGAGGAGAAGCAGGGAAGATGAGGAGAAACTGGAGAAGATGAGGAGAAACTGGAGGAGATGAAGACGAGGAGAAGCAGGGGAGAAGATGAGGAGAAACTAGGGAGAAGAGGAAAAGCTGGCTAGAAGGTGCCAGGGTAGAAGACCAGGGTAGATAAGGCAGGGAAAAAGGAGAGATGGTTGTGAGACAAATAGAGGCGAAAGAAACATAAAAAACGAAATTATATTAAATTTGAAAGATTTTTTTAATAGAAGGGGTACAATTTATGGAAATGGGCCGCCAGGGGGTACCCGGGGGAAAAAAGGTTGGGAACCACTGATTTAAAGTATTTATGCTGCCATCTTGTGGCCATTGGATATATTGCTTGCATTGTGCAGGTCTTTCAATTCCCTTTCAAGCCACAATGCAAAGCTGTGCTGAATAATTCAGTTGACTTTCATTTCCTGCTCTACTGCCACAAAAGGTTTGCAATGAAAAGACATGCATCGTAACGTCTGATCAGTAAAACGGATAAACGCAACATGACAGCAGAGAGACCTAATATGGTTTAATGGGGACTTCCATCAGTACATTTTCTCTATGCAGTCTAACTTTACTTATTATGGCACTAGCGTCGCTAGGGGGGGGGGGGTGTGGCCCGCACCGGGTGGCACCACCCCCTAGGGTGACACACTAAAAAAGAAAAATATTTATTTTTTACACAAAAGTATTTTACCTGGAAGAATAAATTGAGAATTATCTAATTTTCAAGTATGTCCTGGGTAGGCAAGGCCTAGGCTGGCACTTTCCAGGGGACAGCAAAAAATCACCACTAAAGGGGATATTCACAGAGCACCGAAATGACGCAGGCACTTTGGGGAATCAAATTTCCCTGGTGAATTCACCGCAGGGTCCCTGAAGTGCAGGGAATCAGCCACCGAATGCCACCGCAAACCCCTCACCAGCTGTTTTCCAAAAAAACACTGAACGAAAATGTCTGGAATTAACATATAAGATCCTCTGAATGATAATAAAAAGGGCTGTTACAGAAAAAAAACACTATTAGAAAGAAAAAAAAATTGAATTTTTTTTAAAAATGCCTATTAGATACTAAGAAAAATAAATCAACAAATAAAAAGACTTTTTACTACAGATTAATGGATTAAACGTTTTATTAGATATTGGATAAAAACGGGAATATTTTTAACATTGAAACCTATGCAGGGTTATTCAGAGAGAGGTGAAAACCTTGAGAATGACTGTAGAATTGAAAATTCTAGGGCAAAATAGTGAAACCAGAAAAATTCTCCCATTTATCTCACTTTCCAAATTGGCTATTTGGGCTAGATTGTTCATTCTCCTGGCAATTCTCTTTCACCTCTCTCTGAATAGCCCTGATGGTGTTCGCCGGAATAAACCTGTCTAATGAAACCACTGAACATCAAGGCATTTCTCTGCTGTTCGATGTCTCTGAACAGATTTACCATTACTTCTCTATGGGGACTTTCACTGCTGTCGAACAGGCACCGTACTTGCTGGCAGTTCACCAACATTTGTGTGTGAGTATATGAGAGCTCCACAGCAATAAACCTCACAGTAATGTGCGTTGTGTATTATGAGCATTCAGTGTTATATGGGAGTACTGATTTATGAGTAAGAGTAGTAAAAAAAACCAAACATAAAGCTGGGGGGGGGGGTGACACCATGAGTTACCGCACCAGGTGACACCAACCCTAGTGACGCCACTGTATTATGGTACTTCATATTAGGATATCATATATGCATCACTCTGACTGTACTCAAATCACATGTCTATTTACCTTTGTAGAATAGTGCCTGTTGTCTTGCATTAAAATGCTGCATGAAGCTGGCGTCCGAAGCACACCACCAGCAGCAAATCGCAATGTCCTAGCACCATGAGCTCTGTGACAGCTAATCAAAGAGATACAATAATGAAAAAATGAAGAAAGTCTGCCAAAGACCAGGCTCACCCCCTACTAACGGGCACTCTAAAAAAAATCTTATATACAGTACATATAATGCTTTATTAGTAAAAAATAGAAACAGTCAGACACATATACAGTGGCGTGACATAAAAAACATATAATGAAGACGAGTCTTAACTAATGAGACATGAAATAGTCAAAGGTAGGTGGAGTCTGCAAAACAAACATACAATGTGATAATATGTGCTAAAAGATGAATAAAGTACCCTTAATATACTCAGGTACCACCAGCAAGTATATTTGTCCACAATCCTCGCTTGTACAAAGGTACATTGCTAGACTAGTGAATTCATTAGCTCTTGAGTAAGCCGTGTGTTCAGCAAGAACCGCAGGGCCCCCGTAGTGCAGGGAAAACCCGCTGCAAGCCCGCAGAACACTCGCTGAAACTCTCCGAAAAACCCCGCCGAACACGTCGAAAAAACCCAATGAGCTGCTGATCACAGTGCAGAGCAGCCGCCAGAAAAACCCGACAAGCAGACGAATGTGGTTTAAAAAAAAAAAAAAAGACAGTACGCTTGAAATTTTCTAAATTGAAACGCTGTTTGCAAAAAACTACTGAACGAAAATGTCTGGAATTTACATATAAGATCCAATGAATGATAATATAAAGGGCTGTTACAGAAAAAAGAAAATACGATTTAAAAAAAACAACAAAAAGAATGTTGTCGAAAAGATCCTAAAAAAAAACTATAAATAAAGAGCCTTTTTACTGCAGAATAAAATAATAAACGGTTTATTAGATATTGGATTAAAATGGGAATATTTTTAACATTGAAGCCTATGGGATTCTCCTGAATAAACCTGACGAATGAAACCACTGAACAGCAGGGCATTTCGGCAACTTTTCTCTGCTGTTTTGTGTTCTCTGAATAGACGAAGCGTTGCTTCTCTATGGGGATTTCACTGCCCTCGAACAGGCACCGTATGTGCAGGCAATTCGCCAGAATTTGATGAACTACCTGCTTTATGAATAATCGAATGGCCCCGAAATGTCCCCGTACCCTGAATTTCAGTGTCCGGTTACATTTCGGATCTCTCTGAATAACCCCTTTAGGGTTTTGCAGGATTCATATCAGTATTTTACATTTTGATACATGTTTTTTCCTTTGCTGGCTCTAGTTGTGTGTCTGGATAATTCACTAGTCTAGCTATGTTCCTTTGTACCACTGAGGGTTGTGGACCTGAGCTCAGGCCTTCTTGCAGCAGGCAGCGGCGCGTGGCTCGCGCCGGCTGCGGGGTGGGGCCAAGGAGGGCCATAGAAGTCAACAGGGCGTACTAGTACGTCCCGCATCTTCTAAACCTACCCGCTGCAGGGACGGCATGGTATGCCCTGTTGCAGTAATGGGTTAAAAGGACATTTGGAATAGCTGTAAAAGGCCCTGTCCAGCAGGAATGTTTGTAATTTATAAACAATACAATTGTGGTGTGACACTCCAGGAATAAACAAATTGACCTTAGTTCTCCCGGGTTGTTCTCCCCAAACGTCCGAAAGCAGCAATCAATAAAATAAGAATGGAAAATCTAAGGAATAATGACACAGAAATCCTTCATCGTGCATTATATAAACACTTTAAAATGTGACATGCCCCCTTTAGATCGCACTCACAGGATGCATAAACTTTTCAGCATGTAAAAACAATATCCATGATTGTTACCCCACTGCTACGTCCACTGGAAACGCTGGATACTCGACTCGATAACTCCCGCCACCACAGGAACACAAGCGAGACTTTTCCGTGGATATGCAGAATTTTTAATGAAACATAAAATTCAGGGTACAGAAAACGATCCAAAGCGTTTTGTGTATAAAAATACACTTCCTCAGGGATATATATATATACAGTATATTGTACACAATGTATACACATAATAAAATAAATAAAAATCCCTCCTCCCGAATGCTGCTTGCCATCTTTATAGTCCTCTTCAAATGCCGCCGAATCATTCACTTCCGTCTTCTCCCGCCGGCATGCGCCTCACCTTGAAACGCATAGATCTTCTGCCGGAAGTGACGTCTTGCATTTTCTTCGTTCGGCACTGGGCTGGCAATGCTATGATAGATACACCAAAGTCTAACTCCAGGTGCTGGCGGTTTTTCTTTAGCTTCAGTCGGAGAAACGAATAGCAGTCCATAAATACTCATCCCCCCATTATAGAGGGATAACATGAAAATAAAAATGGGAAAGTAAAAAGAAAGGAACATCACATACACCATGTATTATTATTTTATTTTATTGATGTTTTTAATTTATGACAGTCAATACTCCACAGCCATCGTATCATGTTACCAAGAGCGCCACACACAGGTTTTGTGAAATAGCACTTTGCCGAGTGCATATATGTTTTACGTTTCTAATCAGTCATGGCATTACAGCATAAAAGGTGCAAAATATTTAACATTCACTGCATTATAGAATAAGCTTGTTAACTGTGATCTGATGCTATATAGTGGTTTTGATAGTTCACTTATGTGTTACGTTCCACGCTCCCATGCCTGGAATCCAGCACCTTGCTCGCTGGCCAGCCGCTGACCGATGTAGCCAATGGATGCGGTCACGGGTCGAGGTCGTGTGCGGGGTTCCGCATGACGCAGCACCCATTGAGTTTAAATTGGGACATTTGAGCCATGGTTCCTTGTAGGGATGCACCGATACCACTTTTTTAAGACCAAGTACGAGTACCGATACTTTTTATAAAGTACTCACCGATACCGAGACTTTTATTTTATGTCATGTGACCGCTTTCCAATAAGAACAGACCTCAAATAAAAATGCCCCCAGCTCACATGTATATATCCCCCCGAGATATATATATACAGAATGCCCCAGCTCACATGGAGATTGCCCCCAGCTCACATGGAGATTGCCCCCAGCTCTCATGGATATGCTCCCAGCTCACATGGATATTGCCCCCAGCTCACATGGATATTGCCCCCAGCTCTCATGGATTTGCCCCCAGCTCTCATGGATATGCCCCCAGTTCACATGGATATTGCCCCCAGCTCTCATCAATTTGCCCCAGCTCTCATGGATTTGCCCCTAGCTCTCATGGATATGCCCCCAGCAAATGCTGGGGACGCTGGCCGTGTGCATGAAAAGCACGTGGCCAGCGTTCCCCTCCGGCGGCTGCAATACTCACCCCTTCCGAAGGTCCGGTCGCGTTGCTGTGATGCGTTCACGTGGTCGCCGGGTGCACCTGTGATGCTGCCTCTCGGCATGTATCCACGTGACCACCTCGGCAACCTTTACTGCTGTAGGGGTTGATAACAGGACAAAGTAAGGACCTCTCCATTTTGGGCCTAGTGGATCATTTTTCCACTCCTTCACCCATACTGAATCACCTGGACAATATTTATGCAGTGGAGGGTACAAAAAGTGAGGTATATTATCTCCCACCCAAGTATTCAATTTCTGCATTGCTTTACCCAACAGTACAACCTGATCATTCAATTTAGTTTCCCCTAATGCCCGAAGGTCCCCCCTTAGTCCATTAATCAGAGGGGGAGGCCGTCCAAACATGAGTTCGCACGGACTTAGCTTCAATTGGGGGGTTGGCCTGCATCTAATGTGTATTAAAACTATCGGGAGCACAACCAACCAGCCTAGTGACGTCTCTTGGCACAATTTGGACATCAAAGTCTTTAGGGTGCGGTTCATTCTCTCGACTTTTCCCGAACTTTGGGGCCTGTAGGCAGTATGTAACTTCCAGGTGATGCCCAACAGTCGGGCAAGTTGCTGTAAACAGTTCTGTATAAATGCAGGGCCATTGTCCGACCCTATTTCGAGAGGCAGTCCGTAGCGTGGTATTATTTCTTTCATCAGACTTTTCACCACTTCCACTGTCTTTTCTGTTCTCGTTCGGAAAGCTTCCACCCATCCTGTCAGGGTGCACACCATTACCAGTAGATATTTGTATTCTTTGCAGGGTGGCAACACTGTGAAATCTATCTGTAACGATGCCATTGGAGACAGCCCGATTGGCTGCTTCCCTGGAGGTTGAGACGGGCCTGTTCTTGGATTATTCTTGGCGCATTTCACGCACTGCTGGGCTATTGCTTTGCAGATTACTGACAGTCCTGGTATATAGAAATGCAGCTCCAGTTGCTGCTCCATCATTTCTATTCCTCCATGGGTACTTGCGTGGAGCGTCCTTACAATCTCAGGCGCCAGTGTTGCTGGTAGAACTATTTGTCCATTCTCTAACTGGAACCATCCGTCTTCTCCATATCCGCCTTGTTCTTCCGATAGCCATTTCTTCTCTTTTTCTGAATACACAGGTGTCCATTCACTCAGTGGTGCCGGTAGAAGTGCAGCCACCACTGGCTTTACTTTGTATTGTGCCAATTCTCCATGGTTTCCACAGATGAATTATTCTTTTGGGAAATAATGTCGCCAGGCAAAGAACAGCAGATCTTGTCTCTCCTTTGAATCTCTCACTGCTGGTATGAAGAAGTTCATCGCACTTTTCTTCATTCTTGGCAGTTTGTTTTTGATAAGGATCTCCTTGAGGAAGAACCTCACCAATGGGGCTTGGTATTCTTCTGCTCCCAATTCTCCCAAACTTAGCAGTATTCGTGTAATTCTCAAATTATTGTGAGGGTTGGTTGTTCGATTTTCAAAACTTGAGGCGAAATTTTCTGCTCGCTCAACTTCTGTTACTGCTGTATCATTATCTTCTCCGTACTCCCCCATTAATTTTACGCCGAAGAATTTCAGCATCATTTTGTATGCTCGGCGGAGTCTGTGCTGAACTTCTGAGGTGTTAATCATAAGACGTGTCTCTTGAGGTTTCAGAGGAGTGGATTAAAAATTTCGGCCTTGGGACCGAGTCGGGAAAAGCCATTGGATATAATCATGATTGAGTTCCAATAGTTCGTAGTTATTGTGCCATTTGTGCAAAACAATTTCAATAAATTCGCCTCCAGGTTCAAATTTTCTCCAGTTCATATAGAATTTGTAGTTTGGCATAGCAGGTTGGTCCTCCTGCTTGCAGAGCAGGACTTTGGCTTGATCAGATGTTATCAATGGTTTTGCAGCCGCTTTTGCGGCCTGGTCAGCACGCCTGTTGCCTTTCGGGATTTCATCATGACCTTTTTGGTGGCCACGACAGTGCATGATGCTGACAGCACTTGGTTTCCATACGGCATCCAGAAGGGCTGTTATTTCAGCTGCATATTTGATTTGCTGTCCTGAGGAAGTTAGTAGACCTCTTTCTTTGTAGAGTGCACCATGTGCATGGACAGTCATGAAGGCATATTTGGAGTCTGTGTAGATATTTACTCTTTTACCTTCCGAGAGTTGTAGGGCCCTGGTCAGGGCTGTTATTTCAGCCAGTTGTGCAGATGTATGGCCTGGTAGAGGATTTGCTTCAATAATTTCCTCCGCTGAGACAACTGCATAGCCGAAGACTTTCTTCCCATCATCCTTGTAACTGCTACCATCAGTGAATAGCTGTAGATCGTATTTGTCTAGGGGTACGTCTTTCAAATCTGGCCTGCTACTGAACACTTCTTCCATGACTTGGAGGCATTCATGCTCTGGATCCTCTTCGCAGTCAGGCAGTAAAGTAGCAGGGTTCAAGGTAGCGATGAGGTCCAAATGAACCCGTGGATTCTCACACATCATAGCTTGGTACTTCGTCATCCGGCTATTGCTGAAGCAGTAGCTTCCTTTTACATCCAGCAGGGCTTTGACAGCATGGGGCACCTTGACATGAAGAACTTGTCCAAGTGTCAGCTTGTCCGCTTCTGCTATCAGCATTGCTGTGGCTGCCACAGCTTTCAGGCATGGGGGTAGGCCGCATGCCACAGGATCAAGTTGCTTGGAGAGATAGGCCACAGGCCTTAGCCAAGAGCCAAAACTCTGAATCAGCACTCCTGTAGCTGTTTGTGTTCATGCACGTACAGCTGGAAAGGTTTGCTGTGATCTGGCAGTCCCAGTGCTGGAGCTTTCATTAACAGAGTCTTCAACTTCAGAAAGGCTGCATTTTGTTCTTCTTCCCAGAGAAAGGGTTCATGCTCTCCTCCTCTTGTGGCTTGATGGAGGGGCTTGGCAATGTCTGCGAAGTTGGGGATCCACAGGCGGCAGAAGCCTGCAGCTCCCAGGAATTCACAGACTTGTCTCCTTGTCTTTGGTTGGGGTATTCGGCATACTGCTTCTTTTCTCTCTGCTCCCAGTGCACGCTTGGTACCTGTTAATTGAAAACCTAGATATTTTACAGTCTGTTTACATATTTGTGCTTTCTTTTTAGACACTCTGTAACCTGCTTGGCACAGCAGATGTAACAGGGCTTTTGTGGCAGAGAGAAAGTCTTTTTCTGTGGGAGAAGCCAGAAATAAATCATCAACATACTGTAATAGAACAACTTTGTGTGGCTGAGCGTTGAAGGACAGGAGATCCTGGCTGAGCGCGCACCCAAAAATCGTGGGCGAGTTCTTGAAACCTTGAGGGAGGCGTGTCCAGGTCATTTGATGATGCGCTCCCGTGGTTGAGTCCTCCCACTGAAATGCAAAAAGGGGTTGGCTTGCTGGAGCCAGGCGAATACAGAAAAAAACGTCTTTTAAATCAAGCACCGTGTAATATTTTGTATCTCCGGGGATTAATGCCAATAGATTGTATGGATTGGGAACCACGGGGTGTAGAGTTACTGTGGCTTCGTTAACCGCTCGTAAATCTTGGACTGGGCGGTACTCTTGTGTGCCCTCTTTCAATACTGGCAACAGAGGTGTGTTCCACGGTGACACGCAGAATTTCAATATGCCGTGATCTTTAAGTCTCTGCAAATGTGTCTGGATATTCTGCTTGGCTTTTTGTGGGATATGATATTGTCTCAGGGCCACAGGTGTTGCACCCGGTTTTAAATCAACGTACACCGGAGGGATATTTACGGCTAGTCCGGGCGGATTTTCCTCGGCCCATACACCAGGGATTCCCAGGAGTAGTGTGTACGGGTCCGGGTCGGCCGGCGGCGTTGGTGCTGTACGCCATTCTTCTTCTCTTGGCATAATTACTGCAATTTTTGCGGGTTGGATGCACTGGCTGGCTGGGCTGTGCTGCCGTGCAGAGCTGCCACTCTCAGGTAGGTCTAATCTAGCGTGACCCCCCGGGGAGAAATGTAATTTGGGCTTGCAATTTGCAAAGGATATCCTGCCCCAGGAGCTGGATGGGACATTCGGGCATATACAAAAATTCATGTTCAACATTATGCCCACCCACACTACATTTTCGTGAAGCAAGAAAGGGGTATTTTGCGGACACCCCCATTGCTCCCACGATATCAACCTCAGTTCCCATCGGGGGAGCAATTTGCTGTGTTACAACAGAATATTCTGCACCGGTGTCAATCATAAAAATTTCATCTTTATTCCCCACTCTCATAGTGACCGTGGGCTCGTGATTACCGAGCGGGATAGGCCCAGGTCCGTGTCAATATGTACCTTGCCCTTCAAATGACGTCCCTGCCAACCCAACAAATCCTGCACCGGCACCATCATTCCTCTCATATCTGCCATTTGTTACCTGACCATTTGAGGCCTGACCTCCTGATTCCCCAGCTTCCCTTTGTACCCCAAGTTTAGCCAAAAGTTCCGGACAATTATTTTTCCAGTGACCTTCGCCCCGGCACCAGGCGCACTGATTGGGTCCTGGGGATACCCAGGGGGCTCCCCTACCTCTGCCTCCACGACCCCTCGCTCTCCTTCTGTCTGGGGCACCTCTTCCTCCATTTCCCATATATCCGACCACCCCTGTATACCCTTTTTGTCTCTTTATTTCTTCCCGCTTTTCTTCCAAATCCCGGTTATGATACACTTTATTAGCGATTTCTACCAACTCGCTAATACCTTTACCCAAAAACCCATCCTGTCTCTATATTTTATTCCGTATATCTCTCTGTGACTGACCCACAAAAGAAGAATTAATTAATCTCTGATTCTTCACCGCCTCCGGGTCAATAGGACTGTACATCCTATATGCATCTAGTAATCTTTCTAGAAATGCGCTTGGGGTTTCTTTAGAATCTTGCACAATATCCGCTATTTTCCCCATATTTGTGGGCTTCTTCCCTCCAGCTTTAACACCCATTATTACCGCTGTACGGTACGTCTGCAGGTGAGCAATACCTGCAGCGGTATTGTACGGCCACTTGGGATCTGTTTTGGGGTAATGCTCCTCTGCCCACGCTTCTGGCTGGGGCTTAGCATCTTCTACGGCTTGGGCAAGTAGAATTTTTTGCGCGCTACTATTTATTCGGGCTCTTTCCTCAGTGGTGAACATTGTCAGCATTAATTGCTGGCAATCTGCCCATGTGGGGTTATGTGTAAGCATAACTGACTCTATCATACTGGCCACCGCTGCGGGATTAGTGGAGTACAGTGGTGTGTTTTCCAATTGAACAGATCTGTCGTTGTAAATGGGACGTATGTGTATTGCACTGGCCCAGGTGCTCCGTTTTCCAATAAGGGACCTGGCACCTCCCGTAGGGGCATCTGCATTTTACTTTTACCGGGGTTGTGCTGATATAGATCTCGGGGTTTATATATATTGCTCGCTGCGCGAGTGGTAGCACCTTGCTTTGCATCTTCACTCTCATCATCATCATCACTGTCCTCTTGGTCTACCAATTTATATATGCTCCCATAGCGCATTTCGATCTTTCCTGGTGGGACCTCTCTATCTCTTCCACCCACTGCCCCCTCATCTTCCTCCGCAATTCCGCTCGCCGGAGCGGAGGAAGCCGGCGGAGCAGTAGCAGCCGCCCGCCTCCTTCCCTCCGCCTGCGCAACCGCGGCACGCAAAGCTTCTCTAGCTGCCCCATAATATGACGGATAGGGCGGGGGCAGGGAATCAATCTCGTCCGGTTGTTCTACCAACACCGGTCTTTTCTTTTTATTATTTTCTCTATTTGGGGGTACCTGCTTCTTGTTACGTCCCGCCATCATTATAAAATGACTTTTATCCTTTACACAATACTTCCATATATCTATATACGGGTACTGCTCAGGATGTCCGCATTTCCCGGTTACTTGGGAATGCACTTTCTGTATTAGCACCGGGTCCATTGACCCCTGCTCTGGCCAGTCTGGAACTAGCAGTGGCCACACAATTGTACACATTCCTGTTAATTTCTCTCTAGTTAATTTTACACCATAATCATGTGTTGTATATAGTACTTCAAAATTTCGCACCATATACCCTACGGGTGTCTCACCCTTCTTTACCTTTTTGGGCTTGGATGACCCGTTACCCATTGTTACTCTTAAAACCAGTAACCTTTTTACAATACAGATATTACTTTTTAGCAAGAACACTTGGAATTTACTGTCTGGTACTTCAGTCAACAATTCATATGTGTCTGACCCGCTTCCTCCGTCAGTAGCCGGACTGCAGTCGCCTGAGCCGGAAACGTACCTTGGGAGTCCACTCTCAAGTTTGCTTTCTCGCAAGGCGAGTAGGCGCTCGATCACTCACAGCAGTCTCAGCAATCATTCACAACCCATACTGTACCAGATACTTTCAGCACAAAACAATACATAAACAATTCTACTCTTTCTACTAGCCGAGGGCTCACCGTCCCTCCTTTTGGCTCCTTATACCCAATTAGTTGAACTCTAACTCTTGACTGCTTGTGACTATGTGCACCCCGTTCTATAACTACACTCCCGTCTGCAATTCCAATTTGCCTATGAGTAATTCTACCCACCCGGCACCACTATCTCTGCAGCTACCGTTGGCCCCAATGAGCCCTCTTCAATACACGACGTACACACTAGCACTGACTCAGGGCTCTAAGCCCGGTCACAGAAATCTCTCCGCCTTTCCTTTGTCCACGTGGTGAAGCTCTATTTGCAAACACTGACTACGACGATGCAACTCCACGCGGCTCCCCTCTCCCTCAAATTCAGAACCCAATACAATCAATCAATCAATACAATCAATAGTTAGCATCCGATCCCCCGGGTCCAGACACGCGCTAGCCACTCTGGCCCGTGCTTTCGGCGGCGGGTTCAGTATGCCAACGAGACCGTGGCCACGGGTCTCCTTATCCGACTATGGCCGGACGTTTCCCATTATACCGGTATTTCCATTAGACATACAAACATAGAAGACACTTTACCTATCGGCGCGCTGTTCGCTGTTTCCTCGGACTCAGGGGTGTCCCAGCTTCCCGGGCCGGGGGTCCATTTGGGACGAGACGAGGTCCACTGTACAGGAAATCCTGCTTGGCGCCTGCAGATGTCAGCTCACCTTCAACGGACGCCCAACCAGCGGGATCACTTGCACCTGCAGTCAACCGCTACAGTGTCCAGCAGTCGTTGCCGTGCCGGTAAGGGCCCGAATCCCGGCTATCGAGCCCCCAGAAATGTTACCGGAATCCACTTGGTTCACTCGGGACGAGGCCGGACCGGACACGAGAAAGGATTGTCTGGACACGAGTCTCTTCAGGAAAGGCAAACTTTATTGTGACGTCACAGAATGCTCAGACAGGATTGAATCGCAAAGACTGAGCATCGATTACACAGTGTCATGAGGTTTTATACCCCAAATACATAATTAGGTACATCCCAATTAGCCCACCTCCCGGTGACACTATCCCACCCCACGTGGGTTAATACCTCCCTTTGGCTAATACAAAGACATTCCATTAATTGGCCATAAATTGGCAAACTTTATATTAGTTTCAGTAAATCATGATTAGTTGCTCCTACTATTCCGGGCTGCGCCCCCTTCCCTAGCGCCTTCAATCATTTGTTACAGATAACACCTGGTCTGATCTCTATACTCCTTTGTCTTTCTGCGGGCCTCAACGACCTTGGTGTATCTACTTCTCTTTCTCTCCTCCGTGCCAAGCACAGCCTGGACCTTTCTCAGATTCTAATTACTTTTTCTGATAATCTAACACATTCCTAAATTTCTACGTATATTTCATTCTAGTTTCAGCTAAAAACTTGCCTAGTTATTTTCAAGTGAACCAATATTCTGAACAAGATGGCCGCCTGGCTTATAATGGCGGCCATCTTCCAGCCTATTTCCACTTCACTGCAACTAACTGCAGCCCGTGGTTCTGTGCATTGGCTGGGGAATGCTCAATATGTCAGGGACATTCCCTAGCTGATTTTTGTGCCGACTCTAGCAGATTAATAAAAGACACCTTTTCTGTAATGGAAGAGTGTGGTGTCTGCTGTAGCAGGGATTACTGATTGGAGTTAACTCCCTGGAGCCTACAGAAAGTCGAGGATACAGCAAGGGCCATTGTGGTGTCCTGTTCCAGACTGCCAGAGCACAGAGAGCTTGATACCAGTGCGACCATCGCCTACAACAGGAGCGGTAATCACTGTGACACTCTATATGTGCTCAAGTACCGGCTGGGTGGAGTAGAGGTAACATCACTGCTCTGCATGGAGAGAGCCTGTGGAGACATGGGTTCGATCCCGGCAAGAGATCCTCTCCAGTAAGTGTCCTTGGGCAAGACACCTAACGGTACATACTCGCCACCCAGGACATACTTGAAAATGAGAGAAATCTCAATGTACCCTTCCTGGTAAAATCCTCTCTCAAATATTTTTTTATTATATATCTCTTGTAAGTGCAATTCAGAGAGGGGGTCAGATTCTGGTTTCAATGTTTTTACTGTATTGCGATATGATATGTTTATACTATATCGTTTTGCTCTGCACAAAGAGACACTGAAGAATAATAATTATGAGTGCATTCTCTGCGATATCTTAACATGCAGATTGCAAGAGTGAATATGAACAATTGTGAAGATCATTTACACTTCTGAGCAAGTCAGAGACTTTGCCAACAGGGGTGTCTATGCCGCACTCTCTGTGTGACGATAATAATATATATATTATAATCGTCATAAATGTTTGGTCGTGTTTCGCATGCGTCACTGTTGATATTTTCTTGTATATGAATTGAGATACAACGCTTCTGCCTAGGCAAGCTTGTTTGCTGAGGATGTTCCTTTGTTGGCTTGTCGTCGTCCCCGAGGGGAAAACCCAATTAGGCTCTCCTTTGAAGCCCTGGAAGGTGTGAGTGGTGAATGTGGGCTGCAGGATATGGGAAATTGCCCATTTGGTCTGCTCAGCAGGGGGCTAACAACTCAAGCACACCAAAAAGTGTTCTCCCAGACTCAGTGGCAGTGACCCTGTACCTAATCATGAATATCAAAGAAGCAATTATGCCTTTGTAGTTAAAAAAGCATCTGTTGATACTATAATTTAAAAGGTATCATAAAAAATGAAATAAGAAGTGAACTGAGCATGCTCATGAAATACCAGGAGTGGGCGGTGTGTACCATCTATGGGCATGATGCTTGGGGGCGCGGCAGAAACGTATAAATAGTGGGGCAAAAGCTGTGCTCGGGGCTTATTCTATCTGGTGCCACGCGAAAGTGGGAATTTGCCGTTTTTTCAATTCCAGCCTCAGGGGGTCACAGATGTCCTTTTAGCTTGCTGACTTGTAAGTAGGTTCTGTGTTTTTAATTAGGGTTGCACCGATACCGATACTAGTACCGGTACAGTGCCGATACCGGGTACTGCAGGAGTACTCGGTACTCGTGCAGTGCCTCCGATATTTCCTCTGATACCAGAAGCCAGCATTGAGCTAGCTTGCCGGCATCCGAGGGGCTGGGGCGGCTGTCTGAATGCTCTATCGGCATTCGGACAGGCCCCTGCAGCTCATCGCGGTCATACTTACCTTCCACGGGCACCACCGGCAAAGTTTCCGCGCTTCCGCTCGTTGGAAAGCCCCCAACTTCGATCTCGTGAACTCCCACGTGATCGCAGCTGGGGGCTTTCCAACGAGCGCACGCGTGAAGAGTTTGCCAGCGGCGCTCCAGGAAGGCAAGTATGAACGCGATGAGCTGAAGGGGCCTGTCCGAATGCCGATAGAGCATTCAGACAGCGCCCCAAGCCTGGTCTGGGGTCTGAAAGTGTTCCAGTGTGTGTGTGTGTTTAATATATACACATACACACACACAGAGCTGGGGGTATAACCATGAGAGCTGGGGGCATATCCATGAGAGCTGGGGGCATATCCATGAGAGCTTCGGCATATCCATGAGAGCTGGGGGCATATCCATGAGAGCTTGGGCATATCCATGAGAGCTGGGGGCATATTCATGAGAGCTGGGGCATATCCATGAGAGCTGGGGGCATAATCCATGAGAGCTGGGGGCATATCCATGTGAGCTGGGGGCATATCCATAAGATCTGGGGGCAATCTCCATATCCATGTGAGCTGAGGGCAAGCTCCATATCCATGTGAGCTGGGGCAAGCTACATATCCATGTGAGCTGGGGGCAAGCTACATACAGTTGTGTTCAAAATTATTCAACCCCCACTGAAATTGAGTGTTTTGGCCAGATTTTGATCATTCAGTCATCTTGCTTACAATTAAATCAAAGAGGCACGTGTAGGTCAGACATATATAGCATAACATTTATAATGAAATAACCACAAATGTCTTTTCTGTGCTCACATCATTATCAGTTTTATTCAACCCCCAAGTGACATTCAATCTTAGTACTTAGTACAACATCCTTTTACAGTTATAACAACTTTTAAACGTGAAGCATAGCTTGACACCAGTGTCTTGCAGCGATCTACGGGTATCTTCGCCCATTCGTCATGGGCAAAAGCCTCCAGTTCAGTCACACTCTTAGGCTTGCGCACTGCAACTGCTTTCTTTAAGTCCCACCAGAGGTTCTCAATCGGATTTAAGTCAGGTGACTGCGATAGCCACTCCAAAATGTTCCAGCCTTTAATCTGCAACCATGCTCTAGTGGACTTGGAGGTATGCTTGGGATCATTGTCCTGTTGAAAGGTCCAACGTCTCCCAAGCCTCAGGTTTGTGACGGACTGCATCACATTGTCATCCAATATCTCCTGGTACTGAAGAGAATTCATGGTACCTTGCACACGCTGAAGCTTCCCTGTACCTGCAGAAGCAAAACAGCCCCAAAGCATGATTGACCCCCCGCCATGCTTCATAGTAGGCAAGGTGTTCTTTTCTTCATAGGCCTTGTTCTTCCTCCTCCAAACATAGCATTGATCCATGGGCCCAAACAGTTCTAATTTTGTTTCATCAGTCCACAGAACACTATCCCAAAACTTCTGTGGTTTGTCCACATGACTTTTGGCATACTGCAGTGGACTCTTCATATTCTTTGGAGACAGCAAGGGGGTGCGCCTGGGAGTTCTGGCATGGAGGCCTTCATTACGCAGTGTGCGCCGTATTGTCTGAGCTGAAACTTCAGTACCCACATCTGACAAATCTTTTCGCAGTTCCTCAGCAGTCACATGGGGACTTTTCTCCCCTCTACGCTTCAGGTAGCGCACAGCAGTCAAAGTCAGCATCTTCTTTCTGCCACGACCAGGTAGCGTTTCAACAGTGCCCTTTGCCTTGAATTTGCGAATGATGCTTCCTATGGTCTCTCTTGGTATGTTTAACATCTTTGCAATCTTCTTATAGCCATTGCCCTTCCTCTGAAGAGTAATCACCTCTTGTCTTCCTGGACCATTCTCTTGACTTCACCATGTTTGTAACCACACCAGTAAATGTCTAGAAGGAGCTGAGTATCACAGTCATTTTAAAGCTGCCTAATTGGTGCTTATTATGCTTTATTGCTGCTCCGTGACATCCACAGGTGTTTTCAATACCTGATTGAAAACACTTGAATGAACCTCTGTTCTTCAGAGTGGTAGTCTTTAAGGGGTTGAATAATTGTGTCAATGAAGAATTCAAAAAAGAAACATTTACTACTGTATTACAAAACCAATTGATGTAATTTTATTTGCATATGGTTCTTTAACAAGTCCTTGTAGGATTTCATTCTGAATACAATTACAAATGTACACTAAATTCCCTAAAACCCTTTACAGCATTGGGGGTTGAATAATTTTGAACACAACTGTATATATATGAGATGGGGGCATTTTTATATGAGGTCTGTTCTTATTGAAAAGCGGTCACATGGCATAAAATAAAAGTATTGGTACTCGTATTGGTGAGTACTTTTACAAAAGTATCGGCACTCGTACTTAAAAAAGTGGCATCAGGGCATCCCTATTTTTAATCCTTTTTATTTCTCTGCTTGTGTGTAACTATTAATTGTATTATCTTGTTCCATATGCCTGTGACATTTTTTCGTCATAATAAATATAAAAATTATTAAGCTCTGCCTCTGTCTGATACAAGAACTCGCTACCGAAGAGCCGGGGTTATCCCAGGAGTTATTTTAGCTCGGATTGATCTACCAAGAGTGAGTTGGGGTGAAGTCAGTCGTTTGAACTGTCTTCTGTTTTGGGTTACATAGTCCAACAGATTCTCGGGCCAGCTCTGTTCCAGACATTGGGCATCTTTGGTAAAAAGTCATTGGCCTGTGGTGGCAGTGTGGATACAAGGGAAGTGGGTGCAGGGATTGTGTGCAACGTAGTTGTTATTCTGAGTCTAGTGTAGACGTATAGGGATTATTAACCCTGTGTCTATTTTGCCGCGTCACGTGCCCTTCTGGAGTGGAGGCATGTACGTGATACTCTGTATGTAGCAATGAACTCTCGGTAGGACATGCAAATGAAGACTATCACGGTTATTCAAAGAGATCCGAATTGTGGCCGAAAGGTAACCGAACAGTGAAATTCAGTGTACGGTTACCTTTCCTGGCCATCCGGCTATCCAGAGAGCAGGCAGTTCGCCAAATGTTTGCGAATTGCCTGCACATACGGTGCCTGTTCGCGGCCAGTGAAATCCCATAGAGCAGCAATGCCTCATCTATTCAGAGACCAAACACCAGCAGTGAAAAGTTGCTGAATTGCCCTGCTGTTTGGTGGTTTCATTCGTCAGATTTATTCAGGCGAATCCCTTAGGCTTCAATGTTAAAAATATTCCTGTTTTAATTCAATATCTGATAAACCGTTGATTATAATATTCTGCAGTAAAAAGTCTCTTTATTTATAGATTTTTTAGGATCTTTTAGGCATTTTTCAGGATTTTTCTGCGAAAATATTTTTTTGTTTTTCTTTTAAATCGTTTTTTCTTTTTTCTGTAACAGCCCTTTTTATTATCATTCATTGGATCTTATATGTAAATTTCAGACATTTTCGTTCTGTAGTTTCTTTGCAAACAGCGTTTCACTTTTCAAACATGCAAACATACTGTTTTTTTTCACTCCGTTCGTCTGCGGTGTCGGCTTTTTCCGGTGGCTGCTCTGCGCTCTGATCGGCGGCTGCTCGGGTTCCTCTGGCGTGTTGGGCGGGGTTAATCTAAATGTTTTGTGGGTTTTAGTGAGTGTTCGGCCGGTTGGCGGTGAGTGTTCGTCGGGTTTGCAACGGATTTTCCGTGCACTTCGGGGACCCTGTGGTGCTTGCTGAATACACTGCAGGGTCGCCGAAATAGGATCGCCGAATCGCGCTGAATTGAAGCGAACGAAAAGTCACCGAACGTACGGTGACTTTTTGATTCTTTTTGAATAACCCTGTATGATTTCTCACTTCTTTCTGCACAGGTTATGGTTTGTCAGTTATGTTTGAGACCATCTAGCACATCGCTGCACTGACAAGGAGCGTTCTGTGCTACAACAGGCCTTTGATACAAAAAAGTGAGAAATTGGAGACTTAATTTGACTGAATTCATATGGGTAGTGTGTCAAGCCTGATTTGGTCTGCCGTTAATATGGTTGTTTTTTTAAATTATTCATACACTGTATTTGTCATATTTAAAAATGAGGTAAACCTGTATTTTAGCATTGTAAATTATGTTACCCACTAAAACTGTTTTTTTAGCTTTGTAATCCCAAAACCTTTGCTGACACTGTATGACATTTACAACGTTTCAGTTGAGTTTCCAACTAATTTACAAAACTAAAATACAGTTTTGCAAAATATGTTTATTTTATATTTAGAGAAACTGTATAAATGTTTGTTTATTTTTGCTGAGTTAGCTGAGTTACCCTTATCTAGTTTCTATTGTCTCTTCTCTGGTAAATGTCTATCATTAAGATCAATAAAGTTTTTCAAACACACAAAAAAAACAACAGACACTTGCAAGCTGGGATAACCTAGCAGTAGGGGCGTGGCCAGGCGCGATGGTCACATGACGCCTGCAGACTGGACGTGTCTCCTCCCTGCTTTTGCGCAGGCGCAGCGTGAACCTCTTCCAACGGCCGGTGAGCGCGACTGTCGGGGAGTGCGAGAGGACTGAGACAGAGAGGACTGAGCGAGCGGGGGGGTGAAACTAATAAACAAACCACCACCACAACAACAATAACAAAGTGACGCCGCGTGCCATTTGAATCATCAGCGTCCCCCCCTCCTCCTCCCCTCGGCAAGTGGCACGGACAGGGCAGGCGGCCGCGGAGCGAGGAGGGGCGGCGAAGGAGCAGCGGACTGAAGAGGAGGAGGGGGATTGTCCTGTTGTCTGACACGGCGCGCCTCTCTCCAAATCCCCGGGAGATCCGCAGCGTGTCGCTTCCCCCTGACCTGGTCCACCCCGGCGCGGCCTGCGTGCTCTACCGGGAGCCATAGAGCACCTCATTTATTGGGGTAACGAACAAAGACACCCCCCTCCTCCATAAACAGGGCTTGAGGCCTGCCCCTTCCCACTCTACCTGCCTTTCCTGGCTGCATGTGTACACACAGCTGGCCTATATGTACAGACAGCTGTCAGGTCGTAGCGGTGTCCATGAGCCGCCCCCCTCCTCCTGCAGGGGTGCTCTGTGTACCTGCTCCCAGCACACTCTCCCCCAGACACATGGACCACTGGCTGCCTTGATACAGCAGGCCTCGGCTTCCGCCACCGCAAAGGGCATCTGATCGTGGAGGGGGGAGAGAGCGAGCTTTACCCTCTGACCTCAGCAACCAGGCCTTCCTCCTCCCCTCCTGCCACCACCATTGCAGACTTCCTCCCTTCACCCCCAGCCCCCCTAAAGCCAAGTCATGCAGGCACCCCAGCTCCAGTACGACTTCTTCTGCGAGGAAAATGCCCCTAAATGGAGGGGGCTGCTGGTAGTCTCCCTGCAGAAGGTGAGAAGTTTGTTATCATTTGCTGTTTTAATCTGTTGTGTTTTTTGTCTACTGAATAAACAGCAGATCCTGGTGCTCCTCTCTGCTGTCTTGCTTTGTGTGTGCCTTTTGTTTTTCTATTCAGCTGTTGATGATCCTATTTCTTGTAGGCCTTGGAGTCTCCAGAGCTGTCAAACGTCGGCCCAGTCAGATGTGCTGAACTACAATTCCCTTGATTCTCTGGCCAGCTATTTCATCCAAAGATTTCTGGGAAATGTAGACCTTTAACATGGGGGGGGGGGGGGGCGACTGGGTTTTGACACACCTGCCCCATGTACTTTCTCATGCAGGGCTTGGATTATCCCACAAGAAAATGTTAAAACCTTTACAATGGGGATTTGTTCTCTGCCACCCAGATGTTGATGGACTACGGTAGCCTTAATCCTTCCAATTCAATAGAGCAGTGCTGCCAAACTCTGGCTTCCCAAATGTAGATGGCTAACCATTCCCAAAATTCTTTGAATGCAATAGATGGACAGAAATCATGGGAGTTGTAGTTCAGAAACTTGGTGGTGCAGGTTTGAGATGCCTGTTCAACATCATCTTATTGGTTTGGCATACCTTTTGTGAAGCCCTGCCCCTAAGGTCAACTGGTTGGTTGTGACGATTGTTTATAGCAGGGGGTCAGCAACCTTGGCCCTACAGATGACTTCAACCTACATCTCCCTTAATACACAGGAACTCATTATGTTGGCTGGGCCTTATGGGAAATGTAGTTCCAAAACATCCAGGGGCCACGGTTGCTGACTCCCTGGTATATAGGGACCAGAAGCCCCAGAGAGGACTCCTTTCTGTCCCCTCCATGCCTGATGGTGGTGATTACTCATGAATCTCAGCCAGCGCACAGGGCTCAGGACTGCTGAGACACTTTGCAGGAACAGGCTGCTGCAGCAGCCCTGTCAGTGGATTGTATTTTTTTTCTTTCCCCTCTTCGATACTGACTAGATGAGTTTGCAGATTGCCTTGAAGTTAGGTAAGATGTTATCTTTGCCTTTGGGAGGGAATCAGAGTACTGGCAATAAAAAAAAAAAATTCCACTCCCTGTCATGCAAGTGCAACTGCGCTATGAGGTTCAGGGTTTATTCACTAAAAGGCGTTTTGGTGTGAGAATTGCAAATAAAAGCAGAAATACCTGGGTTTTGGGGTTTTACACCATCCTCAAGACTGACGTTCTTTCAGCTCGGCTGTTTTTGGAATTAATATGCCATTGAAGTCTAAAATATCAGGTTTTGGAACTGATCTAACCTCAGCCTGACAGTTACAGACTAAAATTTGTGTATTCTTTCATCTATACGCTTCTTGGGACTCTATTCACTAAAGGGCAAGTAGCCACAGACCTGCACAACACAGCTGTAATGACCGAGTTGGACAAGGCAGCTTCGTCTTGGGTAATTGCGTGTGGGAAATGTTGGCATATTTAGGAGTGTTAGCCATGCTTACCTTAAGCAGTTATCAAGTGGATATATGGCTATTAGAGCCGTGACGTACTATTCTGTGGTTACTCTGGATTTAGTGAATAGAGCCCTTGCTCAAGCTTAATGTTCTGAAAGCACCAGTGGAATTATGGGAATTGACAGTGTTCAGCATTTTAAAGAGCTCCTGTCAATCTCACCTGCTGGGTGCCACCATTGCCTGCCTCCCATAGGCCAGATCTTCTGATCTCACCTGAGAAACAAAGGCAGCTGTGATTGGACCTCAGACTTCTGTGCCAAGGCTGTTGCCAAGGTGGCTGTTGCCCTGTAGAGTTGTAGGACAGGTGCACATCAGTTCTATTATAGCGTTACTTAAAAAGCGACAGTGTTGCAGCATTGGCAATATTCATCAATATAATGAATCCAGGGCTTGATAAAACCAGTGGCCTGGAAGCCAGTAGCTGCTCACAAACATTGTCGGCCTACACGTAAGAGTCATATACAGCATTGATAAAGAGCTTGACACATTTTTATTGCATTTGGTAGCCTGTAAGAAATCCTGGTGGCCAACTGCTTGATTTTAGGAGCCAGGCACCTGTGTTTGGAATTAATCCATAAATAAGCAAGAGGTGGACCTATAGGTGCCGGGGCCTGGATCTGTCGAGCCCTGCATTCATCTAAACTCTGCCTTGCTTTGAGTGCAATATGTTGTGGAGCTTGATACAACGTAAAATGATTATGTACAGATCTGTTTTATTCAGAAATGGGATGCTGGGAGTTGTCGGATGTCGTTTTTGTATGTCAGTCATGTGATATTGTACAGTATCCTATAGGTGTCAGTCTGCGCTCTCACTGCTGGATTACAATCACATTCCACCCAATTGTCCCTATATAAGAGCTTCAGTTTTGGGTTCTCAAATCCGAGTTTCTGTCATGATTTTTCTCATATAGTGGCAAGCATTGCTGCAAAGTAGTAGAAATCAAACCAGTGAGACTATAATGCTATGAATGGTTTCTGAATTATGTGCTTAAAAAACATACTAAAACACACTTGTATTCGCTTAAACGGCTTTGATGTGGTATGTCGGCTTTTCCTAAAATGCATGTATTTGTCGTTGGCCGTGTGAAATGTTGGGAATCATTGTCATGCTTATTTCTTATGGTCGTTGTTGGGAATAGATTTTGAGGTATTTCACACGTTGGCACTTATTGCCACAAATTAGAAGAAACGGCTTCAACTTCCTTGTGGCTTGTTTCTCTTGACAATTCTTGTTTTAGTGAGTTACCGCGTGTGTGTCGGAAATGTCACACTACTCCAAAAACTCAGCCTTTCCCATTCTTTTGCAGATGGTGATAAAGTAAATAGTCATAAATCCAGGGGGTATTTTATGTATGCGGATTGCTGAATATATCAGCAGCTTCTCTGTAGTGCTTCGTCTAATGTAGAAATATTTTTTTTTTCCCTAAATCCTCTTTCCACTCGTTGACCTAGTGAAGGCTGTGGTGTAGTTGTGGCTAAAGTGCTCTGAGATTTAAATACAATTTGGCTAAATGACTGACTTCAGTGATTTTATTCACCTTTTGTCCCTCACTATGCACTACTCCTCTTCTTTGGCTTGGACTCCCGAACCCAGAAGTCCCTGAAGCTTTTCTGTGCTTCTATGGTACTAGCGTTTGAAACCGCCAATTGCGCACCGCAACGTGACTTGTTACTTTACGTACACAAGTTCCACAGCGCCTGCACAGAACAATGGATCAGAGCTGCACGCATGCGCAAGTCAGATCCGTTGGCTCCTTCCCCTAGAGCGCTCACTACCACGATTGGTCACTGAGAGTGACGTCAGCATGCTCTCTGCAGGCTGATGTCACTGGTGACCCACAGCCGGGAAATTCAAAAATCCCAGCTGCTGGTGACACTGGGTGGGGTGAAGGAAACTCCTCCACTTCATCCCACGATTTCACCAGATTGGGGAGCTGGGAAGAGGGGCACTCTTACATCCAGACAATTTTCAATCCATATAGTGGTCAGGATAAGTAGTGACCTGTTTTGTTAAAATCTGCGCTAACCAACTGAACACTGCAAGTAATGGAGATGTAAAGCAAATTCACAAATGATTCCTTACGCACCGTTTCTGACAATCCCACACTCTGAAAAAAAGTCCTTCAAAGAATTTATGTCTGCTAAAGTCAGAGAAGAGGCAACTCTTCACATCCTGACCACTTTATAGTTTTAGAGCGTCCCTTTAACGTATTATAGGAGCTGTTAATAATGTGTCTGAGCAAGTATTGTGAGTTATTCAGTGGTAGCTGCCTGTTCAGTGTCAAGCTGAGATTCCTGACAGAATGGCAGCTCTCAGAGCCTGGTGTTACGGGATTTGGTTTTTGGAAAACCACATGTTCCCCTGCATGGAAGCATCTAGGTCTGAAACAACTAATCTATGATTAAAATAGTTGTCAATTATTTCCATTATCGATTTAATCGGTGTTGATTAATCGTGCTGTGTACAGCACACACTGTTTAGAGTCAGACGTAGGCCCCGTTCACACCTGGGCGTTCTACACCTCATTCCTGTGCGCTGTAAAACGCCTAAACACAGAAATCCCATGATTTCCTATGGGACCCGTTCACACCTGGGCATTTTACAGCGTGTAGGAACGCGCTGTAAAACGTCCTACGCCCAAAGAAGTACAGGAGCTTCTTTAGGGCGTATTGCAGCACGTTCGCAGCCATAGACTGCAGCGTGAACCCTACAGTGCGCATTTGTGCATTTTTTACGTTTGCGCGATACACGGGTCAAAAAACGCACAGGTGTGAACTCCGCCTCAGTTAAATGTAAATAACCTCAGCTTCGGAGCTGATTGGAGAAGACGCTGCTTTACTAGGTATGATTTAAGGCTCGTGTCAGACGAGTGCAGTGTTCACGTCTGTGTTGCCGCACAGAAGTACGTTCGTGATAGCATACAATTGTGTTAAATGGAGCCCCACACACGAAGTACGTCCAGACAGAAGTGCGGACGGATGCAGCAAACGGCACAGGTTAGGCAAGAACGTAATACTGCTAGAACGGATGTGTGGAGTGTGCAATGTCCACATAGCTTTGTGTGTGCGTGATAGAACGTGGTCAGACGGACTGCATTTATACGTCCAGCATTTTTGACAGACAAAATGTTTTTTCGTTTTAATTTATTTTCCCTCCTACATCCGTCAAAAATAACGTCAGTCACAAAAACGGACTGTGTGGCCACTACTTCGTCTTCCGTCAAAAAGCGCATCTGTGCTGCACGGGCGCACAGTCTGTGGAAAACGCGCTCGTCTGACCATAGCCTTAGTTCTAAGGTTATGTTAGACACAACCAGTTTGTTTTTATTCTGTTTACAACAGTAGCAGAACTATAAACACAAACAATAGGATACTGCCACTGGGTGAAGGAGCTGTATGCCTGTGTTTTATCCTTACTCAAAGCTGGAGTCCTGTGCCACCACTCCACCCTCCCTGCCACACCCTCTTTGGTCAGGAAATGCCATGCCCTCCCTTTGGTCTGGTCCGTTTCCCCAAACTCACTCACACACTCAGATCCGGTCTTTTGTACATACCCACTCCCTCTCACACTCAAGTCACTTGAGCAAAGTCACTCCCTTCCACCGCCAGTCCCTCTTCCCACTCAGTTTGTTCATGAAAATATTTAAAAGGGACACTCTACGCACCCTGACCACTTTAGCTTATTAACCCCGACTTCATGCTGACATCGTCTATGACCAAGTGATTGTAGCTGCGTTCATTTGAGAAAGCAAACAAGGGCTGAAGCTGCGCATGCAGCATCAACCCATCCCTCTGACCAAGCACTCGCATACCTTGTGTGAAAAGTACGCCAGATACGCAATTTGCGTATGTACATATGAAAGTTGCAAATTGCTTATGAAAAATGGAGGGGTTGTTGTGGTTATTTTTTATTTTTTTTACATAAAACTCCTTTTTAAGTAAACAATATTTTTTTTCTATTTTTCCGGAATGACGGCAGCAAGCTGGCTTTATTGCCGACATGTCATTGGTAACAGACTGCATGGTCCAGAGCAGGAGAAATGACTTGTTGGTTAAAGCCATTGCCTTACTGGTAATTGGGTTGTACTGCTTTCACTCCCTTTCATTGCATTGCATGACGGGAAGGAGCAGATCCTGCGAGTTTTGCAGTTTACATGTCACTTACTTAAACGACAATAATTTGTGTCCATCAAAGATTCATGTCCTCAACCTGCAAGAAGTCTGTGAATACAATCCTGTGCTGTTTCTTGTAGTCATCAAATGAGAATGTGCATGATTGCTCTTTTACCAGTCCCTTAATGTTATGAGCAGGCTGTGTGCCCAACTCTTTACAAACCAGCGCAATGGCAGTGACTCGGTATCACAGCGTCCTGGCTGGTTAGTAAGGGGATGACTGCTGTTATCATATTCAGCAGTTCCAGTTTTCTTTGTTTTATATTGTCGTATCTGATTTACACACAGCTTCAGAGTTTGCCGTTGTCGCAACAACTAAATGTCTGCGTTCCTGTAAAGGGAAATTCAAACATCGTCAGGAGAAGCTTCAGTGAATCTTCTGCTTCTGTTTAAATTTCCATTTTGGGATCGCTGGAGTTCAGTGAATAACCCTAGAAGTCTTTTAATTGATGGACAATAGTAATGAATTCTAAATTTTAGTGCACAAGGTCCAAAGTGGTTTGGTTTTATAACCGAGAGGAAGACACTGGTTAAAACAAGAATATAGAAATGGAAATTCATTACTATCACAAACGCACGTGAACAGTTGTGGAAAACTAGTTGTGTAAAGGGAAGGCTGAGGCTCAGTATGTCTGGACAGGGCAGGAGACATGTTGCTCAGAGCTTGGTTTCATATGTCACCCTTAGTTTCTTCCATTTGAATAGCATAAGCTAACCCTAATTGGCTCAGCCACTTTTGGGTCTGGCCAGACTTCCCAGCAGACACTGCAAAGACTGGGTACCCTCAGTGAGAAAACTGATGCTGTAAGGGAGTGTTATAAAATGTAACTGTATGGATGTTGCCCAAAAAAATTCTACTGTAGAGCTTCATGCTGTTTTTTGTTTTTTTTTCTCTCCCATGAATACATTGGCAAAAGTACTTTTTCTCTTCCCTCGGTCACAATCGCCTCCTCCATGTCTGTGTTTCATAGCTATGCAGATTGTATCGCGGAAGAAAATGAAACACATCATCTACTGCTGATTGTGTGTGAGTCACATGATGTCATCCACATCTTTCCACTCACGAACATTATCTGTAGCCTTCAATACTGTTTGACAGAAAAATGCAGATGCCGTCATATGCTGTTGGGTGGCAAGAAACGGAACCCTCGAAAGGCACATCTGCCTCAATTGAGACATCAGGTGGCACCTAGGACTGCAAATAACTATTATTTTCATAATTGATTAGTTGGCCAATTTTGAATTTTTGTGATTCATCGGATAAAATAAGTAAAAATATATTTTTTTGTTTACTTAGGCTGGGGTCAGACAAGCGCAGTCATCACGTCCGTGTTGCCGCACATTTTAACGTCCGTGGTAGCATACAATTGTGATCAATAGAGACCACACACGAAGTGCAGACGCGGCAAACGGACGTAAGTTAAGCAAGAAAGTAAAGCCTCTAGAACGGACGTGCGGAGTGCGCCACGTCCGCATAGCTTTGTGTGTGAGTGATGGAACGTAGTCAGACGGACTGCATTTTTGACGTCCAGCATTTTTGACGGTAAAATGTTTTTTAATATTAATTTTATTTCCCATCTATCAGTCAAAAAAAATGTCAGTCACAAAAACAGACCGTGCGGCCACTACCTTGTCATCAGTCAGAAAGTACATCCATTGTGCACGTACGCACAGAATGCGTTTGTCTGACCCTAGCCTGAAACCCCACTGTCATTTCCTGCTCCTCTTCCCATTCGGCCCTCCTGCAACCCACCACCTCACTTACCTTATTCACCCTCACCTAATGGGTCACCCCTCTTCTCATAAATTGTAAGCTCTCGAGCAGGGTCCTCCCTCATTCTGTTCCGTGTGTGTAACGTGTATGTATATTTGTTATTCTCTCCTATTGTACAGTGCTAAGGAATTTGTTGGCGCTTTATAAATACTTGTAACTAGGGTTGCACCGATACCGATACCGGGTACTGCAGGAGTACTTGGTACTCGTGCAGTACCCCCGATATTTTTTTCCGATACCGGAAACCGGCATTGAGCTGGTATCCGAGGGGCTGGGGCGGCTGTCCGAATGCTCTATCTGCATTCGGACAGGCCCTGCAGCTGCTCATCTAACTTTGTTTAATACTTACCTTCCTTCAGCGACGCCGGGAAAGTCTTCGCGCGCGCGCGCGCGCGCGCGCGCTCCTGGGAAGGACCCCAGCCGCGACCACGTGGGACCATGTGATCGAGGCTGGGGTCCTTCCAACGAGCGCACGCGCGGAAACTTTCCCGGCGTCGCTGAAGGAAGGTAAGTATTAAACAAAGTTAGATGAGCAGCTGCAGGGCCTGTCCGAATGCAGATAGAGCATTCGGACAGGCCCTGCAGCTGCTCTCCGCTCATACTTACCTTCCTTCAGCGACGCCGGGAAAGTTTCCGCGCGTGCGCTCGTTGGAAGGACCCCAGCCGCGATCACATGGTCCCACTTGGTCGCGGCTGGGGTCCTTCCCAGGAGCGCGCAAAGACTTTCCCGGCGTCGCTGAAGGAAGGTAATTATGAGCGGAGAGTGGGGGGATCCATGAGCTGGGGGGGCATATCCATGAGCTGGGGGGGGCATATCCATGAGCTGGGGGGGGCATATCCATGAGCTGGGGGGGGGCATATCCATGAGCTGGGGGGGGCATATCCATGAGCTGGGGGGGGCATATCCATGAGCTGGGGGGGGCATATCCATGAGCTGGGGGGGGGGGCATATCCATGAGCTGGGGGGGGCATATCCATGAGCTGGGGGGCAGGATATCCATGAGCTGGGGCAAATCCATGAGACCTGGGGGCTTTATATGAGGTCTGTTCTTATTGGAAAGCGTCACATGACATAAAATAAAAGTATCGGTAATTGGTATCGGTGAGTACTTGAACAAAAGTATCGGTACTCGTGCTCGGTCTTAAAGTGGTATCGGTGCATCCCTACTTGTAACTGTAACTTAAATTCCTCACTTCCCCCCTTTTTCCTTGCGTAGTGTACATAACTTTCATACGTATACAGGCAAATTATGTATCTCGCATAACTTGCGTACTTTTCACAAACCAGGCACGAGAGCGCCTGCTCAGAACGATGAATTGATTCTGCGTGCTGAGCTCAAGCCCCATTTAAAAAAAAAAAAAAAGTTGAAGTCCCTGTCTGCTTTCACCCTGATGGAAGGCTGCTATGAGAACTTGGATAGAGCTGATAATGTCAACACAAAAAAAGTGGGGTGAGAAGAGTGGAGGTACTCATCCAGCCTCACCTCTTTAATAAGCTAAATTAGTCGGGGTGCGTAGAGTGTCACTTTTTAAAATAATTTCATGAACGAACGGGGGGGGGGGGGAAAATCAGAGGTGGAACAGAGTTTGGACAAGAAACTGGACCTGAAAGTGGGAACAAGCTGGTTATGTCTGACATAACCCTACAAAAAAATCCTACGGTGTTCAGAAGCCGACAGGTCTTCACCAATCTGCTCTGAATTAGTGTCTGGGGTTATTAAAGATTAACTCAGTCTGACTCTAAACCATGTGTGCTATACAGACAAATTAATCAATGAGAATAGTTGCCAACTTTTTTCGTAATCGATTAGTTGTTTCAGACGTTGTGGCACCTTGACATGGGTGGCAGGCAAATGGAGCCCAGAGTCCCAAAACCCTCAAAGGGTCAGGTTGGTTTTCCGGTAATTGCAGCCCTTTTTTTTTTTTTTTTTTTTTTAAGGCTCCTTTTTATAAAGAAAACTTGGTCCAAGTTGCATATTCCATTAAAAGGACTTTCTGTACTGTGGCTTTTTGTAATCGTTTCCAAAAATCATCAATGTAAAGTGTTCCTCACAAGTCTACTGATGTCTGTCCCTGTCTTTTTGCTTCTATGTGTGATAAGAAAATACTATCTCGCCACCAGCGAGTGTCCTGCTTGGGCAAGACACCGAACAATATGGATGCGCCTACCTCTCAAAATACTTGTACGTCTCATAGATTGTAAGTTCCCTTGGGGAACAGGGACCCCCTGAATCAGGCCGTATCATCCATGTGTGGTATTCCAGTGCATCAACCTCTTATACACTGATCTTGTAATGCGCTGTGGAAATTGTGGCGCTATATAAAGGATAATGATTTTAGAATATATTGTTACATCGTTCTCCTTGTTGTAAAACACAATGTGCCTTTTTGTGTTATTGAGATGGATTTTAGGATTTTGGATTTTTATGTACACATACACTCCCACTCAATCGCACACTCTTAACAGTATACACTGAGTGGCCCGACTATTATGACCACCCCATCAGTACTTGGTTGGGCCACCTTTTGCCTTCAATTCTGTGGCGATTCTTCTTGTCATTGACTCCACGAGATGTTGGAAGGTGATGTGAGGAATCTGACACCATGCCTGATGTATAGCATTGTCCAGTTCTGTGCGATTTGATGGTTGTGGAACCAGCTGCCTGATTGCTCTTTCAACTTTGTCACACAAATGCTCAATTGGATTGAGATCTGGTGATTGTGGGGGCCACCTAAACAAGGTAAATTCTCCCTCATGTTCTTGAAAGTGGCTGCTGGCTGCCCATACCTGGTCACAAATCTGCTCGAGAGCCTCAGAGCCCCCCGCAACCGCGATCGGCAACCCATTGCAACCCTTTTGACAAGAGTGTGTATTAAGCGCTAAGCATTACTGGGTAAAATCACCTAACCGGAAGTTGCACGACCGGAAGCAGGAAGCGGACATCTTGCCAACGCGGCCGGAAGAAACACAATTACGATTGGTTTTATAACCCCCCACTTGCTACCTTCTCCGACTCTTCTATTTCGACATACCTGGATTGTCTGCTGCTGAGATAAAGGGGGTCTGGGCCTTCACCCTTAAGAGTGCCCAAGGCTATATTCATTGAGCCTAATATCGTGAGGCTCCAGAATTGGTGAGTGTGGTCCCTTCTCCCTATCTCTATTAATTTATAAATACAGTTTTACGCTATGGGAGTGTCGTCTCCCGATTCTTTTTGCTTTATTTAGTACCCATTACGGACGAAAGAAGGGAAGTGCCACCCTGTATTTGGCCATAGGCTTTCTTTCCTTGAGCCAGGACCCTTGGGCTCCCCTAAATGTGAGTGGTCTGTACTTTGGCTAAAACATTTTTTGACCAACTCTGTGATGACTATTATTGTTTTTCTATGATGTGCTTTTTTTGAGGAACACTGATGAACAAATGAATTCGACACCAGCACTTTAGAGAAGACCAACATATTCCTCTCTCCGTTTTTCTTGAGTATTGGATAAATTATACACTTGAGTATCTCCCCTCTTTTTAAATTCGCACATTGGACTTTGCTATTGGAAATTCACTTTATGCACGTGCACTTTAAAAATGATGGTATTTTGAATTTTTTTCAAGCAATGTTGCACTTTACTATGAACTTTTGCATGTTCACTTATTAACCAACTGGATGCGCCGTATGGTTTTGTTCCTTCCTACATAACAGTACATACTCACCACCCAGGACATACTTGAAAACAAGAGAAATCTCAATGTATCCTTCCTGGTAAAATACCTTCTCAAAAAAAAGTTTGGTGCTTAAAATTTAGCATGAATTGCTTGTTTCTCGAAGTAGAAATTCTGTTTGCTGTAACGCAATCAAGGAGGACATTTTCCCCCTTATCGATACAACTAGAAAATGCTCTAGGTGACGTTTTTAATCACCTTTCGGATGTACTGTACTTGAAGGACCTTTTTTTTTTCTTAATCTGTGAATATCTTTTTAAATATATGCATGTAGTATGAGCTGGTAAATTTCACCTTCAGGATAGGTGTGATAAAGAATTCAGAGAATGTTGGAATGAAAGTATTACAGGACAGTTCCTGTATCTGAATCATCCTATGAATGTTTAGGTAGTGGCTTTGCGTACTTTCCCCAGTGTGTGTGTGCGCGCAAACAAGCACATTTCTTCTCCCATTAGACCAAGGGTTGACAAACCCCAGGCGCTAGGTCGCCATGGCGACCATAAATTTGCATCCTAGCGCCTGGGTTTTTGTCAATCCATTCACTGTTGGCACCAGGTGTGGATAATTGGCCAGGCAGCTGATTAACATGTAGAGAAAAAAAAAACTTGAGCGCTGCCTGACGATTGGAAAAGCCAGATTTGATTTTGCCCAAAAAATCTTTATTAAAAAAAAGCCAGACCAGTTCAGGGAAAGCATTCTTTGGGCAGATGAAACGAAGATTAATCTGTACCAGAATGACAGAAAAAAGTTTGGATGAGGCTTGGAACAGCTCATGATCCAAAGTAAACAACGTTCTCTGTAAAACATGGTGGAGGCAGTGTGATGGCATGAGCATGCATTGTTTTCATTGGCACTGGGTCATTGGTGTTTATTGATGTGACAGAAGCAGCCGTATGATTTCAGTGTTTTAGAGAGATACTGTCAGCTCAGATTCAAGTCAAATGCAGCAAAGTTGATTGGACTGCGTTTCACAGTACAGATGGACAATGATCCAAAACACACTGCAGAAGAAACCCGTAGTTTTTGAAGGAAAATAAGTGGAATATTCTGCAATGGCCGAGTTAATCACCTGATCTCAACCCAATTGAGCAGCATTTCACTTGCTGAAGGCAAAACTAAAGGCAAAAAGACCCACAAACAAAGAACTGAAGACGGCTGTAGTTAGAGCCTGGCAAAGCATCAGAAAGGCGGAAACCAAGGGCCATATTACATACTTGGTGCTAACTTAACCAGAGCTGTTGTAAACTTCCCAGAGCCATTATAGCCTATGGAGGTTTTAAGTTTACAACAGCTCTGGTTAAGTTAGCCCCAAGTCTTTGGTAATGTCCATAGGTCCAGACTTCAGGTAGTCATTGCCAGTAAAGGATTCTCAACCAAATATTAAAAATTCATTTGTCCAATTACATTTGAGCCGCTGAAAATGGGACTCTGTATAAAAAAAACGGTGGCAAATCCTAAAATTTGTACTTGATACTTATGTTCAACTGTTTCATTTTAATTTTATTCTGGTGGCATACAGAGCCAAAAGTATGAAAAATGGACCTAACTGTATCTGAAGTTCAGCATAGGTGATATGATTTGCTGCTCAGTGATTGCAGGATTCAGTCTGTATTTCGCCCAAGGTGATCTGCAAAACTGGCCTGTTGGGGGGGACTTGAGGGGAGTTGAGATACACTGACCTAGAGAGCTAATGATTTGTCAATTCACAGAATATTGAATTGTGGCAAAATTACCTGATTTCAGTGATTTCCATTTGACAGGTTTAAATACGCCACTTTTTTTTTTCTTTAAAAAAACATTTCAATTTTATTTTTTATTTTTTAAAGACCTATTTGTATTTAACAATCCATGCCTCTTTATTTTTTAAAGGTCCTTATTTTTTTTACTACATTTTAATTGATTGTCCTATTACGGTAATAAGCGTCTTCTCTCCCCCCCCCCCCCATATTTAGTAGACTTGGCTGGGGCCAATTTGGAGCTCTACGCCAATGTCCAATAACTGTATGAGTGACTCAATTTTTCAATGCAATATGGTGACCATGTGATGAATGGTCAATGCCCGAAGTGCGATTTCGGCCAAATGTGCTGAAATTAAAACCCCCGAAAGTGAACTCCATTTCTGTGCTTTGTGAATTAACCCTCTATATGTTGGGACTGATCAACACATGTGATGGCATCTGCCAGGGAGCCTGAAGATGGGACGGTCACCTATAGTGCTTCCTGTGATTACTGACTGAGCATTCATCCTCCATCAGGAAATCCCTAATATGCTCTACTTAGCCAGGCAAGAGGAGTAGCATGGCTTTTAACCCTTCAGTCACTTAAATACTTTAAACCAGTGTTCTTAACCCTTTCGCTGCTGAGCGTTTTCACGCCTCTGTGCGGAGGTCATTTTTACTGGTTTCGTTCATCATGTTTAACTGCGTTTTGAAGCCTTATTTTAATATATGACCCAGACATATTATATATCGTTCTTTCCAGCAGACTCAGCAGATTCATAATATATCATTATTATATGTATACGTCATGTCCTGTCTGTATATTATAACAAAAAATGCAATAAAATTAGAATTTTCAATAATTTACAATGTGTAAAGTGTTTTTTTCTTTCAAACTTTAACACGCGATCGTTTGCGGTTATATTTTCTATGGGGTGCGCTTGTTAAAAAATGTAGAAATGGGGACTCGGTACATTTTTTTTGGGGAAAATTTCGCTATTTTTAACAAACGCACCGCATACAAAAATCGTTAGTGCAGCATCATTGTTCACATTATAATTGAAATGGGAACAATATTGCTGCATTAACAAAAAAAGGTATCGTTGGAAAGGCCATGCTCTGGCCGATTCAGCAATACCAAACTTTAACCCCTAGCTATCACGGATCGGGAGATAGGGGGTTCCTATCTCCACCATTGGTGGCAGTTAGGGGTCAGGGGGCATTCCCGGAAGCTTGGCCAACATCCAAGATGTCGACCAGCTCTGGGAGAGGATCACGATTCGGCGCCGAATCGTGATCCGGCACCCAAGAGGTTAAAGACGAGCACGGTTTGGAAGGGCAGGCTGTGCCCTTCCAAACCGTGCCTGCCTTCAGCCGCAGGACCCCGGCGATCGGGAGGGAGAGAGGTCCGAAGGACCCCCCTCCCTTTCTGGCGTCTCCTCCGCACTCACGGGGGTGCCTGCAATAGATGTCATTGTGCCACCGCGATGACATCTATCTCCCCCCCCCCCCCGAGTGCCGGGCTGACATGCAGATGTCAGCCTGCACCGGGGGGGGGCAGCAATCATCCGGAATCCGGGCTGATTGCTGCCTCCTGTGCTAGGACGCGCTCAGCGTGTCCATAGCACAGGAGGAACACTTGGCAGGACGCGCTGAGTGCGTCCTTGGCAGCCAAGTGGTTAAATTCAGTCCTCCAGACACACGAACAGACCAGGTATGACTCAAAGCACAGGTGATACACCTGCTGGCATTTATGGGCCATGTCCTGTCCTACCACCAGCTGACGTGCGCTATTACTACCGTGGGACGGCCTGAACTAAGCCCCCCCCCCCTGCAGCCAATGATGTGTGCTGTGCGTCAGTTGCTTAGGAGGGCCAGAGTAGGGGCCCACCGCATCAGCCAAAGACTGGGGCATACTAGTACATTAACACCCTGCTGCCGAGTACACCCTGCCCAGCGGATGAGAGTTAAAATCTGGCCTGTTACTGGGTCCTGGGGAATAGCATTGGGAAACCGTGCGTTATCTCCTTACCACCGGGAGGGCGTTACTTAATGCCGGCGGATGTACTAACTAATGTGCCCAGTTTCCGAGCTGCTGCAACAGGACCCTCCTCCAGCCTCAGTTCAGGCTGTCTTGCAACAGCGAATGATGCATGCCACGAGACCAGTGGTGAACAAATCGGGCCTGATGCAGCCCATGGCAGCAAGGTGTGCTATGCCACTCTGCAGTATTGAGTCCCTCCTGCCGCAGGGACAGCATAGAACGCCCTGCAGTTTAAAAGGGTTAACGTTGTGAAGGTGAGCCTTGTCAATGCAGATGATTCTGAACTACATATCCCAAGAGGCTCGGCTGGCCTGATGTTGGTGCTTCACGTTTCATGCAACACATCGTTCAGATTTAAACCCTGGGGTTATTGTTGCATTATATGTACGTTTGAAGAAGTCTTGCACTTGGTAATGAGCGAGGATGGGCTGAGACTGTTTTCTGCCCTGATGTCGCTCTCTGATCAGTAATCATGTGCAATCCAAACTGTATGTTGACACTGTGCGCACAATTTGGCACCAAGCGTTTTATCTTCCTCATTTCAACAGGCAATCATTGTTCTCCTCTAATTATGTTCCCTGTGTATTTCTTTTTGTTGCCATAAACAAAAAAGGCCTCTTGTTACAGTACTTGTTTCTGCTGAATAGGCTGTTTGGATGTGTGTGCTGGACAAAATTGGGTTTCCATTTAGATAAATGAGTTTATTTCACACCCCCCATTCCTCCTCGTATCCTTTAAACCAGTGTTTTCCAGCTAGGGTTGCCAGATCAGCTTTCCTGGACACGGGTTACTATTTCATGCAGCGGGAAAGTACTGGGAAGGTATTGCCCTGCAACATGTATAATCTGTGTTCTTCAGGAGGGAAAACCGTTTCCTTATGAAGGCTGGTCACCTTGCGTTATACATACTACAGATTGCTCATGATGAGCAGTGCATGAAAATACAAACGTGTGCAGGAAAACGTGGCTAATCTGGCAACTTTATTCCCTACCCTGGTCCTCAGGTACCCCTAACACTCTGGGATTGCCAGATAACTGAAGCACCGATTTGCTGCTCAGTGATTGCAGTAGCATTTCCGCAAGGTAATCCTTAAAATCTGGCCTGTTAGGGGGACCTGAGGACCAGGGTTGGAAATCGCTGATCTATGTACGCCCGTACACTGCAACGGGGCCGGTCACAAGCTTGTGCGAGCGCACGAAATGCACACGCAACAAGCGTCCGTTATCCAAGCCTCTCCGTCAAAGTGCTACCACGCGTGTTGACGGAGCTGTAAAGCGTGACTCTCCATAGGAGGATCGCACTTTGCAGCGCTGAGCACGGGCAATCGAGTGGAAGGAATGTCCACTCTCGCGGACGCTCGTATGACACTAGCCTAAATGTACCACATACTTTTTTCCACAGCAGCTGATGTATTGGATTTTGCATTTGGTGCACTTTAACGTTAAAAGTCAAGTTCTTTAGATGTCAGATTAGTTTTCTAGAGATAGCCTTTTATGTACATTTCATTGCAATGGCAATAGGTTCCCAAGTCCGGCTTTAACGGTCAGAGCAGTGCTGCTGGCACGTTCAAAGTGCCGGACCTTGCTTTGCTGAACACAAGTGGAGTATGGCCTCTTCATTTACTGGCATCACTGTGAAACGAAACATTTACAGTACTGTTCGCATCCTCGATAAAGGTAAAGGATACTCTAGGGTTAAAACAGGGGGAAAGAGTTAAATATTATACATTACATTCCCTTTTTAACCCTCTAGATACTGCAAAAACTCCTTTTATAATGCTGAGCACCCTCCCTGCAGCTCCTCTCTGCGTGACATGCTGTCAGCTTCCAGTACTCCAGAAATAATTCTCGCTTGCCATGGAAATGCATTAGATCTGGAATCTGATATGACTTTTTCCATTATTCACTAGTTATTGTTTATTATTGGTTGTGTTTGGGGAATCTTTTTATTAGTTGTTTTCAGGGTTCTCTGTAGGTCATAATAATTGATCCATTTCTAATAACGTTGTGTTTTAGCTGTTTCCTTATGCGGAGGTCGTATTAAAGCAGGGCCTAGATCCGGTTATATGTATTCAAGATTCATGTACGGTTATTTCCCTTCTTGCCACTTGAGGATCACTCACTTCTCCCTCGTGCACTTATTGAAGAGAGCTTCTTCCAGTAAAAAACCTAAAATAACCATCAGGGCATAGCAATTTATATCCGACTTGGGAGAATGAGGAAGAGTGATTCCTGTTCCTCAACAATCTTGTTCATCTTCTATTTTTAGTTTCTACTTATACATCATTTTATAGTGACGTATCTTGTGGCTTTAATTTTACCTCCTGATTTTTTTTTCCCCTCCCCTTCTTGACATATTGTAACCAGTTTTAATATATTTTTGCCTTTACACAGCCTTTATCTAGAATTTCTTTTAATTCTTTGGTCTCTGACAAATTCTCTTTTCACCCTGGTTATTGGTCAAATCCAATCAATGCACTTTTCAAATTTTAATGGATAACTTGTAGCGTAATAAATCCTTTACTCAGTGCTTACCTATAGAAAAGCTGACATTTATTTTTGTATGTGAGCGAGAACTGATCAGAAAACAGATATTATAGGAATTTTTGTCTTGACATAAATCTGATGGTCTCATAAATCTCGCCAACCTATTTAACGCACGGTAAGCGTCCTCCAGACGTGGCGAGGTACCAGCCACAGGGTCATGTGAGCATCCAGCCAATCCAGTGGTGGGATTTGGTTAATGAATGTTCTGGAACTTGATTGCAGTGCTCAGGTCCTGAGGCGGTGAATCCAGCTTGTCAACCTGAGCTGTGCTTGGGGATTTAGGAGCTTGCGGGGAGGCAGTTGTGCTGGGAGCCAGGAGTGCTCAACCTTTGCATTTCTGAGTTTTAGTAACTACATCTCACATGATTCATAGCTACTCATTAGGTTGACAGAGCCTTGGAAATTAAAACATCTGGGGGACCAAGACTGTACCCCTTAAGAATTCCTGGTACTCTTGAAGTACAGGTAGTCCTTGGTTTATTTATTTTTTATTTTGAAGGGTTACATAGTGACTGGCAAGCAGGGCTGGGCTCCAGACCCTCTCCGGCCTTTTGCCCATTGATAAGAGAAAGCCAAGAAATAGGATTAGAACAATGATTTGGTTATTACAACTCCAGCAGCAGAAGGAAAACATTACTCTGCCGCGCTCAATGGTGCTCCCGAGGGGCCTCAAAGTTTTGGGAAAGTTGTAAAAGGCTGAGAGCAGTTTGCTGTAAACATTGATTTTGGCTGCACTGAAAGACTCCTATTGGTATGGGCAGAGGACCACACACCGGTCATGGATATGTGGACGTGTCCCTTTTTAAAATAGCCACATGTGACTTTTATGGTTAAGCAGACATATTCACTAATACAATATATATATTTATTTAAATTAAATCCTCATGCTATGGCAGGCTGGTGTGCTGCAGGACTTGCTGTGGAATGGCAGAATGAGGTGCAAGAGTCATGGCTTGACACACCGCTCTCGATACTAACCACAATACTGGGAAACTCCCAAAATCGGAAGTCCCTGAAGCTTTCTAATGCAATTTGCACCCCTACACCACTTGCTTAAAGGGACATGCATGCTTTGCTAATGTGCTTTTAAAAACATGCAATGCCTTTTTAAATGAGTCAGTGTCATTCAGCAGGCATAAAAAAACAAGTAAATATGATATTTTTTTCATATTTACCTGCTTTTCTTTCTTGGAGTTTTCCACGCCCACCTCAGGAGGCAGTTTGAGCTAACCAATCCGTGCCTCTACCTAGGGAGAGCTAAAAAACGCACTGAGCACGTGCGTCTGAGTTGCTCCTCCTCCTCCCTCCCACACTGTGAGCTGAGGGGGAGGGCAGGGCTGACCTGTCACTCCCAGCTACTGCAGAGACAGGGAAAGAAAGAAATCCATACACACAGGGAGAAAAAAAGACAAGCACAGAGACACAGCAAGAAACCGTTAAGAGAGGAGGACAGCAGGATAAAGCAGAGAGGGCACAAGAAAAGGTGCAGTAAGAGAGCGCGTACAAGAGACAGCACAAGAAAGAGTGAGAGGGAGTCTGTGTGTGAGGGTGTTGGAGTGAGACAGTGAGTGTAAATCTTGAAAGAGCGCAAGTGAGCGTGTCGGTGAGTGAGTCTGTGTGTGAGGGAGTGTGGGAGCGAGTCAGTGGGAGAGTGTGTTTTGCTCTCAGTTGCAGAGATGCTAATATATTCAGTTCCTCAGTTTCCCCAGTCTGAGGTTCACAGCTGCACAGTTTGTGTTAGTTCATACAGTCACAGGTATTTATAAAGTGCTAGGAAGTTCTGTAGTGCTGTACAATGGGAGAGTCAGAATAACAAAATGTCCATACAAGCTAAACACACAGAACCGTAGGAGAAAGGACCCTACCCAAGAGCTTACAATCTAAGAGGAGAGGGGTGACACACTAGGTGAAAGTAATAGCGGCGTATGTGAAGTAGCTGGGTGCATGGGGCAAGATGGAGCAAGAAATGTAGTTCATGTGAAGCTTTGATGGGTGCAATAGTGGGTGGAGTAGAGAGCGAGGAGGAGGCGGGGAATATTCAGGAAGTGTGAGCTGAAGAAACACCCCTAGCTGAGGGTCGTCACCAGAGAAGATAAAATGACAGCGTTTAAAGCAAGAAAATAAACCTTTTTTTTACACATTTTTCAAACATTGATTTATTCTAGTTTGTCTATAGATATAAAAGTGCTTCAATGTCAATTTAAAAAAAACTTTTTTAGACCTGCATATCCCTTTAAGGTATGAGTCACAAATTACACACCGCAATGGGACTTGTGCACTTTACATAATCAAGTTCCATAGCGCCTGTGCAGAAGGATGGATCAGAGCTGCGCGCATGTGCAGAGCCGATCCATAGGCTGCTTCTGAGACCGATCACCACAGCGATTGGTTTGAGTTACGCCAGCATGTTCTCCGCGTGCTGAAGTCACTAGTGACCAATCTTGTGACTGGCAGCCAGGAAATTAAGAAAATCCCGGCTGCAGGTGATGCTCGGTGTGGTGGTGGGAACTCCTCCACTTGACCCTGCTTTTTCACCAGATCTGGGGGAGTGGGGGGGGGGCACTCCTCGCATACTGACCACCTGATAATTATAAAGTGATCAGGATGAGTAAAGTGTGTTTCTTTAGAAACCTGTCAATAATTATTTTTAAGTGATTTAAAATATATCCTCAAGAAAAACGTGCTAGTGCAACTTGGCAATTTTTTGCTCCTTACAGTAATGCCATCACTGCCCTAATCACTATATAGAAAGGTTGGCCTCCTATTGGCTGTGTTAATTCATAATTACTCCCAATAAGTGTGTACTGTAGAGGGAAGTGGTTTTGATGGATAGGTTTTTCAGAAAACAAAAAAGACTTAAACCAGGCTTGACAAATCATTTAAGGCCGGCATCAGGCGAGTGTTTTTGAGAGCGGAAGAAACGTCCGTTAGAGTGGACATTCCTTCCACTCTGGTGCCCATCAGGCCTCCTTGCTGAGTGCAGTTAGTGCGCTCACCGCTGCAAGGCTTGATCTTCCTTCCTATGGAGGATTGTGCTTTGCAGCCCCGTCGAACGCGCGTTGTAACTAGGGCTGCAACTAACGATTAGTCTCATAATCAATTAGTTGGTCGATTATTTAGATTAAGCGATTCATTGCATAAAAAAATAGAAAAAATTTAGTTTACTTTAACCTCCCTGGCGGTGATTCCTAGTGTGTCTCGGGGTTAAATTTCACTGCTGAGAGCGGTAACCCAGAGACACACTCGGGTTGTATACATTACTTTTCCGTGCGCTGAGCTCCCTCGCTGATCTCTGCAGCCTCCCCCGGCGATCGCAGCGTTTTACTTCCTGGATTCCTTCTCGCGAGGAGGAAACCAGGAACTAATGAGGTCGCGGTCGCCGGAGGAGGCAGCTGGGGACATCGAGGGAGCGCAGGGAGAGGTAATGTATCCTGCGGCACCCCGAGTGTTGCTCAGGGTTACAGCTTCCAACATAGGAATTTAACCCCAAGCCACACTCGGTATGCCGCTAGGGGGGCAAAATCGTTTTTAGCACAGAATTAGCTGAAGAAATAGACCGCCAGGGAGGTTAAAGAAATTTTATGTAAAAAAAATAAATAAGCAATTTGCATATCTTAAATAAAAAACGTGGTGCCAATGAGCAAAAAAGTCCACCGGTAAGCGGATTAGTATACACTACATGTTCATAGGATTTTCTTTTTTCTTCAAGGGTGTATCTCCTTTGAAGGAATATTGGAAGAACTGCAGGGAAAATAAGAAAAAAACAGGATTGTGCCGGTATATAGCTCCAAATTTTAGAAATGTAAAATGCAGGTATCCAACTCACAATTACATGAGCCCACACCTGGCTCTAGGTTGGGTGGCTTTATGGGTCTTTAAATGTCTTCAGGTGCCAATTAACCTCTTTGGTGATCCTGTGACTTTCAGTAGGGTTCCCCTGCAGTGGAGGCAAATGTACCAGGGATACCCCTAGTGTGATATTGTAGACGCACAATAATTTTTAAAGGCAGGTCAATTTAAAACTCACATGTCCCTGAGCCTCAAATGGCTCCGTAAAATGTAAGGGATTTATAGGCATCACCAAAACCTTCTTTTGGGGATTCCTATAAATCCCTTACGCACATTTTACCTCCCCTTCAGGCACTTTCCCTGCACTCGCGGGGGGAGGGGTGCCTGCAATAGACGTCATTGCGCTAACACAATGACGTCTATTGTGCCCGCCGAGGTCCCGGATGCTGGACTGACATCCAAGAGGTCAGCCCGTACCGAGGGGCCACAGCGATCGGCTGGAATCCTGACCGATTGCTGCTGCCCCCTGTGCAAGGACGTGCTCAGCTCAGCGTGTCCTCTGCACAGGGGAACCACTTGGCTGGACGCACTGAGCGCGTCCTTAGCAGCCAAGTGGTTAATCGACACCGATTAATCCATAATTGAAATAGTTGACAACTATTTTAATAGATTACTTGTCGATTAATCGATTAGTTGTTTCAGCCCTAGTCGTAACACTTTGACGGTGAGGCTTGCAGCATGTCTGATGTAGCGGGGGGAGGTTTTTTTTTTTTTTTTAGTTTCCTAGGTTTGACTATAGATCAACTCCCCTTCATCCACCTCGATCAAAATTTAACTTCATTTTTAGTAATTCCACCGCAGAGCATACCTCTCCACAGGACGGTAAAGAAGAAACAGATGTTATCTGGGCTATGTCAGGACATGCTTGTAAAATGTCGGGATTTTTATGCATTTTGTTAATGCGTAAAGGTACTAGCAACGCAAGCTTAAAGTCGAAGTGGTAACACACTTATTTGGCCCGCAGCAGCAACAAACCAGCCTGGTGGGAAAGGGAGGCAAGTTTGCCTAAGATTTTTTTTCTTTGGTATGCTTTTATTCCTGAACTAAGTTGGTCTGCTTTACATTATGGACTTTCTTTCTGATGGCTAGGAATGAATGTGTAATATACAGTGGATAGAAAAAGTCTACACTAGGGGTCGACCGATTATCGGATCTACCGATATTTTGGGGATTTTTTTTTATCTATCGGTGTTCAAGTCCCCGATATTACCGATTTCTACTTGTCGCTCCCCAGCGCGCTTGGTCACTGCGAAGCGCATGCGATGTTCTTGTTCCGTTGCAGGAGAAGCCGACCAATGAGGAGCTACGCCGCCCACCACATGGTCCTCGCGTTGGCATATCCGGAAACCCTGCCCCTGCATGCAGATCTCGGAGAGAGCAGGGTAAGACCCGGTCACCGGCCTGAAAAAAAAAGTTTACTGTATGTTTAACTGTAGATCGCTAGCTGGCTGTCTGTTCCTTTTTAAGTAATTATAACCAGGGTGTGCTGCTGAGTGCTCTGCTCCCTTCACTAGCCCCACGCAGTCACGCACTAACCAACCCCACTAGCTGCAGCAGCTCCCCCTCCTTCCTCAGCTCCATCTTTAAAGCCCCGTTGCTCCGTCCACTGACTCCATCCATAATGAGCAGTTACGACCCGGGACACAGCACTGCAACCCAGAGCTCAGCCTGACCTGAAGCCCCCTTAAACACAGCCCTGCCTGAAGTTCAACCTGCAGCAGGTGAAAAAAAAAATGGCCCACAGCTGTGTGTGTGCACTGCAGACTGAAGTGCACACACACAGCTGTGGGCAATTTTTTATTCACCTGCTGCAGGTTGAACTTCAGGCAGGGCTGTGTTTAAGGGGGGCTTCAGGTGAGGCTGAGCTCTGGGTTGCAGTGCTGTGTCCCGGGTCGTAACTGCTCATTATGGATGGAGTCAGTGGACGGAGCAACGGGGCTTTAAAGATGGAGCTGAGGAAGGAGGGGGAGCTGCTGCAGCTAGTGGGGTTGGTTAGTGCGTGACTGCGTGGGGCTAGTGAAGGGAGCAGAGCACTCAGCAGCACACCCTGGTTATAATTACTTAAAAAGGAACAGACAGCCAGCTAGCGATCTACAGTTAAACATACAGTAAACTTTTTTTTTTCAGGCCGGTGACCGGGTCTTACCCTGCTCTCTCCGAGATCTGCATGCAGGGTCGGTCGACCCCCCCCCCCCCCTAATTTAATGTTTAAAATATGAATAAACCTGTTCAGTTTATACCAGATTTGTGTGAAATTGTGTTCGTTTTCAAAAATTTAAGTGCACAGAATATCGGCCCCTGATATCGGTTATCGGCCAGAGAGACGGCCGATAATCGGTATCGGCCTGGAAAAAACCATATCGGTCTATCCCTAGTCTACACACCCTGTTAAAAACGAGGCAAAGATAAATCATTTCAGAACTTCTTCCACCTTTTTTAATGTGACCAATAAACTGTACAACTCAAATGAAAAACAATCTGAAATCTTTTAGGTGGAGGAAATAAAAATAAAGTAAAATAATCTGGTTGCATAAGTGTGCACCCCCTTAAACTAATACTTGTTGAAGCACCTTATGATTTTATTCCGGCGCTCAGTCTTTTTGGGTATGAGTCTATCAGCATGACACATCTTGACTTGGCAATATTTGCCCACTTTTCTTTGCAAAAAAGACTCCAGATCTGTCAGATTGTGAGGGTATCTCCTGTTCACAGCCCTCTCCAGATCACTCCACAGATTGTCCATGGGATTCAGGTCTGGGCTCTGGCTGGGCTGTTCCAAAACTTGAATCTTCTTCTGGTGAAGCCATTCCTTGGTTGATTTGGATGTTTGCTTTGAGTCGTTGAACTTCATCTTTCAGCATGACCTCTTCATGTTCAGCTTTCTAGCAGAAGCCTGAAGGTTTTGTGCCAATATTGACAGGTATTTGGAACATTTCTTAATTCTCTCTATCTGGACTAAGGCTCCAGTGCCAGTGGAAGAAAGACATCCCCTTGGCATGATGCTGCCACCACCATGTGTCACTGTGGGTATGGTGTCCATTTGGTGATGTGCGGTGTTGTTTTTGTGCCAAACATATCTTTTGGAATTATGGCCAAAACGTTCAGCCTTGGTTTCATCAGACCAGAACACATTTTCCCACATGCGTTTGGGGACTTCAGATGTGTTTTTGCAAAATTTAGCCGTGCTTGGATGTTTTTCTTCGTAAAATGCTTCCGTCTTGCCACTGTACCCCGTAGGCCAGACATATGAAGAATACGGGAGATTGTTGTCACATGTACCACACAGACAGATATTCCTGCAGCTCCTTTAATGTTGCTGTAGGCCTCTTGGCAGACTCTCTGACCAGTTTTCTTCTCGTCTTTTCATCACATTTGGAGGGACGTCCAGTTCTTGGTAATGTCCCTGTTGCGCCATATTTTCTCCACTTGATGGTGACCGTCTTCACTGTGTTTCATGGTTTATCTAATGACTTGGAAATTCTTTTGTACCTTCTCCTGATACCTTGTAACAATGAGATCCCTCTGATGCTTTGGAAGCTTCTCTGTGGACCATGGCTTTTGCTGTATGAGGAGGAATGAAAATGTCAGGAAAGACCTACTAGAACAGCTGAACTTTATTTGGGGTTAATCAGAGGCGCTTTAAATGATGGCAGGTGGGGGTGCACACTTATGCAACCAGATTATTTTTTCCTCCCCCTAAAAGATTTCAGTTTGTTTTTCAATGGAGTTGTACAGTTGATTCGTCACATTAAAAGGTGGAAGAAGTTCTGAAATTATTTTTCATTTTTTTTTACTTTTTTATCACAGAAACCGGACATTTTAACAGGGGTCTGTAGACTTTTTTCTATCCACTGTATATGATATATTGCGATAGAGAAAGCTGTGCTTCCCTTCTCTTCAAACCTTTTTGGTAATCCAAGCCAATTTATTTCCTCACCCTCTCCTCATATCCCATGTCCTCAAACCTAAGGAAAAGAATTCACAGGATATCGGTGTGTGTACAGAGTATAGTTTCGCAGCAAATTACTCAGCACCCTGCTACAGATCAATAATAGATATATGTATGTATATATGTCAAATGTGTCCATAATGCTTACAAATTATATTGTAGGGAAACTCCAGTGCTTAGTGAATAACAACTTGGGGGGGGGGGCATGAAGAGAGGTCAGGAGGGTATAATTGGCTTATAGCTGGAAATTAGAATAACCTTTTATTTTTGTGCTTTACAGCTGTATTTTCAGTCTTTCTGCTCCTTTTTAACCTGATATCAATCGTGCGTCTCCTTTTGAGCAGCAAGGATGAGTGGGAGATTTCTTCGATTCCTATACAGCCTGGTCCCTGTTTTTGTGAGGGTCATGCTTAATTACACTTATTTCTGCGTGGATACAGTGTAGCGGTCATGCTGGGAGTGCGGCAGTTGGTGAAGTAAGCCCATGATGCAGTGATTGTAGGAGTCACGTAGGTTACAGGGCACAGAAGGTTTATTAAAGAATAAACAAACCAGGAAGCAAACTGATATGAGTCAATATCAGGCAGGCAACAGACTGTGTATGCTAGTTCCAGGGGTTTGCTGGAAAGCAGGGTTCCACTTGAGAGCGGGGGTACCCTGGATAGCGGGGATGCTTGAGAGAGGGTACACTTGCCAGCAGCGGGTACACTTGCCAGTGAGGATGCTCGAGAGCGGCGGGTACACTTGCCAGCGAGGATGCTCGAGAGCGGCGGGTACACTTGCCAGCGAGGATGCTCGAGAGCGGCGGGTACACTTGCCAGCAAGGATGCTCGAGAGCGGCGGGTACACTTGCCAGCGAGGATGCTCGAGAGCGGCGGGTACACTTGCCAGCGAGGATGCTCGAGAGCGGCGGGTACACTTGCCAGCGAGGATGCTCGAGAGCGGCGGGTACACTTGCCAGCGAGGATGCTCGAGAGCGGCGGGTACACTTGCCAGCGAGGATGCTCGAGCGGCGGGTACACTTGCCAGTGAGGATGCTCGAGAACGGGGGTACACTTGCCAGCGGAGTTCCACTTGGCTGGGTCACAGGAGGGATTCAGGTTCAGTAGCAGGGAGCTTCAGGAACAGGACTGGTTGTTTGCACTTCCAGAAACCTTAATGTTGAAGCCCTGATGGAAGGGTGGTTCCCTCGTTTAAGCAGGTTTCATTAGGTGGAAGAGAGTACACCTGAAGGCACCAACGCAGGATCTGAACAGCCAGAGGATCATGTAATCTGAATACAGCATAAGCAGGTGAAATGAACAAACAAGCAAAGGGTAGAAAGGGGGTTGCCAAGGGTTTGATGCAGGCATTTTCCTGACGGAGTCTGATTCCTGACAGTCGCCTTCGTTTTTTTGATTTTTAAAATATCTTCTATCCCCAAATCTTTATACCTACTCATCAAATCATCCATTAGCGTTTTTAGTGTCTTCGATTGAGACTTGAATAAAGATGATTTTGCATGCAGCAAAGAGCATTATCGTGAAAGTAGAGTGGTGGCTTTCTCCTCCTGTGTAGGCTATTCAATCTGATATATAACTTTAAAAATAAGCAAAATAAAACTTAAAGGGATATGTATGTCTAGAAAAAAAATTATATTGACTTTTTTAAAATTGTGTGAAAAATGTTTATTGCGTTAATCTCAGTCCTGTCATTTTCTGGCCACGCCCCTCATCTGGGGGTGTATCTTCAGCTCTCACTTCCTTTATATTCCCCGCCCACTACTCCACCCATCAAAGCTTCACAAGAAGTAGCACATGCTGTGCACCTGAAACCCTGTGCAGCTCAGGACCTCAGACTGGGGAAACAGGAACTGAATGTTAGCATCTCTGCTACTGTGAAAGCAATATACGCTCCTACACTTAACCACTTCAATGCGGAGGACGCGCTCAGCGCGTCCTCCGCATTACCGCTGCTGTGCTGAGGACGCGCTCAGCGCGTCCTCCCATTGGGGTCAGCGTTCGGCCGGGTTCCGGCCGATCGCTGGCACCCCCGGTGCGGGCTGACATCCTCGATGTCAGCCTGGCATCCGGAACCGCAGCCGCTGGAATTAGGTGTCATCGCGGCAGCGCGATGACACCTAATTCAGGCGCCCCCCCCCGCATGTGCGGAGGAGGCGCCTGAAAAGGGAGGGGGAGGTCCTTCGGACCTCTCTCCCTCCCGATCGGCGGCGTTGCGGGGGTTAACCCAGGCACCATTTGGAAGGGCACAGCCTGCCCTTCCAAATGGTGCCTGGCATTAACCCCTGGGGAGCTGGATTGCGAATCGGCGCTGAAAAGCGCCGGTTCGCGATCCTTTCCCGGAGCTGGCCGCCATCTTGGATGTCGGCCAAGCCTCCGGGAACTCCCCCTGAGGACTGGCATCATCGTGCGTAGCACGATGACGCCAGTCCTAGAGTTAACCCCTAACTGCCACCAACGGTGGAGATAGGGAGTTCCAATGAACTCCCTATCTCCCGATCCGTGGCAGCTAGGGGTTAATGTTTGGTATGGTTGGATCGGCCAGAGCATGGCCGTTCTAACGATACCAAACACGAATGTGAAAAAGTTTTTTTAAAAAAATTAAAATTAAAAATAAAAATATATTTAAAAAAAATTATATAAAAAAAAATATATATTTTTTTTCTTTTTTTTGGTTTGTTAGTGTAGCAATATTGTTCCCATTTCAATTATAATGTGAACAATGATGCTGCACTAACGATTTTTGTATGTGGTGCGTTTGTTAAAAATCGCGTAATTTTCCCCCAAAAAAAATGTAACGGGTCCCCATCTCTAATTTTTTTAACAAGCGCACCCCATACAAAATATAACCGCAATTGCTCGCATGTTAAAATGTGAAAAAAAAACACTTTACATGTTGTAAATTATTGAAAATACATATTTTATTGCATTTTTTGTTATAATATACAGACATGACATAACGTATACATATAATAATGACATATTATGAATCTACCGAGTCTGACGGAAAGAACGATATATAATATGTCTGGGTAATATACTAAAATAAGCCTTCAAAACACGTTTAAACATGATGAGCAAAACCGGTAAAAATGACCTCAGCACAGAGGCGGGAAAAGCCTCAGCAGCGAAAGGGTTAATGTTGACACGTTCACTTGCGCTCTTTCATGGTTTACATATTCATTTCACGGTTTACATATTAACGGTCTCACTCAAACCCCACAGTCCCTCCCTCTCGCTCTTTCTTGTGCTGTCTTGGGCACGCTCTCTCACTGCGCTTTTTCTTGCACTTTCTCTGTTCTTGCTGTTTATTTCTCTTTACCGTTTCTTGCTATGTCTCTACGTTTTTTTTGCTGTCTCTCTCTCTGCTGTATCTTTTTCTCCCTATGTGTATTGATTTCTGTCCTTCCTGGTCTCTCCACTAGCTGGGAGTGAAAGAGTTACAGATTGGAATGGCTTTCAGCCCCGCCCTCCCCTCAGCTCACTGTACAGGAGGGAGGAGGAGCAACTCTGCCACACATGCTCAGTGTATTTTTTATCTATACCTAGGTATACCCACTGATTGGTTAGCTCAAAGTGCCACCTGAGGTGGGCGTGGAAAAAGCCAAGAAAAAAAAAGTGGGTAAATATGAAAAAATATATTTACTTTTTATGCCTGCTGAATGACACTACTGGCTCATTCAAAAGGCATAGCACATTTTTAAAAGCACACTAGCAAAGCATGCATGTCCCTTTAATACACAAGGAAATAATGGTATTTATTTTAATGTGGTAAAAATTGGTAAACTAAAATGTTTCTTTTGAGAATGGAAAATGGTATATTTTGGTTAAAAAACAAATGTGCTGAACCCATGATAGCTTTGATGGCATACTGCATATTTTATAAACTCCAATGAAAATGTATCTAAAGCGCACGCTTATAGCAACTTGGCAAGAAAACCTCTGTATTACTTGCATTTGTAGGTGCATATTAAATCACAGCTGCTAGTTATGCCATGAATTAAGACCATGACTGAAACCCCATAGGTTTACAATATATTATGGCTTAATGGATCTCCGGGAGGGGTTTTAAAGCCTCCAGATTGAGTACATCTGCATTTACTGCATCACTTTGTATAGTAGAGTTATGTGAAATACAATCTAGAGGTGCTTGCAACACGTTTTAGACATCTTGTCACATACGCAGTTAGTAATGAATGTAAGTATAACCTTTTAAAGTTGCCATGACAGAATTGAGTGTCTTTAACAGGAATTTTATGTCTGTATAATAAATTTATGGATATCTACCATGAAAATCTGCAGACAAAATTATGCCTGGCTCTGAAGTTTTTTTTTTCTTTTCTTGGTACCTATAATTGGAATAGATGTGTCAAGTTCAGCATTAACATCCGGTTACATTGTTACATTGGGCTAAACTCAACTGGGTAACATGTTATGGGTGACTGTGTGCCCCCTTAGGCCAGGGTCAGGCGAGTGCAAGGTGCGCCCGTAGCGACGTGCCTCCCGGCGTCCATCGTAACGTTATGACGCTTCGACGGGGCCAGCCACACGCTGTAGCGCACGCACATGCTGCAGACGTTATGAAAGCCTCCCCGTCGAAACTATACGATGCGCGGTTGAGGGGGCTGCAAAGCGCAATCCTCCATAGGAGGATTATGCCTTGCAGCACCGAGCACACTAACTGCGCTCAGCAAGGTGGCCAGACAGGCGTCAGAGTAGAAGGAACATCCACTCACACGGATGTTCCTTTCGCTCTTAAAAACGCTTGTCTAACCCTGGCCTCAGTCTGCGGTCACATGAGCGCACTGAGTGCGTCCATGTGATTTTATTTTTTTTCCCCTCTCGCCCTCCATGTGTCTGTCGAACGTTTTGACGGCTCGACGGGGAGCAGCGCCACATGGTGTAGCGTGTGCACTAGTTGCGTACGCTACACCGGACGTGCTGAAAGCCTTCCCGTCAAAAAGCTACGACGGATGTAGGACGGGGGCTACAAAACACAAACCTCCATATATTAAAGGTGTATGCTCACAAATGTTGGAGCCTTAGGTCCTTTAAGGTCAAGTTAGGGAAAACTTCTGACCGTACTGACTGAGGATGGCCAAAATGCATTTGAGCGTCATTGTTTTACCCCTGAGTGATATATTTAACGTTTTACCTTTTTTGAGCGTCAGTCTGCTTATACCGGACACTGCTCACATATTGTTGGCCCACAACCCTGCCCAACTGGGGGTATTCCCACAAAGGTAATTTACCAGGTGAGGATATATATATATATCTAAAACTCACACACTCAATCCCCTTTTCAGTGTTCAAGTGTGACTAAAAACCTCTTCTAGGGATAATTCCCCCCGTTGTGACTCTATGGTGTCCATTTAACAGCTAAAGTAGTAATCCCAGTATCCAACCCTCTTCCACCTAGGATCCAGATGAAGAGTAAGTACAAATATAAACCAAACACTAATCTTCTATACAGCCATGGACAAAGGTTTTGAGAATGATCCTAATTTTGACAAAGTCTGCTGCCTCATTTTTTGTGATGGCAATTTGCATACACTCCAACATGTTATAAAGAGTGATCAGATGAATTGCAATTAATTGCAAAGTCCCCTCTTTGCCATGAAAATGAACTTGATCCCAAAAAGCATTCCCATTGCATTTCAGCCCTGCCGCAAAAGGGCCAGCTGACATGTCAGTGATTCTCTCGTTAACACAGGTCAGAGTGTTGATGAGGACATGACTCTGTTATGCTGATTAAGGCTAGGGTCAGACTGAGGCAGTGCGAACGCGCGTGCAGGCGCACTTAATCACGGCCGTAGTAGCAGCAAATGCCGGGCAATGACGGCCAATATACGAAGTACGGTCGCACAAAAGTCCGGCTGCGCAACGCAAGTGGAAAACGAACGCATTTTTTCGAGAACGTTAAACTGCTAGTACGGTTGTACAGAGTGCGCTGCGTCCGCATAGCGGCGTGTTTGCGTGAATTGGAGATGTCAGACACTGCTAATGTCCGGCCAACATAACGTCCAGATGCACAAAGTGTTTTATTGATGATCAGTACAAAATCACGGATGCAAATGCGCATCATATGACCGCTATCGCGTATTCCGGGGAAAAATGCGTCCATTCGTTCGAACGCACTTTTTCACAGACAACGCGAAAATGCGTTCGTCTGACCCTAGCCTAAGTTAGAATAACAGACTGGAACCTTTTTAAAAGGAGTACAGGGCTTAAAATTATTGTTCTTCCTCTCTCAACCTTGGTTACCTGCAAGGAAACACATGCAGTCATCATTGTTTTGCACAAAAAAGGGATTCACAGACCCAGGATATTTCTGCTAGTAAGATTGCACCTAAAGCAACAATTTATTGAATCATAAAGAACTTCAAGGAGAGCAGTTCGATTGTTGTGAAGGCTTCAGGGCGCCCAAGAAAGTCTGGCAAGCACCAAGACCTTATCCTAAAGTTGATTCGGCTGCGGGATCGGAGCACCACCATGCAGAGCTTGCTCAGGAATGGCAGGGGTGAGTGCATCTGCATGCACAGTGAGGTGAAGAATTTTGGAGGATGGCCTAGTGTCAAGAAGGGCAGCAAAGAAGCCACTTCTCTGGAAAAACTAGAGGGACTGACTGATAGCAGCCCAATCCCTGTACCTTACGCAGACTGAGGACTGGGGTAAAGTCATTTTCTCTGAATCCTCTTTTCGATTGTTTGGGGCATCTGGAAAAAAGCTTGTCTGGAGAAGAAAAGGTGAGCGCTACTATCAGTCCTGTCTCAGGCCAACAGTAAAGCATCCCGAGACCATTCATGTGTAAGGTTGATTCTCAGCCAAGGGAGTGGGCTCACTCACCATTATGCCTAAGAACGCAGCCATGAACAAAGAAGGGTACGTAAACATTCTCCGGGAACATCTTATCCCAACCATTCAAGAACAGTTTGACGAACAATGCCATTTCCAGCATGATGGAGCACCTTGTCATAAAGCAAAAGTGATAACGAAGTGGCTCGTGGAGAACAAAACCTCGAAATGTTGGGTCTTTGGCGAGGACACTTCCCCAGACCTTAATCCCAATGACCATTTGTGGTCAATCCTCAAGAACAGAGTGGACACAAACAAAAACCAACAAATTCTGACAATCACCCAAGCATTGATTGTGCAAGAATGGTTTGCCATCAGTCAGGATGTGGCCTAGAAATTGACAGCATGCCAGGGAGGGGCACTGAGTCTCAGGCTAGCTGACTTTATTAAGCCGTGTATCTACCATTTGTGAGTGACTATTGTTTCATTGCTGCTATTGGTAATCTACAGTTTTCAAATCCAACTTTTTTTTAACGTCTCTGGTCGAAACATTGTTACAGATACTGATCATTCAGTTGTGGAAATGGTAGAGTAATGGATGCTGTTTGATACATTTGCCTGTTTCTTGCCAGGTAGAGACCTTTTCCAGGCACACTCACAATAAGTAGGTGCTCCGGTTTGAGGCCCCGTTCACACTGCGCGATTTGAAAATCACATGATTTTCGGTGCGATTTTCATATTCGCAACACTGTTTTGTGGGATTTTTTGCAAAGCAACACCAATGCAAATCGCAGATAGCAAATTGGAAAAAAAAGGGTCATGTACCAGCGACATGCTACCGCGACATGCAACGTCGTGCGGCAAGATGTGAACAGCTCCATTGAAATGCATTCAGAAAGATATTATTGACGCTTTTGCGCGAAATTCTGTAGTCAAACACAATAAAGTGGCTTTCCATCTCCATATTCCTAGGGCATCTAGGCAAGTGGCATTGGAGAGAGGTGCAACATGTCACGCCGCACTGTGTAAGCCTTGGATGAATATACAGGGTGTCCATAAAGTCTCTTTACAATTTCAATTAAATTTATTACAAAGGCAAATGAAAAGACATATAAGCAAAAATTATTACAAAATGAGACGTATATATTTTTTTTCCCCTCACTTAATACACCTCTATATGGGCACCATTAATTGCACGAAGCACATCAAGACGGTACTCCATTTCTTGCCAGGTTCGCTGTAGCATACCCTCATCAATGGTGGCAATGGCATCAGTAATCCTCTGCTTTTGATTAGGGCTTCCTCAGTTGTTGCTACTGTAGCACTGATAGGTGATCCAGTGCGCCTTCTGAAGTCACCGGCTGCCTACAAATCCGGTGTCTGATCGATAAGACACCAGCAAATGGACACTGAGGATGGTAACCTTGTAATAAAACCACGCTTCTGAGCCACTGGGTGCAGCATAAGGAACCACTAACAGGACAAGAAGGACCAACTCCAGCACAGCTTTCTTTTAAGCCAAGTTTGCTTTCTCCCCAAATGAACGTGGCTATGAGCTCTTGGATGGAGATGTCAGCATGAAATCGGGGTTAATAAGCTAAAGTAGTCAGGGTGCGTAGTGACTGGATCGGAGAGTGGAAGTGAGTTTGGGGAAAGGGACCAGACCAAAGTGAGGGAATGGCAGTTCCTGACCAAAGAGGGTGTGGCAGGGAGGGTGGGGTGGTGGCACAGGACTCCAGCTTCAAGGATAAAACACAGGCGTACAGTTCCACCCAGTGACAGTATCACATGCTTTGTGTTCTAGTTCTGCTACTGTAGTAAACTAAATAAAAACAAACTAGTTATGTCTGACCTAACCCTAGAACTAAGTCATACCTAGTGTACACGTAACAGCTAGTAAAGCCCTAGTTATGTCATCAGATATAACCAGTTTGTATTTAGTTTAAGGCTAATGTTAGATGAGCGCACTCTGCGTGCGTGCACAACAGACGGACGTACTGTCGGAAGATACTGTAGACACCACACGGTCCGTTTTTTTAACGGATGTCGAACAAAAAAGGGAAATATAGGAATCAAAATAAATTTTAATTAAAATACAGGTACAGTCAACCAGACCATAAAAACCTCTGAGCATCAACATTATGGACGTTGCAAATGCGCTGCGTCTGACGTCGCAGCATAACGCAAACAGGCCGCTACGCGGCTGTGGCGCACTCTGCGCGTCCGTCTTAGCGGTTTTACGTCCTTGCCTAACTTGCGTCAGTTTGCTGCATGCGTTGTGCGTGCGCAGTTTGGTGCGCACGTACTTCGTGTGTGGGTCTCTATTGCTCATGATTCTATGCCACAACGGATATTAAACTGTGCGGCAACACGGACGTGATAACTGCTTTTGACACCGGCCTTAAGGATTACCTTGGGGAAATGCAGACTGAATCCTGCAATCACTGAGCAGCAAATCATATCACCTGTGCTGCGCTTCAGATATCTGGCAAACCTGGCATGTCAGGGGTACTTGATGAACAGGTTTGGGAAAACACTGGCCTAGAATGCCACTTTAAGGCTGGTGTCAGACTAGCACACTACGTGCGCCTGTACTGACGTGCCTCCCAGCGTCCGTCGCAGCATTGTGATGCTGTGACGGGGCTGGCCACACACTTTTCGCTCACACGAATTGTGCACACATATGACAGTGGCCGTGCAGCAAGCTTCACTGTCGAAGCGCTGCGCTACGACACGTGTTCGGGGCTGAAAAGCGCGATCCTCCATAGAGTCGAGCCTTGCAGCGCTGAGCTCACTAACTATGCTCGGCGAGGTGGCCAGATGGGTATCAGAGTGGAAGGAACGTCCACTCTCACGGATGATCTTAAAAATGCTCGTCTGACACCAGCCTAAAATGTATTTATTTTGCAGAAAGTCTTGTAAACTTTAGCACGGCCTGAAACAAGCTGTGACTCTGCAGGATTGTTACCGCTCAGTTTGGCCCAGGATTGTGAATGCTCTTTAGCCAAAGCAAAGTCTGTGCCACTCTGCTTCACTCGACTTGCACAGAAAAAAAATTGTGCTGATGCGTTCAGTGACAAAATGTTTAAAATTTACAAGTTAGAAATGTCATAGCCATTCCTTGTCTCTCCCCTAAGGCCTGTGTCAGAGGAGCGCACTAGGTGCGCCCGTACTGATGTGACTTCCGGTGTCCGTCACAGTGCTGTGACGGGGCCAGCCAGACGCTTTTTTGCGTGCAACAGCGTCCAAGACGCGCGTTGACAGAGCTGTAAAGCGCAATCCCTCCATAGGAGGCTAGAGCCTTGCAGCGCTGAGCGCACTAACTGCGCTTAGCGAGGCGGCCAGACGGGTGTCGAGTGGAAGGAACGTCCACTTTCACAGAGGTTACTTCCACTCTTAAAAACGCTCGTCTGACACTGGCCTAACAAGTAAAACAAAACTATACATGTACGCAAACATATCAAAAGCAGTGCCCCATCAAATACAGGGGTAGGTGGGTTTTTTGTGGCACAGTGGAAATGTGCATTTCCAAAAGCACCTGCGTAACTGAATATTTTAATTAGGGCTTTTCAGAAAGCTTGCATTTTGGAAAATTTAAATGCTGGCTACCACTCAAAATAATTGAAAGATTTTATTACTTGAACAAATTATTGAGGGGCAATATATATAGTTTAAGCAAGGTCCTGCAGTCAGTGAGCGCACCATTAGTAAAATTACAGCCACCTCCTGTAGTCCGTAAGCGTTAAAGGGATACTCCATCAAAAAATGGATTGCTTTTTTGCCCTTTAATAATAAAATTATTTATTTTTTTGCCCATCTTACCTTTTTCCCCCTTGTGCGCCTCTTCTCCGGCTCAGGGACTCCCAAACTCAGAAGTACCTGAAGATTTCTAATATAATTGGCGGCCCTAAGCAACTTGAGTAGCAAAGGCGCTGCATATCGAGAAGTGCAACGAGTCTTGCACACTTTGCGTATGCATGTTGCGTAGTACCTGCACACATCTGATCCATAGGCTGCCTCTTAGAGACTGATCGCTACAACAATCTGTCTCAGAGGGATGTTGGCACTCTCTCTGCGTGCCAATGTCACTGGTGATCGGCAGCCGCAGGGGGGAAAAAAACGCCTGCATGCTGGAGGCAACTCCTCCACTTCACCCTTTCATCAGATCGGAGGGGGGGGGGGGGGAGAAAGAGTTCACACTTTACATCCTGACCATTTTAAATCAAAGTCTGGAGGAGTAGAGAGTCACTTCAATCAGGCTAAACATAGAGCTTCTGCAGCACAGGATGCTGCCGATGCATAGGCAAGTGGAAGCTCTGCAGAAACTGTTGGTGCTATATAAATGATAATGGTGGGTGGGGAATAGGAGACGCAGAAATATCTCCTGCAGAAAAGAAAAAAAAATAATCCAGAAAGTGTTCCTGATTTTTCACTCCAAAATAACAACACAAAATAATTATGAGTTGTGTGGAGTTTACCACAATTAAAAGATTAAGGACATTGCGCAGTCCCCATACCTTTACACAAGCATCTGTGCATATATTTATAGGTGCTCACATAATATAAATATGTGATGCACAGGATTACCCTCATATACCATAGGGTTCATATGTATAGAAGCAACGCAAATAAGGGTTTAACGTTTAAAAAGGGGTTAACATAGCAGCACTTCAATTTTCTGACATTGTTTGCTACATTGTGTGGTGCCGATTCCATTTCATGGAACAATCTCAAATGTTCATAGAAAACTAGAATAAATCTACAGTCATACAAGGACAGCGGGGAACGCAAGATATGTACTCTGTAATTAAGGACACAAAGCCATTTCGTGTACCATAGCTGCATCCTTTAAGGAACACTACAGGCCGACAACAAGCAGGAAAGCTGGCACTCGACCATCAGCTCTGCTTTAACAGAAGCTGATCAATAGAACTGGAAAGATGTACAGTGGCAGCTGACCAACAGCTTTCAGCGCTGGGGAAACACCTCCACTTTCAGAGCTCTCCGACAGTCAGGGGAAGAGGGAGGTGGGGCACACTATGCTCTCCTGAGACGTTATCCAACGGGAAACACCACGCATTGTCACATTTCCAGTAAGGATGCACTGAAACGGAAATTGCCGATACGAAACCGATAATTCGGGATCGGTTCGGCCAAAAACCGATACCGAAAATCATACATGAGAACTTAGACCTGGAAGCCTGGCCGAGCCTCACCTGATCCCGAAGGCCGGCCAAGCAAGCTGCTTGGCTGGCCTCCAGGCTCAGGCGAGCCCCCAGCTTTCAAGGCTTGGCCTAGTCTGGGGCTCGCCTGAGCCTGGAGGCCGGCCGAGCAGCTTGCTCGGCCGGGCCTCCAGGCCCAGGTTTGTATGGCTGATTAGTTGCGCCTACATACTCGCCTACATCCTCCTACTTCGACCCTGAGCTCCAGTGGTGACAGTCCTCCAGCTGTCGCAGGCTGCTTCTCCGACCTCCAGGCTCAGGCGAGCCCCCGGCTCGGCCAGGCCTCCAGGCCCTATTTTGAAAGGGAAATTTTCGGCTGATTTTTTTTTCGGCTGAATTTCCATTTCGCCCATAACCGAAAACACCATTTTCAGCCAATAATTTTCAGTGGCCGAAATTTCGGTGCATGCCTAATTTCCAGCCCAATCCCCTGTATGAGAGCTGGTCTGGGCCTTGGTTCCTGCATTCCAGTCCAGGTGTTTTCTGTTGCATTCAGCTCTCCCTTACCTGGCTGCCTTTGCACTGATCCACTTCCTATTTAAGGGTGCTGCTCCCATAGTGCTTTGCTCCTCGATTCTGAATGATTTCTAGATTGTGTTGCTCTGTGGTCCTGTTGCCAGCAAGTGCCTCTGTTTTGTTTATTTTTGGTTCCTTGTTTTCCTTTGCTTTAGTGTCCCTGTTCTCCATTGTCTTGCTTGTTTCGCATTTGCTTTGCCATCTGTTTTATATTTCTTTGGTTCCCTATCTTCCCTGCCTTTGTATGTACCTTTATTTCTGGTTATTCCTTTTGTTTTCTATCATCTGTGTTGATATTTAGTGTACAGTGTATTGGCTTCTCCGGACGTCCCTTTCTGGTGTTATGATCCCTGGCTATTCCATGACTATGAGCGTACCTTAACCCATGTCATGCTGATTGCCTTTGTATGGTTAGCTCAGATCGGACTACTCTAAAGATCGGCCTGTCAGTGTTCAGGTTCCTTTTGGTATTGCTGTGCTGGAGTCTCTGTCTAGCCTTGGGCTGTCCTCACCTCCTGTCCAAATACCTATTGTCTGCAGTAGTGTCTCCTGCATATTGAGCTTTGAACCCTGAGTATGGGCCCCACCTCTGCTCATGCCGGGTGCTGTCGTGAGACTCATCACTCTCCAGATGCAAGGGCTTAGTCCTGCCCAGAACCTGAGCGCTAGTTACAGGCTTCAGTGCTTTGGGAACCAAGAACAATCAACAGCTCTCAATGCTTTCCGGCATTAAGAGATACTGGACTGGCTGGATGCTCACTCGAGCATTCAGTCCTCTCGTGATCACGTGACATGATGCTTCTGCCAGTATGTGTGGCCCTGGGGAACTCAACGGGAGATCAGCACTGGATTTAGGCAAATAAAAACTAAAATAAATACTAAAGGGTTAAAAAAGGAGAGAGGGGGTAGGAGGGGTCAATATTTAACATCTCAGTCCCATCCTCCCCCACCCTTTCAGTTTTAACTCCTTCAAACTTATGCGATCATGATGGCTAGGGTTTTTCAAACAAACAAAAAGTCATCTTGTCTAGAGAATTAAAGGGTTTATTAAACACTGAATAAATATGACCACCAGAATTACGCCAACAGCTGTATAGGAAAAATTGTCTCTGGTGCCAAGAATTGTTAAGGGACCACAACATATTATGGTGGAAAATATAAAAGAGATGTAGCGCTGATCAAATATATAAGGAAAATCGCTCAAACACTTAGAATGGTCCTTGTTGCTCAACCATCAACACAGAGATACAAAACAGAGGGGTAGTGTAGCGATAACAATGTCCTTCTTGGATGTGAGGAGTTTCAAGACTTTTCGTAATCTTCAGAATATCCCTCAAATAAGAATACAAAGAAAAGGAAACCTCATAGTGCGACCCATATATCACTTGTGTGGCGAGGTTAAATAAATCTCACTCACATGAAGTGGAACCCTCCTGGTTCTGGGTCGATCGTTTTTAGGGTCGTTTCACCGGCCACCCAAATGCCCCTCCTGGAATGGATCAGTTCTCCTAGCAAGGATAGATACTTCGGATATCCGGAAGGTTACTGGATCCAAGAATCCACTCAGAGGAGCCAATAAAACTCCAAAGGATGTTTGTAGGGTAAATGAAAACAATAAAAATTGCTTTAAATGAATAAAAATATTTAATAACAAATAAAAACAAAAAGCCAGCCACTGGCTTTTTATTTGTTATTAAATATTTTTATTCATTTAAAGCAATTTTTATTGTTTTCATTTACCCTACAAACATCCTTTGGAGTTTTATTGGCTCCTCTGAGTGGATTCTTGGATCCAGTAACCTTCCGGATATCCGAAGTAACTATCCTTGCTAGGAGAACTGATCCATTCCAGGAGGGGCATTTGGGTGGCCGGTGAAACGACCCTAAAAACGATTGACCCAGAACCAGGAGGGTTCCACTTCATGTGAGTGAGATTTATTTACCCTCGCCACACAAGTGATATATGGGTCGCACTATGGTGTTTCCTTTTCTTTGTATTCTTATTTGAGGGATATTCTGAAGAGGATTACGAAAAGTCTTGAAATTCATCACATCCAAGAAGGACATTGTAATCGCTACACTATCACTCTGTTTTATATTATGGTGGAACCTGAACCAGCTCCCGTGTTATTACAGATAGAGTATCAGAAAATCCAAACTGCATCAATATCTGAAAACGTTTTGCCGACAAACCACCACAAATGTAAGTCTACCTTACCTCATATAACCAGGAACAAAATTAAGAACAATGTATAAAATAACCTTTTCTATTCTATACATATGTATAGAATAACTGTATATGGTTTATATTAAAACAAATTGAATTTTGTATTTAGACTTGGGTTTTACCTCCAAGATATTTAATATATTCTGCAAATAATCCAAATCTGAAACCTGTCTGGTCCAAAGCATTTCAGATAAGGGATACTCGACCTTATTTGCCTCCTGGGAGTTTATATACGCATCTTGATTGAAAAAGGATCAGAATCCTATGCAAATTCCATAGCAGTTTCAGTAACAAACCATAGGCTTCCTTGACCTTCAATAAATGCGAGCACACCCAGATGAATAAAGACTTTGTATTTGCACAAATTTAAGTTATGGAGATGGAAAGCTCAGGTGGAATAAAAAAATAAATAAAAAAACCCCAGTCACAGGGGCTGTGATGCAGTGATGTAATAGCAAAACCGTTAACAAGGATTGGTTAAATAAATCTGTTTTAACGAGAGTCATCCCAGAAGACTGGAAATTAGCAAATGTTGTGCCCATTTACAAGAAGGGTAGTAGGGAGGAATCGGGGAACTATAGGCCAGTTAGTCTTATGTCAGTAGTGGGGAAATTAATGGAAACCATGTTAAAGGAAAGGATTGTTGAACATCTAAAAACACATAGATTACAGGATCAGAAACAACATGGGTTTACCTCAGGGAGATCATGCCAAACTAATCTTATTGATTTTTTTTGATTGGGTAACAAAAATAATACACAAGTGGTACAGTAGACATTGCTTATTTAGATTTCAGTAAGGCTTTTGATACTGTTCCGCATAGGATTATCAATAAATTGCAATCTTTGAGTTTGGATTCCAATATTGTTGAATGGATTAGGCAGTGGCTGAGTGACAGGCAACAGAGGGTTGTGGTAAATGGAGTTTATTCGGCGCAAGGTCTTGTTACCAGTGGGGTACCTTAGGGGTCAATACTTGGACCCATTCTCTTTAATATTTTTTATTAGTGATATTGCAGAAGGTATTAATGGAAAAGTATGTCTTTTTGCTGATGACACAAAGATTTGCAACAGGGTTGACGTTCCTGGAGGGATCAGCCAAATGACAAATGATTTAGGTAAACTAAAAAAATGGTCGGAGCTGTGGCAATTGAGTTTTAATGTGGATAAGTGCAAGATAATGCACCTGGGACGTAAAAACCCAAGGGCTGAATATAGAATATTTGATACAGTCCTAACCTCAACATCTGAGGAAAGGGATTTAGGGGTTATTATTTCAGAGGATCTAAGGCTGGGTTCACACCTAAGCGTTTTACAGTGCGTTCCTACGCACTGTAAAACGCTCAGTGGAATCCCATGATTCCCTATGTGTGCATGTCACACCTGGCCGTTTCTCAGCGCGCATGAACGCGCTGATAAACGGCCGACGCACAAAGAAGTTCAGGAGCTTCTTTTCTGCAGATAGCCTCGCGTTCGCGGCCATATCATAGCCGCGAACGCGCGTGCGCGCGTTTGTATGTGCGAACGCGCGTAAAAAAACGCACGCATTGCGCGACGCTGCGCAACGCGTAGGTGTGAACCCAGCCTAAGGGTAAGTAGTCAATGTAATAGAGCAGCAGGAAATGCTAGCAGAATGCTTGGTTGTGTAGGGAGAGGTATTAGCAGTAGGAAAAGGGAAGTGCTCATGCCACTGTACAGAGCACTGGTGAGACCTTACTTGGAGTACTGTGTGCAGTACTGGAGACCGTATCTCCAGAAGGATATAGACATCTTAGAGAGAGTTCAGAGAAGGGCTACTAAAATGGTGTACGGCTTGAAGGAGAAAAGTTACCAGGAAAGGCTTAATGATCTTAACATGTACAGCTTGGAAAAAAGACGAGACAGAGGAGATATGATAGAAACATTTAAATACGTAAAGGGAATCCACAAGGTAGAGGAAGGGAGTATATTTAAATGGAAACAAAGTAGCAAAACAAGAGGACATAGTCTTAGATTAGAGGGGCAAAGGTTTAAAAGTAACATCAGGAAGCATTATTTTACTGAGAGGGCGGTGGATACATGGAACAGTCTTCCAGTAGAAGTGGTAGAGGCCAAAACAGTAATTGAATTTAAGCAAGCATGGGATAGGCATAAGGCTATCCTAAACAAAAGATAAATCCAGGTAAAGTATCCATGTAATTGGGCAGACTAGATGGGCCGAAAGAAAAATGTCGGCAGATAAGAACCTATGTTTCTAAAACCTGAGCGCACGGATCCATTACTTGCCACACAAATAACTTAAAACTGGCAAATATCCAACAAGTCCTCGAAATGACTGACTCCGCTCGCTCACAGCTGTGTCACCATATGGGAATATTTATAGCTGTTAAGGATTAAATAGCAGAACTAAATTTAAACACTTTGAGATTGTGATAAAACATAAGAAAAGACTATAAAAAGTCTATGAAAGGGACACTTAGGGTTAAAAAAGGCAGGTGAGGACAGCGGGGTGAAACCTTAACCTCTCCTGAAAACACCGAACTCCTTGTCCCGTTTAATCCCTTTAGTGGGGTATAAATGTTGCTCACCGAGGGAGCCTTGACGTGACAAGCTGACAGACCTCTGTCAGGATGCACTCGTCACATATCAATCTAATGGTTCTAAATGCCAAGTGCGTTTATTCCCAGCGGCTGGAAATGGGTTAGGAAAGCTGTCCATTCCAATACTACTCCACAAAGTTCAGTACCTGCTAATCTTGGATTTTTGGGTGAGGCTTATCCTTATTAGAGAGCTGAATCAGCCCTCTGTGACCTCTTCAGAGAGTCGGGGGCCCTCTGTTCATTGTGACCAATCTTCATGGAATGGTCACAGAGCCTACAGCAGTGCTTCCCAAACCTGTCCTAAGCACACAGAAACTGGCCAGGTTTGCCAGATATGTGAAGCACAGCACAGGTGATAGGATTTGTGGCACAGTAATTACAGTATCAGTTTGCATTTCCCCAAGGTGATCCTTAACCTCGTTGGCGGTCTAATTTTTGTGAAAAACCACGTCTACACGCAGTCTATCTTCCCCCCCCCCCCCAGCGGTATTCCCGAGTGTGGCTTGGGGTTAAATTCCGATGTTGAAAGCGGTAACCCCGAGCATCCCTCAGGATGCCGCTGGTTAAATCACCTCTCCCTGCGCTCCCTCGATGTCCCCAGCTGCCTCCTCCGGCGACTGTGACCCTCATACTTCCTGGTTCCTTCCCCGCGAGAAGGAATCCAGGAAGTAAAACGCTGCGATCGCCGGAAGAGACTTCAGAGATCAGCGAGGGAGCGCACGGACAGGTGATGTATCCAGCCCGAGTGTGTCTCGGGGTTACCGCTCTCAGCGGTGAAATTTAGACACACTCGGGATAATCGTCAGGGAGGTTAAATCTGTCCTGTTCGAGGGTCCTGTGGACAGGTTTGGGAGACACTGGCCTAGCGTGTCCCTTTAATTAAACATCAAACGAAAAGCCACTCCATGGCTGCTGCGCTAGCTGGGCTCACTTGCTCAGATATGGGTCAGTGACTAGAAAGATGAAAATTTGTCATTTCCACAGATTAACCCCTTAGTGACCACGGATGTACCATGTGAGTCTCTGCCACTTGCTTGCTAAATGACTAACAGACCTTGTATGTCTGCTACATATAAATCTCCTGCCGTGCCTGTCTCATTGTAGCCAATAGCCCAGTAGGCTAAAAAAGGAGGCACCTGATTACAGTGGCAAGCTGCCTGTGCGATCAGTGTCCTTCTCCTATTGCACATGCCTGAGCTGGTTGGAGTACAAGCAATCACTGCTTACACTAGTATTCTCCAGCTATCTTGTCCCACCCAGATGGAATTACATCTCCCATGATGCTGAGCCACTCATTAGGTTGGCAGAGACTCATGGGAAATGTAATTTCAAAACATCTGGATAGCCAATGTTGCTGACCCTTGTTCTGTACCTATAGGATGCCCCAGTCGTGAGCAAAGTCTGAGGCTACACCAGCCGTCTTATCACTGGGGCCACATGGGCTATCCCAGGGGTCAGCAACCTTGGCTCCCTGATGTTTTGGGAACTATATTTCCCATGTGGCTCAGTCAGCCTAAAACATCAGGGAGCCAAGGTTGCTGACCCCTGGGCTAGCCAGAGGCGCGTTCAGTTGCTCAGCCGCTGCAAGTGCTAAGTTAGCAACGAGCCACTAAACGCCGTTCTGCAGCTCAGCGCTCAGCACTGCTAACTTAGCACTTGCAGCCAGGTGGAGTGGTGCTGCGGGGTTAGCAGAGTGTGACGTAGGGAAGATGGCCGCCTCCACGCAGCAAATAATCCAATAAGGAAATGTTCAGTTTGAAGGTTTGGTGGAGCAAAACACCAAATATTTATTGGAACATGTAAAAACATTAACACTAAAGTGGTAATAAAATGGACAAAAGTGGATTTTGCAGAAACAGCACCTTTCATTAAGCAATCCAACGCCCTTTCACTTCCATATTCACAGCCAAGCGTTCAGTGAGACGCCTGCAGCAAAGTGAACTGCTGCAATGGAACAATTCAGAAGTTGCTGCGGAACTGAACGCACCTCTGTAAAGATGCACTGAAAATTCTGAATACTCTTGGCTGAAAACCAAAAATGACTTCTCCCCCTCCCCAACGTTATTTTAACAAAACAATAAAATAGTGATGCACCAAAAATTTAGGAACATTTTTATTTTTATAATTCTAGCATCCCCGCCTTTTATATTACACTATATCAGGGCTTGACAAAGCCAGGAGCCTGGTAGCCATTGGCTCCTAGAATTTTTCTCCTGGGTCCTAAATTTCCAGTTTTTTACACCAATCTAAAAGCAGTCTTTGGCATCTAAAAACATCTAGTTGGCTTCAATGTTGTCTTCCTGTCTCCTTCATTTAATGTAAACATATATCCAGCCCTGGTGTATGTATTTATATATGAGGTGTGTTTGTGTGTGTGTGTGTCTGCAGTGGGTAAATAGGGTGTCCAATGACAACAGAGCAAAGAAAATAAGTAAACAAATAAAACAATATCACAACGTACAGATGTTAATAACACACTATAATAAGTAATATATATCTCAGAGCGGCCAAACTGATATTAGAAGCAACGGTCTACACTTCTAGGCTCCCAAAAGTAGCCACGAGACCACATGCACAAAAAATACCGAACAGCAAAAAGCACCAGGTAACAAAGGGATGAATAAATAGAAGCAGCTAAAATCATAATTTGGATCAGTACAAACCAACTCCCAGATGCAGAGGCAGGTTCCCAACGTTTCAGCGAGGTATACCTTGATAAAGGTGAATCCTCGCTGAAACGTTGGCTAATAACCTTTGTAGCTAGTTCCTAGATTCAAAGCAAATTTGTCAAGCCCTGCATTATATAATCAATATTCCAGGAAGTGATTACTTGATAGTAAGTTTTATTAACCCATTTCTATGAAGTCAGCAAGTCTTTACACTCTGTATAGTAATGAGTTAATGAGGTCTGTATAGTAATGGATTAATAAAGCACATGTAGTAATATACATTCTCTAGATTCAGCAGGTTTCTACACTGTGTGTCTGTGCGTATTGAAACATTACTATACAGAGAATCAAATGAACTTCCTGCAATTGGATTATTGTATTATTGCTGCAGAGTCTTGCCTCGCTCTTAATCTTTCTTACCCCTTTCTCGCTTCCTTTCCCTCCGTTCTCTCTGTAGTAACTGGAGGTGGAATTGTTAAATGGGTCTGTGGTTTTGGCACTCAGCCCCCTTCACCCCAGCAGCACAGAGTGCACTCTCTTATCTCTGGATGGAGGGTGAGAGTACAGACCTGACAGACAGGCATGTCCCTGTATGGAGAAGTATCCACAGGGGGGCGGGGGGGGGTGTATAAACCCAAATTGCTCCAGATTCAGGCTAATGTCAGACAAACGCAGTCTTGGCGCACAATGCGTGCACAATGGACGGACGTACTGACGGAAGATACTGTAGACACCACACGATCAGTTTTTCTTGACAGACGTAAGAAGAAAAAAAGATCTATGGGAAATAAGAAAATTATAAAAATGTTGAAAGGATATGAAAAGCCATTTTGTACGTCAATGTGCTGGACGTCGCAAATGCGCTGCGTCTGACATCTCACTCACAGAACGCTATGCGGACGTGGTGCACTCTGCGTGTCCGTCCTGGCGGTTTTACGTTCTTGCCTAACTTGCGTCCGTTTGCCATGTGCGTGTGCAGTTCGATGCACACGTACTTCATTTGTTGGTCTCTATTGATCATGATTCTATGCTACGCCGGCTGTTAAACTGTGCACCGACACAGATTATTATTATTATTATTTTATAAAGCGCCAGCATATTCCGCAGCGCTGTACAATAAGCACAGTACAGACAGGGTTACAATACATTGAACAACATTTGACAAACAGTAGAGGAGGAGATGAGGCCCTATTCCCGTAGGAACTCACAATCTAGGAGGGTTGGGGTTGGAAACAGGAGGAGAGGACTGTAAGGTGAGAGTGATTGATGGTTGCGTCAGTGAGTTGGGTGGTAGGCTTCCCTAAATAGGAATGTTTTCAGGGAGCGTTTGAAGGAAGAGAAGTTAGGGGAAAGTCTGACAGCACGAGGGAGAGCGTTCCAGAGAGTGGGGGCTGCGCGTGAGAAATCCTGCAGTCTATCATGGGAAGAGGTGATGCGGGGAGAAGCTAGGCGCAGGTCACTGTTTGACCTTAGGGAGCGGGCTGGGGTGTATTTGGTGATTAGTGAGGACAGGTAGTGGGGCGCTGAGTTAGTGAGGGTTTTGTAGGTAAGGATAAGGATTTTGAACTTAATTCTGCAGTGGATGGGGAGCCAGTGAAGGGACTCGCAGAGGGGAGCGGCAGAGACAGAGCGGCGGGTGAGGTGAATTAGCCTGGCGGAGGCGTTCAGGATGGATTGTAGGGGGGAGAGGCGGGACAGAGGGAGGCCAGATAAGAGATTATTGCAATAGTCGAGTCGGGAGATTACCAGGGCGTGTATGAGTTGTTTTGTGGTGACAGCGGTAAGAAATGGCCGAATTCTGGAAATATTACGCAGTTGGTATCGGCAGGAGGAGGAAAGAGACTTGATGTGGGGGATGAAGGAAAGAGCAGAGTCCAGTGTAACTCCAAGACAGCGAACTTGGTTTGATGGGGAGATGGTGATACCCTCCACCGTGATAGAGAAGTCAGGAGGTGGGGAGGCATTAGAGGGAGGAATAAGTAGGAGCTCAGTCTTTGACATGTTGATCTTTAGGTGGTGGGAGGCCATCCAGGAGGAGATGCCAGATAAACAGTCACTGACTTTTGAAAGGACAGGGGGAGAGAGATCAGGGGTAGAGAGGTAGATCTGAGTGTCATCAGCGTAGAGGTGGTAATTAAAGCCAAAGCTGTTGATGATTTTGCCCAGGGAGGAGGTGTAGATGGAAAAGAGCAGAGGACCAAGGACAGAGCCTTGAGGTACACCAACAGATAGAGGCAATGAAGAGGAGGAGTTACCAGCAAAGGACACACAGAAGGACCTGTTGGATAAATAGGAGTCAACCCAAGCAAGTGCAGTGTCACCGAGACCCAGAGAGTTGAGGGTCTGTAGAAGGAGGGGGTGGTCAACAGTGTCAAAAGCAGCCGAGAGGTCAAGCAGGATGAGAATAGAATAGTGGCCGTGTTTTTTAGCAGTTAGGAGGTCGTTGGTGACTTTGGTGAGGGCAGTTTCAGTTGAGTGTAGCGGACGGAAGCCAGATTGCAGGGGGTCAAGTAGGGAATTGGAGGACAGGAAGAGGGAGAGGCGGTTGAAGACTAGTTTTTCTAAGAGCTTTGATGTGAAGGGAAGCAGGGATACAGGGCGGTAGTTGGATGGAGAGTTGGTGTCTAGGGATGGTTTCTTTAGTAAAGGGGTAACTAGCGCGTGTTTGAAGGCGGATGGAAAGGAGCCAGTGGAGAGAGATAGGTTGAAGATGTGTGTGAGAGCAGGGGTGAGGGAGGAGGAGAGGGGAGGAATTAGATGTGAGGGAATGGGGTCGAGCGGGCACGTGGTGAGATGTGAGGAGGACAATAAGGAATTGACTTCCTCCTCAGTGGCTGGGAGGAAGCGGCAGAGGGTGGCAGAGGGGACCTGTGGGAGTGGAGGTGGCAGATAACTATCTTGTGTTGGGATGTTGCGTCTGATATTTAGAGTTTTACTGAGGAAGTAGTCTGCCAGGTCTTGAGCGCTGAAGGCAGCTGAGGGGGGAGGTGCAGGTGGGTGGAGGAGGGTGTTGAAGGTGGACCAGAGCCGTTTAGGGTTGGAGGACAGCGTAGATATAAGAGATGAGAAGAAGGATTGTTTGGCCAAGTGGAGGGCAGAGGTGTATGACCGGAGAATAAACTTGAAGTGAACAAAATCAGCTTCAGAGCGGGATTTCCTCCAGGCACGCTCTGCAGTGCGGGAGCATCTTTGCAGGTAGCGAGTTTGGAGGGTGTGCCAGGGCTGAAGCTGGCGGCGTGGGGCCTTGCAGAGTCGAAGAGGAGCAAGAGTGTCTAGAGCAGAGATAAGCGTAGTGTTGTAGTGATTAGTGGCAGCATCAGGGCAGGTGAAGGATGAGGTATGAGGGAGGTGGTGAAGTAGGTTGGAGAATTGATGGGGGTCCACAGCATGTAGATTTCTGCGAGTGTGTGTGCGGGGTGGGGGAGCAGGGTGTTTAGGAAGTCCAGATAGGTTGAAAGAGAGAAGGTGGTGGTCAGAGATGGGGAAAGGGCGACATTTGAACTCAGAAATGGAGCAGAGGTTGGAAAAGACCAGGTCAATAACGTGACCATCGCGGTGGGTAGGGAGGAGGGAGGATTGTGTGAGTCCAAGGGAGGACGTGAGTGAAAGAAGTTTGGAGGCAGCAGGAGCGGAAGGATCGTCAATGGGAATGTTGAAGTCCCCGAGAATTAGGCATGGAAGATTAGAAGACAGGAAGTGAGAAAGCCAGGTAGCAAAGTGGTCAAAGAACTGGGAGGTTGGTCCCGGTGGGCGGTAGATGACTGCCACCCTGAGAGCCAGAGGAGAGAACAGGCGGATGCAGTGTGTCTCGAAGGAGGAGAAGGAGAGGGATGGGGGTATGGCTCAAGTGTAGACCGCCATGTGAGAGAGCAGCAACGGAGGCCGTGTCAGAGGGAGTTAGCCAGGTTTCAGTTAAAGCTAGGAGGTTGAAGGAGTTTGAAAGGAAGAGGTCATGGACGGCTGTGAGTTTGTTGCACACAGAGCGAGCGTTCCAGAGGGCGCAGGAGAAAGAGGACAGGCGCTGAGGGATGATGGGAATGAGGTTGCTGGGCTTGCAGGGAGGTGATTTATGTGCGATGGAGATAGGATGAGAGGGAAGTATTGGATGTGTTGTGGGGCCAGGGTTAGGGGATATGTCACCTGAATAGAGTAACAGCAGGAGGGTGAGAAAGAGAAGGTGGGAATGGGATTTGTGGGAGTGATTGGCAGCACGAGAGATAGAGGGAGACCATGTTCTGAGGAAACAAAGGAGCTCATGCGAGGCCCTCATGTGGGACGAGAGGAGGGAGGGAGAGATGCAGATAGTGTAGGGGTCGGTGGTAGAGGGGCAGGAGTTCCATTTAAGGAGAAAGGTAGAAGTAAAGAGCAGAAGCGTGAAAGAAAGCATGATATAGACGTGTGTTTACCCAGAGTAAAATTGGGCCTTGCAGTTCCTTCCTCCAGTCCCGCAATTCCAGGAATCAACTCTAAGCGTCCACTTAAGACTGTCACTTGTGTGATCACTGCGTTCGTCTGACGCGGACCTTACTCTGCGGCTGCCCCAACACGAAAAAAATCACGGAAGTCAATCCTTTTCTTCCTCTTGTGCAGATGCAGTACCGTCACAGCGCCATCTGGAGGCTCCAACCATCATTACATGCGGAATTTTCAATCAGCCGTATACGCCAAACATATATTTGTTTAGACGGCTGAAATTTCTGTGCATCCCTACTAGCTAGTGATCCGTTGCCCCAGCCCTGCTGGACATCAGCATGCACCTATGAATGTTGAATGCCAGGGTATAATCATATTCATATATCATCTTCCTTGCCTCCACAGCTGATTGTTGGATTCAAGAGCCAGTAAGATTGCACCTAATATGTGCAATTTGATTGACTTACACAACTATTCACTTGGGTTTATGTTTTAATGTGAAGGGCGTGGGTTAGTGGATGGGCTGGGGTTAGAGATGGGTGTAAGATTTGGTAGGAATCTCAAACTCTGGCCTCCCAAATGTTGATTTCCTACAATTCCCAGCATTCTTTGAATGCAATAGAGGGACAGTGTCATGGGAGTTGTTGTTCAGTAACACGGTGGGTGAAGAGTTCCCTGTTTAACCCTTTACTGCAGGGCGGGTTGTGCACGGCAGGTGGGTTTTTATGCTGGCAGGCAGGGCCGGCCCGACTGGTGCAGAGCGGAGCAGGCGGCAGAAATTCGGGGGTGGCAAATTTCTGCCACCGGCGCCGCTGCAGCGCTCTGCACTATTTTTTTATCGGCACAGTGGCAGATCCTCCGGCCGCCGCGTTCATTCCTTGAACGAGCGGCAGCCTGCATGAGTATCTGCCGCTCGCCTGAGATCCATCCTTCAGCCTGCTGCGAACGAGATCACGTGAACGCCGTGATCTCGTGAGATCGCTGGAGGGTGGATCCCAGGCGAGCGGCAGATACTCATGCAGGCTGCCGCTCGTAGAAGGAAGGAATGCGGCGGCCACACGATCTGCCCCTCGGAGGGGCCTGACAGAGGTGAGCCTGGGGGCAAATATATCCATGAGTGAGCCTGGGTATGTGACGCTGGACACTGCTGGGTATGTGAAGCTGTGCACTGCTGGGCAGAGCCGGTGCAAGGATTTTTGGGTGCATAGGCGAAGATGCATTTTGCCGCCCTCTCTTCCAATAAGATATGACATTTGTCACAAGCATATATGTATATGACTGTGCAGAGTTACATGTGTGTTGTAGTGTGCGAGATGGTACTCTACCAACACACATGTAGCTCTACACAGTCATATGCATATGTTTGTGACACTGTGGAATTGTCTGTGGCATAGCAGTGTGTTTGAGCAACCTGGCAGTGAAGGGAGTGTGAGCAGGGCCAGTGCAAAAAGTTTTATCCTCTGTCCCCTCTGTGCCCCCCTCCCCCCGTGTCTGTCTGTGGCCCTTCTGTCTCTGCCCCTCTTTCCTCTCTCTCTCTGCCCCCTCTGTGTCCATTCTGTGCTCCCACACGCTGTGCCCCCTCTCTCTGTCTCCACTCTGTGCCCCCTCTCTCTGTCTCCACTCTGTGCCCCTCTCTCTGTCTCCACTCTGTGCCCCCTCCCTCTCTCTCTCTCTCTCTCTCCACTCTGTGCCCCCTCTCTCTGTTTCCAAGTATGTCTGAGGGAGAGAGCTGTCCATGCGGAGGGGAGCAACCAGACTAAGCTGGTTGATTTCTACCTCCCACAAGCAGCCTGGAGAGAGAGAGTGTGAGGAGCCGCCCTAATAAAGAAAACAACATAAAAACACCTCTCTGTGGTACAAAAACAAAACTTACAGGACGTCCACTCCGTTGCTGCACTGCTGTGTCTCGCCTTCCTTCCACGCGAGGGAACCGGAAGCTGGCAGGAGGATGGGGAGGAGCCATCTCAGAGGTGTCTCGTGCAGGGCCAGCTCTGTGCAGATGGGAGGCGGGGTTTTTGCCCTGTGTCTCCTCCCTTCATTCAGTAATCAGTCCATACTATCAGGGGGCCCAGTTCCAAGCTTCAGCACGAGGGAGGCTAAGGGCGGCGCACAATGTGAGTGGGAGGGACAGAGGGGAGGAGGCTGCTGCAAGCGTCTACCCTATGAGCAGGCTGGCGCTCACTCGGTGCTGTGTGGTTAAATGGCTGGAGCTACTAACAATGGAGTGTAGCGCTGGCCTAACTAGGGCCCTGGAAATCCGCCCTGTAGCAAATGGTGCCCTTAGGCGGACGCCTAGATTGCCTAGTGGGGTGCACCGGCCCTGCTGCTGGGTATGTGACGCTGGGCACTGCTTGGTATGCGACGCTGGGCACTGCTGAGTATGTGACGCTGGGCTCCGTTTTATATACACCTCACATTACTGTATCACAGAGCTCCACAGCAATAAAATTCCAATGTACGGTGTGTATGAGTGTTTGAATTTTATTGCTGTGGCTCACTGTGATACGCTCATACACACTGCGTGTTTTTTTTTTTTTTTTTGGGGGGGGCAGCATTTCATCCTTCGCTCCAGGCAGCACAATGTCTTGGGCCGGCCCTGCTGGCAGGGCATAATAGCAAACCCCGTTAGCTGGCTGCTGTGGTGGGCCACTTCTCCGGCCTGCTGACACGTGATGTGCACGCCAAATGGTGGGCGGAGCTGTTGCTGGCCACAGATGCCAGCAGGGCATGCTTTGTCGCCCCGCAGTGTTAAGGCCCACCCACTGCAGGGACGGCATAGTACACTTTGTGGCGTGAAAGGGTTATATTTAATTTTTCCCAAGGCTTTAGTGGCATAATTTCTAGGTGCTGGGTGTTTTTTTTTTTGTGTATTAATGGCATACAGGAAGTGGTGACATTTTTATGTCAAAAACAGTAAATGTGATAAATTATGTGCCGGCTGGGTGGAGTAGAGGTAACATCACTGCTCTGCGTGGAGAGAGCCTGTTCCTGGAGACATGGGTTTGATTACAGCGAGCAACCTCTCCCGTAAGTGTCCTTGGGCAAGACACCTAACGGTACATACTCGCCACCCAGGACATACTTGAAAACGAGAGAAATCTCAATGTATCCTTCCTGGTAAAATCCTTTCACAAAAATAAATAATAATTTAACATGGTCAGTTAACCAGCAATTCTTCATACACTGTAATAGGTGTAAAATCCTCCATCGATGAATCCTGTATCTGGTTGGAGTGAGATTGTTGGTCCAGTTGATGAAGCTTGGGAGGATCTATTGTGCGTTGCAATGGTGTTTTCTTTGGGTTTTTCCCCCTTTTGTACCAACACCTTTTCTCACCAATATTCCAGAAAGACACATGTGTAGTCAAGCTCGACTTTGTTTTCTCTCTTCCTCTCTATAAAAAGACAGAATATTTGAGTTTTCTTCCTCCGTAAAACAAATGAAAGATGATCTGGACTTGGCAAAGGAAACATGATTGGAATTTGATGTGTGCAGAGGTTTTCTGTGGGAAAGCGCTTTTGCTATGGCTGTTCCCATGACTTATTTGCATGCAGTCGGTGCTTTCATTTTGTAAGAAGCTGCAACTGGTTACCCTGGTTTAGGGTCTGTATCCAATTATGCACATCACCTTTTCTGTGCCGTGACATGTCCCACTACCCAGGTACCAGCTGAGGTGGTCTTCTACCCCTTATTTGCATTATGTTACTCATGTATGAGCCACAATATGGGGGTATACAGGGTGGGCTCTGACAAACGTATATCAAATGTAGAACATAAAAGCCAATGCCAAATTTTAGCCAGGCAAAGTTTTTTTGTTTTTGTAGAGCAATGGTTTTCAACTTCTCAAAAATGTGCCCAGTTTTCACATCTCCCGTTGAGGGACATCTGAAATCCAGTATTGCCTGGACATACTGGGTTATATTACAGGACATTGCAGACTAAAGAAAGGGCCGAGTGGTCCATTGCACTTTGTTGCTTTAAAAAAAAAAAAAAAAAATGTTTGAAACGTCTTATAAGACCCTTGCTTACACACTTTTGATTTTGTAAAAAAAAAAGAGGGGTGTCTTGTCTTGAATTTAACCGCCTTGTCATCATCTGCCACAAAATGATAAGAGTTGAAAATCACTGGTATGGAGTATGATGGTATAGATGGCACTATTTAGACTAGTAGCTTTTATATGTCCTAAAGGGCACTTTTGGCTAGGGGATAGCGACCTCGTGCTCTAGATGTTTTGGAGCTACATTTTCAATGATGCAACACATTAGGTTGGCAGAGCCTCAATGGGAAATGTAGTTTCAAAAATCTGTATGTTGCCGATCCCCTGTTCTAAGCACTGTGATTACTTGGTGCTAGTTGATCTGTCACAGTGCCCGGAGTCCCTTCACCCCCTCATCACTTTTTTTAACCCTAGTGTGTCCCCTTAACCCCTTATTTTATACCATATACTCTCTGGAAGGAGGTCTGCACCAGCTCCATTGAAACTAGGGTGCACCGATACCACTTTAAGACCGAGTACCGATACTTTTATTTTATGTCATGTGACCGCTTTTCAATAAGAATAGACCTCATATAAAAATACCCCCAGCTCACATGTATATACCCCCCCCCCGAGAGAGATTTTATATATATATTATATATATATATGAGTGCCCCCAGCTCGCATGGATTGCCAGGCTCCGAGCGCTCTTCCTCCTTCAGTGTCCGCCAGCAACGGGTTGCAGCCCGGCCGCTGGGAACCATGCATGCTGTGGTCTTGAGAGATCCCAGAGTTCACGTGAACTCCGCGATCTCACGTCAACCCTTTGCCGGCGGACACTGAAAGAGGAGCGCTTGGAGGGAACGTCTGCCCCCACAGATGCCGGCTGGTGGATCCGGTCGCCGGGGCTGTGACGCGATCACGCAGCCGCTGTTCCGTGGAGGCCTTGACGCTGCCTCCAGCCGAGATCTCGTGGAAGGCTCCTGCGATCTCGGCTGGAGGCAGCATCACAGCCTCCAATGCCCAGCGGCCACGTCACAGCCCTGCGACTGGATCCACCGCTGGGTAAGTATTGCGGCCCGCCAGAGGGGGAACGCTGGCCAAATGCTTTTCATGCATGCAGCCAGCGTCCCCAGCCCTGCGGATACCGGCAAGCCAGCCCAGCGCTGGCTTCTGGTATTGGGGGGGGAGGTATCGGGCCATTTGCACGAGTAATAAGTACTCGTGCAAACGACCGTATCGGCACCGATACTAGTATCAGTATTGGTGCATCCCTAATTGAAACCCCCACTTTTCTTTTAGATTGGGTGTTTCAATGTGCCTAGCAAAGAGTTACTAAAATGGCCATATGAACTTCTAGTAGTAATGATTTTATGTCCCCACCATTCTGGGTTAATGTTTTGTCCCCCAGTTTCAGCCAATTTCTCTATTCTAGTGAGAGCTGCGCTAAGAAACGCACAGGATTCGGGTTCAGGAATGCTTGACTTAACATATCACCTTTCCAGCTCCACTCAGTTACAGGGTATTTTATTTCATTAAATACATTAGGCAATAGATCGTTTCTGTACTTACTGTAATTATGGGCTCATTTGGGGAAGTAGTAATTAGCAAACCTATTGACAGGATATAAACATTTTCAGGTTTCGTTCTGCTTGTCTGAATTAACCTTATACAGTTCTTACACAGTTTGCTGTCCCTGTAGAAATGTACAGATTAGATAAAGCGTCGTTCAGGGGGTTCTGCGTGTACCTTACTACGCTTCAGATATTGAATTTTTTTTTAAAATTCAAGGCTTGTCACTACCCTGCATCAAGCAAGTCAATGGCATTTTTTAATCCGCATGCTCTCACTTTGTCTCTGTGTAACATTTTGGTAATTGTTTCAAAGTTTTTGGCAAAAAGATTACACTGTATACAGTATTTTACCAGGAAGGATACATTGAGATTTCTCTCGTTTTCAAGTATGTTGAAGGCTCAGATTGTGCTTAGATTTATTTTTTTTAAATTTCAAATAAAGTATTTATGGAGGTATTTTGGGTCTCTTTTTTCTTTTCATGATTCTTTTTCACACTTGGTAGACTACACTATATTGCGAACATAGTTTTTATATGCCCCCCGAATTCCAAAAAAATCAGTGTGACTCACTTTTTAGTTATTATCCCTTTATTGCACTGGCCTGGAGCAAAACCTTCAATATCTCCATGGTATGCTTGTATAGTTTTCATTTGTGCACGTCACGTGTATAAAGCCACTCACAACACATGGATATCAGCATCTAGTAAATGTTATTCATATCCCATGTCGAAAACTGTAACCCTCTGCTCATTGGCCTTAAATGGTCCTAAATTACTCTGATAGACTTATTGACCCCTTAAGGACCACTGACGTACATAGTGCGTCCTAGGCAAAATTCCATATACGTAGTGGTCCTTTAACCCCTTCCCTATACTCCCCTCCCTGGCCGGGGCCCCACTTCGGGCTGGCTTCCTTGAGGCCAGCCTGATGGCTTTATGGGCCCCGGTCGTCAAAATGTCATTTCAGTGCCCCCCCCCCCCCCCGGTTGCTTGCATGGAAGAATGTGAAAGGTTTGGAGCCCTCTCCCTCCTGAACGGAAAAAAAACCTCCAAGCACCGCTGGAGAGGGCAGAGTCTGCACTTTCCAGTGGTGCCTCTCTTTCACCCCTCAGGCGCTGAGTTGCGATTCACCAAGCCTCCGAGTCACCCACCCCCACCCACTGACATAGTCACAGTTTGTGCGGTGATGTCAGTTGGACAGTTATCCCCCTAGCTTCCAAGTGGAGCTAGGTGGATCGTTTGGCAGCTAGAGGGTCATGTGTGTTATCATTTCAAAGGTCTGATCATTGCCTTTCCAATGATACCAAACATGACTAGGTTTGGTGTAAAAATAAAAATGTGTTGTTTTTTTAAAAGGAATTTTTTTTGGGTATAATAAAGTAGAATTCAAATTACATTTAATCATGCGCATAAAACTGTCAAAATGAACTTGCCACACAGATGTGAAATGGCTCAGCAGTGAAGGCGTTATAAATCAAAAACATGTATAAATTGGGCATTTCTAATTTCAGGGCAAAATTTTGAAACTATTTAGCCGGGGTCTTTTTTGGCAGTTGCAGATTTTGGGGATTAAAGTTCGAAAAAGTGTGTCCTGTCCCCCCCCTTTTTTCCCCATCATATACATACAATTTTTTTATAGTAAATTATATGATATGATATAAAAATAATGATATCTTTAGAAAGTCCATTTAATGGCGAGAAAAAATGGTATATAATCTGTGTGGGTTCCTTACATGAGTAAGTGGAAAATTAGAGCTAAACACAAACAGCGCAGAAATGTAAAAACAGCAGTGGCTATTCTCAGGCCGACAATGATAAAACCGCCTGGTCACGATGGGGTTAAAGGGATGCTTTGCTAGTGTGTCTTTAAAAATGTGCAATGCCTTTTGAATGAGTCTGTAGTCTAAGTCAGCAGACATTTAAAGCAAGCAAGTAAATTATATATTTTTCATATTTACCATCTTTTCTTGGCATTTCCCCTGCCCAATGCAGGAGGCATTTTGACTTCTGAGCTAATCAATCAGTATGTGTAATCGGTGGAATACATAAAAAATGCACTGAGCATGTGCGACGGAGTTGCTCCTCCTCCCTCCTGCACTGTGACCTGAGGGGAGGGCGGGGCTGAGTGCCATTCCAATCTGTAACTCTTTCACCCCAGCTACTGCAGAGACGGGGAAGGAAAAGAGGAAAAGAGCGCAGCGATAGAGCGTGCAATAGAAACGGCGGGAGGCACCACGTGAGAGAGTGACAGTGAGAGAGTTTGAGTAAGACGGTATGTAAACCTTGAAGGTGTGTGTGAGTACGTCTTGCTCAGTAGCAAGATAGCTAATATTCAGTTCCTCAGTTTCCCCAGTCTGAGGTCCTGAGCGTGCACAGCTTGTGCTAGTTCATGTGGAGCAGTGGGCGGGGAATATACAGGAAGTGGAAGGTGAAGAAACACCCCTAGCTGAGTGGCGTGGCCACAGAAGATGACATGCCAGAGTTAAAAGCAAGAAAACAAACCTTTTTTTTTTTTTTTTTTAACATATTCTTAAAACTTTTATCCATTCTTGTTTGTTTAAAATGTTTTAACGGTCAGTTGGGGAATAAAAAAAATTCTAGACCTGCATGTCCCTTTAACCTCACATCACGTACTTCTCACCCCTGTTGATGCGCACATTGGTTCATGTAGAATTCAAAGTCAATAGGGTGAGGAAGGGACTGTTTAGACAAGGCTGCAAATGGTCTATTGTGTTTTCCAGGCTACGTCAGGTAGAGATGGCAGCTGAAATGAAATCTGATGGTAGGCTTTCAATACTAATTTATCCCCTGGTGATGTCCTTTGCATACATCCCATGCAATACAATACTGTGAGTCAGTTTCCTTGGATTTAGATCCCTTCACTCCATTCAATGTCTATTGCCACACAGTGAGGAGCAAGTGCTGTAAAGGTACTGGGGGGGGGGGGGGCGGACAGTTTACAACAAAAAACGTATGCACAAAGTGACACAGAATAAGCTTAACTAAACCTACTTGAGGAAAATAATCTACATGTGAGATATCGGCGGCATAAAATAATTTGGTGATAATCTCCTTCTAAATATGAGCGATTGGTCACACCCCGGTATAATGTGTATGAGTTACTGATGAATTTATTTCCACATACAGTGGTACCTCGGTTCACGAACTTAATTGGCTTCTCGGTTCTGGTCGTGAACCGAATCACATTTTCCCATAGGGTTCAATGTAAATCAGGTTAATCCATTCTGACCCCTACGAACATGGTCGCGAACCGATTTTTGGTTGTGAACTGAGTCACATTTTCCCATAGGGTTCAATGTAAATCAGGTTAATCAGTTTTGAACCATATGGGAAAAAAAATGTAACCCCAAAAATATGCTTTGAAACCTTCTTGTTACCATTCTTGCTCTGCACTTTCTTGTTACCCTCTTTATTGCGCTGCACTTTCTTTTTACCACCATTCTTGCTCTGCACATCCTTGTCGCCTTCAATGACGCTCTGCACATCCTCGTCGCCTTCAATGACGCTCTGCACATCCTCGTCACCTTCAATAACGCTCTGCACATCCTCGTCACCTTCAGTAGCGCTCTGCACATCCTCGTCACTTTCAGTAGCGCTCTGCACATCCTCGTCACCTTCAGTAGCGCTCTGCACATCCTCGTCACCTTCAGTAGCGCTCTGCACATCCTCGTCACCTTCAGTAGCGCTCTGCACATCCTCGTCACCTTCAGTAGCGCTCTGCACATCCTCGTCACCTTCAGTAGCGCTCTGCACATCCTCGTCACCTTCAGTAGCGCTCTGCACATCCTCGTCGCCTTCAGTAGCGCTCTGCACATCCTCGTAGCCTTCAGTAGCGCTCTGCACATCCTCGTCCCCTTCAGTAGCGCTCTGCACATCCTCGTCACCTTCAGTAGCGCTCTGCACATCCTCGTCCCCTTCAGTAGCGCTCTGCACATCCTCGTCGCCTTCAGTAGCGCTCTGCACATCCTCGTCGCCTTCAGTAGCGCTCTGCACATCCTCGTCGCCTTCAGTAGCGCTCTGCACATCCTCGTCGCCTTCAGTAGCGCTCTGCACATCCTCGTCGCCTTCAGTAGCGCTCTGCACATCCTCGTCGCCTTCAGTAGCGCTCTGCACATCCTCGTCGCCTTCAGTAGCGCTCTGCACATCCTCGTCGCCTTCAGTAGCGCTCTGCACATCCTCGTCGCCTTCAGTAGCGCTCTGCACATCCTCGTCGCCTTCAGTAGCGCTCTGCACATCCTCGTCGCCTTCAGTAGCGCTCTGCACATCCTCGTCGCCTTCAGTAGCGCTCTGCACATCCTCGTCGCCTTCAGTAGCGCTCTGCGCGTTCTTGGGAGTCATGCTGGATTTAATACAGTAATACTGAACAGTACTGTGCTACAAAGCACACAAAAAAAGCTTCACAGTAGCCCTGTCTGCGACCGCGACCCATGTTCGTAACCCGAGGCAGAGTTCATGAACGGAGGTAAAATGTTGACGAACTTCCTGGTTGTGAACCGAATTGTTCGTGAACAGGGGCGTTCGTGAACCAAGGTACCACTATACTTTTACTTGGTTGCACCACCTATCCACAAATATTGGGCAATTGTGCAGGTTGGAGACCTGATGTCATTAATGTGCACGAATCCTGTGATTACATATGAAATGCCCCTTGTAAAGCTGTGTGTCATTTATTTTTGTTTTAACCGATTCTCCTTTGTTTTGCGGAGTTGATTCACAGTCATATTTCGAGTCCATTGACTCAGTGATGTCAGGCATGGTGCTTGGGGTTCTCAGAAACAAAAAAAATGCAGATTTCCCAGAACCACAGAACGGAAGAGAGATGAGAATTTAAAATATCATGTTGTCCTGTGCGTTTCTTTAGGCTGGCTTTATGTTGCACACTTGATAATGAAAGGAGAGCGCCCCCTGCACCCTTGGCCTTCACACACAGCCACCTGGCTTGTTAGTAAAGATAAGCTGCTGGTAATAGTTGGCAGCGAGCAGCTTGTTTTCCTCTTCTCGCCTGTGACATGGCAAAATAACATTCCTAGAATTGTAGCTGGCCACGTGACCTCCTGGAAGAAGTCAGTTATAACCATAAAAACCACAAATATATGCAGAGAGAGGTAGAAAGAAGGCCTGGGTTTGTCTATGTCCATGTCATGCTGATACGGCAGCTGTGTGGCCCTCAATGACAAAACATATACTCACTGTGTATTCACAGGTTTCACTTTATGCTCCTAGACCTGATTCCCTGCAGCTATGCATTACAAACCCGTGTTTTACATTCATCCCACAAATATTGCTCCCAGACACCCAGCAGCACGAACTAAAGTCATTGTATATGGATATAATGTGAGATTTGTGTTCGTATACCGGTGATGTGTGTACATGTGACTGTGTGCACCTGTGACTGTGTATATATACTGTACATGGGTCTGGAAATTATAAAACAAAATAGCTACTTGTCCAACAGACTAAAGTGGTGTCTGATCTACTTGTCCCTTATGAAGATCTACATGTCCTGATTAAAAAAAAAAATTCTCTTTAGCATATTATGGTTTCTGCGTTTAGTGTCAGTGCTTGTATTTTTCTTGTACTGCACTCCAGAATATGTTGGTGCGTTGGATTTAGAAAGCGGCAACATATTCTACAGCGCAGTACAAGCAGAAGCTAATAAAATAACATTTATTTATATTGTACTGCGCTGCAGAACATGTTGTTGCTTAATAAATGTCACTTTATTAGGGTAGCTTCTGCTTCCATTTTTATTGTACAGCACTACAGAATAAGTTGACATGGTGTTTGATCATGCCAAGATATTCTGCAGCGCTGTACATTAAAATACAAGCAGAAGAATCTCCCCATCCCTTCTTCTCTAATATGTAGGTGCCGTCTCCTGCATCCTCCTCTTACCTGGGGATGTTGTTATGCACAATTAATAGTTTTGTGTTTTTGCTTTTCTTCTTGCCAGGCAATGTAACTCCCAGTGAAAGGCAATGCAGTTTTAAATTTCCCGTTTGACCAGCAGAGGGTGCTTCTGCACCTGTGCCAAGCAGGCAGCCCGATTTGCTTTGGCTCAGTGACCAATCCGAAGCCAGGGGGCGCGGACAAACAACTGTCCAGAGTTGCGCTAAGGAATCTTGTCTGTCTGAGGTCTGTGAATTAGGCCGGTGTCAGGCAAGCGTACTATGTACACTCATACTGACGCGCCTCCCGACATCCGTCAGAGTTGTGATCGTTCGGGGCGGCCACACCGTGTAGTGCGCGTGCTACAACGGGCGTGCTGAAACCTCACCGTCGAATCGCTATGACGCGTGTTGATGGGGCTGCAAAGCATGATCTTCCATAGGGGGTTTAAAATGTGCTCGTCTTACACTGGCCTTACTGGTGAGCTATGAAAGCTGTCAGCCCAGCGGGTTAGATGCTGATCGTTCCGTCGATTGGAGCTGATATACATTACATATACTGGCTCTGATCGCCGCACTGATCAGCTTCTGGCCTGCCGTACTGACCGCTGATTAATGCATACTTCCCTGGCACCAGAAGCAAGGTGTCTGGGGCGTCAGGTGATGCAAATCGCCCATCCCTGCTGTACCTGTGACTGTGTGCGTTTTTATACTGTACCTATGACACTGTGTGATTTGCGTTCATATACATGCGATTGTGTGTTTGTATGTGAGCAGTGTTTTCTTTTTCTACGGTTCGCTGCGTCAATTTTGGTTTTGTTTCTACATCGCTGCAGAATATGTTGGCGCTTTATAAATGTGATTTAAATAAAATCACATGGGAGCATTTTATGTGTGTGTGTAATTATATACAAAATTCATACGTACAGTGTTCGTTTTGAACATGGCCACTATTCTGTATCTGTTTTGGGGAAGGTCAGTACAATTGCAGTTTTAAAGTTTGTTCTTAGTATTTTACCTAAATATATTCCATTGACTTCCAAGAACACCATGATGTTCTTTAACTCCTACGGCAGGGCCGTCTGATCCTTATGTTTTATTACGTCACCTGTTTGTGCTTCCCCTTTGTAAAGCGCTACGGAATCTGTTGGTGCTGTAGAAGTATTTGTAACGGTAAGTCTTTGGAGAGGCTTGCTGAAGGTTTTATTTTCATTTTGTTTGAATGCCCTGCACTTTCAGCTTGTTCCCTGCTTGATGTGGCAGAATAAGCGCTCTTTGACCCTCATACTCTGCATACTATGAAACCTTGTTTGTCCTTCAGGGTAGCCTGCGGCACATGCCGCACATTCTTGGATTCCTTCTCGGTTTCGTTCACTATTTTCACTGGATTGCAAAATCAGGAATCTCTTAAACTCACCACTGTGTGTTTTTTCAGGAGGTATTGCGCATGCTGTAAGTCAATGTTTCCCAAACCTGTCCTCGTGATCCTCAACCAGGCCAGGTTTTAAGGATCACCTTAGGGGAATATAGACTGAATCCTGCAATCACTGAGCAGCAAATCATATCACCTGTGCTGTGCTTCAGATATCCTGCAAACCTGGTCTGTCAGCGGGTGCTGAAGACAGGTTTGGGAAACACTGCTGTAAGTGGTTTGCTACTTTGAATTAAAAGAAATAACAATTTGTTGTGTTTGCCCTCAAAGTTTTTTTTATTTTCAGAAAAAAGTTGACATGGGGTTACCGAAAGAAAAATAGGGTAGAATATACTGTATGTTATGTATTACATAACAAATTGTTCTTTTATTTCCATAACCATGAGCAACTTCCTGTTATCAGCAAACCACTATGCTAGCGGCTCAACTCAATATATGAGAGGTGCAGATACTGAACAAAAATAAAAAAAATGGAGCTAGGGAGCAACGGGGGACCAGGTAAATGGCACAATCAAACCTTATACAATTGTAAACTTTATCGTGGGTCCATAGCCCTGTATTAAAAGTAATTCCTTAAATGATAGTAATGATGAATGAAGAACATTGTTTTCACCTGAATAAACCTGTCGAATTAAACCACCGAATGGCAGGGCATTTCGGCAACCTTTCACTGCTTTTTTGTGCTCTCTGAATAGAAGAAGCATTGCTTCTCTATGGGGATTCCCTGTCCTCCAACAGGCACCGTATGTGCAGGTAATTCGCCAACATTTGGCGAACTGCCTGCTCTCTGGATAGCCGAATGGCCAAGAAAAGTTACCGTACCCTGAATTTCACTGTTTGGTTACCGTTCGCCACAATTGGGATGTCTTTGAATAACCCTGTAGGAGTCACTCAGCCAATTCCTGTTGCCTCGATATTTTAGCCCCTGGCCAGTCCCTACATTATCTCTGACTTTAAGAATGCAGGATGGGTTTTCTGGGATTTGTGGTTCTCTATTGCAGTTTCCCCTTAGGTATAACACAGGCAGCACAGCTTCTTCCTACCACAACTGATAAGTGTTGCAACTTGCAAGTTGTCTGTGCTGGGAAGTGCCGTGACCTGCACACGGAGAGTTATGGTTCTTGGCATGCCTCTAACAATTATTTGTGCGTATCAGCAGTTATGAAACTTTAGGGGGTTATTATCCCCTAATAACTGCCATTGTTTACCTTTTGATGCTGCCACAATAACCTTCTGTAATACTGAGCGGGAAAGTCACAGCAGCAGATTTGTTTTATGGATGAAATGTAAATTTCACCTACTGTTGCCTGAATTTCTTGGTCAAGATTGCCATCGTTTATGGTGGTTGCAACAGCCGTGATTCTTGCCATTATTTGCAGAAATGGTAAACAAATACCAAAGTCTGTGAAGAAATGCGTCTCGATCAGGCCTTATTCTAACAGAGCCGTTAAGCCAGCTGCAGTCTTAGGCTAATGTCAGACGAACGCATTCTGAGCACACTGTGCGTCCATTCACAGTGCGACGTACTTTCTGACTGATGATACTGTAGACACCACACGGTCCGGGTATTTTGACTGATGTAGATGGGAAATAAAATTAATATGTAAAATGAAAAAAATTGATACATGATATGAAAAACCATTTTGTCCGTCAAAAATGCTGGACGTCAAAAATGCAGTCCGTCTGACTACGTTCCATCACTCCCACACAAAACCTAGCGGTTTGACGTTCTTGCCTTAAATTGCGTCCGGTGCCACGTGTGTTGTGCATCCGCACTTCTGTGCAGCTCGCTATTGATCATAATTTTATGCTAAGACGAACGTTAAAATGTGCGGCAACACGGATGTGATCACTGCGTTCGTCTGACACGGGCCTCAGTGTTAACAGCTCAAAGCTCTATTCTGACCGATGTCAGATGTTGCGGCTTCTTGCTATATATATATATATATATATCTCCTATACTTTTTATGGGATACATGAAGAACAGCATAGTGTGAGAATAGTGCGCTATTCCCTGGTAGCTGGTTGTTCTGATGTCGTTATTGAATGCCAGCTCAGAACCATGGTGTTACACGAGTCTTCAAAAGGAAAACCACTTTAAAATGGGTAACTGAATAAATCCCGATCTCACCTTTGGCCTCACGGTGCAGGGGCCGGCTTGAAGTGTAGAAGAGCATTGCGAGCAAATAGTTCCCAGTGTCCTTCCATGTTTCTGGCATACCTCCACATATGCCAGCTCGCTCATGGTTGTACTCCATTAAGCACTATGGACTCCAGAAGCTGATGCCAGCAAGCGTTCCAATACTGGTCTCTACTGGCGACTTCTCCTGCCAACGTTTGGAACTTCCTTTGATAAAGCACCGGTATTTGTCACCATTGTAGCATTCATTCTCACTGTTGTTTGCCACATTGTGTGACACTGGTGATTTCTGAATAACCCCATAGTTTTTCCTGTTTGTGATGAATAATGCTAATTCTGGGCTTGTTTTATTAAACTTGTCAAACATGGAATTGCATGATGAGCTTTTTGTCTCATTTTGGGATAAAACTTCAGCGTAGTGCATGTGTGAAAATTGTTTATATGGCTTACTATTAAGCTTAAACAAGCCATGACCACCCTAGGGGCCAGGTAGCCAACAGCTCTTAAAATTTCAACCCTGGCTCTTACCTGTCCTCTTTTGGGCAACATATCCTCATGTAGGACCTCTGCTGGCATCATAGTTTCAATGATTACCTTGCCACCCCCGCCGGCCAAACAAATGGAGGGTTCTCTCCCCTGTCAATCAGCCCTTTGCACAGATGCTGCGCAGTCAGCAGAATTATCTGCTCATTAGTTGATTGACAGGTGGGGAAGGGAAAGTGCACAATGGTTTGTACTAGGGTTGCACCGATACCGATACTAGTATCGGTATCGGTACCGGGTACTGCAGGAGTACTTGGTACTCGTGCAGTACCCCCGATATTTTTTTCCGATACCGGAAGCCGGCACTGAGCCGGCTTGCCGGCATCCTAGGGGCTGGGGCGGCTGTCCGACTGCTCTATTGGCATTCGGACAGGCCCTGCAGCTGCTCTCCTCACTTGGTTTATACTTACCTTCTGGGCGACGCAGGGAAAGCCTTCACGCGCCGCTCCTTGGAAGGTCCCCAGCCGCGGCTGGGGTCCTTCCAACGAGCGCACGCGCGGAAACTTTCCCGGCGTCGCTAAAGGAAGGTAAGTCTAAACAAAGTGAGCATCTGCAGGGTCTGTCCGAATGCCGATAGAGGATTCAGACAGGCCCTGCAGCTGCTCTCCGCTCATACTTGGCTTCCTTTAGCGACGCCGGGAAAGTTTCCGCGCGTGCGCTCGTTGGAAGGACCCCAGCCGCGATCACATGGTCCAACGTGGTCGCGGCTGGGGACCTTCCAAATAGCACGCGAAGGCTTTCCCGGCGTCGCTAAAGGAAGGTAAGTATGAGCGGAGGGGGGGGGGCAAATCCATGTGCTGGGGGCATTATCCACGACTTGGGGCATTATCCACGACCTAGGGCATTATCCACGACCTGGGGGGCATTATCCACGACCTGGGGGGCATTATCCACGACCTGGGGGGCATTATCCACGACCTGGGGGGCATTATCCACGACCTGGGGGGCATTATCCACGACCTGGGGGGCATTATCCACGAGCTGGGGGGGCATTATCCACGAGCTGGGGGGGCATTATCCACGAGCTGGGGGGCATATCCACGAGCTGGGGGAGCATTATACACGTCCTGGGGGGCATATCCACGACCTGGGGTGGGGCATTATCCACGAGCTGGGGGGGCAATATCCACGAGCTGGGGGCATTATCCACAAGCTGGGGGCAATATCCATGAGCTGGGGGCAATATCCATGAGCTGGGGGCATTCTCCATGAGCTGTGGGGCAATATCCATGAGCTGGGGGGCAAATCTATGAGACCTGGGGGCTTTATATGAGGTCTGTTCTTATTGGAAAGCGTCACATGACATAAAATAAAAGTATCGGTACTCGGTATCGGTGAGTACTTGAACAAAAGTATCTGTACTCGGTCTTAAAGTGGTATCGGTGTATCCCTAGTTTGTACACATGATTTTAAGGAAGCTGTAGAATTGCAAGATTTTAGGGACTGGGTAGATTTGTAGTTTTTGTCGGATATGCTGTTGTACTGAGCTTTTTCTTTAGAATTCATTAAAAAACAAAATCTAGTATTTAACCTTTTATTTGCCTTTTTCATGACCTAGTGGTCATAGGAGCCCAAATCTTTCTAGAGCTGAGCCCCGAGTCGGAGCTTCCATTGTAGAATAATTCTTAGAGCCCAAGTTGGTTCCACAAGACCATTGTTTATACATGGGGTATGTACTTATTATCTCATAACGTCACGATCCTCCTCCTGAGCACAAGATGTGTTCCTCTTTCAGTGAAACAAACGCACTACCTCCCTTCTCACAAAATGTCATGACTTTCTCAGTGCACGAGAATAGCCCCGAGCAGCGTGTCCATGTGTGACATAAAGGGCTCCAGAGAGGTTAATTATATCTTGACGTACCTCTACTGAATGATATCACAAGTGTGCAATTAAATATATAGCACATCATTAATTTGTATGCTTTTTATGGGTTTGTGTGTATACACACACACACACGCGCTCTCTCTCACGCGCTCTCGCTCTCTCTCTCTCTCGTGCGCTCTCTCTCACACTCTTTCACACACACAACTGTAGACCCTTGCACTTGAAAGATCTGTACTGTTTTATCCCGGTGCTACACATGGCCTCTATACGTGGGTATGAACGCAGTTGTACCGGCGACACTCGTGGGACTTCCGTTAGAAATGAATTACTATATTTTATCAGTAATTAATTTATAATGGAAGTTCCAAGAGTGCTACTGGTATGACTGCGTTCATACCCAGGTTTGTGCACACACACACATGTACACAATTCCTTATCCTGAATACTGAAATATTACAAAATCCGAAAGCTTTTTGAGTGCGTACATGACACCAAAAGTGGAAAATTCCATAACCTGAGCACACGTGGCAGGGGACAAATTATGAAAAATAAAATGTATACAATTGTCTTCTGGCTTTGTAAAATGGCTTTACCCGTAACATATATATGAAACAAATGAATTTTGTGTTTAGACTTTGGTTTTGTCCCCAAGATATCTAATTCTTATATTTTTAGATATTTCGAAATCCAAACAAATACATAATCAAGAATACATCTGGTCCCAAGCCTTTCAAATAAGGGATATATATATATATATATATACTGTATTTATGTCTTGTCCATGAGATGAAATTATAAAATATAACATTAGTCGGGTCGATCTATGCGGTCCACAGATTTTGACACTACATTTCCTGCAAAGCTGTCTATTCGATGGGAAACGTAGTTAATACGCATGTAGTTGCTGGTCCGTGGTTCCATGCACTTCAATAGTTTTTAATTAGGGATGCACCGATACCATTTGTTTAAGTACGAGTACTGATACTTTTTAAAAGTACTCACCGATGCCGAGTACCGATTACTTTTATTTAATGTCATGTGACGCTTTTCAATAAGAACAGACCTCATATAAAAATGCCCCCAGCTCACATGTATATTTCCCCCCAAAATATATATATATATATATATATATATATATATATACATGTATATACATGTAGCTAGCTACATGTAGCTAGCTCACATGTATTGGCCCCAGCTCATGTAGCTTGGCCCCAGCTCACATGTAGCTTGGCCCCCAGCTCACATGTAGCTTGGCCCCCAGCTCACATGTAGCTTGGCCCCCAGCTCACATGTAGCTTGGCCCCAGCTCACATGTAGCTTGGCCCCCACTCACATGTAGCTTGGCCCCAGCTCACATGTAGCTTGCCCCCAGCTCACATGTAGCTTGCCCCCAGCTCACATGTAGCTTGGCCCCCAGCTCACATGTAGCTTGCCCCCAGCTCACATGTAGCTTGCCCCCAGCTCACATGTAGCTTGCCCCCAGCTCACATGTAGCTTGCCCCCAGCTCACATGTAGCTTGCCCCCAGCTCACATGTAGCTTGCCCCCAGCTCGAACGCTGGGGAAGCTGGCCGCGTGCATGAAAAGCACGCGGCCAGCGTTCCCCTAAGGCACGCCGCGATACTCTCTCATCCTGAAGGTCCAGTCGCTTGGCAGTGATGCGATTACGTGGCCGCCGGGCGCATCTGTGACGCTGCCTCCAGCCTAGAGGCAGCGTCACAGGAGCGCCCAGTGGCTGCGGGACCGCATCACTGCCAAGCGACCGGACCTTCAGGATGGGTGAGTATGCGGCGCGCCGGTGGGGAACGCTGGCTGCGTGCTTTTCATGCACGCGGCCTGCTTCCCCAGCCCCGCGGATACCAGCACCGGCTTCCAGTATCGGTGGGATGTATCGGGCCGCTTGCACGAGTAACAAGTACTCGTGCAAACGGCAATATCGGCACCGATACTAGTATCGGTATTGTGCATCCCTAGTTTTAATGAGTTAATGTAAGGATGTCCCCCCCCCCCACTAAAGTACGGAAGTGTGTGTGAGTTGACATGCAAATTGTAAGATCTACATCCATATAATATACCCTTTGAAGACTTCTAAATCTAGAGCTTTAGGCTCGTGTCAGACGAACGCAGTGATCACATCCGTGTTGCCGCACAGTTTAATGTCCGTCGTAGCATAGAATCATGAGCAATAGAGACCCACACACGAAGTACGTGCGCGCCGAACTGCGCACACACGTGGCAAACGGATGCAAGTTAGGCAAGGATGTAAAACCGCTAGACGGACTCAGAGTGCGCTACGTCCGTGTAGTGTTCTGTGAGTGATGAGATGTCAGATGCAGAGCATTTGCGACGTCCAGCACCTTGACGCACAAAATGGCTTTTCATATCCTTTTCAAATTTTTATAATTTTTCATATTAATTTTGTTTCCAATAATTCCCTTTTTTTTTTTTTTCTACATCCGTCAAAAAAAAACATGTGGTGTCTACAGTATCTTCCGTCAGTACGTCTGTCCGTTATGCATGCACGCACGCAGAGTGCCCCCTGACTGCGTTTGTCTGACATTAGCCTTAATGTGGGGGGTTTCTTTTTATTTTCTGAATAAAATTAGTCATTTCTACCCTATAACGCAGCTTAGACCCAGTGCCCTCTTCTTTGTGAAATGTCTGTTCAGTACATTGGGGCGGCCTTTCTGCACTTCTCCCATGGTTTGAGCTCTGATGCCTGCATCACTATCTGGTAATACATTCACGAGGAAACGCCAGGCTTTGCTCTGAACACCCGAGGTTTAGCACCTTCTCAGCACATATGGTTTCATTTAAGACTGAAAGTATCTGCTTAGGCAAATGTCTGGTTTTACTCCACCCGGGTGACATGTGGTTCCACACACCATTGGTATTTCTTGTTTATCTCTGATACCCACCCGCACCCTGTCAAGCAAGAAAGTCATTATTTTGTCTTCTGATAATGACATTAAGAAACTCTGGACACCAAGCATTTCTCGGGCCCTGGTAGCATTATTACTAATATTGATCACCTGCCAGCATTACATATATATGCAGACCCTGGCAAATGTTACCCCCCCCCCCCTCTCAAAAAAATTACCCCATTTTGACAGGGTCAAGCGGCTAAGTATTAACCCTTGCTGAGACACTAACTTCTTTTTATTTAAAAAATATAAATTAAAATTTTGCATCCTGTAGCACCATCCAGTCTTCCCGCGCCAAGCCATCCACCTGCAAAAAAGTGGCTGGCCATGACAAACAGCACATGCGCAACTGGCGCTGATAATCCAAGTTTTCACAATGCTTTACAATTGTGAAATATTATTAAGAACAGATTTCGGCAATCTCCGTGGAACTTGGAAGAAGTAAGGTGCATTCACTATTTAGGGAATTTCTACTATAGATTATCGGTGCATCCCTAGTAAAAGGTATGCCATTTTCTTTTTAAGACTGACTATGAGTACATATACCCCAGTCCTCAATGATTCCAATTGTCAACACGGATCACTTGCCAAAAAATTATTTTGGATTTTGCTGAAAGCCTGTCCAATTTATGTTAATATTGAAATGTATGGCCTGACAGCCCATTTACCCACTGCACAGGCCTGCACAGACACCCGACATCAGATATATATACATCCACCAGACCTCAGATACATATAATCACACCCCCCCCCCACCAGATGTATGTATGTATATTTATTCAATATAGATAAAGGGAGGCACTCGGGGTCTTTTAAAACTTCATAGTTTATTTATTCCATTAACAAAACTGACATTTTGGCCCCCGGTGCCTTTTATCAAGGAGGGCCTTGGTCAGCTTGAGAAAGGCCCTGAGGGACAGAAAGGGCCCCCCCAAGGGAATTAATAAACTTTGACATTTTAAAAGACCATGTACCTCCCTCCTATATTGATGGTTCATATCTCACTGGGAGACTGCATCGGGGCAGAATTGGATACAAGAACCGCCTCATCACCTGTAAGGATACGAGTGCCCGACTCATCGTTGTTTGTATATTTTTACTCCTTCCAGACCTCAAACATGGTTCTCTCTGCCAACCGTCCCAGTGTCGAACAGCATTCCAGTGAGCGGCCACCGGCACCTGAAGGTTGTAACACGGCTCCAGTGGGGCTGCGCTCTCGCGAACTCTGCAAGATCTTGCACGAACGCGGCTGGAGGCCAGCAGAGCTGCGTTACAACCTTCGGCGGCTGCTTGCTGGAACGTAGGCAGTCTGGCAGAACATGCTGTTAGTGTATTCTGCCCCAGCCCTCACATACTGCTTGGCAAGCCAGCCCAGTGCTGGCTACTGGTATCGTGGCATTTGTACAGGTACTCGTGCAAATGCACGGTGTCTGCACTGATACTATTATCAGAGCATCCCTACTTTTCAGGGTTTTTTCCACCAGTGTTCCTGTTGAAATTGTCCAGCGATGTCTTTACGGTTCTCATGGCTTCTGTCAGAGATCGCCGTGCTATATTCACTGGTGTTGCAAACAACGTTGGAAAACGCTGAATGGAGAAGAGTCATAGAATGCAATTTCATTGACCGATATATGGGATCTACTCGTTTTATGGGGCTTTTTTTTTTTTAGATTTTGACAAGCTTCATCTGACTGTGAATAACCATTTTCTGTGCAGCTGTTCAAATCCCTTCTCAAGTCTCAATGAAGGACCTTGTGTTATTTATAAATTATCAGATATTGCTCCTGTACGTATTTCTACATTGTATTCCTGTCCCTTTCTGACACCTTTCTTTCCAGAGTGAACATGATCACTTTTTCTACCTTTTTTATTCATCATTAATATTTTTCATTCTAGGAATAATAAGTTGCTTTGTTAGTTTGTTGACATTTTACTGTAACATTAAGTTGGTTGGCTTTTCTGCCAAAATGCTTACAGTTGGATTAAACAGCTTTTTTCCTTCTATAGGTTCAAATTCAAGTCCATCCCAACCTCTCGTCAGCAGAGGATGCTCTCCAGTACGTCGAAGAGTTAATTCTGCAGCTGCTAAGCATGCTCTGCCAAGCACAGCCCCGCAGTGTCCTGGATGTAGAGGTACTCAGAAATAGTTCATTTATTGATCCGCTCATAAAGATGCCACTTAAAAGTACTGCATTTTATGCTATTTCCAGCCACTCGGGTGGTAAGCGGCCAAAATCCATCAAGGTCCTTGGTGTTCTACAGTTTGCAAATTTGGAGCCTGTGCAGTTTCTGCTTACGCAGCATATTTTATGCATATTTCTTATTAGCCATAAATGTTTTGCTTCATGAAGTAGCATTGCCTGCAAAAATCAGTTTTGCCACGTGGGATCAAATTTGCCCGTATGTTAGCTTTTTACTTATTTGTTTTTTAACCCCTTTCTATTTTTCATATTCCAGATGAGTTTTCTGTTCCCCTTATTGAGGTTTTACCTGGGTCCCATCAGCTAATTTAATGTTTCGGTTTGATAGTTTCTAGATATTTAATGCAGAGCCGAGTATCTCTCTGCACATCTTTTCCTCTTGGTCTGCTTCTTTCTTTGTTACTCTGTGTTGGTCTGACCTTCTCTCTCTGCCTGTCTGGCCTGCCCCCCCCTGCCTGTATGCTGCCCCCCCCTGCCTGTATGCTGCCCCCCCCTGCCTGTATGCTGCCCCCCCTGCCTGTATGCTGCCCCCCCTGCCTGTATGCTGCCCCCCTGCCTGTATGCTGCCCCCCCTGCCTGTATGCTGCCCCCCTCCTGCCGGTCTGCGCCTGCCCCCTCCTGCCGGTCTGCGCCTGCCCCCCTCCTGCGGTCTGCGCCTGCCCCCTCCTGCCGGTCTGCGCCTGCCCCCCCCTGCCGGTCTGCGCCTGCCCCCCTCCTGCCGGTCTGCGCCTGCCCCCTCCTGCCGGTCTGCGCCTGCCCCCCTCCTGCCGGTCTGCGCCTGCCCCCTCCTGCCGGTCTGCGCCTGCCCCCTCCTGCCGGTCTGCGCCTGCCCCCCTCCTGCCGGTCTGCGCCTGCCCCCTCCTGCCGGTCTGCGCCTGCCCCCCTCCTGCCGGTCTGCGCCTGCCCCCCTCCTGCCGGTCTGCGCCTGCCCCCCTCCTGCCGGTCTGCCCCTGCCCCCCCTCCTGCGGTCTGCGCCTGGCCCCTCCTGCCGGTCTGCGCCTGCCCCCCTCCTGCTGGTCTGCGCCTGCCCCCCTCCTGCTGGTCTGCGCCTGCCCCCCTCCTGCCGGTCTGCGCCTGCCCCCCTCCTGCCGGTCTGCGCCTGCCCCCTCCTGCCGGTCTGCGCCTGCCCCCTGCGCCTGCCCCTGCCCCCCCTCCTGCCGGTCTGCCCTTGCCCCCCTCCTGCCGGTCTGCGCCTGCCCCCTCCTGCCGGTCTGCGCCTGCCCCCTCCTGCCGGTCTGCGCCTGCCCCCCTCCTGCCTGTCTGCGCCTGCCCCCCTCCTGCCTGTCTGCGCCTGCCCCCCTCCTGCCTGTCTGCGCCTGCCCCCCTCCTGCCTGTCTGCGCCTGCCCCCTCCTGCCTGTCTGCGCCTGCCCCCCTCCTGCCTGCCTGTCTGGCCTGCGCCCCTCCTGCCTGCCTGTCTGGCCTGCGCCCCCCCGCCTGCCTGTCTGGCCTGTGCCCCCCCCTCCTGCCTGTCTGCGCCTGCCCCCCTCCTGCCTGCCTGTCTGGCCTGCGCCCCCCCCTCCTGCCTGCCTGTCTGGCCTGCGCCCCCCCCTCCTGCCGGCCTGTCTGGCCTGCGCCCCTCCTGCCTGTCTGGCCTGTGCCCCCCCCTCCTGCCTGTCTGGCCTGCCCCCCTCCTGCCTGTCTGGCCTGCCCCCCCCTCCTGCCTGTCTGGCCTGCCCCCCCTCCTGCCTGTCTGGCCTGCCCCCCCCCTCCTGCCTGTCTGCTCCCTCCCTCCCCTCCTGCCTGTCTGCTCCCTCCCTCCCCTCCTGCCTGTCTGCTCCCTCCCTCCCCTCCTGCCTGTCTGCTCCCTCCCTCCCCTCCTGCCTGTCTGCTCCTCCCTCCCCTCCTTCCTGTCTGCTCCCTCCCTCCCCTCCTGCCTGTCTGCTCCCTCCCTCCCCTCCTGCCTGTCTGCCCCCTCCCTCCTCCTGCCTGTCTGCCCCCTCCCTCCCCTCCTGCCTGTCTGCCCCCTCCCTCCCCTCCTGCCTGTCTGCCCCCTCCCTCCCCTCCTGCCTGTCTGCCCCCTCCCTCCCCTCCTGCCTGTCTGCCCCCCTTTCTGCCTGGCTGACCTTTCCCACTCTTGCCTCTCTGCTGGCCACCTCCCTTAGCATTGGCTGTGATGCACATTCTTAATTCAATGTTTCACACATATCATTAATCCTATGTGGGGGCAGCAAGTAGTTAAACTCGGGGCGAACGTCCAACTGGAGTCCAGCACATAGGCCTGATCTTCAGGCCCTGCGAAGGGTAGTGCAAATTGGGTAGCTATTCAAGAGATGGATAGAGTGGCAGTTGTATTTATTCATGCTCTTAACCCCTTTAATACGAAGTGATTTTTGCAAAAAAGTCAGGAACCAGTGGGGTGTGTGTATTTTTTTTTAAAAAAAATATATACAGAATTAAACATTTGGGAATATCCCCAATGTATTCCATACTGTAATAAACTACCTGGTAGGCTTATGTCGCCATCTACTCGCCAGAGTTACTAAAGGGGGGGGGGGGTAAATTGTGCAGAGACTGTCAACCCTCTCTGCTCAATTTAAGGGCAGAAAAAGGCACTATTTTTTTTACTAGTAATTTTTTCTTAAGGGTAACAGCTGCAGATCGCTAGCAGTAAAGGGTTAATCAGTATGTTCACAAGCTGCTGTTTTAGGAAGGAGGACCTGAATCTGTTCCCATTTAAATAGTTTGCACCGCATATTTTAAATATATACATGCTTGGAATTTATTGGCTTTTTAATTTTTACTTTACTTTTACTGGAGAAGAAAACAGGACAAATGGCTATTTTTTAGCTTTGATATATGTGCCAACAGCAGAAACTCTATAGGGGTTATTCAGAAACACTGAAGTTTCAGTGAAGTTTTGGTGCTTTCTGATTTGGCGCACTTCCACGCGCTTCAAGGATTCCATCTTGCTGACCCTGCAGTGAATTCATTATTTACCGCTGAAGTGCGCCGAACGCCGCCGAACTGCAAAAAGAAGCTGAACTCCGCTATTCTTCTAATAAAAGTGTTTTTAAAGTTTTTAAACCAATAGAAATGCATTACAATGGGTGTAAATAAATAATAAAAATGGTCTGTTAGGAAAAAAACTTTAAATTGGGAATCAAAAAGATTGCTTAAAAATTACAATGTACAATAGACTTTGTTTTAAAAAAATAAATAAATAAAAATTTCAAAGAATATTTCCCAAAAAAAGAAATGCTGGTTTGCTGAAAATTAAAAGAATTAATGGTTGAATAAAAAAAATAAACTTTTTTTTTTTCATTGAATTCTATGGTATTTGCCTGTTTTTTTAACCTGTCGAACTGAATCAACAAAAATCAGGGCATTTCACTGACACTTCGGTGCAGTTCTCTGATCTCTGAATAGATTAACTATTACTTCTCTATGGGATAATTTCACTGGTGCTGAATGTCGGCGAACTGCACCGTATTTCCCTGTTAGTTTGCCATTGTTTGGGCAAATTGACAGGTGAATAGATGGACTGCCATGAAATTGCACCGTACGGTGATCAGTGCAATTCAGTGGCAAATTCAGGGCTTGTTGAATAACCCCTTATTGTAAGGTGTGATTTACCAGAGAGCAGGTCCTACCTACACATGGTCCACTTGCTCCCCCTGCTGGCCAGTTGTAGACAATGTAGCCACTATATCAACAGCGCACCAAAGCTAAAGCAGTCAGGATGGGAATGTTACCGGGAAAAGACCCTGGAGATGTAACTTAAATAACGTTTTTTTTTGTTAAATGTAAATGTTTAAACCATGTTTTTAAATTATCCTGTTTTTTAGGCTATTATAATTCTTCACGCCATCTTAGTTTCTGGGCTAAACAAATCCATGGAATTACATAGATATGTTGAGCCTTACGTTGACAATGTAGATAAAATATCTCTTTCTATGGTGTGTAGATTATTTGAATCTCTCATTTTGTGCTGAACAGTACATTTGTTTTTAAATATCTGCGTTTGTCTTCACAGGAGCGCGTACAGAAAACCTTCCCTCACCCCATCGATAAGTGGGCGATTGCTGATGCTCAGTCAGCTATTGAAAAGAAGAAACGGAGAAATCCTTTATCTCTCCCTGTAGATAAAATCCATCCTTTACTAAAGGTAACCATGAAAGCCAAGAAGCTGTCTTGTTTTCTTTTTCAAATGTGCTCTGATGGTCATACGAGGTTATGGGTGGCCTCATTAGGGAGGAGTAGGAATTTAAAGAGTATACCCCTCTTACAATTCCATTCTGGCAGTTCTGCTTCCTGAAGCAATGGGCTGAGTGTTCATGCACGGTCATCCTGTCAGGTAACTGTCGGTGCAAATGCATTGAGAGGCATAGGCCCGTCAGTAGTGCACTAGCTGTGCATTATTGACTGGATCCCTGGCGGGTTGTCCAATGTGAGCTGATTGAGACGTTCCATGACCAATGAATTGAGCGTCTCTTTTAAAGGTGAGCATTATGGTAAGTGCAGTTTCTTGGCATCCTGAAAACATATATATTGTGTCGAGGATTGTCTTTGCTGGTTCAGTGCCTCTTGATAAATTTAAAAAAGAGCTGCATTTAAAGTAATCACATACAGGGTTATTCAGAGAGCGTGAAAAGCAGAATGACTGGAGAATGAAAAATTCTAGGTCAAAATAGCCGATTTGGAAAGTGAGATGAAAGGGAGAATATTTCTGGTTTGGCTATTTTGACCTAGAATTTTTCATTCTCCAGTCATTCTTCTGCTTTTCACGCTCTCTGAATAACCCTGATAGACTTCACTTAAAATACTACTTATCCTTAGAATTTGTGATGCTTTTCTGTTAACGTCTCTTCCCCTTTCTCTCTGTAGGAGGTCTTGGGTTATAAAATCGACCATCAAGTATCTGTTTACATAGTAGCAGTATTAGAATACATTTCTGCAGATATTTTGAAACTTGCTGGGAATTATGTCCGGAATATAAGACATTATGAGATTACAAAACAAGACATCAAAGTTGCCATGTGTGTTGATAAGGTAAGAGCTGATTTTTAAATTTTGAATTCTAAATTACTACACATTGTTTTAATGCCACGTTTTTAGAAAATTCCCTATAAAACCGAAATCTGCTGCTTGGGAAAATTGATAATAATGGAGAGAATTTCACATGACTAAAGCTGTGTATAGTTTTTTTTTTTTACTTACATTTTTTTGTCCCAAGCTGTCATAAATGTAACTTTATTAGAAATGTTAACCAAAGAATTTATTTCTAAAAGGATACACTAGAAAATATTAACCCCTTCTAACCCTCCTTGCACCACTTCTCCCCTATTAATACAAATTATTTTGATATGCTGATCTGCAGCCCAAAAGCAAATTAAATTTTTTGCTGCAAACAAAGCGTTTGCTTTTTGGCTGCAGAAGGTGCCCCCAAAGTTTTAGCCCTGTGGGCATAATGCCCAAAGAGCTAAAACTGTAAACTCGGCTGCTGAATGCTCTGAAATATCGGGCTTTCAGCAGCCGATGCCGGGGAAGAAGAAAATAAACCTGCAGCTCAAACCACTGGAACTCAATTTGACAGTTCGCCGGTGTTTGGCAATTTGAAAGCTTAGTGAATAGACAACTACCATGAAATTGCACAGTACGGTGCAATTCACTGGTCGGTGCAATTCGGTGGCAAATTCAGGGCTTATTGAATAACTCCTTTATTGTAAGGTCTGGTTTACCAGAAAGCAGGACCTTCCTAGCCAAGGGAAACTCAATTTGGCAGTGGATGGCGCCATCTACTGGGCAAAATAGGTTATTTACAGTAAAAAATTCAATGGGTATAAGCGCCAAATATTTCTTACTTTATAATTGATTAAAAAAGATTTTACAAAACCACTGGTTTCTGAAGTTTTTTTTTTAAATCACTTGGTAGTGAAGGGGTTAAATCCTGCACTTGGCTCAACAAGCTGTCAGCTCCCAGACGAGCTACAGCTGTCACACGACCAACAGGACCTAGGGAGCATCCCGCCAATCCAGTGGCTCTGAACTCAAGCACATGGTTATAGCTTAGGAAAGCTGACCGTTTCCTAGCCTGTTCCACAAGGCTAGATCAATGTTTGCTGAAACTGGCTGTCTGGTGAAAGCTAATCCCCCATGTTCAATCTGCAGTGAATGGACACAATGCCTAGAGTAGGGCTGTCAAATTCTGACACCCCCCCCCCCCCCAGATGTTTCTGAACTACAAATTCCATGATTCCCCGTCAAACTATTGCTTTGAAATAGTTCTGGGAATTGTAGGCGTGAGTTTCACAGCCCAAAGTGTTCACTTTTTACTTAGCATCATTTGTTCAGAAAACAATCAGAATCGTGTTCGAGCAACTGGACATGGCATCAGAACCTTAATTACTGTTTTGTGCAGAATAATATCTGATAACTATTTACTTTAAATGTTTCTTTTAGAAGTGATGTCACTATACCTTCCCTTACTAAAATTGACTTCTCAGGTAGCTTTAGTCTTACTCACAAGAACTAGAGACTGAACGGACTGCTCTGCATATTCATCAGCATATGTGGACGAACACATTTAAATGCACCCACTACACGACTAACAATAGCGACATTTGACCACGCTTATATTTTAGGAAAAATATGAATTGACAGATGTCTTGGTCTGAAACCTAGCTGTCGGACCATATGGTGGATCCTCATGCACTTATGATCACTCGTAATCAAGTACCATTCCAGATTGGCAGGGGGTGTGCTGACATCGATAAAATAAACAAGTGACAGTATTTCTTTTCTGACATGATGGGGGAGCATAATTAATTCAAACTGTATGCAGCAACTTCAAATTGGAGCTGAAAGGCCCATCACATTTGTCTGTATCTAAAGAGAGACTGTTTTAGAAGTTTTTTAATTTTTAATGTAGTGGAAAATCAATGCAGAGCCTTGGTAGCATAATTTGTTTCAGAAAGCATGGAGGATCTATTCCCTTGGTCCTTTGTTTCGCTAGTAGTCGAAGATCGTGTCATGCCATAAGTGCGATTACTTGAGCGTTTTATTTAAGTGATTTGTGACCAAGATGGTGGGCATCTTTTTTGTTTTTGTTCCACCTCCCTCTGAATGCTTGTTTTGTTAAATGCATCATAATCACAAGATTTTCCTCTTGAAAGTCAGAATTTTAATAAAGACTTTGTGACGACTTTTTTGTGTCTGTGAAATGCATCATAGGCTGGGGGTCAGACTGAGGCAGTGCGAACGCGCGTGCAGGCGCACTTAATTACGGCCGCACTAGCAGCAGATGACGGGCAATGACGGCCAATATACGAAGTACGGTCGCACGAAAGTCCGGCCGCGCAACGAAAGGGGAAAATGAACGCATTTTTTCGAGAACGTAAAACCGCTAGTACAGATGTACAGAGTGCGCTGCGTCCGCTAGCGGTGTGTGATTTGGAGACGTCAGACGCTACTAATGTCCAGCCTATATAACGTCCAGATGCACAAAGTGTTTTATTGATGATCCGTACAAAATCACGGACGAAAAATGCGCATAGTATGACCGGTATCGCGTACTCCGTGAAAAAATACGTCCATTCATTCGAACGCACTTTTTCACAGACAACGTGAAAATGCGTTCGTCTGACCCTAGCCATAATTGGACATTCATCACCATTCTGCTCCAAAATCTCTTCTTTTCCTTTTTGATCTGTGTATTTATCCATTGATCCATCTCAGTCCTGCCTCAGAATTTGTAGACCCCATTTTCAGCCTCAACCACCTTCACTTTGGAATATGCAAATGATCTCCTGAAGTATATTTCTAAATGAGTTACATAGATATATTTAGAAATAGAGGTAGTTCCAACTCTATCAAACTGTTAGTCACGTGATCTAGCCTTGGTTTTTAGTGGTTTATTAGAGCATCAGTCAAGATCTAGAACGCGAAATGTTGGGTTTCTATTCTGGTTTTGACTTTTATGCATATATTTTTTTTCCTTCCTAGGTATTGATGGACATGTTCCATCAAGATGAAGAAGACATAAGTGTCTTGTCCTTAGCTGAGGAGGAGCCATCTGCCTTAGGGGAACAAATGTACTATGATCTCGTGAAGTCTTTCATGGCAGAGGTCAGACAGTACATTAGGGAACTGAATCTCATCATCAAAGTGTTCCGAGAGCCTTTTTCCTCCAATACAAAATTATTTTCTACTCATGTAAGTATTCAAAGGTTTATATTCTTCAAAATCCTCAGTATGAGCTTAGTGGTTTTGGACAAACTTTGTTTTAACTCTTTAACCTACCTGGCGGTCTAATTTTTGCAAAATTTTGTGTCTAAAAGCGTCTCAATTTTTTTGGAAAGGAAACGTGTTGTTTTATATAGTAAGCCTGTAATAATTAGGAATAACTCACTGAAATCTGTGCAAACAAGAGTCTAGTAAACACACAGAGTCAGATAAAGTTTGAAACCTGAAATAATAATTTATTATCCCAAAAATAATTATCCAAAATAATGCAAATTATATTCAAGAATATAATCAAACCAAAAACACTGAAATCTTTCAGAAAACAAGGGTGCAATATTAGTCACTGCATATTGCCTCAGTGTAAACATCTTTGGTATGCTATATTATTTCAATTATGTACACTTATTTATACAGCAAAATTCATAATGCATACAGTCTATCAATAATTATATTTTCATATAAGAGATCTTCAAACCATATATACAGTAAAGTCCAGTCTTGGAATGTGTATGGTCTGTTTCTGATCTGTTAGTGCCACCTAGCGGCCGTTCATGAGCTTTTCCATGCTGTTGGGGATTTTACATTGAAATATATATATATTTTTTTACTTTCTTCTAATTTGCTGCCTGGTCCCGCCCCCTGCATCGTGTGACTCGCAGGGAGCGTTACCAGGAATCAAGTCGCTGCGATCACACTGCGGGGGACAGCGATGGAGTGCAGGATGCGGTGAGTATGCAGCCAGAGTGTGGCTCGGGGTTACCGTTCGCGGTAGTGAAATTTAACCCCGAGTCACACTCGGGAATACCACCAGGGAGGTTAAGGACCAACGACGTAACGTTTAAATCATAAATGCATTGACTTTAAAGACCCTTGGTCCTTAAGGGGTTAAATGCATAATACAGCCCCCATACTTTTTTTCCGTTTTTCTAATGCTTTGATTTTAAAGCCAAAATAGTAGATATACTGCAATGTTTCAGCAGTCTAGTGACACCACTCCAATAAAGAAACGAGTCAGTCACTCGAGGCACAGTATGGAAAGAAGCTTTGAGAACAGCAACATTTTGGTTCTGATACAGGACATTTCGCAAGCAACGAGAGAGGTCCCCTGTCAGGATCTAGATTTCACAGTTCCCTCCTTTCCATAAGGTACCTCGTGTTCCTGTCTCTTTGGAGTTATTGGCTGTAGAGCAGAGTATTGTTGCTTGTCATTAGAAGGCATTTACCATCTCTGGATATATACTCTTTTAACGCTGATCTGACTCTTTTTAAATCTAGGATGTAGAAAATATATTTAGTCGAATCATCGACATTCATGAACTTAGTGTGAAGCTTCTGGGCCTTATTGAAGACACGGTGGAGATGACCGATGAATGCAGTCCTCACCCGCTGGTGGGAAGTTGCTTTGAGGATTTAGCAGAGGTGAGCTATGGGAGACTTTTGTGCAAATTCTTCTGAGAACCAGTGACACAAGACTGCAAGAAAAAGGAAGCGCGTCTTGAAATATGTCTGTCCTCACTGTATTTCCTGCTGGCTGGTTATATAGGTTAGGTGTGGAAATGTTTACCTGTATAGGTTTTGTTATGATCAGCTAGTGATTTTGGGCCTCTTTTATTTAACACCCTGATATGTTATGAATGCAAAATAAAATGAAATGCATGTTTAAAGTCTCCCCTTGGCAGTGGGGGTTCACTACTTTGCAGTTTTCTTCCAGTTCCTGCACCTCCATTAATCCGCACAGGTAGCCAGGTACATCACAGTAATGTTTGGAGTGCCACTCAATAGTTTTACTCCATTAAGCTCTAAGGACGTGATCCGAGAAGGAACCTGAATTTTATAATGTAACAAAGGTGATCATTTCAGAGGATATTAACTATTCTTTCAGCACACGTCTTCTTTGGGGCAGGAAATACATTTTATTTTTATATTTTTTTTTTCTTCAAGTTTGGAAGTCCCTAAACTTTATTTACAAGTCTCTTTTGTGTTATATGGTAGGGGTTGATTAGGTGTCTGACAGACTTTTATTCTTTTAACTCAAAGTGTGATTGTTTTAATAATGGATTTTATACACGAAGACCTTTTAACTGTTCACCTTTTGTCTTGCTTTGCTATCAGGAGCTTGCCTTTGATCCGTACGAGTCTTACGCTCAGGATATCCTGCGACCTGGATTTCATGATCATTTTCTTGGACAGCTTTCCAAGCCCGGTGCTGCCCTCTATCTACAGGTACCCTCCATTCACAAGTCAGGGGATATGATTATCCCTGCACGTTCCATGCAGTTTACTGCTGCCCGGCTCTCTTAAAGGGCAATAGGGAGTAATATACTATAGATATACTGTTGATTTATATCTGATCGCTCCAGTTTTTTTTAATTTTCATTCCCACTATAGAGCACATGCGTTTATGAGCAGCACATTCATTTTCTTTAGCAAATAAACAATGGGAAGAATAGTTTGTATTTCTGAACCAGCATTTCAGTTTTGCATAGCCTTTTTGGGTAGATGTGGTATCTGTTAACTCCTTTTCATATCTTCTCATGAATAGTTTTTACTGATTTTATGTTACTTTCCTAATAGTAAATCATGAGCGCATCTGTGATGGGTTGGATCTAATATTCTTTTTAATGACGCCATACTTTTTGTGCTTCGAATACTGCCAAAGGACCACTGTCGTAGTAACAAAACACATTTTCAGGGAGCGGCCAGACCGTGGCTCATTATGCGATTTAATACATCAAAATAACTACAATATATATTCCTTACTTCATGAAAAAATATTGCCATTGAGGGCTTTGTCTTATGATTGTTGTTTTCCCATGGCTTTCATTGTGCTTTTAAAGCTTCTCTCACCTGTCACTATATGTTCTTTTCAGTCCATAGGTGAAGGTTTTAAAGAAGCTGTGCAGTATGTTCTGCCACGACTCCTCCTCGCTCCCGTTTACTACTGCCTGCACTACTTTGAACTTATAAAGGTATGTGCTGATGTTCTTATTCGCTTAGTATTGGGATGGTGAACAGCTGAACTTTTATTTCAGCACATTAGACTATAGCACATAGGCGGCCTGGTAGGTGAGGAACTTGCAGGAGAGTAAAACCTTGTTCTTTGACATCATAGGATGAAGGATTTTGGTGCAGCAAGTTCTGTAAATGAGTTCAGCTTTTAGCCCATTTAGAACTGCGTGACGGTCTGTGTTGGCATACAGGCTTGTACATTAACAACCAGTGCCAGTATATATACCATCAATTGGTCAAACTGCTGTTCTGACCTGCACAAATCTTGGAATACATGGATTTTGCTTCTGCGGAGTGTTTGACATTTCAGAAAAATTGACGGGAAGTTATCTGGCCGCACGATCACTGTGGCAAACTCTCAGTGCAATTGCTGTGGACAGGATACAAAATAACTGCAACTAATATTCTATAATACATCATGGTGCTTTTTTAGGTCATGGGAAATTAATACTTTTTTTTCTTGTGACCCTAGATTATTGTACTTTTTTTTCTTAAAGAAATAGAACTCAAAATTAAATGACTGTTTTCTGAATGATTTTTCCCCCCTTTCTTATGCTTGAAGTTTTCAATAGTGAATCTCCGAATCAGTTGATTAGTTAATTGTTTTTTTTGTGATATTATATGTAAGTGGACACTTTCTTCAAAATTACCAAACTGTGAGGCTTCTCCTGCGGCTTGTTGGGTATCCCTTCTGTGAAACGCTGGTGTTTGTTGCCATTGCAAGTGCAGAGATTTGCGACAATGTTTGCAAAGGCAGCAAACACCAGGAGTTTAATGGGTGTGCGTTTCTATATGTTGGTTTCTGCTTTCAGCATTTAGAGAATGTTAACTTCATTTTGGTAGTGAAATGATTCTCAACTTTGCATTGTAATACAATGAACAGCAATCTTTAGCATACAAAGACCTTATTTGCAGATCTTTTAAAGAAAGCTTAATGTGGCACCTGTGGAGAAACAAACTGTCTTTCCAGTCACCCTTTAGTACTGTAAACAAGCTGCAAAAAGCAGCCCCAAAACTCACTATATTTAAAGCTCATCAATTTTTACTGCTGCATATACAACAGCCAAGGACAGCAGAACCCCCGTGGTGCTCCGGAAGCCCCGCGGAGCTGCTATCCATGGTGCTGAATAGGTTTCAGCACCAAGAATAGCTGCTGTCCTTGGTACTGAATCAGTTACAGCACCATAGACGGGGATTAAGTATTTTTTTTCCCCTTTCCTAATCTAAGTAATTCATTTGTTTCACATTACAAAATAACTAATAATAACAAAATAAAAATTGATCTAAAAAATGAATTGCCAATAAAAACGAAATAACGAATCAAAAATACGAATCAGAAATACAAATCACGGTAACATACCGAATTTAAAAACGGAACGAATCAATCCAAAACTGATTTTTTTCATTGTGCACCTGTCTACTAATAATCTCATTATGATCACTACAAATCCCCCATAAGCAGATTTTAGCATGTTTATTTACTTTTTAGTTTTACCACATTTACTGTACTTTTCAAAATGGCCATTTTTGCCTGTGTGCAGATAAAGTGGACCCCGTGCAATACCGCAAGACAAAGACACCATCTAGAGTTCAGAATCTTTCATTCCAACATTTCTGTAAAGGATAAATTAAAAATAAACACACGTACATTATTTTTCTTTAACTTTCTCAGAGCAACAAATTTTCTGGTTTACCCTATAATTAATTGGTAACTTCGCATCCCATGTTTCAAATAAATTATAGAAGGGATATATATATATATATGTGTTTCATTCAAGAGAATGAGGCAGCACATACATAAAACAGGTCTAATATATCCATAGACTTTACCTTAATTTAAACTCTTATCAATTCCATTTTCTTTCGTTGCTCTGTAACACTTTCAAACAGTCTTATTATGACACAATACAATACCGGACATGAAGTCTGCAATCATAAAGGGTAGCACTTTTATTTTGTGTTAAGCTACAGTGACCTCCAGAGGTCGCTGTAATACACATTATTTTTTCATTTGAGAATTGTAAACATTTTAACTTTGCAGCATTTGCTTTGTTCTCCATGCACAAGAATTGCAATAATTTCATATTATTGGTTGACTTGCCTAAATGTCTTCCTTATGAATTAAATCTATGATCGCCTTATCATACACATTATTTTGTTTTGTAAAAAAATTATAATCCATCATGGTGCTTTTTATGTTGCAGTAAAAATGTTATATTTTACTTAAAAGTCTTTTTTTTTTTTTATTCTCTTCTTCTTCAAAATCGACAGGCCTGCAGAAAGAGATTCTGTCATTAAGATATTACATCCTCAAGCTTGTTCACTCTCGCCTGCGTCTCAATAAAATGACGTTTGATCAGCGGATAATTAAGCTTTCAAATAGTCAGGTTTCCTTTTACCCATGGTGCATTGGGAAGCTAACTGCAACAATTATTTTATACCTCTGTTGTAATGTTTTCGTGTTGTCTTTTTAGCAACTAGAAGAGAAAAGCGAAGATGAGGAAGATAAAGAATGTTTAAAGCAATCAATAACTGCATTGCTCAACCTTCAGAGCAGCATGGAAAGGATATGTTCAAAGAGCCTGGCAAAGAGACGCCTGAGGTAAATTAAATGGTTTATAAAGCGCCAACAGAGGCTGTAGGGCTGTACACTGGGTAAGTCAAAACAAACCAAATTGTCAGTCAAGTTAGACACACTTGAGAATGATAGAAAAAGAGGACCCTGCTCAAGAGCTTACACTCGAAGAGGGGTGGGGTGACACATTGAGGTGAATCTTTCTTCAGTTTTTCATGTCCTGTTTTTCTTTTATCATGCCTCTTTTTTTAAAATTAAATATATAATAAAACACATTTACAGTTTAGTAGGGGTTTTGTAAACATAAGACCTTTCTTTTTCTTTTTTCCCCTTAACACTTAATAAGTAGCAACTTGAAAAGTTTACTCTTGTGAAATGTCCCCCTCAGATAGTTGAAAACAAAGTGCCCTGTTTATTGGTTTTTTACATTGTTGTTTGACTGTTAGTGTAAGGAGAATAGAATACGACATGATGGGAGTGCCCAAGTCTTGTCCCTTGTTTTCAAAGGAAATGACATTAAAGCTAAGATAAGCTTATTGTCTGGAAGCCTTTGTATTTAGCTGCCGTTACATGTGGCAGATCAGGTCATTCCTGTGCAGACGGCACTGAAATCCTGCAGGCACAAAGCTTAAGGTTTGGCTGATACTGACATTAAATACTTGGTTTGCCATAATATTATACCTATTATTATTCCATTTAGGCTTTTATTATCGTTTGCACTTGAATATTTTTGTTATCTGTTTGTAGGTTTTGGTGCTGTGTTTTAGTCTGATTCTATATATATATAGATCATACACAGATCAGTACAGTGAGCTGGAGCATTTTCTCAGCCGATAGATTTTGTTGGTCTTCATCTTGATGGCAGTCTTTATGTATTTTTATTCTATTCCATTAAATAGTGCAACAATTCTAGTTGTTGTTTTTATTAAATCGGTCGTCAAATTTAGTGTCTTTAAATATTTGTACGCTCTTGTCATGTATAGGCCGGATAATATGTCGATCCCTAAACTATAATTATACTTTATATTTAAAAAAAATAGACTAAAAGACCAGACAACAATGTTTTGAAAGGTCTGCCCACTTAGAAAATGCACGTGGTCATTGTACCATTCTGTGTAAAATATTGCAGGTTATACATTAATAAGATTAAAATAAATATATTTTAATTAAATGCGTGGATTTCCCTCATCTTTCCATCATTTATCATTTTCTATTTGGTTGTGTCAATTTGGAAATGCCCATTTTTGCAGTGCTAGTATATTTTGAATTTTGATTCCATGTATAGTTTAGACATGGTGGACTTGGCTCCACTTTTAGATTAGACATCAGCAGGAGCTTACCTATGGGTTCACTTTTATTAATCTTTTACATTACTTTTTATTATTATATTGTCATCGGAATATTTCATGTAACTAATACTTTTCTGCTTCAATTTTATCATTCAGTGAATCTGCATGTCGGTTTTATAGTCAACAAATGAAGGGAAAGCAGTTGGCCATCAAGAAAATGAATGAGATTCAAAAGAACATTGATGGGTGGGAAGGCAAAGACATTGGGCAGTGTTGCAATGAGTTCATCATGGAGGGTGCCTTGACACGTGTTGGGGCTAAGCACGAGAGACACATATTCCTTTTTGATGGCTTAATGATCTGCTGCAAGTCAAATCATGGACAGCCACGGTTACCGGGTGCCAGCAACGCAGAATTTCGTTTAAAGGAAAAGTTCTTTATGCGAAAGGTACAAATCAATGACAAGGACGACACTAACGAGTACAGACATGCCTTTGAGATCATTCTAAAAGACGAGAACAGTGTTATTTTTGCTGCTAAGTCAGCAGAGGAAAAAAACAATTGGATGGCTGCCTTAATATCCCTGCAGTACCGGAGTACGTTAGAACGGATGTTGGATGTGACTATGTTACAGGAGGAGAAGGAGGAGCAGATGAGGCTCCCGAGTCCAAAGCTGTACAGGTTTACAGAGCCAGACTCTGAGGAGAACATTGTTTTTGAGGAGAACGTGCAACCCAAGTCTGGGATACCCATCATAAAGGCTGGGACAGTAGTGAAACTCATCGAGAGATTGACTTACCACATGTATGCAGGTACGCCTTCACTCTAGAAATAGACCTGTTTGGGGGGGTCAGTAGTATTTCTACTGACTGAGCCCTTCCATAAGCAATGCAATCGTTCTAGGGAATCTTCCCTCGTCTCTATATTCTATGTTTGATCGTCTCTGTCTTACTGAAGGAGCGGTGTATGTCACTGACCACCAGACCCCTTCCTTTCTGAATTGGGATGTCTGTGGATTCACTGTCCCTGCGATGCACAGTTAGGAGATGGATATTGCATTGGTTTTAAAGATCAGTGCCATATCTTTATCCCTTGATGAGACATTGCAGCCTGTACTTGGCTGTGCCAGGTGCTGCCATGCTTCTGCTCTCGGTCCTCAGCGTGACTGTGTAGGACAGTTCTTCTGAGCAGCACCAGCACTCACCCTGGCGTCATGCGACGGTGACGGCCGACGTTTTCTGATGGGGAGTAACTCAGCATTACACATATAAAGGGTAAAAATAACACATTTACAGTATATAAGGAATGACTCAAATGAAGAGTTAAGTTGGACGGACAAAATAACGTATCCTGTGCACTCCGAATCCTTTAAGCATACATGCAAAAAGAGACTTTTTTTGGCATACTTAAATGGATGATGAGATATTAAGCCCACCACCACATTAAGGCAAATCTCTAGGATGGGTCCTGACCTAGTGAAAAACAAACCAAAAATAATGTTAAGAAAAACCCCCTCTTGTGTATTAATACCTTTTAGTTCGGCAGGACCGGTGCACTATAAGCTTCTCACAGCTATAAATGTGTTTTACAAATGCCTTTCATTATAGCTTTTATTTGGGATGTGCGGGGCAACAAAAACCTCCTGTTATGACTTCTATTTGAGGAGGGGGACAGAAAACTGTATGTAGGGGTCCATTCACAAAGCATCGAAATTGAACGCCATTTCGGCTCACTTCAGCGAATCAATTTCCTCAAATATTCAGTGAATTCATTATTTATTGGATGGTCACTGTATTTTGCTGAAATTAGAGTCTTTTGAAGCAGTTATCGGACTTCTGCTTAAAGTGCTGAATTGCGCAGATAATTGCCTCCGCTGAAGGATGGTCTCCTAATAAGTTAACCCCTTACCGGCAACAAGCACCTCCCTCAGCCCAGCTACGCAGCTGATTGGTGGGCTGGCCCTTTCGCAGCCCATAGCACGCCACGCAGCTGCAAGAGGTTATATCATTGGTTAAAAAGAGAGAAAAAAGTCCTAAAAAAAGTTTGTTAAAATAAAGTCCTTTTGTAAAAAAAATAAACAAATGTCTGAAATGCAAAAAACAAAAATATATTATTTTTTAAAAAAAAAAAAAATATATATATAGATGTCTTCAAGTATAGGACGCACTCCAGGACTTAAGTCACGTAATAAAAACGATGGTTTATTGAATATGCATTAAAATATTGTGCCCAATGGCCATGTGCCATTGGGCACAATATTTTAATGCATATTCAATAAACCATCGTTTTTATTACGTGACTTAAGTCCTGGAGTGCGTCCTATACTTGAAGACATCTATACTACATAATTTCGGATCTGTGCACCCAGGCAAGTTTTTTCATTTGTGGTATGTGCAGGTTGCCACTGGGGTCATATATATATTACATTGAAACCTATTGGATTTGCCGGTGTAAACATGTCATATTGAGACACTGAAAATGATATAATTTCGCCGAAAAAATTGATAGTTTTTTTAATGGGACAATTTTGGCAACGCCGAATTTCGGCAAAATGCACCATATTTCGCTGTCAATTGGCCGTTTTGTATACTCAAATTGCCCTGAAATTGCACCTATGGTAAAAATCACTGTTCGGTGGCAAATTCTGTGGTTAATGATTAAACTCCAGTGTTTCTTTTCTTTTGGACATCCTTAATGTACTCACAGGCTCTTATTTACAGTTGAAAGGAGTAGTGTTTTCATGTTAAGGATAACATGGCTTTCAGAACCCATTTTCTGGCTTCTAGCCAAAGCAAATGGCGTGTTCCCAAAAATGCGCGGCAATAAAAAAAGAAATTGGTTTCTTGGCAGCGTGCGTGAAACTGACGATAGCGGAAGATAGGGCTCGGCCTTCTCAAACAGCAAAACATTCATTACTTTTGTTTTTTCTTCTTGTGTCGAATCTAAGGTCCGCTGTCCTGTTAATGAGCAGCGTCTGTATCTGTGGTGAAAGGAAACGGCCTGTCTGCTATCTTGTCCTTTGTAATTAATTGCACTCCCAAGATCAGCCGCTCCAGTCCTGGCTTTCTCCTATCGCCTATTGTTCTCTCCGTCTGAGCCCATCTATTTCTGGCCCACTCCGTGTATGCAAAAATAGCACACGTGCGTCAGCGTGATGTCTGTTTCCCTTTTTATGGAATTCAAGGGAGATTTATTTAGAGCTAATTGTAGGTCACTATTGTGTTTTTGTGTTTTTTTCCATCTATAAATGGCTTTCAATTAAAGCTGAAACACATTCGAGTTTAGACTTTAATGTTCCTCAAGTTCTGTGTCTATGTGGTTACACAAACAGATTCAGGCCATGGTTTTTTTTTTTATATATTAACTCTGAATAGTGGCCGTTGTACAAAGCCTCGAATAATTAACCCCTCCACCGCAACGTTTGTTTTTTTCCATAAAACCAATGCCAAGACCCAGTGTGTTTATTGGAAGAACTTTCCATTATTATGGAGATAGTAGCTTATTCGACTGACAGAGGGCTCCCTGTATTATCCAAAAAAGCAGCACATTTATAATACCACGGAGATGCCTCTTTCTGTAAGAAAACCGTAGCGCCAAGCAGCTACAGCACCTCAGACAACCTGTCCAAGATGCTGAAAATTTGAGACACATTGTGGCACCCAGTTGCAAATTTATTTAATCTACAATAAATAACATTATTTTGCCTTACTCTACAATACGGCTAGATGACATTTATTCGATGGGAGGGGGGATCCTGCTGGACCAATATATCCATGTGTGAGCTGGTCTGGGGGCAATATATCCATGTGTGAGCTGGTCTGGGGGCAATATATCCATGTGTGAGCTGGTCTGGGGGCAATATATCCATGTGTGAGCTGGTCTGGGGGCAATATATCCATGTGTGAGCTGGTCTGGGGGCAATATATCCATGTGTGAGCTGGTCTGGGGGCAATATATCCATGTGTGAGCTGGTCTGGGGGCAATATATCCATGTGTGAGCTGGTCTGGGGGCAATATATCCATGTGTGAGCTGGTCTGGGGGCAATATATCCATGTGTGAGCTGGTCTGGGGGCAATATATCCATGTGTGAGCTGGTCTGGGGGCAATATATCCATGTGTGAGCTGGTCTGGGGGCAATATATCCATGTGTGAGCTGGTCTGGGGGCAATATATCCATGTGTGAGCTGGTCTGGGGGCAATATATCCATGTGTGAGCTGGTCTGGGGGCAATATATCCATGTGTGAGCTGGTCTGGGGGCAATATATCCATGTGTGAGCTGGTCTGGGGGCAATATATCCATGTGTGAGCTGGTCTGGGGGCAATATATCCATGTGTGAGCTGGTCTGGGGGCAATATATATCCATGGGTGAGCTGCTGGGGGCAATATATATCCATGTGTGCTTTCACTGCCTTCGAACAGGCACCGTACTTGCTGGCAGTTGGCAAAAATTTGTGTGAGCATAAGAGAGCTCCACAGCAATAAACCTCACAGTAATGTGCGCTGTGTGTATGAGCATTCAGTGTTATATGGGAGTACTGATTTAGGAGTAAGAGTAGTTAAAAAAAATCCGTAAAACTCGGAGGGGTGACACCATAAGTTACCGCACCGGGTGACACCAACCCTAGTGACGCCACTGTTGCAGGGTACTCCTCTTCTTGACATGGCTCTGCAGTAATGTCTCCTGTGAGATGTCAGTGGCTGTTGGCATAAGGTTCTTAGTAGTGTGCATATGACAGATATATTACGAGTGTGGGCAGCTGTGCACATTATCAATGTTAACATGAAACAAGCATTTGAAAGGACAATGCTCAATCTAGTAAATAGTATTTGGTAGGGATAGACCGATATCCTTTTTTCAGGGCCGATACCGATACAGATTATCGGCAGGTTTTCTGTTCGATAGCCGATATTTGTTGCCGATATTCTGTAAATTTAAAGTTCTGAAAAAAAAACAGAACAAATCTGACTATGCCATGAACTCAATGGCCTAAACAACAATCTTCGTGCAAACTTTTCCACCGGTGCAAAAAAACATTTAACGCGAGGGGCAAACCCTCTACGCCGAATGCCATATTTCATAGTCAATGCAACAAACGCACGTAATCGTCTACCGCGGATGAACCTGCGAACCCTGCGTGAGCTTACTGTACGTCGCGCGATCTATACTTAACATTGTGCGCACAAACGCATTTGCGCGCTGGTATGCAGATGGTATTACAATCTATGCGCAGTTTGTAACGCACAGCGTTTGCACGTATAATTTTAGCAACTCCTAAAAGCTGGTGGTAATGGCAAATCTGAACGTCCTGGCCGAAACCAAATACACCAGCCCAAAAAAAAAAAAAATGCAGCAAAGTATAGTTACACAGTCTACACATACCCAAACCAATAAAATGGAGAAGTTGTGCGTGCATGTATTATTGCTGCAGCATATATGCTCAGATTGACTTGTGGTTCTTAATTCTGATTGGCTGAATTGCGTGAAAAAAAATGACAGCACACTGATTTCTGCCTGCAACGGTACTGCGCGAGCATTTGGGCGCATCCGGTTTACGCTGGTTATTGATCGGGTCAAAAACGCGTGAGGATTGTAATTCCAGCGGTGATTTGCGCACGCAAACGTTTAACGCTTGGCGCAAAACTTCACGCTTTGCGCAAGCGTTTTGCGCAAAGATTGTAATATAGCCCAATGTGTTTAACATGTAAACATTGCACCACGTCCACTTAATTTATTCAATTTAATAAGAATATTTTATTTAATCTTTTATTTTTTACAAATAATCAGACCGTGTCTTTGGCTTTCTTAAAGATCCCTCATATGATCCTATATGTAAGGGGTTCAGCAACCTTGGCCCTCCAAGTGTTAGATTACAAAGTTATATTACAGCTCTGGTTAAGCAGTCACTTTGTAATATTGCCCCACGTTTTGGAATTACATCTGCTATGATGCTCATCTTCTCATTAGGTTCTTGGAGCCTCATGGGAAATCCAGTTCCAAAACATCTGGAGGTCCTAGGTTGCTGGACCCTACTGTAGGAAATAAACCCTGCATCTCCTGTATAGGGAATTCCCTGCCAGATGGGATGGAAGCCCCATTTCTGTTGCCATCACGCTCATGCACAATACGGTCAGTGAGCAGGGGTCATTCTGCAGGGAGGGCTTACAGCCTGATGTGGGAGAAGCCCCAGATTCGTACAGTTCTGTGGGATCTTGCGTGTCGCAGCTGCAGTGAGCAAACTTGTCCAAATATCAGCAAATAAAATGCCGATATCAGTAATTTTCTGAATATCGGCACCGATAATCGGCTAAACTGATATATCGGTCTATCCCTAGTATTTGGATTGCTTTGCTATGATGTTTCTTTATGCTGGTGCCTGTGGATTTTTTTTTTGCGAAGTTCTATCACGATTGATTGCAGGGGCTGCCACCAATCTATATTTGTTACTGATCTTTAGCGGTTTATTTTTCTATGTAATAGATCATTAAAGTATATGTACATTTCAGTCACTAACACGATTAAAAGTAAAATATAGATCTATATCGCAAAATACCATTTTGCACTCCAGGAACGTCCCATGGATTATCTACCCATTATATACGTCTGTCCATTCATATAACGAGTGGATGACAGCACTTCTGGGACTTCATTTAGCATTTAATAATCTATAGGTGTATAATTTTTTTTATGTTTTATAATAAATTGGATTAGCCATATATTCTCTAGATCAGTGGTTCCCAACCGCGGTCCTCAAGTACCCCCACAGGCCAGGTTTGCAGGATATCTGAAGCACCGCACACACAGGTGATATGATTTGCTGCTCAGTGATTGCATAATTCAGTCTGCATTTCCCAAGGCAATCCTTAAAACCTGGCCTGGTAGGACCTCCCCTGACTTGAGGACCACGGTTGTGAACCAATGATCTAGATCAGTGTTTCTCAAGTGGTGGGTCGTGACCCAAAAGTGGGTCGCGACCAGGGTCGGACTGGGTTGCGGGGCAAGTGCCCCCAGGCCTCTCTAATGCTTTGGACCCGCTGATGCATCTTTCCTGCAGCAGCGGGTCCCAGGCGGCACGGCTACCTCTGAATGTTCTCAGGTGCCACCTGGGGCCCGATGCATCAGGTAAAATACTCTGTAATTGCAAGGTGGGGGGGGGTGAGAGAAACTGTTACAGGAAGGTGGGGGGGTGGGACTCGGTTACTGGCAGTAGCTCAGTACTCCCAATACCATGATTGTGTCAAATATACATAGGGAGCCCCCCTTACCCAACAGCCTTTTGCTTCACTGTGATGTGCATTCTGCACAGTGGCTCATGGTGTTGGAAGTACTGAGTCTCTGGCCTTTTATTAATCTGTCATTTTACCTAGTTATGCATCCTTCTTTCTGAATATCTGTTATTCTGTCCATCTATATCTGTGCGTCCTTCTGTGTATTTTTCCATCTATCCATGTATCTAGATCTTACTCTCCATTTCTCCTCCTCTCTCTCCTTTCTCCCTCGCCTTTCTCCCTCTATCACTCACTCCCTTTTACTCTATAAATCTCTGCAGAAAACTAGCATGTACACTGAGAAGTCTCAGCAGAATCAAACACTGCTTCCTGATCCCAGCCTCCCTGCATACCAGGGACGTGTGGTGAGGTCAGTGGATGGTGAGGCACTGGCTAGTATCAGAGCCAGATATACCCAGGTTACGTAGGTTCAGTGCTCCCCAGGATCTGGCTGCTCTCCTTGCTCCCCAGGATCTGGCTGCTCTCCGTCCTCCCCAGGATCTGGCTGCTCTCCGTCCTCCCCAGGATCTGGCTGCTCTCCGTCCTCCCCAGGATCTGGCTTGGGAGGTCAGCTTTCCCATTGGTCCAAGCTATTCCATTGCTCTCCAGTGCCTTTCTGAGGCACTGCAGAGCGTAGGTTCAGGAAGTAGGCAGCGCCAGACACGCACTGCAGACCTCAATCTCTTGGCCAGCTTCAGCTTATGCGATTAGCGTAGCGTTCAGCTACGCAAATTGCATAGGCTCAGGGAGGGCAGGCTGCCACGAAAATTTATGTGCGCAGTGGCAGAGACAGATGGCAGGGGAGCATGGAGCAGGTGATCTTACGTTTTTTTATAGGGATGCACCGATACCACTTTTTTAAGACCGAGTACGAGTACCGATACTTTTTAAAAGTACTCACCGATACCAAGTACCGATACTTTTATTTAATGTCATGTGACCGCTTTTCCAATAAGAACAGACCATATAAAAATGCCCCCCGCTCACATGTATATCCCCCGATATATATATATATATTCATACTGCCCCAGCTCACTCATGGTTTGCCCCAGCTCACTCATGGATTTGCCCCAGCTCACTCATGGATTTGCCCCAGCTCACTCATGGATTTGCCCCAGCTCACTCATGGATTTGCCCCAGCTCACTCATGGATTTGCCCCAGCACACTCATGGATTTGCCCCAGCACACACATGGGTTATTATGCCCCCACAGCTCACACATGAGTATGCCCCCCCAGCTCATGGATATGCCCCCACATGGATATTGCCTCCAGCTCATGGATATGCCCCCTCATGGATATGCCCCCTCATGGATATGCCCCCACATGGATATTGCCTCCAGCTCATGGATATGCCCCCACATGGATATGCCCCATCATGGATATTGCCTCCAGCTCATGGATATTGCCTCCAGCTCATGGATATTGCCTCCAGCTCATGGATATTGCCTCCAGCTCATGGATATGCCCCATCATGGATATGCCCCCACATGGATATGCCCCCACATGGATATGCCCCCACATGGATATGCCCCATCATGGATATTGCCTCCAGCTCATGGATATGCCCCCACATGGATATGCCCCATCATGGATATTGCCTCCAGCTCATGGATATGCCCCATCATGGATATGCCCCCACATGGATATTGCCTCCAGCTCATGGATATGCCCCCACATGGATATGCCCCATCATGGATATTGCCTCCAGCTCATGGATATGCCCCCTCATGGATATGCCCCCACATGGATATTGCCTCCAGCTCATGGATATGCCCCCTCATGGATATGCCCCCCAGCTCATGGACGCCCCCCCCCCCCCCCCCGACGATACTTACCTTCCTGGGCGCCGCCGGGGAATGTCTCCGCGCGCGCGTTGGAAGGACCCCAGCCGCGACCACGTGATCCCGGCTGGGGTCCTTCCAACGAGCGCGCGCGCGGAGACATTCCCCGGCGGCGCCCAGGAAGGTAAGTATCGTCGCGGAGAGCAGCTGCAGGGCCTGTCTGAATGCTCTATCAGCATTCAGACAGGCCCTGCAGCTGCTCAGTGTGTTTAATACTTACCTTCCTGGGCGCCGCCGGGGAATGTCTGCGCGCGCGCTCGTTGGAAGGACCCCAGCCGGGATCACGTGGTCGGCTGGGGTCCTTCAACGAGCGCGCGCGCGGAGACATTCCCCGGCGGCGCCCAGGAAGGTAAGTATTGCGGAGAGTGCGGGGCCGGCTGTCCGAATGCCGATAGAGCATTCGGACAGCCGCCGCAGCCCCTCGGATGCCGGAAGCCGGCTCAATGCCGGCTTCCGGTATCGGAAAAAATATCGGGGGTACTGCACGAGTACCAAGTACTCCTGCAGTACCCAGTATCGGCCCCGATACCGATACTAGTATCGGTGCAACCCTAGTTTTTTATAATAATATATTCATTCAGTAGTGATTTAAATTAGAGTTGCTTTGTCTGCCATCACCCCAGACTTTGAGACACTTACTAAGCGCAACAAGCATACCCTGTTTTCCAGTAAGTTCTACTTCGTTTATTTTACAGCAAACACTTTCATTTTCACTAGTGCTGTGATTACTGCACTATCCTTTTTGGAAAGAATCCCTGTTTGTTTACAAAATTGTTTAAAAAGTTCATACATCGTAGAATCTTGCACACGTTGCTTTGTGGAATAAATTAGGTTTAAGAAATTCAATTATTTTTGGGTCGCGACTTAATGACAAAGGACAATTGTGGGTCCTGAGGGTCCACAGGTTGAGAACCACTGATCTAGATGATGACGAAGTCAACAGCGTATCACAGCATGGTGATCATTTTCATCAATGCCTGCAATATACACGCACTCGCAGCATAGCATACCTCCTCTCTGGTACCCAGCCTGCTTTTGTTCCCTAACGTACCTAATTTTCTGGCAATCGTATTTTTAATGTGTGCGCGCCGAAGACTGCTGCGTAGCTGAGAATTACTTTGTTCAAAAGGATTCTTCTTGTATTTTTAATCTTCTAAACCAGTAAGTCATGACGCCAGGTCTTAAAGGATTCAGAGCATTCAGACCAATGTTCCCCATAATTAAGGTTATCCCTCATTCTCGGCTTGACATGCTGTCATGTATGGTGTAGGTCTGGGCTTAACAGATCCTGCCAGCATTAGACTCCTATAATTATTCTTCTGCCTCATTAATGATTTATTCTACAGAAATCTTTATAGTAAACCTGTCCCAACTTTTATGTTTTAAATGAATTTGCCAAGACGTGGCGCAGGTTTGTGATGGCTAGGGATGCACCGATACCACTTTTTTAAGTACGAGTACCGATACTTTTTAAAAGTACTCACCGATACCGAGTACCGATACTTTTCTTTAATGTCATGTGATGCTTTCCAATAAGAACAGACCATATAGAAATGCCCCCAACTCACACATGGATTTGCCCCAGCTCACACATGGATTTGCCCCAGCTCACACATGGATTTGCCCCAGCTCACACATGGATTTGCCCCAGCTCACACATGGATTTGCCCCAGCTCACACATGGATTTGCCCCAGCTCACACATGGATTTGCCCCAGCTCACACATGGATTTGCCCCAGCTCACACATGGATTTGCCCCAGCTCACACATGGATTTGCCCCAGCTCACACATGGATTTGCCCCCCAGCTCACACATGGATTTGCCCCCCAGCTCACACATGGATTTGCCCCCCAGCTCACACATGGATTTGCCCCCCAGCTCACACATGGATATGCCCCCAGCTTACACATGGATTTGCCCCCCAGCTCACACATGGATTTGCCCCCCAGCTCACACATGGGTATTGCCCCCAGCTCACTCATGGATTTGCCCCAGCTCACTCATGGATTTGCCCCAGCTCACTCATGGATTTGCCCCCCAGCTCACACATGGATATTGCCCCCAGCTAATGGATTTGCCCCAGCTCACACATGGGTATTGCCCCCAGCTCACTCATGGATATGCCCCAGCTCACTCATGGATATGCCCCAGCTCACTCATGGATTTGCCCCAGCTCACTCATGGATTTGCCCCAGCTCACTCATGGATTTGCCCCAGCTCACACATGGATATGCCCCCCAGCTCATGGATATGCCCCAGCTCACACATGGGTATTGCCCCAAGCTAATGGATAATGCCCCAGCTCACTCATGGATATTGCCCCAGCTCACTCATGGATTTGCCCCAGCTCACACATGGATATGCCCCCCAGCTCATGGATATGCCCCAGCTCACACATGGGTATTGCCCCCAGCTAATGGATATGCCCCAGCTCACTCATGGATATTGCCCCAGCTCACTCATGGATATGCCCCCAGCTCACTCATGGATATGCCCCCAGCTTACACATGGATATGCGCCCAGCTTACACATGGATATGCCCCCAGCTTACACATGGATTTGCCCCAGCTCACACATGGATTTGCCCCAGCTCACACATGGATTTGCCCCAGCTCACACATGGATTTGCCCCAGCTCACACATGGATTTGCCCCAGCTCACACATGGATTTGCCCCAGCTCACACATGGATTTGCCCCAGCTCACACATGGATTTGCCCCAGCTCACACATGGATATGCCCCCACAGCTCATGTCCCCCCCCCTCCTCCTCCGCGACAATACTTACCTTCCTGAGCGACGCCGCGAATGTCTCCGCGCGTGCGCTCGTTGGAAGGACCCCAGCCGCGACCACGTGGGACCACGTGGGACCATGTGATCGCGGCTGGGGTCCTTCCAACAAGCGCGCGCGCGGAAACTTTCCCGGCGTCGCTCAGGAAGGTAAGTATCGTCGCGGAGAGCAGCTGCAGGGCCTGTCCGAATGCTCTCAGCATTCGGACAGGCCCTGCAGCTGCTCACTGTTTATACTTACCTTCCTGAGCGACGCCGGGAAAGCTTCCGCGCGCGCGCTCGTTGGAAGGACCCCAGCCGCGATCACATGGTCCCACCGTGGTCGCGGCTGGTGTCCTTCCAACGAGTGCACGCGCGGAGACATTCCCGGCGTCGCTCAGGAAGGTAAGTATCGCAGAGAGCTCCAGGGGCGGCTGTCCGAATGCCGATAGAGCATTCGGACAGCCGCCGCAGCCCCTCGGATGCCGGCTCAATGCCGGCTTCCGGTATCGGGAAAAATATCGGGGGGGGGGTACTGCACGAGTACCAAGTACTCCTGCAGTACCCAGTATCGGCCCCGATACTAGTATCGGTATCGGTGCAACCCTAGTGATGGCGCATGGGCGCTCCCTGCAAGTACACATTAAATATTAAAGCATTATATATGCTTATTGGACTGAATGCTAGAACAGATCTCCAAGTGGTTTTCATTGTTTGCAATTCTGATCTACAATTGTATAAACCAGCCTGTGCTGATTAGTTCAATAAGTCAGGTTTCCTGGACTTTTCCAAGTGCCGCAAGTTCACATTCATGCAGGAAACACAGTACGCGGCAGGAAAAGGGCGAGGTGGCAGAGAGACGTCAGCACTGTATTTGATTTCACTTCAAGGATGCTCTGACCGTAAAAACAATGCCTCAAAATGCCACTTTATTTGCTCATGTAGTAAACCCGTGTGCCTGGGAAGGGGCTGAAAGCAATTTGTCCCTGCTTATATAGATCAGAGGTCAGCAGCCTTGGCCCTCCAGGTGTTTTGGAACTACATTTCCCATCAGGCTCAATCAAATGGGCATGGGGGGGGGGTGTAGTTTGAAATCTTTTGCAGGGCCGAGATTGCCGACCACTGATATAAGTTTCACTATAGATAATGCATGTATCATCAATTTTATAGCCCGTATGTGTCTCTATGTATGTGATAGATATATATATATACAGTTGTGTTCAAAATTATTCAACCCCCAATGCTGTAAAGGGTTTTAGGGAATTTAGTGTACATTTGTAATTATATTCAGATTGAAATCCTACAAGGACTTTTTAAAGAACCATATGCAACTAAAATGACATCAATTGGTTTTGTAATACAGTAGTAAATGTTTCTTTTGTGAATTCTTCATTGACACAATTATTCAACCCCTTAAAGACTACCACTCTGAAGAACAGAGGTTCATTCAAGTGTTTTCAATCAGGTATTGAAAACACCTGTGGATGTCACGGAGCAGCAATAAAGCATAATAAGCACCAATTAGGCAGCTTTAAAATGACTGTGATACTCAGCTCCTTCTAGCCATTTACTGGTGTGGTTACAAACATGGTGAAGTATAGAGAATGGTCCAGGAAGACAAAAGAAGAGGTGATTACTCTTCACAGGAAGGGCAATGGCTATAAGAAGATTGCAAAGATGTTAAACATACCAAGAGAGACGATAGGAAGCATCATTCGCAAATTCAAGGCAAAGAGCACTGTTGAAACGTTACCTGGTCATGGCAGAAAGAAGATGCTGACTTCGACTGCTGTGCGCTACCTGAAGCGTAGAGTGGAGAAAAGTCCACGTGTGACTGCTGAGGAACCGAGAAAAGATTTGTCAGATGTGGGTACTGAAGTTTCAGCTCAGACAATACGGCACACACTGCGTAATGAAGGCCTCCATGCCAGAACTCCCAGGCGCACCCCTTGCTGTCTCCAAAGAATAAGAAGAGTCGACTGCAGTATGCCAAAAGTCATGTGGACAAACCACAGAAGTGTTCTGTGGACTGATGAAACAAAATTAGAACTGTTTGGGCCCATGGATCATAAAAGAACACCTTGCCTACTGTGAAGCATGGCGGGGGGTCAATCATGCTTTGGGGCTGTTTTGCTTCTGCAGGTACAGGGAAGCTTCAGCGTGTGCAAGGTGCCATGAATTCTCTTCAGTACCAGGAGATATTGGATGACAATGTGATGCAGTCCGTCACAAACCTGAGGCTTGGGAGACGTTGGACCTTTCAACAGGACCATGATCCCAAGCATACCTCCAAGTCCACTAGAGCATGGTTGCAGATTAAAGGCTGGAACATTTTGGAGTGGCCATCGCAGTCACCTGACTTAAATCCGATCGAGAACCTCTGGTGGGACTTAAAAAAAGCAGTTGCAGTGTGCAAGCCTAAGAATGTGACTGAACTGGAGGCTTTTGCCCATGACAAATGGGCGAAGATACCCGTAGATCGCTGCAAGACACTTGTGTCAAGCTATGCTTCACGTTTAAAAGCTGTTATAACTGTAAAAGGATGTTGTACTAAAGTACTAAGATTGAATGTCACTTGGGGGTTGAATAAAACTGATAATGATGTGAGCACAGAAAAGACATTTGTGGTTATTTCATTATAAATGTTATGTTATATTTGTCTGACCTACACGTGCCGCTTCGATTTAATTGTACGCAAGATGACTGATCAAAATCAATGTCAACCTGGCCAAAACACTCAATTTCAGTGGGGGTTGAATAATTTTGAACACAACTGTATATGTTAGTTTATAGTTGCAGTGTGGAGACTTTTAACTTCACTTTTTTGCCCTCCACCACAACAATATATAAAAATCCCCAGAGTATAGCAGTAGTGGTGATACTTATTTATCGGACTTAAATGTATCACTACTACTGCTAGACTCTGGGGATTTTGGCATCTGGACTAGCAAATCTACACTATATACCACGAAGAGAGCACTCCTTTACATAGTTCACACCAACTCATAAACAATTTTAAACTACTTAAGTCTAAGAATGAGAATTTAGTTTACGCATCACTGCCTGGTGTTGCTTACAACTGGATGACATCAATGTATCCCATCAATGACAGGTTAACTAAACCCCTAATGACAGCCCAAAACCACTTACTGTTATGTTTCATACAGGAAGAGTGCTGTCACTGTGGTTTCTATGTAATATATATATATATCAGTATTGCAGGTTGCAATGTTACCTTTTTTACTGGACTGATATAGTAAAATATGACAAGCCGGGACAAGAGGTCAGTGTTCAGACTCCAATCCCCACGAACACCTAAATAATATTAAGTGGTCATTGTGGCCAGGGTATCCCTATTAATTTTCACTTCTTGTGGGGACTTTTAATGCGGGGGAATTTGCTGTCTGTTTCCTTGTTGTGTTTGTAGCATCCAATGTAGAGGGTGCTGTTTTTGTTTGTATCATTCCTCTGCTGGGTAGTCTTGGCGTCTGTTGATGGTGTAGAAACAATAAAGTGAAGAAGAAAAAGAGACGTTTGTGAGGGTCCTGAGGACAATAAAGCCCTTTTTCTTTCACCAGTCCAAGCATTGGAAGATAAGAATTTGGGGAAAACTAATCCTCAGCAGTGCACTCCCTGTCCCCAAATTTCTCTGACATGCCAGATCAGCATGTCGGTCCTGCGTGTCATCAAACCCTGCCACTTTCTTGAGCACAGAGACCTGACATCTTATGTTCTCTTTGTAACGGTCCTTTGTAACCACAGTATTAATTTAATCATTTTGTTTTGCCAGATCCCAACTTTGTTAGAACATTTCTTACAACATATAGATCTTTCTGCAAGCCTCAGGAACTTCTCAACCTCCTTATAGAAAGGTACGTGGCGGGAATCAGGTGATGGTTGTTTACATGTAGATTGTGTTTTTGTTCATACTTTGGTTCCTGTGCATACATGATTTCTGTATAGAAATCTCTTTATTGCTTCTATGTGATTGTCCCTTGTAGCAGCACATTTGCCATTCCTCGGGTAAAAGAACGCCTGTGATCTTTGAGCGTGAGAATGTTTAGGTTTCTTTCAAATTGCTAGTGTCTGAGTACCATGTGAAAAGGGAAAACCTGTCTGGACTTCATGCAATATATTTCATTGGTTTCTGTAACTAGGTTTGAAATACCAGAACCCGAACCAAGTGAAGCAGACAGGATAGCAATGGAAAATGGAGACCAACCGATCAGTGCAGAGCTGAAAAGATTTAGAAAAGAATATGTACAGCCGGTTCAGTTACGGTAAGCTTCTCAACTAACTCAAACTTTTACACTAACCAAATCTTGCTACTTCCACCTAAGAAACATTGCATGCGTTCATCTCTCTTAACCTCCCTGCTAGTCCGATTTTGACATATTTTATATGTCAAAATCTGCATTTATTTAGCCCCCTGGTGGCATCCAGAGTGTGGCTCAAGGTTAAATTCCAATGCTGTAAGCAGTAACCCTGAGCTGCACTCTGGCTGGATACATACCTCTCCCTGCGCTCCCTAGCTGACCTCCCGCAGTCACCCACGGCTGATCGCCGAAGGTGACTGCGGGAGGTCAGCGAGGTAGCACAGGTACAGGTATGTATCCAGCCAGAGTGTGGCTCGGGGTTACCGCTTTCAGCTTTGAAATTTAACCCCGAGCCACATTCGGGAATACCACCAGGGAGGTTAATCATCCAAGCTCTTGTTATCTTCCGTCTTGACTACTGTAACCTCCTTCTCTCTGGCCTTAAGAGATCCCAGATTCTCCCTCTGCAGTCTGTTATGAATGCCTGTGCTAGCCTCATCCACCTCACCTCCCGCACCTCTCACACCTCACCTTTCTGTCAATCTCTAAACTGACTCCCGGTTTCCCTTAGAATCCAATTCAAAATACTGGTGCTCACATACAAAGCTCTCCATAACCTCGCCTCGGCCTACATTTCCTCCCTTATTGGCGGGTATATCCCATTCCAACAACGTTGATCTGATGCTATCAGTTTCAGGTACCCGCACCCCCCAACTCCTGCCTTCAAGACTTCTCCCGAGCTTACCCCTTTCTATGGAACTCCCTCCCCCGCCACATCAGACTGACCCGTCTCTCCAGTCCTTCAAAAAGTCTCTGAAAACGCATTACTTTAGAGAAGCCTATCGGCTCGCACCATTATCTCCCCGCTGTCATTTCCTCCTCCTTCCCATTCAGCCCTCCTGCAACCCACCACTTCACCTACCCTATTCACAGTAACCTAATGGGTCACCCCTCTCCTCTTAGATTATAAGCTCTCAAGCAGGGTCCTCTCTCCTACTGTTCTTCAAGATGCATGTATATTTGTTGTTCTGTCTCACCCATTCTATTGCGCTACAGAACTTGTTAGCGCTTTGTAAATACTTGTAACTGTGTAAGACTTACTATTTATTCCATATCCTAACATCAGTTTTATTCATGGATCCACCATTAGGTTATTGTCTTGTAATTTCTATTCCAAGTCTATCCGTTTGTAGAATTTAAATAAATTCTTAATCAAGCTTGCTCCGTCAAACTTTCAGCCTCGTCCAGTGCTTTGTCAAAGCCTATTAACCTGTTACATAATTTTTTATCAAACCACTGGCAGGATTTAGTTGTTTCATGGAAAACTCCTTTAGATTGCCTAAGTTTTTTAAAAATGTTTGTAGAATCCATACATTATTACAGTACAATATAGTAAACTCATGTGATAGAGGGCTCTGCCTGCTATTCAAATATCACTACTGCATCATGGGTCCCTCAAACACTTGCAGATAGACTCTGTGGTATTTACGGATGCTGAGAGCACTTCTGTGAGCTGCAGCCCATCGGCTGAAATGTCGTCCATGCTGCACTTTTCTGAACATCCTGATTTAATTTGCAATTGCTCCAGGAAAAACCGATCTATCCTAGTCAAGCTTGGGCTTTTGCAGGAGCTTCAAAAAAAATAAAGTAATGTTGATCAGGGCCATTTATTACATAAAAACAGAACTATGTTACTTAGTGATGGCTAACCTTGGTGTCCTGGATGTTTCAGAATTACATCTTCGCAATGCTCGGTCACCTTGACATTTGTCTTATACATGCTCAAAGGACCACTATACAAAATAATTAACGTGGCTTTATTTTCGAAAGTCCCTGGAACTTCTTAAAGGGACAACTCTACACATCCTGACCATTTTAGCTTTTTAAAGTGTTTATGATGTGTACATCTACTCAAATTGCATATAAAATCAGCAGGGACCTGTAGATTTCGGAAGCCCCTGAGCTGACAGCGACGAGCGGTGCACGCCAAGGAAGAAAAGTATTTTCACTCCCACCCCAAAAAAAAAACCACGAATTGGGAAGATGCTGTCATCGTTTAATTAGAGTGGTCCCTTAAACAACTGCGTAACATACAAACGTCATAAATTAATCTGCTCGTCCACCAGGCTTGTTACGTGGAACTTGTCTGTCAGTTAACCTCTGACATTTATTAAGTTGGAGAAAGCCCAACTGCATTCTGATATTGCAGCCATTATTTGGTTAGTATGGTGTGCCGTGACGTGTGATTTCTTTTTCACATGGTACTAATGGCATAAACGAATACCCAATGACCTGTTTAATGTGATTTATTCAGCTTGGAAGCAGTAATTGCATATGCTGTATATATTTTTTATTCTTCAGAGTGTTAAATGTTTGTCGGCACTGGGTGGAACATCATTTCTATGATTTTGAAAGAGACCCGGATCTGTTGCTACGGCTTGAAGAGTTTATTGGGACAGTCAGAGGTAAGAGAGGCTTTTTTGTGTCACTTTGCTCGAATATGGGAAATGCTGATAGAATGGAGAAGGAAGAACAAAATAACCATTTTACTAACTGCAGAAATCATTTTGTATCTTCTCTTTAGGTAAAGCCATGAAGAAATGGGTGGAATCAATCACAAAAATAATTCAACGCAAAAAGCAGGCTCAAGCTAACGGACCGAGCCACAATATAACCTTTGAAAGCTTGCCACCTGCCATCGAATGGCACATCAGCAGGCACAGCCAGATAGAGACTTTCGATTTACTTACGTTGCATCCAATAGAAATCGCTCGGCAGCTGACTTTACTGGAGTCAGAATTGTATAGGTACGGGTCGCGATCAAAGATAACCATTTACCATTCATTACATCTGTATTCAGGGTTACCCCACCCAAGCCATTGGTACTGGTGCCAGGCCTGCTTTTTTTGCAGTGAAAATTGGGAGTGTTTTCGCTACTCGTTTTATATTCTACCATATAGTTTTAAGATTAACTCTAAGATTTTCAGATTCACACTTGCCAGTAAATAGCACATAATCTTATATTAATACATTTTTACATTATGCTGTACTCCACAAATAGACTCAATGTGCTGTCAGTATATGCTTGAATTATTTTATACCTAATGGAGAATTTACTTTTATTTTTTGTTACCTTACAGACTTTGACGTTCGAGCATTAAAATGATTAAGTTAATCCTTCCAGACAAGTAAAAAGTGAAATCAATTCCCGCACATATCAGAATAAAAGCATTATCACCACTCCAAAAGTGCCTCTGGGTCTGTACTCAGGTTCGTGTTCTTCTGCGTCCAGCACACTGCAGGAGCAGCCAGGGTAATCCCCAAATGTACAATTGATAAACTCCAATACTGGTAAAGGTAAAAAAAAAAGTGGTATTTATTAAAATGAATACCACTTTTTTACCTTTTACCGGTGTTAGAGTTTATCAATTGTACATTTGGGGATTACCCTGGCTGATCCTGCAGTGTGCTGGACGCAGAAGAACACGAACCTGAGTACAGACCCAGAGGCACTTTTGGAGTGGTGATAATGCTTTTATTCTGATATGTGGGAATTGATTTCACTTTTTAGAAGTATAAAACGAAGTAATTTAATTTGTCCTAGGATCACACTCTAACCTCATAAATTGCATATATTTAATACGAGTCTTTCAGGAGCTCGCAGAGGGAAGATCCTATACATAGACGTTAAGTGGTTCAGTGCTTTTCTTTTTTCTAACCCAACCAGACATCTGAGAGGTTACAATAGCTTTTGCGGTTTGAACCACCTGCGATATCTCATTGATCTGATGAGTGCGTAGTATGAAAATCACCAAGCTAATCTGTACAGGGTTCAACAGACGTTCTTCTATAGAGACAGCATTTAGAGCTACGCCAGGTCACCACCGCATGTGTATTTTTAGCTTACAGGTGAACGCTACTAAACTGACTTTCCCGAGCAGAACTGTTGCACATAGAAGATCCTACTTTGTCAGGAAACATGTAAAACAAGCATAACATAATGTATAGGCCTCCATTCACATCTTACTGTCCCAGCTGTTCTTCTGTTATTGAAGCAACAGATTCGTTGTCTGCTCATAATGAGTTGAAATTCATTCATTAACATCAGTAAGTAATAGGACAGCAGGAATGGTAAAATCACTACCTGGGCCAATCACATATCTTTATCAGCGACCAATGATAGTTGATACTTCAGTGTAGATACCTTCATCAGTCGCATATTTGAGTCGGACAGTAATGGTCTGCATAATGCAGAAATGTAGACATTGCTGTCCTGCTTCATTTATCCTGTGACCACCGGACACTGGTTCTGAAGCCAAATCGTCCTTTGCTTAAATTCCAGGTGAGCAATTTGAGGAACAAGGCTGTAAAAAGACATTTTAATCGCAGCAAGTACACAAACTCCTCCTGTAGCTGTATAAAGATCCGCTACATTCTCTTTATTATGCAATATAATAACACAGAATAACACGACCTATGGCACACATGGGCACGGTGGTCAAACTGTTTCTGAGGCCGTTAAATGCATACAAAGCTTCTTTTTTTCCCTCTCACATTGCACTTTAGAGCTGTGCAATCATCTGAACTTGTTGGAAGCGTGTGGACTAAAGAAGATAAAGAAATCAATTCTCCCAACCTCCTTAAAATGATCCGACACACCACTAATCTCACTCTGTGGTTTGAAAAGTAAGTCCATCCATGACTTTTTTTCTCTGTAAGATTCGTAACGTGAATGCGTATGAGGGGCACGTAGAAAGATCTGCCCTGTAACACGAAGATCAGGGATGCTCCACCTTAACCCTCCAGATAGTTTGGAATTCTATTTCCCGCCAGACTCTTGTCAACCTAATGCGTGGCTGAGATGTAGTTATGAAACAACTGGAGGGCCAAGGTTTAGCACTGCTGATGTAGATGTTGCAGGGAGGAAACCAACTACTTATGTATTAAAGCCGTTAATTTGAGATCGCCCTTTGTCTGATACAGAACACCGCGGGTGGGAAATCAGTGTATTGCAGGGCATCACTTTTCAATAGGTTTATTAAACTGGTTTGGATAAAACATGGAATCTATCGAACAACATGAATAATTCCACATATACAGAAAAGTACATTTTTGTCAAACGTGATTGAACAATGATCACTCCAAACCGCATGAACTTGCGTTCGTCTACATTGAACGTTATCTGCCATTTGCTTGCTCCGATCCCTCTCATCAGAAGGAATATTCCACGTAGTTTGTGGTGGCAATGCATAATGGGAAATATGGTTCACAAGAATCTACATTGTCATGGTAAAGCCATGTTTTTGTGGTGCATGTTTTATTCCACATAGCTAGTCTAAAATACCCTATGTCAGGGTAATAAATCTTAATCTGGCAACGATAAATGCCCAGCAGTGAATACTCCTTCAGATAAATCTGTGGTTTCCACAGCCATGCATTGATTTTGCAAACTATTGTCCTTTTTATGATGTGCCAGACATTCTCACTTCTTCACCTGAGCTGGATTTGCATTATGATTGCTTTGGCTGTGAATATATTGTTGATTTTGTACTTTTAATTTTCCTTGCTATGGATGGTTTCAAACAAATCTCGTTTCTTGTTGTTTCTCTGTGTACCAGGTGCATTGTAGAAACAGAAAATCTAGAAGAACGAGTGGTTGTTGTGAGCCGCATCATTGAAATCCTCCAGGTCTTTCAAGAGCTCAACAACTTCAATGGTGTCCTGGAGGTCGTAAGTGCCATGAACTCCTCGCCCATTTACAGGCTGGATAACACATTTGAAGTAAGTGTGAGAAAATCTTACATTTGTGGCTACATGAAGTAATCCATATCTGTACAATCTAGGACGTTGTGGCTGTAGATATTGGAATGCAAGCCCCCCATCTTCAGAGTGTAGTGTGTCAAACTCTCCTGGAGGTAACCGCCAACAAAGTAATCTTACTGATAAAGACCTGACATATTCAAAAGTGTTATTCAACCAAACATAACCAAATAGGATAAAAACAAATAGCTTAAATAAAATAAGGAAAATGTCAATGTCTCTGTTACCCATGGGTGGTATGGAGGATGTACAGGGTTGGCAGGGACAAGCAGAGTTGCTGGACCATCAATGAGATGGAAAGTTATATATTTATATCTTTGAAACTCTCTAAATAAAATTCCAAAAAGGTCTTAAAGATTTCATGTTCGTCAAGGCAGGAAACTAACTAGGTAATTAATCAATAGATAATAGATAATCGATAGATACAAGACTTACTGTGTATACATTGACTTTATAATCACTTTGCATGGCTGGCCCAAGAAATTGTGCTACTTGAGACAAAGAGCAATGCGCCAGCCTACCAATTGCGCACGGGGTTTGCTGCTGAGATACATCGGCATAGCATGGGACATTTCACATCCAATACCAATGTGACAGGGACCAAGTCTTGTAAAAATAAAAAGGGGGAAATGCGTGGGAACTCTCTCAGTGGAGATACAGGAAGGTTCCCTCAAATGGTGCTTGCAAGGGTATTCGGGTCAGCCAATGGTAGTATCTGTATGTAAAGTCATCTCATAAATGTCAAACATGAACTGGACTCCTTTTCAACCCACAAGCATTTCTCTGTGCTGTTTATGATTTCTGGCAGTGCAATTGATAATAGGATTTTTTTTTATTTAAATATTAATACCCTTCGTTTTTTCCTCTATCTGCAAAATTTTTTATATATATATTATTATTTTTCCGATTAATCGGATAAAAGAAAAATGAGTAATAAGGGTTTCCTTTAAAAGGAACATTATGTAAAAATAAGTCAACCCATGCCTCCCCTTCTTTTTTCGTGAGCAATTTGCGTAGTATACATAACGTTTGTACGTACATACAGCGCCCATACCCAGTGGCAGCATCCCAGGGTTTGTGTTGTAGCACGTCTGCTGTTGTAAACTGAATAAAAGCAAACTGGTCATGTCTGGCATAACCCCAGGACTAAATCATGCCGAATAAAGCAGACGACATGTCTTCTGCAATCAGCTCTGAAGCAGAAACAGCAGTTAAAACATTTTAACTCTGTCTGACTCTAATCAGTGTGTGCTGTATATTAATCGATAATGAAAAGAGTTCAACTATTCTCTCAATTAGTTGTTGATTAATTGATTAGTTGTTTCAGCCCTAATGGCAAGAAGAAAAAGAAGAAATGAAGATGCAGAGAAAACCTGTTCTATACCTATTGAGATGCAAAGTTTTAATTAAACGGCGCTCACTTTTAAATGAAATGGATGATTGTAGTGCTACGAATGTCTGTGAAAATCTCTGAAATAACCAACTTGATGCCTTTTGTTCTTTCTGTTTCTTGTTATGCAGCAAGTCCCAAGCCGTCAGAGAAAGATTTTAGAGGAAGCTCACGAACTGAGTGAAGACCATCAAAAGAAATATTTAGCTAAACTCAGGTCAATCAATCCACCATGTGTGCCTTTCTGTGGTATGTAACACGGTTTGCATTTTATCTCCCAAAAATTGCCTTCCTGTGTAATTAAAGCATGAGCGCATGTTCGGTTTTCAGAACCCAGTGATGTATCTTGACCTAGGCCGACACTTTTCATGGGGTAGGCAAACAATGGCATCCCTCCACATGAAAAAAGCCACCCCCACCGCTCAGTGGGACCTGCGGGCGCCGGTTACTAGATCCTCAGCTCCGGACTACCAAGCTTTCTCCATCAGCAGCTTCCAGTAAGTGGAGCTGATGGAGGGAAGCGCTGGGTTTCCATAGAGATGCTTGCAGGCGGAGCCTCACTAGTCATGGCAACACACACCCTGCTCTGAAGGACGGCTGCGGGGGCTCTGGTAGGGGACACAGACCACGGGGAAACACATATGGGAGTGACTGGGGGGCTGTATTGGGGGACTCGATGGGGCACAGACATTGCTTCCTCCCGAGTCGGCAGCCACATGTACTCTGCTGCGATGGGAGGAAGTGATCATATGACGTCACTTCCTCCCAGCACTCCAGCAGGATGAACGGGCAGCTGCATGGTCTCCTCAGAGCGGTTGCATCCAGGACACATCCCTCCCCAGGTTCACCAAAGGTGAATTGACCACGGAGGGTGGGGGGGGGGGTTATCAAGTGAGTGGTGGGGCTATGACATGGACTGAGTGGGGAGGGTGTATGAAGTGAGTGGTGGGGAGGGTGTATGAAGTGAGTGGTGGGGAGGGTGTATGAAGTGAGTGGTGGGGAGGGTGTATGAAATGGACTAAGGGCAGCACAAAATGTAAATACACCTGTCAGAACCGACACTAAAACGGAATGGCTATAAATCAACCAACGCGTTAATTACTTCAAAATAACTTTCAGTCTGCATATATGAAAACTGGACATATCCTTTTATCATGGAGTCTGTTTCACATATGCTGAAATATTGCATACGGTAACTAGCGTTTGATGTATATTTCTGCCCTAGGAATTTATTTGACAAACATCTTGAAGACTGAAGAAGGCAATCCTGATTTTCTGAAAAGACATGGGAAAGAACTGGTGAACTTTAGCAAGAGGAGGAAAGTGGCTGAGATCACAGGAGAGATACAGCAGTACCAGAACCAGCCGTATTGTTTACAAGTTGAACCTGATATTCGAGTAAGTCGGTGCAATATCTTGGCATGCAGAACATGTACCTTTTATATGCTATAGTTTGCATCCCTTGCACAGTGTCACATACACACACGGTAACACGTCATTCGAGCTGGATTTTGGGTGTGGGGCTGAAGATTTTGATGTGCCTCTACCACATTACTTTCACCTTGTATTGTGCCTATGTCCTATTCCTATGTTCTCCCATTGTGCCTTAGTCCTGTTCATCTTGTCACACAGTGTGTCTGTCACATTGAGCCTTTGTCCTAAACCTCTTGCCCACTATTGATTGTGCCTTTGATCCACCCCTCTGCATGTTGGTTGCAACGCTATAATATTTTGAAGGATTGGCCATTGTGCTGATTCAGTCCTGCATGGGGTTGTTTTTTCTAGGCAATTGCGAAAGTGACTTTAATGTTCACAAACTATTTAAAAATGAATTTCAGAGGTTCTTTGAAAATCTGAATCCAATGGGAAACATCGCAGAGAAGGAGTTTGAAGACTATCTCTTTAAGAAGTCTTTGGAAATTGAACCGCGGAATGCAAAGACTCTGCCAAGATTCGTAAGTAATGGTGCCCAGTTGAATCTCTGAGTTTGGGAAGAGGGTGGATTGTCAGGTGTCTGTGCTTAGTGTTTCATGCACTGTATTTACTTGCAGACTGGAATTGGGCAAACTGGGCAAATATACAGCCTGCTGCTGGTCAATTGGGGATTAGAGAGATTGGAGATTAAAGGGTTTCGTCAAACTGGATGCAGATTGGCTGTGACTGCATGAGCCAATCAACAACCCCCCTCCCCCATCCGGTTTAGCAATGAGCTTTCCTTACTGCTGAAAGGTCAGATCTGTGGCCTAACCCTCAATCCAACTGCCCTAGTGCAGTCGAGAACAGCTTGATCAAAGGTTAGGGCTATGTCCTGTGCATAACCTATGCCCATTCTGTCCTAATTCTACTCCCAACCACCCCACACACTATCAGGTGGCAATCAGGAGATTTGGCAGGAGAAGAGCACAATCTAGACCAAATAGCCGATTTGGAAAGTGAGATAAATAGGAGAATTTTTTAGGGTTTGGCTATTTTGACCTAGAATTTTCACTTCTCCAGTCATTCTCTTGAGTTTCACCTTTCTTTGAATAGACCTAAATGATTTCATTGCCTTTCTATTCACTACACCTCTGCCTGTAGATTGCCCACAAGTACATTCTATGGCCATGGCTAATGTATGAATGCTTTGTTCCTCTCCTGCCTTTTGACAAAACAAAGTTTAAAGGTAATGTCTGAAGGAACACAGAGATATGTTTGCCCTTCCTTTCTCTGGTCAAAGCTCTGTGCATGTGGGACGTCATGCATATGTATGACTTCCATGTTGCTGTAGACTGTATTGCTTACTGACAAAAAAGGAAAATATAATCTGCATAGGTAACAATTTCACATCTAAAATTAAGAGAATGCAAAATCCATAGGGTTTAAGCGAGACCTTGCTGTCAGCTCATCAAAGACTTGCATGATAAGTGGAGAGTTACAGTTATTCAAATAGAATCGAAAAGTCACTGCACGTTCGGTGACTATTCGTTCTCCTCATTTCGGTGCGATTTGGCAATGCCATTTCGGCGACCCTGCGGTGTGTTCAGCAAGCACCACAGGGCCGTCGTAGTGCAGGGAAAAGCCGCCGCAAACCCGACGAACACTCAACGCAAAACTCGGCGAACGCACACCGAAACCCTCAAAAACATCTGGATTAACCCCCGCGGAACACGCCGGAGAAACCCGAGCAGCCACCGATCACAGCGCAGAGCAGACGCCGGAAAAAGCAGACACCGAAGACGAATGGAGGGTGGGGGACAGTACGCTTGAATGTTTGAAAAGTGAAACGCTGTTTGCAAAGAAACTACTGAACGAAAATGTCTGAAATTCGCACATAAGATCCAATGAATGATAATAAAAAGGGCTGTTACAAAAAAACTGAACAAAAATTTTTGCAAAAAAATCCCGAAAAATGCCTAAAAGATCCAAAAAAAATCTATAAAGAGACTCTTTGCTGCAGAATATTATAATCAACGGTTTATTAGATATTGAATTAAAAGGGGAATATTTTTAACATTGAAGCCTATGGGATTCACCTGAATAAATCTGTTGAATTAAACCACCGAATGGCAGGGCAATTCGGCAACTTTTCCCTGCTGTTTGGTGTTCTCTGAATAGACGAAGCATTGTTTTTCTATGGGGAATTCACTGCCCTCGAACAGGCACCGTATGTACAGGCAATTCGCCAACATTTGGCGAACTGCCTGCTCTCTGAATAGCCGAATGGCCAGGAAAGGTAACCGTACGCTGAATTTCACTGTTCGGTTACCTTTCGGCCACAATTCGGATCTCTTTGGATAACCCTGTTAGTCTTTTTATTTCTGTTGCCATTTTTAGGTTGGACTCAAGTTGAACTCTGGTTATACAACCTCAGATTCTCATATAACATTCATAAAATAGATCTCATGCTTACCATGGACATATTATTCGTATTCAATTTGCAAAGGCATATCTTACGGAGGAGTCTGGAAGTCTCTGAAGTATATGTTTACCCGTTAACCGATAATACCACATACTCTGCGTTCTTTTGCATAGGAGGCTGTTGGGGGGCATGCAAATGCGTTGTCTTTTTATTTGCTGATGTATACAATTATTTGTTGTAAACCACGAATTTATTTTGTGATATACTCTTCATTGCTCTATTTAAAAACCACCATTTATTTATTTTACAGCCGAAAAAGTACAATTATAATCTTAAGTCTCCTGGGGTACGTCCATCCAACCCGCGACCAGGTACAATGCGCCACCCAACACCCTTACAACAAGAGCCCAGGAAAATCAGCTACAGCCGAATCCCTGAGAGTGAAATCGAATGTGCTGCATCTGCTCCTAACTCACCGCGGACGCCCTTAACGCCACCCCCTCCATCTGCCGCATCCAGCACCACCGATGTGTGCAGCGTTTTTGACTCTGACCTCTCCAGTCCCTTTCATTCACGTATGTATGCGTCTCAGCTAACCTAGCAGTCAATGCCTCTGATGCCTTGACTTCATAGAAGAATGGATCCAAACGTGAATTCACATGCTATGGGGGTCCTTTACTGATTGCCTTTGTTGTTGCAACCAGATTAAGTTGGGCAGCCCTGAGAGATGAAGTAAAACAATGGCAAAATGTCATCGCTGACAGCATTCCTTGCCACCGGTTTAATTTCCATTTCTGCATCGCCTAAGTTTATTGTGGCTGCAATAACTATAAGCAGCAATTAGTGCATACATAGCACTTTAGTTTTGTGTTTATTATGCTTTATTAGCTGAAAACACATTTGTGTGTTTTTATATTGTTTGAGTTTATCTTGACTCTGTATTCAACTCTAATACTAATATATATATTTCAAGGTCAAGTATGTAATTTCTTTGATACTGTTTATATGTAGCTGGCCTTTGGTTACTTATTACCACCTGTAGTCAGTCAGGCCATGCCCTATATAATATTTATAACCTTTTTTTTATTTTTAGGATCCGCTTCAATATCCTCAATAAGTTTTAGTAAGACCTCTGAGGAAATGCAAGTTCCACCACCTGTTCCTCCTCGAAGACGACCAGAATCTGCCCCAACAGAGTCCTCCCCATCAAAGGTTAGCAACAGATTTTAATGATCCTGTTTCTCTGGCATTTGATTCAATCTTCTTATTAAAAACATAAAGTATGTGTATGTTTGTCAAATCACGTTTTATTTTATCAGTTTTTTTTAGAACAGCTGTTGTGCCAGCACAATCTTTGCTCATTTGGTGTGTCCTATAAACCCGCAGTTTTTGTAATTTAAGAGTGTTAGGTCCCTCTCACTTTGGCGTTTCTGTCTGGGAATTTGGATGCTTTGGCACATGGACTATTTTTCTCAAGCAGAAGGCTAACCGTTACAGGGAATAAAGATAATTAGAAATGCTATCCACTCCCAGAAAACTTGGAACATATGTAACATGAACCACACCTGAGGTGATCAATTTAATGCTCCCAATTCGTCAATATAAGCCACGAAAATAAGCGCTTTTGACAAACCATGGACTGCATTTGACATCCCTAATCTTATATGATGTTGTTTCTCCCACAGACAATCACACTTTTATTAGTAAATAGTAATTTTGCATTGTGACCATGGCAAGATGTGAATAAATGAGAATATTCTCTAAATGTCATCTATTACGGCTTTTGATTGCTTATATAAACATATTGGTGGGAGACGGCTTATTTTTGCGGTAATGTGAATGTTAAGAATTCCTGGTCACAAAATCTAAATCTGTAATCTCAAACTCTGGCTACAATTCCCAGAATGCTTTGAACGCAATAGATGGCCAGAGATTCATGGGAGCCGTAGTTCAGAAACATCTAGAGAGCCAGCGTTTGAGATCTCTGATCTGGTTGCATCGAGGGAAAAAATTCACCAAGCATGTGAAATTACTTCAAAATCCTAAGGAACGTAAAGCTTGATGCGGGCGGAGCTATTTAATGTGTGTTTTAGATTTAATAACTCCTAATGTATTTACTTTTCAGATTATGTCGAAACATTTGGACAGTCCACCTGCCATCCCACCACGTCAACCCACATCTAAAGTATACTCTCCACGGTACCAGATGTCAGACAGATTATCAGTCTCTGATCCACCAGATAGCCCTCCATTGTTACCTCCACGGGAACCAGTGCGTACACCAGATGTCTTTTCCAGCTCTCCACTACACCTTCAACCTCCTCCACCGGGCCGGAAAAGCGAACATCCAAACACCTTCTTCACATATAGCCCATCGCCATTTACGCCGCCACCTCCACAAACTCCATCCCCTCATGGAACAAGAAGACACCTGCCATCTCCACCTTTAGTAGTACAAGACATTGTACTCTCTGCCACCACAGGGCCTCCTGTCCCACCACGACAAAGCACTTCTCAGCCTATCCCAAAGCTGCCACCAAAAACTTACAAGAGGGAGCCCGCACACCCATCCCTACACGGGCCCCCCCTGTTGGAGAACACAAACTCTTTGTAATACAGTGTATTGTAAACACTAAAAAATAGACTTGTCTTTGCAAACAAAGGAGTAAACTGTATACTGAAAGGATTACAATGAACATAAAGTGAATCAAACAGACAAAAAGACAGTCCGTCTTCAGTTTCCTCGGGAATACGTATTGCACCTCAAAAATATTCTATATAAAAAGCAAACTAAAACTGTTGAGAAGGTGGGAGTCATTGGCAAACAGGTGTTTATATAAAGGGACTCAGCCATGCATACCACGAAAGTGTTGTGGGTAAACCTGCAAATAATGATGATCTATGCGTTGTGCTTTCCCTGTAGGTAGACGAGTGTGCCGGATAAGGCGTGTGGGAATGTATTTTGGACAAATATCTTCCTTTTTTTTTCTTCTTTATTGTACTGTATCAGCAAATCAATGTTTGCTTGGCCATTAATCGAGCACAATGCATAGATTGAAAGATTTGCATATTTAAACATTACTCGGGCTTAGTATGCAGTCCTAGAGCCCTAAAACCAGGAGGAGAAGAGATGTTCACTGTTAAAAGGGGAGACGAAAACTAGAATGTTATGCACTTTTGTATATAAATATGTGTGTATGTAAAAATGGTGAAAAGGTCCGAGCACTCACAGGCCAAAAGTAGTGGGTGGAAAAAAAATGAAACTTTATTTAAAACATTGGCGTCCATGTTTCAGTCCTTACCTGCAGATAATGTGTGTATATACATCTATACATATACATTCAACCTGAAAGAAGGAAGCTTATATTCTTTGCCTTTTTGCTTCATGCCTTTGCTTCACCTCTTTAGCGGTCAGAGGGAAGTGATTTCATTTTTCTGTTTTGGCTGCCAAATAGTAATATTGTAAATCACGTGGCGGATTGTAAAGATCTGTGCTACATAACTTTATACAAGTGAAGTACAAAGCCGTATGGCAGTTCCGTTTAAAAATGTTCCGTGAAATGCGTTGGATAAAGAAATGCGTTGGTACCTGTTTCGTCGTCAAAAAAAAAAAAAATTCCCCCCTCAAGAAGACAAATGACTGTGGTGACAGTTTAAAAGATTTTGCGGAAAAGAATACACAAGTCCTACTTGCCTCCAGATGGGTATTAATAGTCTTATCATTAAAGCCGCAGTAAGGCTGTGTATGAACTTCTCAGAGTTCCACCTATATTTCCCCTCCTCACTCCTATGTCTTAAAAAAAAAAAAAAGCAATCGCATTACAGTTGCATTTATACTTTCTCTTTTCTCTCTGGATCCTTCCTGCACTTGCACTTTTCATACGTGTGATTATCACACCACATTATTCTTGGGGAGTAGTGGCAGTAATGAAGGATAAAGGCCTTAATACTCGTCTCTTCAATGTAATAATGGCGGATATGTCTATGAGCCGTACAGTTTTTAAATACATAAAGTAGCTAGGCCCATTAATATCAAGCGTTAGAGCAGTGTTTTTTTTTATTTGTTCTGTTTGAATTGAAACAGATTTTTTCCCCTGCTGATTGTAGAAGTGGATTTCAAGAGTCTCTGTAGAATTCATTTTTCAAACACACGATGCCACCTAAGAAAGTATTCTTGGGTTTGGTTCCTGTGTCTACACAGGACATTCAGAATCCTACAGTTGTGTTTTTGAGGTCCCTACATCATCCTTTAAAAATGATTCCCTAAATAGTCTGAGACTTTGCGATCACCGGCAGGGTAAGTAAATAATAAATTGTGACTTAATTGATGTCATCATCTTGCCGAGTTGGGTTAGCATGTCCAGGCACTGTCTGGGCCGGATTTATAACTACATGGAGTAGGCAGGTGCCTGCCACAATGGGGGTCGCCTTGCTCTGTAAGGAAAAAAGAAAAAACCTTTTTCTTTTTACAATCATTTAGATCACTGTATCTCTGGAGCCCTAAGGGCTAGAAGGATATATGAGATATCATTGGAAAGGCCAGAATATGACCTTCATTGTGGTAACTAATATGATTTAGATTACATTTATGTAAAAATAACAAAATATATTTTTTATTTTTCCAACTCTGCACTATTATTCAGTTTACAATTCTAAAGTGCAGTGATGCTGCACTAACTCACCTTCTCATTTCCCACACTGCCAGCAAGTATGGAGCTAGTGATGCAACACATTGTTTCATCGACAACCTAGACCATGACACTGCATTGAGGAGGGACCGGGGGACTTTGGAACCTGCATCTCTGAATTGTACATCGCACAAAGTTAAGTGAGATGTCATTGGAAAGGTCACAGTCTGGTCTTTACAATGATGCCATTTGCCAACCATGACCATGTAATGTGTAATAATAAAAAATTTAACAAAAGTAAATGAAAAATTAATTTTGTTTTATGGCATAAGCAATATATGCTTTTACATATAACACAAACTCCTATAAGGCAATAGATACTGCCCTTTTTGATTTGAGTGCAGAGAGAAACATTTTCAGTTTTAATTTTTTTTTACTTTGTCCCAAAACAAAAATTTCAAAAGTCATTTTGGCATGTTTTTTATTTTCTTTTTCTTTTTTTGGAAGGTGGGTAGGGGCGCTCCACATTTCTGTGACTACAGGCACCTGAGACGCAAATCCGGCCCTTGGGCACTGTGGGGCGGAGAGGGGCATGTTCTCCAAAAAGTAGTAATTGCAATACAGCAGCCTTTTCACATCTACAGAGGTCTAGAGTTGACAGAGGCAGAAATACCCATCTAATTACAAGCTTTCAGTTTTTTCCTTTCCTGCAGTGAATGCGCCTTTATACTGCCATATCTCTGCACCCTGTAGTCCCGGCAGACGTCTTTGTTTTGGAAATTTGACGTAAAAAAAAAAACTTGCCCTGGCCAGGTCTTTTTAATATAAATATGTGGGTTTTGATCTGATTATAAACCGGTTTAAGGGGGGAAAAAAACATTGTTTGCTTTGGATTATGTCATTAACTGTTTTTTATATGTGCAGCTTCTCCATTTTAACCATTGAGTGTAAGTTCTGTGATGGTTGATTTATATTTTACAAGGATTGTCCTGGTGACAATAAAACCTGTGGTACAGTCTTGACATTTGAGAAAATTCATTTAGAGATTACATATTCGTCGGCCAAGATTATGCACTCTGCAACGCATCGTATGGTCTACGTGAAATATTTTGTACCCTACTGCATCTGTTGGTTGCAGGCCTCTGAGCTGCCACCCTCACGCGTTTCATGGGATGCTCTCTCTCATGTTTCTCATTACTTAATTCCCCTGAGCAATTTCAAATCCATATGTTGTAAATGAAGCACGTGTCGGTGTTATGGCATGGTCTTCGGTCATTTAATGCGCTAGGTCAACACTTCTGTATGACAGATGAGCCACACTACCAATACATGATGAAATTCAAAAAAATTCAGTTATCTCAGACTTGGTGGTTGTATGAGGAACTCGCTCCTATCTCTCTCCGTGCTAAACACAGACAAAACCGCCAACCATGGCACACTAAATACACAAGATATCTTCAGCGGTGTTCCAGGGCGGCTGAACGTACCTGGAGGAAATCTCGCACTTCTGCTGACTTCCTGCACTACAAATTCATGCTCCTTTCCTACAGTCTCGCTTTATCTCTCGCCAAACTTATTTCTCGTCCTTTATCTCATCCTTTTCTCATGATTCCAGATGTCTGTTTCATACTTTCTCTGATAATGCGCCCCACTTCTACTCAACCTTCCACTGACCTCATTGCTGTCAACTTTGCTGACTACTTCACTGAAGAGATTTCTAGTCTTAGTTTAGTAATCCTTTTCTTTGCCCTCCTCATTAACCATTCAACCTCACTCCTTCACTCCCTGCCCCCTCTTCTACTATGTCTTCCTTTTCTATGGTCTCCGTGGAGTATGTGTCGGCACTTCTTTCTCCTCCCCGACCACCTGTCCCCTTGACATCATTCTCTCGCACCTTATTTGGTCTGTCTTACTGGTTATTGTCCCTGCTTTGACTCCTATTACCTCTCTGCTTCCCTTTTCTCGCTGCCAACACTCTACTTGATCAGCACCAATCTGACCTTCTCTCTCCGCACTCCACTGAAACTGCTCTGACCAAGGTGACTAATGATTTGGTTGCTGCTAAAACCAAAGGTCACTCTCCCTCCTTATTCTTGATCTTTCCGCTGCACTTGATACTGTTGACCACCCGCTACTGCTCCATACTCTGTGTCAACTTAGCCTCGGTGACACTGTGCTCTTCTGGTTCTCTCCCGATCTCTTAACTTCTTCAGTGTCTCCTTCACTGGTGCCTCTCTCAGTTGGGGTACCTCAAGGCTCTGTTCTGGGTCCCCTACTCTTAATCTATACCGCATCTCTTCCTATGGATTCCAATATTATCTCTATGCTGATGACACCCAAATCTACGTTTCCTCTCTCAATCCCTCTCCTCATGTGTTGGACCGTGTTACTGCCTACCTGCCAGCTGTCTCCGACTGACGTCCAGTTTCCTAAAGCTCAACCTCTCTAAAACGAAACTTCTCGCCTATTCTCCGTCTTAAACCAACATTTCCCTTCAGATGAACGGTGCCACTATTACTCCTACCTCACAGGCTTGATGTCTCCGTGTCCTCTCAGACTCTGAACTCTCCTTCACTCCTCACATTCAGTCACTAACCAAATCCTGCTATGTCCACCTAAAAAACCTAGCACGCATCCGTCCCTCTCTTAATCAGGCTTCTAAGATGTTCATCCAAGCTCTTATTCTCTCCCACCTTGACTATTGTAGCCTCTGTCACTCTGGCCTTAAGAGATCCCAGATACTCACTCTGCAGTCTGTGATGAATGCAAGGAGTGCCAGGCTCATCCACCTCACTCCTTGCACCACGCCTTGCACCTTTGTCAGTCTCTACACTGGCTCCCTGTTTCCTATAGAATCCAATTCAAAATATTGGTGCTCACGTACAAAGCTCTCCATAAACGTGCCCCTGCCTCCATCTCCTCCCCTATTAACAGATATATCCACTATGACCACTTCGCTCTGCCAATGATCTGACGTTATCATCTCCTCGTACCCCAACTCTCGCCTTCAGGCCTTCTCCAAAGCTGCCCCCTTTCTATGGAACCCCGTAACATTCGACGCTCCCCAGTCCTTCAAGAATTCTCTGAAAACACATTACTTTAGCGGAGCCTGATTCCCCAACTGTACATTTCTTACGCCAGCTTCCCACCCAGCCCACATGCACACTGCTACTTCATGTTCTCTACTTACCCTCACCTAGTGTGTCACCCCTCTCTTAGATTGTAAGCTCTCTAGCTGGGTCCTCTCTCCAGTACTGTGTGTTTAAATTGTATGTATAGTTGTTATTCTGCCTCTCCCATTGTATAGCGCTACGGAACTTGTTAGTGCTTTATAAAGCTTGTAACTCTGGTTACATCTTACCTCTCTTAGATGAATATATTTTCCTTCTTCTATGCAAGCTATACAGGGTTATTCAGAGAGCGTGAAAAGCAGGAGAATGACTGGAGAATGAAAAATTCTAGGTCAAAATATCCAAACCAGAAAAATTCTCCCTTTCATCTCCCTTTCCAAATCGGCTATTTTGATCTAGAATTTTTCATTCTCCAGTCATTCTCCTGCTTTTCACGCTCTCTGTTAAACACTATCAGGGTTATTCAGAGTCTATGCCCTGATCAGTCAGCATATCTCCGTGTAGGTGGTAATCTTGAAATGGCATCACCGTTTTCTTAGTGACGATTATTGAGAGCTTGGGATATCGGCAGCCAAATCAAACTATGGTTTCAGAGAGCTAGCAGTATTCCACTGTGTAGGATGTTGGAAATGGTTGTTTCAGCAGCTCTTGTTGGGCAGAGCATAGATGCCATGATTTCACCAATAGTGACACGTAGTGTACTTGTGCAGGATGCCTCCGCTTTGAGCCAGTCTGCCCACAATCGGGTATACCAGCCCTGTTAGCAGGACTTTAGGCATTGTCTGGGATGGGTGTATAGTGCCTAAAAGATAAACTGGTCTTACAGTTAACTTGGCGATAAAGCAGACTTGTAAAATGAGGTGCTGCCAGAGGAATTTGTGGTGGAATGTATGGGGTTTTCACTAGCCCTGTTTGTTGCTCCAAACTACAGGGGTACGAAAACATTACAACAGACATTTTCTAAGTGCTTGCTTAAATGCCAACATATTAGGCATGTGGCATTTACACATACTGGGGAGTAGTCCCTGATTTACACATGTCAGCAGGCAATTGTATAAATCACTCGATGTGTTTTAAATTAATTCAATTCAGAGAATACACATTGGGTTTTATTTTTTTTTAATTACAGGCATAAATAATATCCAGCAATTGCGTTTTGATTTTAAATTTATTATTTTATGCTATTTCAGCACCATGTGGAGTATTCCAAATAACACATATTAAATAAGTTTAAATGTGAATATTCAATTCCTAAAACGTCTTTTAAACACGAAAAAAATGCAAAGGAAAGTACCTCTCTGCCTGAAAATATACAGTGCTTGATCTCTAGGAATGTGTGTTGGGCTCAATGCTTGCTCATATATTTTTTCCCACTCTTGTGATGGGTGCATTTCCCTGATCAATCAATGGTGGGTTTGATTTCAAACAAATCACAAAAAATAGAAATCATTCATGAAATCCTCTTAATTTTAAGCATATACTTCTCCATGCTGATATTTGTTTACTTAAACCTCCATCTGTTTGAGAAGTCATTCTAAAAATTAACATTTACAAACTATTTCTGCTGTTTACATAGTTACATTATAAAAATATTCCAGCCCTCACTTTCATTTTTACTGCTTGCCCCTCCTTCCTCCCACATGACTCCTTGTGCAGATCTATTCCTCTTCATGAATCTTGGAAACAAAGCTATTCTACGCACGTAGATTTGCAGAATAGCAATAAGGTTAAAGTCTTTTTCTGGACTCTCAGGGTTATTCAGAGAGCGTGAAAAGCAGGAGAGTGACTGGAGAATGAAAAATTCTAGGTCAAAATAGCCGATTTGGAAAGTGAGATGAAAGGGAGAATTTTTCTGGTTTGGCTATTTTGACCTAGAATTTTTCATTCTCCAGTCATTCTCCTGCTTTTCCCGATCTCTGAATAACCCTGTATTTCTGTGATTACATTTCCTGTAAAGAGGCGTTCTATCATAGACACAAAATCACATTTTTGAGAACTAAAAATCCAAGCATTTTTGATATCTTCCTAACTGAAAGTTTCATTATTACATTGTGAATGGATTAATTTCTCAAACTAAGAAAAAGTCTTATGAAATGTTTATTTCATGCCTTCAGGCTAGAATTAATCCTATAGACTTTTTATCCTTAAAATATATTTTTAAAAATGTTGTAAAAAAAAAAAGTTTTGCATTGGATGGGTAGAAATTATAACTTACCCCTCCCACTATATTGTGCTGCAGGACACGAGGCTACTGCCCCTTTACAGTGAAGTAAAACAGAATTCTCTTGTCGTATGGTATGTTCACAGATTTAAATGTGGCTAACAGCACATTGATAAGGTAAACCATAAAGGATGCACATCCCAAATGGAAAGTATAGTAATATTGGCAGAAGAAACTGTGCAAATGCGCTCCCCCCCTCACTTTAAAATACAATACCCCCCCCCCTACCATTTTAAAATGTGATTTAACGTGCTGTAACCGAACGCGTCCACAAGGTGGCGACACTGATGGTAAGCCACAGCTTCCACGAGCATATACAGGGTTATTCAGAGAAAGGTGAAATGCAAGAGAACTGGCAGTAGCAGAGAACAATCTAGACCAAATAGCCGATTTGGAAAGTGAGATAAATGGGAGAATTGTTCTGGTTTGGCTGTTTTGTCCTAGTATTTTTCGCTTCTCCAGTCATTCCCCTGGTTTTTACCTTTCTCTGAATAACCCTGATAGTGCCATGAAGCTAAACCACTCAGCATGACACCAGTGCCACTGTTTCAAAACAACATTCATTAGCTCTTGCCTATCCCTAGTTACTCATCCTGAACAAATCATATTTTTTAAATTGGTCACTGAGACCAATCGATGTAGCGAGCATAGTTAGGCCGCAGATGGATCGCTTCTGTACATGTGTTTAGCTCTGGTCCCTCATTCTGCGCAGGTGCTATTTGCGGTTCCTATACTACCCAACTTGCATATGGTGCAGAACAGCTTCAGCGACATCCAGGTTTGGGAGTCCCTGAGCTGGAGGAAGAGCAGCATGTGGTGAGGGAGAAGGGCGAGTAAAATACCCCACAACTTTAAAAAGAACATCTGCAGCCTCTGCCCATTTTCAAAAGATTGCCCCCTTTAAAGACTGTAACCAATATTGGCTGATAATCCACATCACCTTCACCCGTTTTCTGTCCAGCTATATAGACAGAAGTAGTACTTTTTTCCCCCTTAATGAACGCTTTAGATGTCACAGTGTAGAAAAATACAGAATATATGCATTGTGTTCATCATTATGCTAACATTAAGTATCCCCATCAGCCTCTATATACTCAACTGTAACTCTTGGAAGAGGATCAATCAATCAATGCTGTTCAAGATTATACATTTCTAGCACTGGACTGATTATTTTCTTATAGACAGTCACCGATTTCTGAACTCTTCACTTTGAGTAATTAAACAAAACTTTTCAAAAGATTCAGACGTCATCGTTCAAGCTACACAATATGCAGTTCATGGTTTAGTTATAGTTCACACAATTAACGCTTAAAAGGCCCTTTAAACCCCCGAGCTGCCTCCCACACGTCAATCAAATCACTGGTGTGGAGTCATGGAGGGCCAATTGCAGCTGTGCGCATTGGGTTAGTGCAGAAGCAGTGCGGAATAATTGGTATGATGTGTGTCAATATCTCATCAAGGTGACTAGAACAGACTGCCTGAATGGATGCTAGTAATGCATGTGCGGCTTGCCTTGGAATGGTGTACAGAAATGGAGTGGGGAGACTTGTGCTGGAGAAGGGTAACTTAATTATTTTTAAAAAAATATATAAAGGCAGAAAGGGGGAGTGGGTCAAAAGCAGTTTATAGTCTGTCTGCCCTGTCTAAAGTGATTAACTGCTAGTGGCTGACTGCTGGAAGAGGTCAAAGATGGCTCTCCACTCAATCATCACCACTAATTGCCGACTCTTCAGCGCACTGATGTCATCACAGAGGGCCAATCACACATTACTTTGTGACTTCTCTTATTAGGCAGCGCACACGGAGGAGTAATATAGCAGCGCCTATCACTGAAACCAGGAAAAGCAGGCTGTGACCTCTCATCTAGGGATGAGATCCCATTGATCAATGTGCTATCACCTGATGAGATATTGTTGAGAAAAGTAATTGTCCATTACAGGTTCAATATTTAACCTAATGGGCTTTATTTCCCATATATTTCTCTGTTCTACTTTGGTTTAATTTCTTATTCTGGTTTTGTCCATGTTGGCATTTTATTGTGGTGTCCTCACCTCCAAATGTCTCTGTCTACCTCTCCTCTCCATGTTGTCACTGTATACGTCATTCCTCTGGAGTATTTCTTTCACCATCTCAATCTCCTTTCGACAGTCACAAAAATCAAAGATGCTAAAAAGCGTATAATTTAACAGAATTTAATTACACAAGGTAAGACTTCTGGACCAAAACAATTTGAAGTAGATGCCGAACATCACACTGGTAATGCAGGAGAAATAAAAATAGAAGTCTAAGTTTCTCATGAGCATCTGCTGAAGAGGAGGCAGCAGCTGCTCAGGAGTAGGTGCTCGATCACTCCATCCGCAGACAACTGCACCTCATCTTTCAAGTGTAGAACCAGGCTCCCCAGAAGACCAAAGGATGGGCACAAATTGACTCTTGGATTGATTGATTGGTGAGGCAACTCCATAGGATGCACAGTTCTTCATTCCTATGCCTCTGAATAAGCGGAAGAGATGGTAATCAGAAGAATATTGTACTAGTGGTATAAGTTTATTCCTGACAAACTGCTGCTACAAGGGTCACCAAAACCTTTGAAAAGATTCTTGGGGTTGTCACCAGGTCGAAAAGCTTGAAAGTGAAGACTTCTGATTGCAAAACAAAGAAACTCATAATTCTGAAGATCTACTGGCACAGGAAAATGTGAGGCCTTCTGATCTATGGACAGAAACCAATCTCCTGATCATAACACCTCATTATGCTAGGGGAATAGACATCAGGTTGAATTTTCTTATTGACAGGTCTTGTTCAAATTGTGTAGATCCAGGATAGGTCTCCACCCTATCGCAATGTTGATTTGGGTGACAGAAACATGGAAATAGAAGGCCCCAGCACATCTCATGTTTGGACACTGAATAACAATGTCTGACATGAGCAATGTATCAAAGCTGCTCTTTTCCCCTGAGTCTGTAGGGGAGAAACGGATGAGCTCATTGAGTCGGAGACCCCAGACAACTCTTTTTCTGTTTGAATTCAGAACCCACAGGTTACATATTAGATTAGTCCAGGAGTCCAAAAACACCCCCAGTTCCTCCTCTCTCCTTTTGGGCAGCTACCCCTTTCAAAAATGTTTGCTGGACCCTCAAACGGAAGAGAAAGCTGACTTCCTGATGGATGCTTTGAATATGCTTGCTTGGCTTTCCTTCCATGCCTGAAAATGCTAACTTTCTCTTCAAGGTTGATAGAATCTGAAAACTCTGAAAGATACTTGGTCAAATGAGGAACATCTTTTCGAGGCCTGTGAAGCAAAGCAACAAGATCTTCTATCTTGACATAGAGTAGCCCACTACCTTCAATTGCACTTTTACTAATGTACCGTTGAAGACCGAAGAACATGTCCCAATTGAAGGATAAACACACAGATTGTTCTTGCAGCTTTCCACGTTTAAAACAACCAGGTTATTCAAGCAGCCACCGAGAACCATACTGCGAGAAAGCAAACCACATCCATTGAAGCCTCAGAATAAAAATCGGCAAATGATTTAAAATTATAAAGTTGTTCCATGATCTATTTTCTGCAGACCCCCGAGTTTGAATCCTCCAAATCTGAGATCCAAGCCCATGAAGCCCTAGCCACAGAGGAGAGTGCCACAGCAGGATGACAGTGTATCTGAAGAGATACAAATCATGAGAAACTGCTATCCAATCATGCAAAGAAGCAGCATCAGCCATCAACAAGACTTTGTCTGTCAAGACGGGAAATAACAGCATGCACTTTGGGCATTCCATTGCAAAACTTTGAGTCCTTCTCTAAAGGTATAAAGCCTTTTTTTAAATTTTTTTTAATGTTTTTATTTTGAAAATATGCCATCAGTACATCAAACAGCAAGATAGATGGAAACATTAAAGTTACATCAGTATCAGTAATGCGTACAGGGGATAGGGGGGGTAAAACATGGGGGAGTCTAAGACAACTGCAAAACATCGCAAAAAGGGGGAGTTAACAGCAGAAATCAGAGTCCTCGAGGTAAAACGGCTAAGGAAAAGTAAAGTTAGCTGGGAAGAAAAAACTCGACAGTAAAATTCAAAAAGTCATTAGAAAAAGTCTCTGTGGAGATGTCCCCAGCCGGAGATATCTAATGCACAGCAGAAAAAAATAGAAAGAAAAAGAAAGCAAATGTCCTCATGGACGTAGCAATAATAAAACGAAAAACAGAAAATAAACATCAGCGTGAAAAAAGTCAATCGTGTAGTAAACCTCTCCGGCATCCCTAAACGGCAGCAGTCTCAATGCAGGCAGGGCAACACAGGGCAGGCCATGCCAGACCACAAACCCAGGCCTGGTGGGGAAAAAGTGAGGCCCTCGGAGAGCACAGGCCCCCCTTCGAACAGAGACACCCCTCAGCCTCCTCGATCAAGGCAGGGGACGGGTTGGGAGATCCAGGCAGCGGAATCAAGGCAAACCCCGTGTGGGGCACCCTGACAGCCATCAGGTACCGGCCGGCACCGGCAAGCGTCTCCTGCACACCCGTCAGCGCCGCCCGGGCAGACGACCTCCCAGAAGGGCTCACAACGATAGGCTTGGCATGCGTTTTCTCCTCAGGGCTCCCGCAGGCAAAACCTCTGGCCTCCAAGGGTACATCCGACACAACTAGAGGATGGGGGCCCTCCATCCCCGCCGCCTGCTCCGAACAGTCACCAGGCGAAACAATCCCCACAAGGGAAAGCAGGAAGCGTGGGGCAGGAGCTGGTCGGGAGCCTATGAGCAGGCCTCAAAATGGCCGACGGCTGTTCAGATCCGTCAGGGAAAACTCAGCTGTGCTCCGGGGTGGGACAATAACGGGCCTTGGAGCAAACCACCCAATGGCCAGCAGCGCGGGGACTCCAATGCTGGGTTTTCCGTGGAGAAACTCCGGTCTAAATCCCCAAAATTGGCAAAAACCTACGGAGCTCCTCCAGGACACTTCTGCTCCCTTGCACTGCCGGCCATGCCCCCCCTAAAGGTATAAAGTGTGATGAGTTTTCCCTGGAAGGAAGCTTTCTTTTTGGGTTTCTGCCACTCTGTATTAAAGATGTACAAGATCATGAAACAGACAAAAATCTGTCTGAACTGCGATCTTCGTGACAACATGATATCCTTCAAATCTAAAGCTGAACTGACCACAATCGCCACATCCTAAACCAGCTTGTCATCCACAAAAGCTGGACGATTAGAATCCTTTTTTTTTTCTTCTTAAGAATTTTTATTTTTCAAAAGTGAAACATGACAAACACAGACAACATTGTGGCCGTGCAGGGCGCACCAGAAAAGTTGCACGTATGAATAAACTAAACAAGGAATACAAAGGCAGATATATCCACATTACGTGTCTCGAGCACAAGGGGAAGGGGGAAAAAAGGAGAGAAAGTGTGCTGGGGCCAAAATTGAAAAGAAAAAAAAAAGCGGAGGGGGTGGTATGGCAAAGGCCAAAAATGTGACGTTCCTGGCTCTCTCCCATAAATCCAGAGGACAACAGGAGGCCGTGGAAGGATATAGTCACAAGGCTAGGGCACTCGAAGGCCAGGTATGGCAGGCAGATCCGTGGTGACCGCCACAATGGCTCACCCCGAGAGGAAGATTACAATCTGCATCAGAAAATTCCACCTCGTCCAAATCTGGAGCAGCCCTTGTATCATTAGAGGAGGACTCTCAGCTGTCATCCCACAAAGAACAGGATTTAGAGGCTGCCTGGATACCCAAGGTGACAGTCCTTAATGGAAGACAAAATATCCTGAACTAGAGATGCAGCTGTGGATACATCCGACACATCTAAAGCGAGGGAAGCAGGAAACACAAAGGCACTTTCCTTCCATGGCCTTTTAGGCAAAACATCTGGATGTTTTATCAGTTCTCTGTTGTGGTGTAACAGATGTCTTCTGATCCACAGAACAAACATGATGAAAATATCAGAGTGCCAGGCACTTTTAACCTGAAGGAAAAGTAAGCTTACCTCAAAGTAGTGACACACCTATCTACTTGAATACAAGGCCTTTTAAATTAATAAAAAAACTTATTATGGACAGCTAAAGCTTAAGGAAGCCCAATAGAAAGGATAAAATAGCAAGATGAGCTGGAAAGGCAGAGAGAAATAGAGATGATATACTCACCAGAGGAGAAAATGAATAAGTCTGGCAGCTATAATGGGCAAAATGGCATCAAAATTGAAATCTAAGCCTTTAAAAGGACATCGCCATACCTCCAAATGACACTGGAGTGGACAATGTCTTATTAGAAGCCCTCTTTTGTCCAAGGGACAGAAGCCAATACGTGATTATCCCTTGATTGATTAGAGGGCTTACAATTGATGCTCTCAATATGACCACCATGGCGGCTCCCATACTAATACAGAGGACTAAGAAAGTCACAGAAATGAAAACGGGAGAAATCACTAGCGCAAAGAGACCCAAGAACAAACCAGGGCTCTGCTAACTACTAATTAAAGAAGAAACCTTCACGCACCTAAAACCAGATTTCATCATCACTGCCACCCCAGATTCCCATGGATGTCAAGCAGAGGGGCCTAACATCTGGAGGGTCCATTCTGCCACTCATCGGTCACTGCAGACTTATGTCTCTAACCACTAAAGAGATACAACTCAGGGTTATCTGAAAAGAAGTTGGGTCCTGCAGCATCTGGGAAGAGAGGCGAATTCCATATAACTAAAGCTGTATAAAAAAAAACAGCAAGTCAGACACAAAATAAGAATAATTGATACAAGTACCCACCTCCTGAGCGGACAGGAAAAAAGAGAAAAGGTTTAGAGCAGTGTTTCCCAAACCTGTCCTCAGGACCCACTGACAGGTCAGGTTTGACAGATAATCTGAAGCACAGCACAGGTGATATGATTTGCTGCTCAGTGATTGCGGAATTCAGTTTGCATTTCCCCAAGGTAATCTGCAAAACCTGTCCTGTTAGAGGTAACCGAGGACAAGTTTGGGAAACACTGGTTAAGGCTGGCATCAGACGATGTTGAAGAGAGGAAGGAATGTCCGTGTGAGTGGACGTTCCTTCCACTCGACGCTCGTCTGGCCACCTCCTATGGAGGATCGCGCTTTGCAGCTCTGTCAACGCCCGTCCTAGCGCTTTGACAGAGAGGGCTGCTACACGGATGCAGCACGGCCGCTATTGCACGAGCAATTTGTGCGCGCAACAGCGTGTGGCTGGCCTCATCGCAGCGGCTCAATGCTGCGACGGACGGCCAGAAGGCACGTCAGTACAGGTGCACATAGTGCGCTCATCTGACGCCAGTCTTAGAGGATGGGGTGGCCCTTTTATGGTCTCCTAGTTAAATTATCTTTATATACAATCTACAGAATAAGAATAAGCAATATTTTAATTTGGTTTACCTTCCTTTGACTGGTTTTATTCAAAACCGTCAAAAAACTGATTTGAAATCATGTTATAAGGAATATTGTCACGGTCTTAAAACATATTTTATTCTACAATAATATATACACATTTCACTACTAATATATATTGCTATTAGTATTGTGAATCACATGTATATGATAGGATGAAAAGGTTTATGTATGTACACACTTCCACCCAATGTACAGTACTGGGTACACTTATGTATAATTCCATTGTGCAGCAACTCAATGAGTAAAGTCATGCAGACATGGTCAAGATGTTCAGATGTTGCTTCAACCAAACGTTAGACTGAGGAACAAATGTGATCTGAGTAACTGTGTTCGTGAAATGGTTGTTGGTGCCAGATGTGGTGTTTTGGGTATCTAACTCGCTCTGCAAACATATCGGGGTGAGCGTATACTCTGATGATCTGTGCAATCAACAGAGCACCGATGGGATATGGTGGAACGTGAGATTTGAAGCATAAGGCCAGATGCACACGAGCTCACTTAGTGCGCCCGCGCGCCAGCACTTACCGGTGCCCGTCGCAGCCGTGTGATGCTGCGACTGGGCAGGTAACACACTTGTGCGCGTGCAGCAAGCATCCGCCTAGAAAGCCTCCCCGCCGATGCGCTAGGATGCATAGGAGGATCGCACTTTGCAGCGCTGAGGGGGGAGCAGGCAGGCGTCGAGTGGAAGGAACGTCAACTCTCACGGACATTCCTTCCACTCTGAGTGCGCTCGTGTGCACCCGGCCTAAATGTGCAGCCATCAAATCTGAAGGTGATTCTTCTATCAAGACAGCGATGTCAGAAGAACCATTTAAGTGATGATTGCAGCATCTTTTTGAATCCATGTCATGAAGAATTCTGTGGGGATAAAAGAAGTCCTAACAACTATTTATAGGAGTTCTATATAGTATTGTTACTGAATAGTATAATCCTAAAATTCATATAGATCATAAATACACAAAACAGACATAAATATTAAACTGGAGTAGCAGAAATATTACAAAAAAACCTACTTGGCATAAGTACTTGGTACACAGACAGTTGGAGTGTGAATTATAAGCAGTATGGTACCACCAAATAAAAAGGATGGTATCCATATATATCTTTATCGCTTGTCAGACAGCCGTACCACGATCCAGTTCACTGATCAGAGCAGAATGAGTTCGGAATATATCTTGTCTTGTTGGAGACTGGTCAATTGATGATTTTTCACTCAATTTCTCTTTGTTTTCTAGTCCGCTAGACCTAAAATCTCAGAACACAGCAAAAAGTACAATTATTTGTTATAGTTTATCAATCTTCCACGTTTTCATATTAAAATAATACCTTATTTTCTTCTTAGTGGCTCATTCTAGTGGTTTTTATAAGGAAGCCTTAATAAATCCGATCTGGTAAAATAAGTAATTTAGCAATTAAAGCTATTTACTTGTGTTCTGCCTACAAGGAGTGAATCCTATTTCTTCAGCCTTCATGAGTCTAGAGACCTCAGCTGTGATTCTTATCTTCCCTGTTCACAGCGGCGGCTGGGAATTTCTGCCACTGTTTTCAGTGCTGAGGAGGATGGAGAGGATGATTGACATCAGCTTACAGAGACAGAAGGTGGCAGGAAACAAGCTGAAAGTGCAGGTTGTTAAACTAAAAAAAATGTAATAAATGTCATTATTCGAGCTTGATAAAAGCCACTCGGCTAAAACGTTACTGGTGGTTACCCTAGTGTGTAAAGCATCTAATTAAAAGACACTTCAACAGAGCCCACGAATGCCGGTACTTTTTGGTTTCTTGGATTTCATTCTGGATGTGGTAAAATCCAAGTATCAAGTGTGCCGTGGAGCAGATCTGCCCCTAAGTGAGTGAGTGCTGTCTAAACCCCATTATTCTTGACTCATTATTTTGCACAGATGCAGAATTGAGGGCTTCATGGTGCATTCAGCTGCAGATTAAATGTATTTAAAATACCGCTGAGCACTACAAGAAGTTGCCTAACATGAAAGTGTGGGACATTTCAGTTTTGTTTACTATAAGGGAAACCTATTTAAAAGAAAGTCGAGACTGATGGTATGCAGAAATATTTATTTATAAAGGATTTTACCAGGAAGGATACATTGAGATTTCTCTCGTTTTCAAGTACGTCCTGGGTTCAAGAACATTGAAATGTTACACTCGTTACAGAAATACAAAGTAATAAAATGCAAGATATTGAAAAAAACAGCACAAATATACAGATTAACCCTTTCGCTGCTGAGGCTTTTCCCGCCTCTGTGCTGAGGTCATTTTTACCTGTTTTGCTCATCATGTTTAAACGCGTTTTGAAGGCTTATTTTAGTATATGACCCAGACATATTATATATCGTTCTTTCCGTCAGACTCGGCAGATTCATAATATGTCATTATTATATGTATACGTCATGCCCTGTCTGTATAATATAACAAAAAATGCAATAAAATATGAATTTTCAATAATTTACAATGTGTAAAGTGGGTTTTTTTCACATTTTAACATGCGAGCAATTGCGGTTATATTTTGTATGGGGTGCGCTTGTTAAAAAAATTAGAGATGGGGTCTCGTTACATTTTTTTGGGGGAAAATTACACGATTTTTAACAATCGCACCGCATACAAAAATCGTTAGTGCAACATCATTGTTCACATTATAATTGAAATGGGAACAATATTGCTGCATTAACAAACCAAAAAAAAGAAAAAAAAATTGTTCAATATTCTTTATTCTATTTTTTTAAATTTTTTAAATTTTTTTTTTTTTTCTACAAACTGTTTTCACAGTCGTGTTTTGTATCGTTGGAACGGCCATGCTCTGGCCGATCCAACAGTACCAAACTTTAACCCCTAGCTGCCACGGATCAGGAGATAGGGGGTTCATTGGAACCCCCTATCTCCACCATTGGTGGCAGTTAGGGGTTAACTCCAGGACTGGCGTCATCGTGCTATGCACGATGACGCCAGTCCTCAGGGGGAGTTCCCGGATGCTTGGCCGACATCCAAGATGTCGGCCAGCTCCGGGAAAGGATCACGAACCGGCGCTTTTCAGCGCCGATTCGTGATCCGGCTCCCCAGGGGTTAATGCCAGGTACCATTTGGAAGGGCAGGCTGTGCCCTTCCAAATGGTGCCTGGGTTAACCCCCTGCACACCGCCGATCGGGAGCGAGAGAGGTCCGAAGGACCCCCCCCCCCCTTTCAGGCGCCTTCTCTGCACATGCGGGGGGGCGCCTGAATTAGGTGTCATCGCGCCGCCGCAATGACACCTAATTACTCCGGCGGCGGTTCCGGATGCTGGGCTGACATCGAGGATGTCAGCCCGCACCGGGGGGGCCAGCGATCGGCTGGAACACGGCCGAACGCTGACCCCAAAGAGAGGACGCTCTCAGCGCGTCCACCTCATGGAACGTGACATGCGGTTGGACGCGCTGAGCGCGTCCTTAGCATGGAAGTGGTTAACAGAAAATAAATATATTCACTGTCAGGGTAATTCAAAGAGAATCGAAAAGTCACTGCACGTTCGGTGACTTTTCGTTCTCTTCAATTCGGTTCGATTTGGTGATCCCATTTCGGCGATCCTGCGGTGTATTCGGCAAGCACCACAGGTCCCCCGAATTGCAGGGAAAAGCCGCTGAAAACTCACCGCAAAACCCAGTGAATGCACACCAAAAACCCAGAAAAACATCTGGATTAGCCGGAAAAATCCGAGCAGGAGCCGATCACACGCAGCGCAGCCGCCGGAAAAACCCAACACCGCAGACGAATGGAGTGAATTAATTAAAAAAAACAGTACGCTTGAATGTTTGAAAAGTGAAACGCTGTTTGCAAAGAAACTACAGAACGAAAATGTCTGAAATTTACATATGAGGTCCAATGAATGATAATAAAAAGGGCTGTTACAGAAAAAATAAGTAAAGTTAAAAACATAATGAAAAATGCTTAAAATATCCTAAAAATCTATAAATAAAGAGACTCTTTACTGCAGAATATTGTAATCAACGGTTTATTAGATATTGAAGTAAAACGGGAATATTTTTAACATTGAAGCCTATGGGATTCGCCTGAATAAACCTGACGAATGAAACCACAGAATGGCAGGGCAATTTGGGAACCTTTCACTGCTGGTTTGTGCTCTCTGAATAGCCGAAGCAGTGCTTTTTTATTGGGATTTCACTGCCCTCGAACAGGCACCGAACAGGCGCCGTATTTTCAGGCAATTCGCCAAGATTTGGCGAATTGCCTGCTCTCTGGATAGCCGAATGGCCAGGAAAGGTAACCCTATGCTGAATTTCAGCAATCGGTTCCCTTTCGGCAGCCATTCGGATCTCTTTGAATAACCCTGTATGTTACATGTTTACAGGTACATTCTGTATTGAGGTATGTTAATAGGGAGCTCTTGAGTAACTTTAGACTGGGGGAAGTTTTGATGGCGTCTGGGAGATTATTCCATAATTGCGGTGCTCTGTAGGAAAATGAAGATCGAGCCACTTTCTTTTTGTATTGTGGTATTGCAAGTAAGGTGGTGTTGAATGTGTTGTTCAATGATCTATTCAAATCTAACTCTTCCTGTTTCTTTCTTATTTTAAGACATACCCTTTACCCCATGGGAAGCACAGTCTGAAACCAGCTAGTTTCAGGAAACTATTTAAAGCCAAGTGATTATGCTGCAGAAAATATCATTTAAAGTCTTGTGTTGATGTATGGGAGACACGGCACCAGAACTGACGTCCTCATTCTACTCACTTTTTTTTAAATAGCTTGCGGAAGGAGCTCCGGAAACCGCCCTTCTGATCAGGCCTCGGGTGGTGTTCACTAAAAGAGGTTTGCTCCGTTTCATCCTTATGGTAAAATCGGGCATTTCCATCCATGTGAATGTCCTAGATAGGGAATAAAAAAAAACATTTGTACACAAAAGAAGGATCACTCTGGGAATAAAGTGAAGTACCCCCTGGTTTTACCACTTTTTTTATCTTTGCAAATTTTCTGTGATTTTTTTTTAGGAATACTTATTTTGAATCTTTTCGTTGTGCAGTGGTTTTCCTTTGGCATAGATTCCTATGCCAAGTGAAGAGTAATGCTTGCTGGGAAAATTTTATGACAGCTGAAAGGGAAGACTGGCTTATTTTACTTTCTCTCTTAAAGATTTTATACACCTCCACAATGTAAAATTTAGACTTTGGAGCAACACCGGTTTAAAAGGAAACTTAAAAATATATTTTTATTCCCACTTTCACTGTAAGTAACATGATGTGCATTTGTTTCGGAAAAATTCAGAATTTGGAATGAAATTTGATAATTCGTATTTCGGAAGTACTTCTGAATAATGAATCGATACGATAGGAATTTGAAACGAAACTAAACGGTATATAACAAATTTATTTCGTTTAACACTGTGTCATCATCATAAAAGAAAAATTTGAATAATTGATATCAACTATCGACTTTGAAATGAACTATCAAATGGACATCAACTATCGAATTTGAAATAGATTTGAAATTTCAAATCAAAACGAAATTCGTTACGAAATTCCGTAAACAAAGTTATTTAACCCCTTAGTGACCGCGGACGTACCATGTAGGTCACGGCCACGGGTCTCTTTTAGACCCGCTGACGTACATGGTACGTCCTGCAGTCTTTTGAGCGCTGGAAGCGATCGGATCGCTTCCAGCAGCTCAAACGCCATTGCAGGCTGCCTGGGAGTCCAGGCATCCATGCAATGGCGGTTAGAAGTGCCGGGGGGCGGAGCTGACTGCCGATATGGATGGTCGCATCTTGCTGAGCTCCACAAGGATTGTTCTATTTTTTTGCTGCCCCTTGCGACCTACCTTTGGCTGCAGTACCTGGCGAGGTGGGGAATACACTGAGGTACCTGTGGACCCGTGCCTGGTCTCTCCCGTGCCCTCTCGGAGCAGTTTGGGACAATTTATTGCCTCCGGCCTGTTTTTGCGGCCTACCCCGGGCGGCCATTTTTGAAGCCTTTTCCTGCTGGCATCAGCATTCCCCTTCTCTTGGGGCGGTGGAGCTGCGATGGAGTGCCTGGATAGATGTCTGGCGTGGCTGATGGAGGAAGGGGAGCGTCCACTCTCACGAGGGGACATCCAGCACCTCATTGCTGAGATGCGGCTCTCCCAGGATGCGGCTGCTCCCTCCGGGAGTGAGAATGCGGGCCCCCTACGTGAGTGCGGTACACTTGCCTGCTCGGCCGAGCGGTGCGAAGAGGTATGGCAGCCAGAGAATGGAGAACGGAGAACAAGCTGCGACGCCCCGGCGGAGGTGCTACGGGCGGTTTTCCTACCCCTGAAAGGGATCTCCTGTTTGCCTACTGCCTGCCGACCCTCAGCTGAAGCTGCCCGGGTGGATCACGGCCGTCTGGAGGGTGCTGCGGATGTCGAGGCATCAGAGGACTCTCCCTGCTCGATGCCGGCCTGGCCGCTGTTCGGGACGCGGTGGGGTTTGGAGCTGGCATGTGGTCCTGAGACCGGAGCTGCCGGGGTTACCTGGAACCGGAGCCATTGGAGGTTTTTTCTTTCCCCAGGCTTCTTCGAGGAGACCGAGGGTCCTGCTCTCGGCCTCACCTCGTCACCTTTCCCGGTTCTGACCCTGCTCTTGGCTGCTGGACATAGGGGGAACATGTGTCCTATTTTTTCCCTGGACACTGGCTGAGCCGGATGGTGCCGCTTTCGGATCCCTGGCTGATGACACCTTCCCTGCAAGGCCTTTTCCCCAATCCCCCAGATGTGTTTCACCCCCTGCTGACAACACACACTCACCATTAGCTGAGTGTTTACCCCCCAACCTGATCACATGCCCTGCTTACACCCCCCCTCCCTTAGCACTTGAGACTCTTCCTGAGGACATTTTTGTTTTAGGATTTTCTGCTGAGGTCTTTGATTTCACCACCCCCCCTTAATTGTCTGTGTTTGTCCGAGTTAACATGCAGACCTATTTGCTGACATTTGGGGCTTGCTGATTGTCTGCTGGAGCATTGGGACTACCCCCTTCTTTTTTTTTTTTTTAAATGGGACATTGGGTAGTATCCTGGGCGAGCCGCTAGGGTGGCAACCTAGGCTCTGGCCGTCCTCTTGGCCCCAGGTCTCCCGGCCCTGTGGTCTCTTTCATGGCCCCCGGCCTCCTAAGGGGTGTCGGGGTGAGCCAGGAATGCCACAACCTAATGGGCAGTCCTTTACCTTTTCCCCCTTTTTTTTTTTTTTTCTTTTCTTTTCTTTTTTTTCTATTTTTTTATTTATTTATTATTATTTATTTTTTCCCTCCCTTTTACTTTTTCCTGATGCCCCACTGTTGGACTACAGTGTTTTTTTGTTTTTCTGACTTTACCCACCTGAGTTGTCCTGTTTCGCTCACTCGTTATTATTTGTATTTATGTCTGATTTACTGCTGACCTATTTCAAAATAAAATTTTGAATTCAAAAAGAAAAAAAAAAAAAAGTGCCGGGGCCCCTTGTGATCGCTCCCCATGAGCGATCAACATCCGGTTTGACCGGAAAAGTGCCCCGCACTTCTAGAGAGCACTGGAAGCGATCGGATCGCTTCCAGCAGCTCCAGGGCCATTGCACGCTGCCTGGGAGTCCAGGCATCCGTGCAATGGTGGACAGAAGTGCCGGGGCCCCTTGTGATCGCTCCCCGGGAGCGATCAACATCCGGTTTGACCGGAAAGGTGCCCCGCACTTCTACAGAGCGCTGGAAGCGATCGGTATCGCTTCCAGCTGCTCTGAGTATATTGCAGGGATGCCTCGACATCGAGGCATCCTTGCAATATGGTTACCTGCCGCCGGTCCGTCTGTGATCGCTCCCAACGAGCGATCACTTCCGGTAGCGGCAGGAAGTACTGAGTGCCACGAGGTATCGTGGCACTCAGTACAAAAACGATCACATGAGTGATCAGGTGCTCTGCTGGGTGCCTCGAGGGATCAAGGCATCCAGCAGACTAAAAAAAGTGTAAAAAAAGTGTAAAAAAAGAAAAATAAATAAATAAAAATGAATAAAATAAAATAAAAGTGACAGCCAAGATGGCGCTGCCCTTCTAAGGGCAGGGTCATCTTGGGGCTGTGTGGGATGTTCCTAGCCTGCCACATCAGAGAGGCAGGCTAGCAACATCCAATCAAAAGTTATAAAAAATCAAAATAAAATTTCTAATTTGTCAGGTCAGGTCAATATTTTGTAAATATTGGCCATGACCTCTGTGATTCTCCCTCCCTCTCCTCACTTGTGTTTTGGTGAGCGAGAGAGAGAGAGATCAGATTTGACAGGTTAGAGATTTTAGGTAGATTTAGTGAGATTAGAAAAATTGAGGCAGATTTAGAGAGATTTTAGAGAGATTTAGAACAATTGAGTCAGGTTTAGAGGGATTTAGAGAGATTTAGGTGTTTATTTGTATTTTCTTGTGAAACCCAACGGTTCTTTTGAGAACCAATAATCCGCTTATATATATATATATAATAATTCTAAAATTTTATAATCTATTATATATAATGTCTGAGAGGGTGTACAGCGCCGAGGAGGCATATGCCATCCTGGCGTCAGAATCTGAGGCATCTGCGTCGGACTCCGACCCAGATTTTGACCCTGCTAACTGCTCAGAGACATCGCTAGATACATCATCTACGCTGGCTGATGTATCTCCTAGTGATGTTTCTGATGCAGATCCTGGGCCACCACCTGCCAGCAGGAGACGCACAGCTCCAGCTGAGGAGTGGGTAGTGCCTCATCGCCAGAGGCCAGATATCCCTCCTTTCACGGCAAATCCTGGCATCAATATTGATGTTGCAGGATTTGCCGCCACACAGTTTTTGCAGGTGTTTATGGGGGATGATTTGTTGGGCCACATTGTTGCCCAATCAAATCTGTATGCCCATCAGCATTGTGCTGCGAAGCCAGACTCCTACTTGGTAAGGCAGCAATGGACCCCGCTAGATGTGCCAGAATTTCTGAAATTCTGGGCACTTACTATGCTGATGAGCATCATAAAGAAGCCCTCAATTCGCTCCTACTGGAGCAGTAGCCCCATCTGCTCTACCCCCATTTACCCCCAATCAATGTCACGTAGAAGGTATGAAAACATTTTGCGTTTCATGCACTTCAGTGACAACAGCCTGTGCCCTCCTAGAGAGCATCCCCAGTTTGACAGGCTGTATAAAATCCGCCCCCTGATTACACACTTCGCCGCCAGGTTTGCAGAGGCTTATACACCTGGAAGGAATATCTGCGTGGATGAATCCCTAATGAAATACAAGGGAAGGCTGGGATTCAAGCAGTATATTCCTTCCAAACGCTTCAGGTATGGAGTGAAGGGGTATAAGCTCTGTGACAGCGAGAGTGGGTATACTCAGGACTTTCGGGTGTACGAGGGAAAGGATAGTAGCCTTGACCCTCCAGGTTGCCCAGAACACATGGGAACCAGTGGCAAGATTGTGTGGGACCTACTTTTTCCCCTGATGAACAAAGGGTACCACTTGTATGTTGATAATTTTTATACGAGTGTCCCTTTGTTCAAGCTGCTGTATTGCTTTGATACAGCAGCATGCGGTACTGTTTGCAAGAACCGCGTAGGTTTCCCAGCACAGCTTGTCCGCACCCGGTTAAAAAGGGGGGAGTCCTCAGCTCTGCGCCAAGAGGAGCTGTTGGCGGTCAAGTACAGAGACAAGAAGGATGTATACCTTCTATCCACCATCCACACTGAGAGGTCTGTGGAGGTCTCTGTACGTGGCAGAGCTGAGCGCATCAGGAAGCCAGTGTGCATCAAAGCCTATAACCGGCATATGGGTGGGGTTGATCTGGCAGATCAGCTGCTCCAGCCCTACCAGATTATGCGGAAGTCAAGGGCCTGGTACAAAAAGGTTGCAATTTACCTGATGCAAATTGCAACCCACAATGCCTTTTTGCTCTGCAAAAAGGCAAACCCCGGAGTGACGCTGTCCTTTTTACAGTTTCAGCTCCAGGTCATTTCGGGGTTTTTGTACCAGGATGCACCTGCTCCCCGGGCGGTGATGGGGGACAGAGTTGGGGCTACACATTTTATTTTTAAAATCCCCCCCCTACTGAGGGCAAACAGAAACCCCAAAAAAGATGCAGGGTGTGTTTCAAGAGGGGGCAGAGGAGAGACACAATCTTTAACTGCCCAGAATGCCCTGGACAACCCAGTCTGTGTCTTGGGGACTGTTTCAAGATGTATCACACTGTGCGTGATCTGTGATTTTTTTTTCTTACAGTCTAGTTAGTTAGTTCAGTTTAGTTTATTTTTCTTTTACTGCAGACTTTTACATTTTATTCCTACATTTTTATGTTTTACAATTGGTGCTGTATTTTGCCAAAATCTTTGCACACCTATGCATGGGGGGCATGGGTGTACTCAGGAGACCTTGCAGAAAACAACCTGGAGAGTTTTCATGCAGTAACCAACAACAGTGTCTCCTAAATCACAGTCCAAATCTAATGTGGGCGTAAAAATCTGAAAATTGAAAAATTACCGCCACACACCTTCTCAAATGTTTTGGGCTAAAACCGTTGCATCCATGGCATCAAAGCACTCCATATGCAATACCTTGGGGTGTCAACATAACAAATATAAACAATTTTCTGGCAATAATTCAAACTGGGGTATGCGGTAGACCCAAAACCAAAGATAGGCCTAGCTGAAGAAATAATCTCAATTTCAACTCCAATGACAAAGTCAAAAAATTGTATTTGAACCTTCCCAAAATCCTGGCAAACCTATGCATGGGGGGCATGGGTGTACTCAGGAGACCTTGCAGAAAACAACCTGGAGAGTTTTCATGCAGTAACCGACAACGGTGTCTCCTAAATCACAGTCCAAAACTGATGTGGGTGTGAAAATGAAAAATGACCACCAAACAGTATCCAATTTGTTTGGAGCAAACGGTTGCATCCATGGCATAAAAACACTCCATTTACAATACTTTGGGGTGTTAGCTTACCAAATATATGCACGTTCATAAAATTGGGATATGTAAAAAGGCCCCTAAAAAGAAGATAAGCAAAGAAGATACTGTATGTCAAATTAGAAAAATGACAAGCACATGTCAAAAGATTGGCGTAGCACCCCAAAAACAACAGAACAAATCTATATATGGGTGGTATCACTTTACTCAGAAGATGTTGCTGAACATATTTTGGGGTGTTTTTTGGCAGTAACCCATAACTGGATTTGACAATTCATGCCTAAAGTACAATGTGTGTGAAAAAATAACACAAAAAGTGACTACCTGAAAGTTTGACAAAGAGCTAGTGCATGGAAAGTGTTAAAATACAACTCTTTGAAGTACCCTAGGGTGTGCCCTTTCTAAAAATATATGGTTTGATGGGGGTAAATTACTTTGGCCGGCTTCAAAAATGTCCCAAATAGGACATGGGTGCATGATGACGAAATGTGAAAATTCCAAGTTGGAAAACTGAAATGCGCACCCCCCAAATAAGGCCTATTAGCCCCAAATAACCCAACATACCTATAAATGGGTGGTATCATTTACTCAGAAGATGTTGCTGAACATATTTTGGGGTGCTTTTTGGCAGTAAACCTTAAAGTTCACAGTACATGTATTCTTAAATTGCATTCAAAAAAAAATCACCAAAACTTTTTTTTTCTCAAACTTTGGCATAGATTTGTGGTAAAATGGTTTGCATGGAAAGAGTCAAAATACCCCAAGTTTAATACCTTGATTTGTGTACTTTAAAAAAATATGTATATGTGGAGGGTTATTCAGGAATTAGTGACAGATATCAGTGTTACAATGTCACTATGACTACTTTTAAAAGTAAACCCTTTGTAAATGGCTAAGTGCTACTTTCACTTATTGTTGCATAAGATAAGGAGCAAAGCGAGGAATATGTAAACATTGGGTATTGCTAAACTCAGAACTAAATTTAGAAACTACTAAGGAATTAAATTTTTTTGACAGTTGTTGATACATAAGAAATTTTGGGGGTCAAAGTTTGAAAAAGTGTCACGGATCCCCCTGATTACCAAGATGGTGGTCCCTTTACGCAGACCGCTCACTACCCTTCCGATCCTTAGAGTGGTCGGCACGTCTAGACAGGCTACTAGGATGGTAGTACAGAGCACATACAACATACAAGGGGTGGTCTGGTGTGCTTGGGGTGCCACACGGACTGACCTCCGTACCAGAATAGAGGAGTGATACAAATGCCAGGGGTCGAGACACAGAATAATCGTTTTGCCAATGCCAGGGTTCGGTACACAGAGTAATCGTTTTGCCAATGCCAGGGTTCGGTACACAGAGTAATCGTTTTGCCAATGCCAGGGTTCGGTACACAGAATAATCGTTTTGCCAATGCCAGGGGTCGAGACACAGAATAATCGTTTTGCCAATGCCAGGGGTCGAGACACAGAATAATCGTTTTGCCAATGCCAGGGGTCGAGACACAGAATAATCGTTTTGCCAATGCCAGGGTTCGGTACACAGAATAATCGTTTTGCCAATGCCAGGGGTCGAGACACAGAATAATCGTTTTGCCAATGCCAGGGGTCGAGACACAGAATAATCGTTTTGCCAATGCCAGGGGTCGAGACACAGAATAATCGTTTTGCCAATGCCAGGGTTCGGTACACAGAATAATCGTTTTGCCAATAACACACAAGAGCTCTGCGGGAAGTAACTACCACGTCAGGGCACCAGTGAGAATGTGAAGCCGGGCTTTAAACTCTGCGGGTCCGCGTCATGCGCCTGGCCCCGCCCCCCGGCGCCCCACGTGTGCGGAAGCGTTCCGCGATATCACTCGGCGCCTGGCCAGCGAGCAGCGAGGAAGCCGCTGCCAGGCGCCGGGGGTGTGCGGGGGCCACCGTCACAGAACCCCCCCTCTACGGGCGGCCACTGGACGACCCCCAGGGGCACAGGGATGAGCCAAATAGAAGGCCTTCACCAAGCGAGGGGCATGAACCTCAGTAGCCGGAAGCCAAGAGCGGTCCTCCGGACCGTAACCCACCCAGTCCACTAAGTACTGAAGAGCCCCCTAGAAACCCTGGCGTCCAGAATGGCCTTAACCTCAAACTCCTCCTCGCCCTCCACAGAGACCGGAGGAGGGGGGACATGGGCCCTGGTGTATCGATTACACAAAAGCGGTTTTAAAAGGCTCACGTGGAACACGTTGTGTATCCTGATATGGGAGGGCAGTGCCAAGGCATAGGAGACCGGGCTGAGTCGCCGCAGTATCTTGTAAGGGCCTATGTATCTGGGGGCTAGTTTCATCGATGGCACTAAGAGCTTAATGTTCCGCGAAGAAAGCCAAACCCTGTCCCCGACTTGATACACAGGTGCTGGTCTCCTACGTCTATCGGCCTTCGTTTTCTGGACAATACTGCTCCTCTCTAGTGCCTGTTTAACCCTCCTCCAGGTCTCAGTCAATGACGCCAAGTGCTCATCCAGAGCAGGAATCGCGGTATCAGGAAATGCAGAGGGAAGCACGGGAGGATCAAATCCGTAAACTGTGAAGAAAGGGGAATAACCACTGGCTTCACTCACGGCGCTGTTTAGGGCGTACTCGGCCCAAGGTAGCAGGTCTGACCAATTATCCTGTCGTTCAGATATGAAACACCTGAGATATTTCTCAATATTTTTGATTGGCCCTTTCTGCTGCCCCGTTCGTTTGGGGGTGATAGGCCGAGGAGAAGGACAGGTCTATTCCCACGTTCTTGCAGAACCCCCTCCAGAATCTGGAGACAAACTGGGTCCCCTATCAGAAACAATCCCAAGAGGGATACCGTGTATGCGGACCACGTTGGCGACGAAAATGGGCACCAGCTCGGCTGCTGACGGTAGCTTCCGAAGAGGAACATAGTGACCCATTTTGGAAAAGCGATCTATAATCGTGAGTATAACAGTATTCCCTCTGGACTCGGGTAACTCTACTATAAAATCCATGGCTATCTGCGACCATGGTCGTTCGGGAATAGGCAGGGGCTGGAGTAAACCAATGGGCGCTGTCTTAGGACTTTTATTTCTTGTGCACACCTCGCATACGGCTATGTAATCTTTAATATCCCGGCGCATCGTGGGCCACCATAGCAGTTTTTGGATGCTAGCCACCGTTTTGGTGATCCCCATGTGTCCAGAGGTTTTATTGTCATGGTAAATTTTAAGGACTTCTTTTCTCTCCTTCTCAGGTACAAAGAGCTTCGCGGGAGGCCTCCCCGGAGCCTTATCTTGCACAGTCTGCAATCGAATCATCAGAGGGGATGAGACACTGATCGTGGTAGAGGCTATAATCCTTTCCTGAGGTACAATGGGATGTTGATCCTGAACGTTATGTTCATAGGATTCGTACTGTCTAGATAACGCATCTGCTTTAATGTTTCTTGACCCAGGTCTATATGTGAGGACAAAATTAAAGCTTGAAAGAAATAATGACCATCTCGCTTGTCTGGCATTCAACCGTTTAGCGTCACCAATGTACGTGAGATTCTTATGATCGGTAATGATGACAATGGGGTCCCTAGACCCCTCAATAAGTATCTCCACTCCGTCAAGGCTGCGATAACTGCTAACAACTCTCTGTTTCCGATATCATAGTTCCTCTCTGCCGGGGACAACTTTCGGGAATAGAAGCCGCATGGATGCAAGGGTTTGTCGGGTGCCTCCCTTTGGGACAAGACTGCACCAAGACCTAGCTCGGAGGCGTCAACTTCAACTTGAAAAGGCAGAGCCGGATCAGGATGTCGGAGAACAGGGGCAGTCGTGAATGCCTGTTTGAGGACCTCGAAGGCTTGCCTGGCCTGGGGTGTCCATTTCTGATTCCCCACCCCTTTCTTAGTCATGGCCGTGAGAGGAGCTACCAAGGCCGAAAAGTCTTTGATGAACCTTCGATAATAGTTGGTAAAACCTAGAAACCTCTGGATGGCTTTAAGACCTTGGGGTAGGGGCCAGTCGAGGATTGCCGACAATTTACCAGGATCCATCTGAAACCCCTCAGGGGTTATGATATACCCAAGGAAGTGCACCATCTCTATATCAAATAGGCACTTTTCTAATTTGCAGTATAAGCCGGCCTTCAATAGTCTCCTTAACACTTGTTGCACATGGGCGTGATGGGTCTCCTTATCTGGAGAGTATATCAGGATGTCATCGAGATACACTATGACGAATGTTTGCAGAAAATCCCTTAGGGTGTCATTTATGAGATCCTGAAACACAGCTGGCGCATTACATAACCCAAAGGGCATCACCAGGTATTCGTAATGCCCGCTACGCGTATTAAAAGCCGTCTTCCACTCGTGCCCCTTTTTCACCCTTATCAGATTGTAGGCCCCGCGTAAATCGAGCTTCGTGTATATACGGGCCCCTTTCAGTCGGTCGAACAACTCTGTTATAAGGGGGATAGGATATGCATTTCTTATGGTTATTCTGTTTAAACCTCTATAATCTATGCATGGTCGCAAGTCTCCCTCTTTTTTGGAGACGAAAAAGAAACCAGCTCCTGCTGGGGAGGAGGACCGTCTAATGAATCCACGCTCAAGATTCTCTTTTATATATTCTTCCATAATATCGTTCTCCTTTTGCGACAAGGGGTATACATGTCCTCTGGGAGGCATAGTACCGGGGAGTAACTCTATGGCACAGTCATACGGGCGATGTGGTGGTAAAACCTCAGTCCTGGCCTTCGAAAAAACCTCCTTTAATGCCTGATAACAGTCAGGGACTACCGTGGATAAAGGAGGTGCTGTGGCGATATTAAGGCTACCAATAACGGTGACTCTGCCCATGCATTTCAACTGGCAACTGGGACCCCAACATTTTATGTCTCTCTGGACCCAATCAATCACCGGGTTATGCTTAGTCAACCATGGAAACCCTAGGACGACGGGGCATGAGGGAGAGTCAATAATCTGGAACCGTATGGTTTCCTGGTGCAAAACCCCTGTTTTCATGCATACCTCTATGGTGTCGTGGGTGATATGGGGACATGACAAGGGTTTCCCGTCTATGGCCTCCACCAGTAGAGGTCTTTCTTTGAGAACTAGAGGCATGAGGTTCTTGGAGGCAAACACCCTATCCATAAAGTTGCCTGAGGCTCCAGAGTCTAGGAACGCCTCAGTCTCGAGGTGTACCCCCTCCCAGGTTAAGGAGATGGGCACCAGAATCCGGGTTTTTTTTTTTCGTTATCGACAAAGGAGGCATAGAGCGAACCGATTACCTGGCTAGTAGGTGTTCTCTGGCCCGGCTTGCCAGTGTCACCCCTGCCACCCTTGGGTCTTTGAGGACATTGAAGACGAAAATGCCCTGCCCCGGCACAGTAGAAACAGAGCCCCCTTCCCTTCTGTAAGTTCTCTCAGCCTCTGAAATACCTGTTCTACCTATCTGCATAGGTTCCACGACCGGTAGATCGGTTCTTACTGGCTCTGGAGTACCTGACGTATTGGTGTGTCTGGGTACCAAGGGTAAAGGAGGCAAAACCCTTCTGGGTCTGTCTCTAGAATGCCTCCTGTCCCTAATTTGGTCGTCCATGGCAATACAGAAATCAACCAAATGGTCCAGATGTTCTGGCAACTTCAAGGGAGCCAGCTCAAACATTAAGGCCTCGTTCAGGCCTTCGGTAAATGCCAAGGTTAAAACGTCGTTAGGCCAGTGTACCTCAGAAGTCAAGGTCTTAAATTCTATAGCATAGTCGGAGACTCTCCTATTACCTTGCTTAATGTGGAATAAGGACCTGCCTGCATTGGTGGCCCTTCTAGAGGGATCAAACGTACGTTTTAGTTCAGAGGTAAAGCCCTCATAGTCATATATGACGGGCTTTTTGTTTTCCCACAATGGCGTGGCCCACAGTAACGCTTTATCAGTTAAATGGTTAATTAGGTAGCCTACTTTGGCCTTATCGGATACACAGGACCCTGGATTGTTCTCGAATAGAATCTCTAGTTGGGTCAAAAAACCCCGACACAGGTTAGGCGTACCATCATAGCGTACGGGCGCCTTCATACTGAGCCTACACCCCTCGGGTGAGGCCGAACTGGCCCTAGGTACTACTGGTTCTGGAGGACTTGCAGCACCAGTAGTGGATCGATTCAACAGGGTTTGCAGAGCAAGAGCAATTTGGTCCATCCTGTGGTCCTGCTCTTCTTGTCGGGCTGCAATTCTTGTCAACTGAGATGAGAGGTCTGCGGGATCCATTGGCCCTGACGTAATGTCACGGATCCCCCTGATTACCAAGATGGTGGTCCCTTTACGCAGACCGCTCACTACCCTTCCGATCCTTAGAGTGGTCGGCACGTCTAGACAGGCTACTAGGATGGTAGTACAGAGCACATACAACATACAAGGGGTGGTCTGGTGTGCTTGGGGTGCCACACGGACTGACCTCCGTACCAGAATAGAGGAGTGATACAAATGCCAGGGGTCGAGACACAGAATAATCGTTTTGCCAATGCCAGGGTTCGGTACACAGAGTAATCGTTTTGCCAATGCCAGGGTTCGGTACACAGAGTAATCGTTTTGCCAATGCCAGGGTTCGGTACACAGAATAATCGTTTTGCCAATGCCAGGGGTCGAGACACAGAATAATCGTTTTGCCAATGCCAGGGGTCGAGACACAGAATAATCGTTTTGCCAATGCCAGGGGTCGAGACACAGAATAATCGTTTTGCCAATGCCAGGGTTCGGTACACAGAATAATCGTTTTGCCAATGCCAGGGGTCGAGACACAGAATAATCGTTTTGCCAATGCCAGGGGTCGAGACACAGAATAATCGTTTTGCCAATGCCAGGGGTCGAGACACAGAATAATCGTTTTGCCAATGCAGGGTTCGGTACACAGAATAATCGTTTTGCCAATAACACACAAGAGCTCTGCGGGAAGTAACTACCACGTCAGGGCACCAGTGAGAATGTGAAGCCGGGCTTTAAACTCTGCGGGTCCGCGTCATGCGCCTGGCCCCGCCCCCCGGCGCCCCACGTGTGCGGAAGCGTTCCGCGATATCACTCGGCGCCTGGCCAGCGAGCAGCGAGGAAGCCGCTGCCAGGCGCCGGGGGTGTGCGGGGGCCACCGTCACAAAAAGTGGTGTTTTTTCAATTTGTTTGTCATATTTCACAATGTTTTTTATAGTAAATTATATGAAATGATGAAAAAAATGGTATCTTTATAAAGTCCATTTAATGACGAGAAAAACAGTGTAAAATATGTGTGGGTTGCATAAATGAGTAAGAGGAAAATTTGACGTAAACACAAACAGCACAGAAACGTAAAAACAGCAGCGGTCACTAAAGGACGGATTTGTTTAAAACCGCCCGATCACTAAGGGGTTAAAAACATAACGAAACGAAACTAAACAAAACAAATTTTTCAGCCATGCACATCCCTAGTAACTGGCCTGTTTTATTGTAGGTCTAGTTGGTTTGGGATAAACATGGGATGGTACACATGCCAGGAAATTCAAACTAAGCAGATGATCTTATCTAAAGGTGAAGATAAGACCTTGGGCTTCAAGTGCTGTATGGCAGTTTGGGAAAGGGGGCAACAAGGAAGACAGGTTCACTCCTCACTGCTTTCTTCTTTCGAATAAGCGGAAGCCATTGCTGAGATTGGCCCACCAGCCTTCGGAAAACGTTGAGGCAAGCAGACTTAATCATTCAGCAACAATAACAAAAATGCCACACACACCCTCAAATCTACTACCCTAGGCACAGGACTTTTCCCCAATATATGAATACATCCCTGAACAGACCAGATATCTGTGCTGAACTTGTGGACCAGTCCCCACTACCAACTGTGATCTATTTCTTTATGTTATCATACCTACTGGTGAGTTCACATTGTTGCACAACTGAATTATAAATTCACACAGCTGGTTTCCAGTTGGGAAATCCATAAAACCAGGAACATTTGGTAGACTTTGTGGATTGAGAATCATTGAACTATAGTCTAATCTAGAGTGATTCAACTGACTTTTTATTGTTGTATTTTTTTTGTTTATGTCACATATTTCCTTAATATATTATTACCTCTAGAAGGGACCTGCTGTCAGCATATGGTCTCTGGGGAATATAGAAGTGTCTATGACTGCTGTGAGATGATGATGATGACAGACCATGGGTTTGGATGTTTCGATCTTGCTTGAACTGCATCCTGCTTGCATTGCTGCATCTGGTACTGTACAGCCTGGTGGACACAGTCTCTTGATTCCGTGGAAACTCTTTCAGTGACCTGCTGAGAGGCTTGTTTTTTGCATGAATGACTTCGTTCCTATAGCTGCTGTTGCTCACAGGAGAAATGCAGCTTCTGGCCAAGGGTTGCACAGAGCGCTCGGCCCTGTTGTTAGACTCAAGGGTAAAGTTGATAGGTCTTAGGAAGCAAATGTCAAGGCTTGACTCAGAAGAACCGGCAGAACAAGACTCAAATAAAGCTCGGTTTGGAAAAGATTCTTCTTCAAAAGGAGCTGACACTGCTATTTCACCACCATATTCAAATTCCTCATAGCTTGGTGCAAAGGTCCCGTCAGCTAAAACATTGGTGGAAGCTCTTACAGATCGCTCCATGTCAAGCATTGCATCCACAGAAGTGGTTTCATACTCCATCTCTGGAATTGACTGCAAAGGCGTTAAAGAATTCAGTTCTTGGTCTGATCCAGGGAATGAAGTTGGTACCAATATGTTCTCAGATCTGCTATGTTTAGGTCCATCAACCTCCCACTCGGAGGGCTTTAAAGACTGAATGTTGTCCACAGGTGTGTGTCGGTTCTTTTTCATATGGGGCACCACATGTCTTAAAAATAAAGTAACAACATTTAAGGGCAGCAATCCTCCGTATACATTCAAATCACAGAATAAAGTTTGTCTGCATCAGATTATGGACAGGTAATTATGCTTTTGATATAACTTTTGTTCAAATTCTAAGTGACAATGAGACTTACTTCAATGAGGAACCAGAACCTTGCGTTGTTTGGTATGTTTGATGGGCCTCCTCGGACTGAAGTGTGTTTTCTCTAATAGCTGCAACATTACTCAGGCTGGGAGGAACTTCCTGGCTTGATCCGGAGCACTGGGATGCAAGTCCTTTGTACAGTTTTATCAAAGAAGACCTGAATTAAGAAGACGTGATGTATTCAGAGAATTGTCCAGTACAATGTAGACCAGATAAAATATTTTATCATGCTTTAGGAAAGTGGTTCCCAACAGGCCAGGTTTTAAGGATTACCTTGGGGGAAATGCAGACTGAATCCTGCAATCACTGAGCAGCAAATCATATCACCTGTACTGCGTTTCAGATATCTGGCAAACCTGACCTGTTGGGGGGACTTGAGGACCGCGGTTGGGAACCACTGCTTTAGGAGACCAAAATTTGCAGGCAGTGCAGCTACTTAAAGTACACCTATGTTGGGCTCATTTGCAAGGCAATCAATTCCTACACACGTGTTAAAAAATGTTTTGCTTACAGTTACATAGGAACATTTTGAGATATCCCCATCACTGTTTTGCAGTCACTCACATCCAGTGGCATACCACCAGGGGGATTGATAGCTGTGAGCTGAACGGCAGTCCTGCAGGGCGGCCCTCTGCTCACCCCTCATGCCTGCATACCAGAACTTTGCCTGCTGAGTTGGCACTCCGACGTTACCACTTTCTGCCAATCACGCAGCTTTGCATGATCAACCTCGGGATTCATGGCCATGACTGCACTTTTCACTAACTCAGAGCTGCAGCCAGTGGCGTCACTAGGGTTGGTGTCACCCGGTGCGGTAACTTATGGTGTCACCCCTCCCCCCGCCCGAGTTTTATGGGGGTTTTTTTAACTACTTTTACTCATAAATCAGTACTCCCATATAACACTGAATGCTCATAATACACGGCGCACATTACTGTGAGGTTTATTGCTGTGGAGCTCTCTAATCACATACACAAATTTTGGCAAACTGACAGCAAGTATGGTGCCCGTTCGAAGGCAGTGAAAGTCCCTATAGAGAAGTAATGGTTAATCTGTTCAGAAACACCGAACAGCAAAGAAATGTCCTGATGTCCGGTGTTTTCATTTGGCAGGTTTATTCAGGTGAATGAACACCATAGGTTTCAATGTTAAAAATATTCCTGTTTTTATCCAATATCTAATAAACCATTTATTCCTTTAACCCTTTCGCTGCTGAGGCTTTTCCCGCCCCTATGCTGAGGTCATTTTTACCTGTTTTGCACATCATGTTTAAACGTGTTTTGAAGGCTTATTTTAGTATATGACCCAGACATATTATATATCGTTCTTTCCGTCAGACTCGGTAGATTCATAATATGTCATTATTATATGTATACGTTATGTCATGTCTGTATATTATAACAAAAAATGCAATAAAATATGTATTTTCAATAATTTACAATGTGTAAAGTGTTTTTTTCCACATTTTAACATGCGAGCAATTGCGGTTATATTTTGTATGGGGTGCGCTTGTTAAAAAAATTAGAGATGGGGTCTCGTTACATTTTTTTTTGGGGAAAATGACACTATTTTTAACAAACGCACCGCATACAAAAATCGCTAGTGCAGCATCATTGTTCACATTATAATTGAAATGGGAACAATATTGCTGCATTAACAAACCAAAAAAAAAAAAAAAAAGTGTTTATTTTCTTTTTTTTAATTTTTTTTATTTTTATTTTTAATTTTTTTTTTTTACAAAATTTTTCACTTTCATGTTTGGTATCGTTGGAACGGCCATGCTCTGGCCGATCCAACCATACCAAAATTTAACCCCTAGCTGCCACGGATCGGGAGATAGGGAGTTCATTGGAACTCCCTATCTCCACAGTTGGTGGCAGTTAGGGGTTAACTCTAGGACTGGCGTCATCGTGCTACGCACGATGACGCCAGTCCTCTGGGGGAGTTCCCGGAGGCTTGGCCGACATCCAAGATGTCGGCCAGCTCCGGGAAAGGATCGCGAACTGGCGCTTTTCAGCGCCGATTCGCGATCCAGCTCCCCAGGGGTTAATGCCAGGCATCATTTGGAAGGGCAGGCTGTGCCCTTCCAAATGATGCCTGGGTTAACCCCCGCAGAGCCGCCGATTGGGAGGGAGAGAGGTCCGAAGGACCTCCCCCCCTCCCTTTCAGGCGCCTCCTCCGCACATGCGGGGGGGGCGCCTGAATTAGGTGTCATCGCGCCCCCGCGATGACACCTAATTCTGGCGGCTGCTGGTCCGGATGCCGGGCTGACATCCAGGATGTCAGCCCGCACCGGAGGGGCCAGCGATCGGCCGGAACCCGGCCGAACGCTGACCCCAATGGGAGGACGCGCTCAGCGCGTCCTCAGCACACCAGCGGGACTGCTGAGGACGCGCTGAGCGCGTCCTCAGCAGCGAAGTGGTTAATCCATAGTAAAAAAATCTCTTTATTTATTGATTTTATTTTTTTAGTATCTTTTAGGCATTTTTTTTCTCTAATAGCAATTTTTCTTTTTTTTCTGTAACAGACCTTTTTATTCCAGACATTTTCGTTCAGTAGTTCTTTTTAAAACAGCAGGTGACGGGTTTGCGGCAGCATTTGGTGGCTGATTCCCTGCACTTCAGGGACCCTGTGGTGAATTAACTGGGGAAATTTGATTCCCCAAAGTGCGGGGAACAACAGAACACTGAAATGTCTGCGTCATTTCAGTGCTCTGTGAATATCCTCTATGTGGTGTTTTTTTTTTGCCACCCCCTGGAAAGTGCCAGCCTAGGCCTTGCCTACCCAGGACATACTTGAAAATGAGAGAATTCTCAATGTATCCTTACTGGTAAAATATTTTTGTGTAAAAAAAATAAAATAATAAACAAATATATATATACTAGTTGTAAAGCCTGCCCAGAGGGCAGTCTATTGTGGATATACTGCCCCTGCTCATGGATATACTGCCCCAGCTCGTGGATACTGCCCCAGCACGTGGATACTGCCCCAGCACGTGGATACTGCCCCCGCACGTGGATACTGCCCCCGCACGTGGATACTGCCCCAGCCTGCCCAGAGGGCAGTCTATTGTGGGTATACTGCCCCAGCTCGTGGATACTGCCCCAGCACGTGGATATTGCCCCAGCATGTGGATATTTGCCCCTAGCACATGGATTTGCCCCCAGCTCATGGATTTGCCCAGCACATGGATTTGCCCCCAGCTCATGGATTTGCCCCCAGCTCATGGATTTGCCCAGCTCATGGATTTGCCCAGCACATGGATTTGCCCCCAGCTCATGGAGTTGCCCAGCTCATGGATTTGCGCCCAGCTCATGGATTTGCCCCCAGCTCATGGATTTGCCCCCAGCTCATGGATTTGCCCAGCACATGGATTTGCCCCAGCTCGTGGATTTGCCCAGCACGTGGATTTGCCCAGCACGTGGATTTGCCCAGCTCGTGGATTTGCCCCCAGGTCGTGGATATGGTCCCCCAGCTCGTGGATATGGACCCCCCCCAGCTCGTGGATATTGACCCCCCCCCACCAGCGCTCATACTTACCTGTCGAGCGGCGCCAGGGAAGTGAAGATTTCCCCGCTTCCGGTCTTTGAAGGACCCAAGCCGCGGTCACGTGACCGGGGCTTGGGTCCTTCAAAGCGGAAGCGAGGGAACTTTCCCTCCGCCGCTCGGGGGACCCGTTAGATGCACACAGCAGCCGGGTAGAGGCTGCGCTCGCAACCTCTACCCGGCTGCCGCGCGCATCCAACCCCCGAGCGGCGGAGGAAACTTTCCCTTCGCCGCTCTGGGGTTGGATGCGCGCGGCAGCCGGGTAGAGGCTGCGAGCGCAGCCTCTACCCGGCTGCTGTGTGCATGTGTAACCGCCGCGGCGAGCCGGCAGCAGGCTCGTGCCGCGGCGGTTGCATGCGCGCGCAACCAACCGCCGCTGGTTGCGCGCGCATGCGCAGTAAGGCTTTGGCGACGGACAGCCAAAGCCTTACTCTTTTATTATATAGATATATTTTTTTTTAGGGTGTCACTTGGTGCGGGCCGCCCCCGCCCCCTCTAGCGACGCCCCTGGCTGCAGCCTATGAATCCAACCTGGTAAGTGCACCTCCCCCACCCCAGCTGGGGTGCTTTATGGATGCTTCAATCATGAGGGAAGAGCAGGTGTAGTAGGGCTCAGGGTTCCTGGTGTCCAGCAAGGGAGGGTGCAGATCCGGCATTGGGGGAGTGGTTGTCATAATGCAATGTTAGTAGCCACCTCTTCGCGCTGCTTGTCAGTGCCTTAGCACTACTGGAACAGTGTTCCTCCTGGAAATATAGTGTGGGAACACCATTCCCATGTGTTCTTGCTGCACTCGACCCCTGTTAATGAGTTATAAGCACAATTGTTAAGCTTGAAAATGATCTCCTTTAGGATCAAAATCTTGATTGGGACGGCTTTGTGGAGTAAATGATTCCGGTTCATTCAATTCCTGGGCTTGCATGTCCATACTTCTTTGCATTTTATTAGGGTTTATGAGGTAACCCCGGGACATTGCTCACAGAGTGCAGGTATACAGAAGTGCTGACATGAAGAATTGTGGCACAGGTAATATATACTGAGGCTTGGTGGGCTGGTAATTCAATATATACTGTTCTTAGGTGGACTGGTAACATATAGAGGGGTTAGGTGTATGCTGGTTTCAGCATTAAATAAAACCAGACAACAGATCTAGGTGTGTTGGTGGATATTAAAATGAACTGGAAATTACAGAACACATGTATTGAACCACAATTTAAAGATATCTTTTTGGTGATGTCTCTGGACTTAGCCTTAAGCACTCATAGTAAAAACATGTAGGAAGATGATTTTTTTCTCCATTCCACGAGCCTCGGGACCTGAAATTCTCTTCCACTAATTTCATATACATTCATGTAAACCTACTTCTTCAATTTCTTCCTCTTCTGGATGAGCAGGTCTTCATTATATTGAAACAAGACGCTATAGTGTGAGATGAAAACTCGAAGGCGCTGTACACACACAAGCAGTAAGTAATAATCTGGATGGTCTTGTTCTGTGTATTTTAGGACATTCTGCATAGAGAGGGCAATAGAAAAACACAAGTCACTGTGGCAAATACCAATTCAGATTGTAGACATCTAAAAGCCCCATGAGCACAATAAGTACGTCCTTTGTAATAGACACAATATTGCATATACTTGTGGACACCACATAATGCGCATGAATTTTGATGATTTAAAATTTTTTTTTTTAAAAAGCCTAAGAAGCCATTATGTTTTGTAGTGACAGTTTTCTACACACATGATGGACGTCATATGAGCGCGCATCTGATGTCCTGCACTCTGGCCTATAGAAAGTATCACATGTATACGTGTCTGCACGCCCGTCCTTGCAGTTTGATGCCAACCAAAAATCCACCTCCGTTCTAACTTCTGTGAAAATGTGCACATGTTGTTCCCTATATTATCCCTCATAATTCTATGACAGATGTGATGATGCATGTTTAAACTAATCCTTTAGGCTAAGGTCAGACGAAAGCATTTTTAACGTGCGTTTAACCGCACGAAATCACGGCCGTGCTAGCAGCATATGACATCCAATGCCGGGTAACATACGAAGAACGGCCGCACGAAAGTTCGTCCGCGCAACGCAAGTGGCAAACGAACGCATTTTTTCTAGAACGTCAAACCGCTACTACTGACTTACAGAGTGCGCTGCGTCCACATAGCGGCGTGTTTGCGTGATTGGGAGACGTCAGACGCTGCACACGTCCGGCCAACATAACGTCCAGACGCAAAAGGGTTTTATTGATGATCCGTACAAAATCACGGACGAAAATGCGCATCGTATGACCGCTATCGCGTATTCCGTGAAAAAATACGTCCATTCGTTCGAACGCACTTTTTCACGGACCACGCGAAAAATGCGTCCGTCTGACCCTAGCCTTAGTGCTTCCATGTAGCCCCAGCTGTAGAGTTCCATTTTTCTTTTCCAGCTCTATTTACATGTAAAAGCAGTGTCAAATAAGCATTTTGTCTGTAAAATGAATGTAAAATGTATTTATGTAAATGCGTAGATGAGTATGCAATGGAAAGTTATTTTCCATAAATCCACTGGGTCCTTGCAGTGATTTTATGGAAAACTACTTAATAGTGAAGGGAATAATAAGACAATAAAATTGATGACATTTTTCTTTTTCTAAGTTTTCATCAGTCTTCAGAAGTAATGGACAGGACAAATCTAGATTTGCTCAAGTCATGAGAATATATAAGCAGTTTGGGTGGCAGATTTACTCCATGCTAAACTTTTCACTGTACTTGTTCTTCATACTTTTTTCAAATTTGGATCTGGCTTGGAGATAATCAGATTTTTTTTAAAAATAGAAGCCATACCCTTTATCCTTCCTGTGTACATGAATCACCCAGGGTAGCTGAATCATAATGAAAGCTAACATTATGGCCATGGTAACTGGTCCCCAAGGTATCACTTGCACCAAAAATTATTTCTTCAAAAGAGAATGGCAAAAAAGTGCTTCCAAGTCCAAAGAATTTTCCAGCTTGACTGGAAATTGACAAACATGTATTTATTTTTAAAAACAGGAAAAAAATTCAAATATTGTTAATTTATCAGTTGTTCTTCATCAGAAGTTCAATATAAATGTGATGATAGACACTTGGCTGAACGTGTTTACCACATGACTTATTAATCACAGTTTAACTGCATCTGTGTGTAAGCCGAGCTGGGCTCAACAAACACCGTCGCCGATACACGCAAATGTTTGGATTTCAATTAACAGATCTCATAAGAGGTTATTCAGAGAGAGCCGATCTAGCCCCCGAAATGTCACCGAACAGTGAATTTCTCAGTATGGTGACATTTCGGGGCCATTTGGCTATCTACAGAGCAGGCAGTTCACCAGATTTGGACAAATTGCCAGCATGTACGGTGCCTGTTCGAGGGCAGTGAAATCCCCCATAGAGAAGCAATGGTTAATCTATTCAGAGAACACCGAACAGCAGATAAAAGTTGCCACAGTGCCCTGCTGTTTGGTACTTTAATTCGGCTGGTTTATTCAGGAGAACCCCATAGGCTTCAATGTTAAAAATATTCCTGTTGGTAGGGGCGTGGTCTGGCACCGAGCAGAGCGGACGTGCCTGGGAAGAGCTCCTATAACTCATTGTTTAAAAACGAATATAGATAGAACTTTTCCCACATCGACGGAGCCTCCAGTCTACATCTGCCACTCAAGACCGCGGGAGAGTCGCCAAAATTAAATTAGGACCCTCGGTTGCGGCGGAGGTGTCACGGGAGGATCTTGGGCCTACATCTTGAGTGAAGCCTGGGCCGGGTGGTACTGCGGCCGCGCTGAGCACCACTTCCGGGGACGCGACCGTTAAAACATCGGAGGCAGATTTTATATTTCCCAGCCTGGAACGCAGGAGAGCTACGGCGGAAAGATTTAGACCCTCGGCTGGGGAGGAGGTACCGCTGCAGGTTCGTGGACCTGCGACGTGAGGGGTGTCTGGGCCGGATAGGGCCGCGGCCGACGCCGCTCGACACTCCCGGGGATAAGTCAGCGGGGTAAGTCCCGGAGCATCGGACTCGCACCTGTCCCTCCGCTTCCCTCCGCTTCGCGCGGCGCTCTCTCACCGTCGCCCGGGCATCCGGAGGCCTTGTGCGGCGGTCCCCGGCTGCAGCGCCCGATTGGGTCCTCTGTGGAGTGGAAAGGGGACGGGACCTCGAGCGCGGCGGTCGCCCCCGGAGGACTCGAGTGAAGGGGAAGCCCGGCGCCGCGGAGATCCGTCCGAACCCTCGGGAGCTGGGGGGGGCTTCCGGAGTCTCGTGGGGCCACTGAACGAGTGGATCCTGGTCCGAGAGCAACCGCCATCTTGCTGATCACAGCTTCCGGGGACACGGCAGCAGACCCACCCGAACAGCACCGCATACCCTCGGGGCAAGTCGCGGAACGGTGGACTGACATTTACCACACCACCCTGCTCCGCACAGTAATCTTCCCCTGTCACCTGGACATAAGTTCATTCGACATGACAGGGGGCAAAGGATTTTTAATGGACAAATATTACTATCTTTAACGACGGGTCTCTGGCGCTAGCTGACTCAGCCTTCAATCTGATCCCGGACAGAACTGCAGACTTATCTGGCTATCCTCTGCAACATAAACAGCATAATATTCAACATAAAAATCATGAATATATAAGAGGTGGAGGGGGGAGATGGATGACGGCCATTTGGAAAAGAGTTATGTAGCCTGAGCTCCGCTTCTCCAGACTGATTTCCCGCTCCAGCGGCTCACAACGGCGGAGGTGTAAACTGTAAACTGCAAAGAACCCCTACGGGCTTCGGAACCCCTTAATATCACGGAATGGCACCCAGTAAGACCCCAAAGGCGGCCGAACTATCGCGCACTGGGAAGGCCCGCGAGAGAACCCATGATGGCGCCCAAGCTACCCGTGCGTCTGGATCCCCGAAATCGACGCAATCAGAGGAGGAGGAAATTCAAGTCCAGACCCTTTCTGCATCAGCTCCTGCTTCGGGCCTTCAACTTCAGACCATGCTGCAAGATCTCAGGACCACCATACAAGAAGATTTTAAATCCATCACTGCATCTCTTCACCAAGAAGTTCGAGAACTGGGTGAGCGCACTGACGCCCTGGAGTCTAAATCTGATGAACTGTGCCTGGCTCACAATGAATTGGTTGACGCATATAAAGAATTAAAATCGGTGAATGAGACCCTTCTTCTCAAAGTGACGGATCTGGAGGATCGATCCCGCAGGAACAATATCAGAGTGCGTGGCATCCCTGAAACGGTTAAACCAGCGGAGTTAAACGTATACCTCCACAACCTGTTTCGCGTTCTGTTACCAGAAGCCTCAGAGATGGATTTACAACTGGATAGAGCACATCGTATCCCGAAACCGAGACATTTGGAGCAAACATTATCAAGAGATGTCTTAATGAGAGTTCACTTTTTTCGGATTAAAGAAGCCCTTCTGTCCGCTATGCGAAATTCAGCTGGATTGCCTGCACCATATACTGACCTCTTATTCTTCCCTGATTTATCTGCCGCCACCATGGCCAACCGTAGGGAGTTCCTGCCAGTGACTAAGATTCTCCGTAACCACCAAATCCAATACCGCTGGGGGTTCCCCGTGAAACTGCTGGTAACTCATAATGGAGTGGTGACCACGCTGCGTGATGTCCAGGAAGGTCTTGCTACCCTGAAGTCGTGGAACCTGATAGGGGAATATACGCCACCGCATCAGACCCCGCCATCTCCGCAGAAAGTGTCGCCGGAATGGCATCGTGTAAACACCGTAAAATGAGTCTGGTCACACTGTTCTGACTCTGCTGGACTTTACTGTCCTTATTCGTTTTCTGGAGTTCTTACCGGAGGGATTTTCTGATGCCGACCTTGATTGTTGCACCGCTCTTTCAGGAGTACGTGAGCGGGGGGTCTGCCTGGAGGAGGCTCGTTGTCTGTCTCTCTCCCCTCGATGTTTGGGAACTCCGTCGATTGAGCTTCGCCCCCGTTTCTCCCCCTGGTACTCCCAGGGCTGGCCCACTCACTGTGTGGCCTGGGAGTTTTGATGTACATAATTTTTGGTGCCGTTTGCACTGATCCCCGTCCTTTTAGACAGGGGTTTTTTTCAATGTTTTTGTTATGTTTTTTCCTTTTTTTTTCTTTTTTTGTTTCTGTTTGCACCATATTACTATGTATACTTCATTCCTGTTGCCGGATACACCGTAACCTAGTGACTTATTGCCAGACTAAGGAATCTCTGACTGGAATCGTATGGCTCCTGTCTGATTTGATACCTGAGGTTGGGGTGACCTCATGTCGTAGTTTATGGCTCTCTCTGCTCTGAGTATCGTGGATATGTGTAATGTAAAATGACTGTTAAAATTGTTTCGTTGAATGTAAAAGGGTTGAACATTCCGCATAAGAGACACTCTTTATATGCAGACTTACGTCATCAGTCTCCAGATGTAGTATGTCTCCAGGAGACACATTTCAAAGCGGCTGCCCACCCTAAATTGTACCTACCAAGCTATCCCCATCACTTTCACGCTACAGCCGCAGTCAAGGCGAGAGGGGTGTCCATTCTGATTCATCAGAATGTGAGCTTCAAACTTCATAGAGTGATCACTGACCCCAACGGACGCTATCTTTTTCTTTTATGTGACATCAATCAAACAAAATACACTATAGCTAATTTTTACTGTCCCAATGAAGGCCAACTCTCGTTCCTCCGCAAAGCCATGGTTAAGTTACTTGAGATCTCAATGGGGAGACTTATAGTCTGTGGGGACTTTAACCAATCTCTTGACCTGCCCAACCGGTCTACTAAGTCTCAGCGCTCCTCAGTGCGTAATTTTGCTGCTCTGCTAGCGGAGTTTCACTTGTTTGACATATGGCGTATTCTCCACCCTAGTGATAGTGATTACTCATTTTATTCTGGAGCGCATAAAACGTACTCTAGGATAGATTTCTTTTTTGTTACTGCTGACTTACTGACCCTGATATCCGACACCGCAATTGGATCTATGTCCTGGTCTGATCATGCCCCCATTACCCTAACACTTCCTGATTCTCGACCACCACTGGGACACTCACCGTGGCGTTTAAATGACTCCCTGCTATCCAGACCTGAGGTAGCGGAAGACGTTAAAACGGCCTTAGAAAATTATTTTAAGGAGAATTTGACCCCAGAGGTTAGTCCCCTGACGGTATGGCAAGCTCACAAAGCGGTGGTGAGAGGAGTTTTAATTAAATGGGGAGCCCATTTTAAGAAACTAAACGCAGCACACAGATTGACCCTGTTACGTCAAATCCATCACGTCACTACCTTGCATAAGAAACAGCTTAATCCCGCAGACAGGTCTACCCTAGTTGGACTCCAACTGCAGTTAACAGAGATGGATAAAAGAGATTATGTATGGGCAGCGCGTAGGCTCCGTACTAAAATGTATTTATATAATAATAAATCGAGTAAAATGATGGCCAATAGATTGCGCAAGAAAGTGGCAAAGGCTAGAATTGAGCGTCTGGTAACGGCGGATGGGAAAGTTTGTCAGCATCCCCAACAAATAGCAGAATGTTTTGCTCAATATTACAGAGAACTATATAATTTAAGTCAAGATAAAAAGTTGCCTCAACCCACTATCCAGGAGATTTTTCCATTTTTACGGAGACTTAATCTCCCGACTTTAACAGAAGACGTTTCTCAACGACTTACGTTCGCCCCGACCCTAGGAGAACTCCAAGCAGCCCTTTCCTCCCTTAAGGCCAATAAGGCTCCTGGTCCAGATGGATATACAGATTTATACTATAAAACCTTCTTCCCCCAATTGAATCCACATCTTCTTTCTACATTGAGTCACATATTCCTTTCAGGGGGTGCTTCCAGCGACTGGCTATCCGCGACCATAGTCACAATTCCCAAAACGATACCACCTGGGGATAACTGTACTAAATATAGGCCCATCTCCCTTCTAAATGTCGATGTCAAGCTATACGCTAAAATTTTGGCTAAAAGATTGGCGGATATTATGCCCTTACTGATTGCTGACGACCAGGTAGGGTTTATCAAATCCAGACAAGGCCCGGATAATACCATCAAGGCCATGGCCTTGATGGACCATGCTATCGACACAGACACGCCATCATTAATTTTATCTCTAGATGCCGAGAAGGCGTTTGATCGCCTACACTGGGTATTTTTAGAACACACTCTCTTAAAATTTAACTTCCCCAGAGAATTTATTAAAGCCATTATGGCACTTTACTCAGGCCCCAATGCAAGGGTATTACATGCAGGTTTCCAATCTACAGTGATCCCCATAACAAACGGCACGCGACAGGGATGTCCTCTCTCCCCATTGTTATATGCGTTAGCGCTGGAACCATTGGCCCAAGCTATTAGACAATCTGACGGGATTGAAGGACTAATGGTAGGACCTACCGTGTGTAAACTGAGCCTTTTTGCCGACGATATTCTACTGACTCTGACTAACCCTCTCATCTCTTTGCCAGCCCTTCATTCAATACTGGCGGAATATGGGAACGTGTCGTACCACAAAATTAACGTACACAAAACCCAGGCTTTGACTTATGGTATCCCTGACGCTGAACTAGCTACTCTTAAGTCCCAATATCCTTATGACTGGCGGAATAGATCATTGACGTACTTAGGTGTTAAAATGTCTTTTAACAAAACCCAAATGTATAAGCTTAACTATGCACCATTAATTCCCATGGTCTCGACCCTCTGCCAACAATGGTCAAAAGTGGAAGTGTCTTGGGCGGGTAGGATTAATGCAATTAAGATGATGCTTTTACCTAAAATACTGTATGTTTTTAGAGCTCTACCGCTACCAGCTCCTATGTCGTTCTTTAAAACGATCCTCTCACACCTTTCCAACTTCATATGGCGAGGTAAACGACCACGAATTAAAATTGCGATCCTGCACCAGCCTGTGGATAGGGGAGGCTTAGGCTTACCCAATATACTACTATATTATAGAGCAGCCCTGATGTCAAATTTGGGCCGCATATTTGCGGAGACCAGCCTCCCACAATGGACCTCACTGATCCTGCCCTGCTCGCTGCCACATGATTTTGGGGGTCTGTTATGGACTCCTAGGTCATGTAGAATGTTGAGGGACGACTTCCCGGCCCTGCCCGCGTTACTCATGCGGGTTTGGGACGCGACTCGTTCTCTCTTGACTGCGGTCCACCCCCTGTCTCTGGCCTCCCCCATCTCGATGTTCACTCATTTAATCCCAGATTTTGATCCTCGCCCATGGTGTCGTAACTCACTTAACAACTTGTCGTCCTTTTATGCATCCCATGATATCCTGCCCTTTCTCCAGCTACAGGAGAGACACTCTCTTCATCGTAATCTGGGATTTCACTTTATGAGGCTGAGGTCCTGTTTGGCGAAATATGGTTTGTTACATCTTCCTCCTAACGCGGAAATACTAACTCGGTTTGAGCAGTACTGCTTAACTCCATCTCCTGACTCACGACTCCTGTCACTGACATATCAGACATTATTAACTAGGGCTCCTATCTCAGCATGGAGATTCCAAGTGAATTGGGAAAGAGACCTGCAACATACACTCTCAACAGACCAATGGAGGGACTGTTTTCTCTTAGACTGTAAGAAATTCCGTTGCATTTCACTAGTGGAGGCTAGGAAAAAGATTTTATATCGCTGGTATATCACACCGGACAGGGAACATCATTATAATCCACAGGTGCCTCGAACCTGCTGGAGATGTGAGGAGGAGGAGGGCACCTTTTTTCATACATGGTGGACTTGCCCCAGGCTTACTCCACTATGGGATCAAATAGCCGCCCTGAGCTCGGAGATTCTAGACGTTGAGCTAGCCCCAACACCGGAGGTGTTCCTCCTGCAGATGTTCCCTGACTCTCTTACTAAATTTCAGAAGCAGTTATTGGCCCATATTCTGTCAACCACTACTACTCTCATTGCTGCTAAATGGAAATCGAATATCGTTCCCGCAGTAGGTGCTATTAAAACCAGACTGGGAGAGTTGAGATCCTTGGATGCGATGGCTAGAGCGCTGATGGGTCTGACTGGGGTGGGAGAGGACCACTGGTCGATCTGGGATGCGTATACGGTGAAAAGTTAAATTTAATATGTCTATATAGAGTAATAAACATACATCTGACAATAACCTGGCGATATATAGAGCTAGGATATACGGGTATTTGCTGTGTAGTATGGTGCTGTGTTATGTTTTAAGTTCTAAGTCTTTTATAAGTTAGGTAGTTTTTTGGGAGGGGTTAGAGGGGGGGGATTTTGGGGGGGTACATTTTTTATTTTTATTTTTTTTGGGTGTTTTTTGTGTGTTTATGTTTTGAATTTTGATGTTGGGTTGTTGTATTTTTAAGTATCTGCGAAAAGATCTTGTTTTCTATACCTGCTAGTTCGGCACTACCAGTAAGATGTAATGTACATGTATAATGTTTGGTTGAAGAAATATAATAAAAAACTTTATTAAAAAAAAAAAAAAAAAAAAATATTCCTGTTTTTACCCAATATCTAATAAACCATTTATTATTTTAATCTTCAGTAAAAAGTCTAATTTTTTTTATTTTTTTTTTGGCTCTTTTAGGCATTTTTCAGGATTTTTTCGGCAATTTTGTTTTCTTTCTAAAAGTGTTTTTTTCTTTTTTGTTATTATTCATAGGACTATATATGTAAATTTCAGGCATTTTCGTTCAGTAGGTTTTTGCAAACGGCGTTTAAATTTTGCCAATTTCAATCTAATTGTTCTTTGATGTGTCTTGTATTTTGGTTTTTGTCTTTTTTCTTTTTCTTTACAGTTACGGCTTGTCGGCTGTATTTGGCAGCGGCTTTGTGGCAGATGTTCGGTGGAGGGTGACGGGTTTGCGCCGGGTTGCAGGGGGTTGGCGTCGGCATTCGTGACCAATTACCTGCGCTTCAGGGACCCTGCGGTGAATGCTGAATTTACCGCAGGGTGGGGAGATTTGATTCCCAAAGTGCGGGGAACGAGAGAGCACCGAAATGTCGGTGCTCTCTGAATAACCCTCATAGTATATCTGATATTTAAAGAAACTATTAAATGAACTTCAGGAAGGATCTAAAACTACAGACCACAGATGTTGCTGAACTACAAGTCCTATGATTCTCTGGCCATATGTGACATTCAGAGATTTCTGGGAACTGTAGGCAATCTCTATTTAGGTGGCTAAGTCTGATAACCCTGAACTAGAGGTTGTGTATCCCTTATATGGAATTCCAAAATACAAACAATTCCAAAATATGGAATTTGAGTGCCAACATGACACCGAAAGTGGAAAATTCCTCACCTGACCTGGTGACAAGGAACAAACATATTACAAATATTGTATGAAGTTACCTTCTGAAATATTATGAAATAGTTATAAATTTCTTGTTTTTCACTTGGATGTCATCTTGTTATTATATAAAAATATACCAAAATGCAAAACAATTCTGGTTCCAAGTATTGTGGATTTGGGATACATAACGTGTATTGATAATAAGAGACCCAGACATCAGATGTCATTGTAACAATGTATGCACGTTTTCCTCTATGCGCTGCAGTAAGTCATTTGTTCAAGAAACATAAGAGAAAGCAATTTTACCTGTAATAGGATTAGGTATTCTGGAATGCGCTGGACAACATGGAAAAGCAGTATGTACAGATCTGATTTAATGTCCTCTTCAACCTAAACCAGGAAATATGCAAATCAGTGTCCATTGCTCATAATTAAAAAAAATCTAACTTTCACTGAACTCTCCAAATGATTTTGTATATATATCTATAGTTATCACATACGCACCTCTTTAAGAACCACGATATGAATCACAGAAATACTTTCAGGCAAATCCTTCAAGTAAGCGACATAGTAATCCAAAAAGTTATTCTTGAAAGAAAAAGACAAAACCGTATATATATATAAATATTATCGACCTATATGATCTGAAGATTTAATGTAGATAAAGTGAAAAAGAAAAACACAAGAGATTCTGCTCATCTAAAACCCAAGAAATGTATTTTTCTTTAACTATATCCTCCCTTAATTTATTTTGTGGAAATTTCTTCCATTTAAAATACTTATTGGACGTATTGGACTTGGTACATAGGAATGTGACAGGACATATGCTAAGATGTCATTATGAGGAACACATTCTCATTTTCCTCAGGTTAATAATAAGTCACTGATGTCATAATTGCCCACTGCCTTAAATCCAATCTTCCTATTCTCTCTTCTTCAGATGTCATATTGACTCCAAGATATCACCGAAATGACACTTCTTCAGCACTTTGTCCCTCTTGGAACTAGGCTTACTCGCATCAATCTAACCCTGATAGACGTGGAATGCTACATGTGCGCACCCATTTATAGTAAGGCTTCTAGGTGTCACCGTAATGACTTAAAGAGTCTTCAATCTAGTGACACGACGCCTGTGTCACTTCATGTGCGCAGACCCACTGGCGCATAGGATGATGACATCACCCAATGAGAGCCCACTAGTTCTTTTAAAAGCCTTGAGGCAATCGGCTGGGTGGAGTAGAGGTAACATCACTGCTCTAAACCATGGAGACACAGGTTTGAATCCCGGCAAGAGCACTTCTCCAGTAAGTGTACTTGGGCAAGACACCTAACGGTACATACTCACCACCCAGGACATACTGGAAATCTCAATGAATACTTCCTGGTAAAATACTTTATCAAAATAAACCAAAAAAACACTCAGACCTTGACCTATTGTGGTTCTTGTTTGACCCTACAGTGCGTTCCTCCTATTATAGTATCTCTGGATATTAACACAGCAAATTTTTTGACTTTTTTGAACTCTAGCATCCTATGGACCGCTTTTCTGTTTTTTTCCTGCTCCCTTTCCCTGTTTTGTTTCTCCCCACATATATATTATATCCCTATATACCTATTCCAAACCGTGCCACTTTAATATATGGTTATCTAGTGATGCTTTGGGTTCGTACTTTGAATGTTGGGCCTGCTCAACCCCTCACAAGTCATGACATTCAGCTTTTTTGTGAAGTGGATTTGGAGTATTCTGGGACAGATTGAAAGTATGTAACAAGGTGATATCATAAGAGTTCCAAATAAATGCATTAAGCGCACTCCACTGCATTTTAAATTTAGGGTATGTGTTAAAGTTTGTGAGCATTGATCCCCATAAGATGGAAAAGAGGTGTTACCAACACTAGTTGGGAATTAGTTTAGTAACCTGATAGTAAATTTGGCAAATCCACACATGAATTACACGTATTTAGATCACAGTCATGTGGTAATTTTGTCACTCGCATGCTTTGAGTAAATAAAGACTCATACATGCTCCCGCACATAGTAAAAAATGTCCTTCAATGTTGATGAATGCTCATTCGACAGTAAGAATAATATAATTTTACCTCATCATTGGTCAACTTCAGGAATATATCTCCTAGGATTCCCTGTCGGGACCATTTAAGGACTCTCTCCTGCAGTATGTGAAGCAGGTCCAGGTGATGCTGGATCAGATTCCGCAAGGAACTGGGGAAAAAACTGAGAAATGAACAAGAAGTGACCCTTGAAGGCGCTTTATCACTTTATCACTGGGTACAACGAGACAATATTCATGGGGAAGATGCAGAAATTTACATGAGATGAAAATTCCTTTATATAGTTTGTAAATCATTTTTAGAAATGTCTGTATGGGTAGAAGACTCATAATTGAAGTTTAATTTAGAGTTGAGATATGATTTAAACCTTTACTCTCCTCTAAGCGTGCATGACTTTATTTGACTCATGATACGCAATGGGTAAACTTAAAAAGGAGTTGGCATAGGAACGATTGGCCAGTTTTCTCTCTAAATCTAACTAGTAAGTTTAATCATAGGCATTGGTGCGGTTTGTGATACACCTGGTGAAACAAGGTGAGGTTGTCTTGTCAAAGGCACAAAAATAAATGTATAACGGGTAAATAAAGATGATCTTTTTTTGAAGAGCTGCCATTGTGAGCAGCATTTTTACATTTATGTCCAACTTATTTTCCCTATACACGTGCAATCTTCTTTTAAGGGTGACTTATCAAAATGCACATTTTACAAATGAACCTCTAAATGCCCTGACATGTCGATAATTTTTTTACTTGATATTGACAGGTTCCAGCAACTCCAAATTCAACTCAATGGAACTCTGCTGGTTATGATGTCAATTTGTTAGAAATGTATTTTGGTCTTCATCAGACATACAGTATGTAATAGGAAGACTTTTATTGAAACTGAAATAAAGCAGCAGGGATTGGTGTAAAGTATTAATTGGACAATCAAATTCATAGGTAACGGCAGGGCCTCTCTGCGGGATCTGCTATAGCCAGACCTTGTGTGACTAATGAGGGCATTAGGCAGGTACAATACCTCCTGTCCTTATTGATCCTTTTCATATCAGTTGCTTGTAAAGAAGCCCGAATTTTCAAAATGTGAGACAGATTCAGGACATATTTTCTCTCTGACTCCAGAAGGTCTTTGGCAGCAATTTGCCTTCTTGCTTTAAAACATAATGACATCACAAGAAAATGTTATATAAACAAGATATGGAATGGACTGGAGTACTGGCATTTATCAGCGAAACAGCATAGTCAATGTTTAATATAAAGGGTTACGGAGGCTCTAGGCACTGTGACCATTCAATGTAATTTGAAAAGTCAGAGTGACATGAGTGTCCTTCTTCCTCTTCCCCGTTGAGGTAGGTCTAAGAGGGTGGTTTAGCCTTCCGTATGTGGGAAATTAGCCCCACCCAGAAGCTGAGATCAGCCACCACTAACCTCAGTTTATGGATGAGTTCCCGGAAGTAGGGTTTACATTGAGAGCCATTGGATTGACTGGACACTTGCTGAAGTTTCTTGCCTCACACCATTCATGTGATATCTGTGGCTTGAGAGGAAGCCGCAGTATGTCATTCCGGTGAAGCATGAGGAATCTCAATGCAGAAATAAATGTAAATTTATACCTCGGTAAAGGGGTAAACTGGGGTGGGGAGGTTTAACGGGGTAAATGTTCAATCCCTCCATTCCCCCTCTTGCTTTAACCAAAGAGTATTTCTTTGAATTTATTGAATGTAATATATCAATTAGAAGCAAAACAAATCCCCAGCGCACCCTTAAACCTGAAGATTACTTAAAGAATATATATAAACCTCCATATTAGAGCATGCACCTTTCATGCATTCCCTTAGTGCAGGGGTCAGAAAACTTGGCTCCCTGATGTTTTGGGAACTACATTTCCCATGTGACTCAGTCAGCCTAATGGATGACTGAGCATTGTGGGAGATGTAGTTCCCAAAACATCAGGGAGCCAAGTTTACTGACCCCTGCCTTAATGTTACAAGACAAACCACACAAAATATAATATATATCTTTTATATAAAGTAGAGCTATAAGGAAACTTAATGCGGTTGTGGCTCGGGCGTCAGATTTGAACACATTTTCCCCGAGTGCAAACTTCGCAGTTTAGCAGAAATCTTTGCAGGAGAGATCTACCTTATGGTGTCTCTCTTCACCTGGTGATCCTGGGACCTGGAGGTGCTGGTGCAGCCAGTGATAACATTTTATGTACCTGTATACCTATTTTTATCCTGTGAGTGAGGTCCAAGGAGGCAATATATATAACCTCAGAACATATTGCTGTGTTGCACTATGAGTATCTTTATGTTTTGTATTTTATAGATGCACCCCCCCCCCACACACACTTTTCACTTTTTATATCACTATAAGGAAACCGGTAAATTGCAGGATGCATATTTATAAATTGTGCGCGCCAGATAATCACCAATATTGCTGAAACAGTGCGTTATCACAAACAAATAGGAGATGGACATTAACTGCCAGCAGAAATATTATTAAATACAGCATAAAAATTAGAACTAATTGTTTAGTTGTGAGAGGTGGCACTACAAGTAGACAACACTTAACTAGAATAAACGCATTTCTAAAGCAAAAAAATTTCTATCTATATAAGGGTCTGCCTGGGTATATGTGTCTAAGTGCCTATTTATATATATATATATATATATCTCCTCTATAGAGTCATATTCATATTTGTGTCTGACCATTTGGTAAGTGTATCCCCCAGTCCACAGCTGTTGAGGGTGAGTGGTAAAAGGTAATTTAAAATGGTTAGCTTTCTCCCTTGGGGGGAGGATATAACACGTAGCTGTAAAATGGGATGTCTTTTGTACCTTGACATATTAATCACACCTTGGGAGCCAGCCAGGCGCCAAGATTTAGACCCTATCTTCAAAGACAGGAAGCACATCCTTGATCCCTGGGGGGGAGATGGACACCTTTGGGCAATTAAAGATTAATGACAAGCCTACTGAGCATGCTCGGAAAAAGGGAACTCTGGGATATGTAGTGCTGGAGGCTGGGCCATATGGGGGTGGGGATTGGAAGGAACAAGAAGTGTATAAAGTCTGATAACTGGCCATGTGCTTTGGCTGATCACTTGGTGTACCTTCAAAAGAGGACTGATCGGTCCATGTTCCTATCTCCAGGCTCCAGGAGACCATTGATGCTAGCTTAATGAGTAGCTCTTCGTAAGTAATTGCTGTGTGGTTAACCCTTTTCTTTTATTTGCTGTGTAGTGTGTAATTAATTGATTTATTCTAGTTATAATTTTTCCTGTAACAATGCACTGTGATTTTTCTATATCATAAATAAACAACACGTATTTAAGTTCTGCCTCTGACTGATGAGATCCACGCTAACTAAGAGATTGGGAGGATTGCTATTTGCTTTAAGCTTGGTTAAATATAAGAAATTGCGAGTTGCGGTCGTCAGGAGACGGCAGGGGATTGTGGGATCTGTAGTCACTGTCCGAGTCTAGGGTAGGCAGATAGTGCGGTTGCTTAAGCCCTACGTCTTCCGTTGCGACGCGCGTAGTGTCCATGAGGACTGGTGGCAGCGTTACTAATAGAGTAGGAAAGTGAGCCCAGGGATTGTGGGAGACTTAGTCATTACCCGCTTCAAGAGAAGACTTGTACTGCGTTGCAATCCTGGGATCAGTATATCGCGCTCTACGTGCCTGTTGTGAGAGAAAGTGTGGCCGGGACGGGTAGATAAGCGCAGTGGCGTCACTAGGGTTGGTGTCACCCGGTGCGGTAACTCATGGTGTCACCCCCTGCCGAGTTTTACGGTTTCTTTTTTTAACTACTGTTACTCATAAATCAGTACTCCCATATAACACTGAATGCCCATACACACAGCGCACATTACTGTGAGGTTTATTGCTGTGGAGCTTTCTCATATGCTCACACACAAATTTTGGTGAACTGCCAGCAAGTACGGTGCCTGTTTGAAGGCAGTGAAAGTGAAGGCACACATGGAAATATATTGCCCCCAGCTCACACATGGAAATATATTGCCCCAGATCACATATGAATATATATTTCCCCCAGCTCACACATAGATATATATTGCCCCCCGAAGCTCACACAATGATATATACTGCCCCCAGTAGCTCACACATGGATACATATTGCCCCCAGAAACTCACACAATGATATATACTGCCCCCAGTAGCTCACACATGGATATATATTGCCCCCAGAAGCTCACACAATGATATATACTGCCCCCAGCAGCTCACACATGGATATATATATTGCCCCCAGAAGCTCAAACAATGATATATACTGCCCCCAGTAGCTCACACATTTATATATTGCCCCCAGTAGCGCACAAATTTATACAGTATATATTGCCCCCAGACCAGTAGCTCACAAAAATCCCCTGCTATTCTTTGTATGTAGCAGAAACTATGGTTGTTCCTTCATAGACTGTTAACTCTATAGCACCGGTGAGGGACAAGCGTGACAGTGACTGCAGAGACACAGTGTCCTCTCCATCCATAACTCTACCCCACATCAAGCAGGTTTAGCATGAATCCCCGTGGACAGCATCTGCTGCAATATTAATAAAACCCTGAGCTCAACACCTGTGTGTCCTCAATCTCCCAGTGCAAGAGGTGTATTGATACTGGGGATTAGGCAAGTAATCCTGGTATTCCTGCACTGTATGGAGGAGGAGTGAATGGTCAGGGTAGATGAGGAGCAGACACTCTGCTCCCACTGTCTTCCATAGGGTTATGATGATCCTCACTGGAAGGGGAGCTGCTGCTGCACTGTGTGAGGCTTCATCATGGCACCAGGCAGTGCTATAGGTCACACTGTGATGCTGAGTCAGCACTATGCTCTAATGTATATTGTATATGTATATATATATATATATATATATATATGCTGTCATTGTCCTGTAGCAGCTCTACACATGGCATCATTATCCCCCCCCCCATCTCACCTGAACACATGCTTTGCGCTCCAGATCTTCATGTCTCCAGGACAGGAGCCTTTAGTGCTGGTATGAGGAGGTAGTCCGGTGGTGGGGCATAGAGATCAGGGGGCAGCACCCTGCATGCTGCTATCACATGGCCCGGCCAGAATCACAGGCACGTGGTGCGGCGCCAGCAGCCACACTGACTCATGGGACGCCGAAGACAGAGAGGAAGGGTATCCAGCCGCCCAGCCACGCATTAATCCCGATCTGGCCCCCTCTGTGTGGCTCACTGTCTCCTTGGCCGCGCCCACACACACGCCCACACACACGCCCACACACACATGGGAACACGTGCGGCCGAAGCAGCTGGAGCGGAGACGAGCGAGAGAGGGGAAGGATCGCCGATTGAGGAACACGGCTGGCCGGGCTGCTGAAAAAATAGTGCAGCACTCGCCGCTGCGCGAATTTGCCGCCGGTCTCCCCAAGGCCAGTGGGCCCCCTCAAGTGGCGGAATTGCCAGGGCCCGGTCGCAATTGCGACCGCTGCGACCCTGGTAGTTCCGCCACTTTGGTGTCACCCTAAGGGCGGGTGTCACCTGGTGCGGGCCGCAACCCCCGCCCCCACGTAGCGACGCCCCTGGATAAGCGCGCGTGATTATCTGGGTCTAGGATAGATAGTGAGCGGCTTAACCCGGCGTCTTTCGCAGCAGCGCGCGTAGTGGTCGTGACAGGGTGGAGTTGGGTGTCAATAATATACAACACTTTTTATCTTTCTCTTTCAAAGGCCATATATTTTACAGTAAAACACTAAAAGACCCAACAGAAGAGGAGTTCTAACCATGGAAAACATGCTCCTCTAGAAATCTCAGAAAAGGATATAAAACTTATTTTATAATAAGACAAACTAAAAAATCACCTCATGCTCTATTGTTTTTCACAATAATAAAACCATGAATGAAAAATGTATGAAAAAGACACTGACGTCTCTTTATCTTTACATTCATTTTTCGTATATGTAACAGTAAAAACATACACTCACTATCCAGATGGATATGTTTTTTACATTACAGTATATAAATGTGTATAATATATATATATATATAAACATTATGGGCCCTATTACAATCGGTGCGAAAACGCATTAACGCGAGGGGTAAAACCCTTTGCGCTGAACGTCGTATTACAATGTCAGCGCAACAAACGCACGCGAATACGTCTAACGCGGGTAAACCTGTGCGAACGCTGCGCGAGCTTACTGTACGTCACGCGTCCTATACTTAACATTGTGAGTGCAAATGCGTTTGTGCGCTGGTACGCGGATGGTATTACAATCTATGCACAGGAATTAACGCACAGCCTTTGCGCGCATAATTTTAGCAACTCCTAAAAGCTGGTGTTAATGGCAAATTCTATCAACCTGGCCGAACCCAAATATACCAGCCCAAAACAAATGCAGCAAAGTATAGTTACACATTGTAAACATACCAAATCAATAAATTTGAGAAGTTGTGTGTGCATTTTTTATTGATGCAGCATATATGCGCAGATTGACTTTGACAGGCGCAAAAACTTAACGTGAGACAATTGTAGATCTTAATTCTGATTGGCAGAATTGGGTGAAAAAAACCAGTCTGCACACTGATTTCTGCACGCAATGTTACTGCGCGCGCATTTGTGCGCGTCCGTTTAACGTGCGTTATTGCTCGACGGATGAAAAAATGCACGAGGATTGCAATTCCAGCGTTGATTTACGCACGTTAACGTTTAACGCTGGGCGCACAAATTCACGCGTTGAGCGAGCGTTTTAACGCGAAGATTGTAATAGGGCCCTATATATTAATAAATAAGATTTTTTAAACTTGAGCTTGATTTAATTATATTGGCCATTTTAAAAAAAAATACCAGCTGCTTGCGGTCACTATTTATTTTTTGTTTAAATATCGGCAGATTCACTGGAAGAAATTAGACTGGAGCCGATATTCAAAAAATGCCGCCAATGGTAAACTCAATCTTATTTAACGTCCCTTTGACACACAATGAAGATACATTGAAGCATGTGGAAGATAGATACATTCAGTAAAACGTATACATACAGGTTGAGTATCCCTGATCTGATGTTTAGAAATCTGAAAAACTCCAAAATTCTAAAACACTTTGAACACCTAAACAACACTAAAAATGGAAAATTCCACACCCAACTTCCATGTGATGAGATGAGGAGCAAATGTATTACAACTATTGTAATATTCATATTCGTCTCGTGTAAAATTACCTTCAGGCAGCATGTATAAACTATATAGGGAACATAAATGAACTTTGGTTTTAGCTGTGGGTACCGTCCCATCAAAGATATGTCATTATTATGTACAAAAATTCCAAAATGCAAAGAAATTTGAAGCACTAGTCCAAATAATATCAGTTAAGGGATTCTTAACTCTATAAAATTTATCAAGGATTATAAAACACTTTTTATGTTTGATTGTAGGGTCCATGTAAGTCTTTGGTAAAGAGAGTAGCATTATGAACTTGTGGTGGTAAACAGCTTTCTAACAAAGGCACTCTATTTCTAGTGAAAAGTAGCCATCAGTATCAACAAAATGAAGAATGTGTTTATAAAAAGGCTACATAAGGCTGGGGTCAGACCAGCGCACTTTTAACGTGCGTTCTGGCGCACTTAATTACGGCCGCAGTAGCAGCAAATGACGGGCAATGACGGCCAATATACGAAGTACGGCGCACAAAAGTCCAGCCGTGCAACGCAAGTGGAATTTGAACACATTATTTCGGGAACGCAGAACTGCTAGTACTGACGTACAGAGTGCGCTGCGTCCGCTAGCGGTGTGTGTGTGTGATTAGGAGACGTCAGACGCTGCTCATGGCCGGCCAACATAACGTCCAGACACCCAAAGTTTCCTGATTTGGGTCCGTACAAAATCACGCAAAAAATTGCGCATCGTATGACCGTTTTCGCGCATTCCGTGAAAAAATACGTCAATGCATTCAGACGCACTTTTTGACGTTCGCGTGTAAAAATGCTTTCGTTTGACCCTAGCCTTAAAGAGCAAAATAAAATCAAAATCTGGTGTAATATCGCCCTTACCTTTCTCGTGATTCCAGCATATTAAGCTGATGCCTTCATGTCCTTGCCTTGGATGAATTAAAGTACTAGCTAAAAAACAACAACAACAAAAGAAAACGTACTGGAAATATAATAAACTAGAACCTAGTATTTTTGTGTGTTTTTGTTGAAATTAGAAAATGTGTGGTGTTTTAATAGCATGCTGTTGATGGTCTTTTCGATGTGCCAGCTGACCTACACTGTGATACACTGGCCCTTGAGTTCACCAGCCCACCACGCAAATGCCCAGTGTGCCTTATGGCCACTGTTTCTGGCGGCATGTTTGCGACACCTTAATTATTACCAAAATGTCTGCCATTTTTTTTAAAATCAACATTTAAATATTTGACCTCATTGGACCTTATACAGCAATACTACATATAAAGCTTTATACAGAAATCTAAAAGAAATTAAATAAAACTTTATTTTTTTTAAAACAAGAAGACTTACAGGGTTATCCAAAGAGATTCGAAAAGTCACCGCACGTTCGGTGACTTTTCGTTCTCTTCAATTCGGTTCCTTTTGCCGATTGCATTTCGGTGACCCTGCGGTGTATTCAGCAAAAACCACAGGGTCCCCGAATTGCAGGGAAAAGCTGCCGAAAACCTGACGAAACCTAACCGAATGCACGCTGAAAACAAGCAAAAACATCTGGATTAACCTTCGAAAAAGCCGAACAGGAGCCGAAAAGGAGCCGAACATGAGCCGAAAAGGAGCCGAATCACACAGAGCCGAAGCAGCTGTGACGTAGAGGAGGCAGTGAATAAATTAGAAAAACCATTTGTATGAATCTGGGAAAATGAATCGCTGTTTGCAAAGAAACTACTAAGCGAAAATGTCTGAAATTTTCACAGGAGGTCCAGGGAATGATAATAAAGAGGGCTGTTACAAAAAAAATAAGCAAACTGAAAAAAAAAAAAAAAAAAATCGGACTTTTTATTTTTTTTAAAAAAATTCAGAAAAATGCTTAAAGTATCCTAAAAAATCTATAAATAAAGAGACTTTTTGCTGCAGAATTTTATAATGAACGGTTTATTAGATATTGAATTAAAACGGGAATATTTTTAACATTGAAGTCTATGGGATTCTCCTGAATAAATTTGCCGAATTAAACCACCGAATGGCAGGGCATTAGGGGAACCTTTCACTGCTGGTTTGTGTTCTCTGAATAGCCGAAGCAGTGCTTTTTCATGGGGATTTCACTGCCCTCGAACAGGGACCGAACAGGCACCGTATGTGCAGGCAATTCGCCAGTATTTGGTGAATTGCCTGTTCTCTGGATAGCCGAATGGCCAGGAAAGGTAACCGAACGCTGATTTTCAGCGTTCGGTTACCTTTCTCAAGCAATTCGAATCTCTTTGGATAACCCTGATTGAGTTTCCCCTGGTGCTGGATTGTTTCTGCTCGTCACTACTGGAGCTGCCTGTTTTATAAAAAGTTCTTACTAATAAATCATAAATAATTTCAAACCCTGTTAACAGTATGGATAATGTGAAACTAGTTTGAGAAAAGCAGAAATGTTAATCGACCCAGACTCCAGACAAACATCTTTTTGGTGATGATGACATGTAAAATCTTTAAGATCAACGCCAAAAATGCTTCGTCATTTTGTCACTGCTGCACATCTACTGATAGCCAGCAATAGAAGAAAGTGAAATTACCTGTCCTTCCAGTTATTAATTAGGTCGCTATTGTCCTAATTGTGTACATATAATATCCTAAAAGTTCATTTAAAATTTGTCACTTTGGGGCATGATAATATCAGATTCTTTATCTTATATTGTCATCTCTTGTATTATCTTCTAATTAATAATAGTCTGACATACCACATCCCTTCTAAATGGGCTCATTCGTATTCACTGTAGCTGGTAATGAAAACTAATGGCTGCAAGAAACTGATGTTAATTGATTTGGCTTCACAAAAAATAGACACCTCTAGTCCCACAGTGTAGAGGATGGTGAAATCTATCTGCCTCTTCTCACCACAGCCAGAAGGACACTGAGAACAAATAGCACACACTGTCCTCCTGCTGACCCTGCATGATCCTGCATAAGCAAAGCGGCGCCGCTGCCGGTATCTATTAATGCAGGACTGTCAAACTCCTGCCCCTGGATGTTGAGGTTTTAAAATTCCCAGAACACTTTGAATGCAACAGATGGAAAAGGAATCATGGGACTTGTAGGCCAGCACCCTCTGGGGGGCCAGAGTTTGATAGCCCTGGATTAGTGGTTCCCTACTATTACAAACAGAATAGAGCCGATATATGAAGCTTCTAATGCAGGGATCTCAAATTGTGACCCCCTAGATGTTGATTACCTACAATTCCCAGAATTCCTTAAATGCAATAGATGGACAGAGAATTTGGGAGTTGCAGTTCAGAAACATTAAGGCCCCGTTCACACCTAGCCGTTTTAACGCGCGTTCGTGTACGCTTTAGGCTAGGGTCAGACTGAGGCAGTGCGAACGCGCGTTCTGGCGCACTTAATCACGGCCGCACTAGCAGCAGATGACGGGCAATGACGGCCAATATACGAAGTACGGTCGCACAAAAGTCCGGCCGCGCAACGCAAGTGGAAAATGAACGCATTTTTTCGAGAACGTTAAACCGCTGGTACTGACGTACAGAGTGCGCTGCGGCCGCATAGCAGCGTGTGTGCGTGATTAGGAGATGTCAGACGCTGCTAGTGTGCGGCCAACATAACGTTCAAACAGCTGGATTTCCCTAGACTTCTTTTCACCCCATCGTCATGAAATACGTCCAGAATTGCGCATTGTCTGACCACTTAAGCGTATTCCGTGAAAAAATGCGTGCGCACGCATCGACGTACATTTTGACGGTGGCCGCAGAAAATGCGCTCATCTGTCCCTAGCCTTAAAACGCATGAACGGGGAAATCCCATGCTTTGCTATGGGCCCCATTCAGACCTAAGCGTTTTAGAGCGTGCAGGAACGCGCGTTAAAACGGCCGACCCAAAAAGAAGTTCGGGAGCTTCTTTTCGGGCATACAGCAGCGCGTTCGCGGCCATATCATAGCCGCGAACGCGCTGCAATGCGCGTTCGCGCGTTTTTTGTATGCGTTTTTTTTGTATGCGCGAACACGCGTAAAAAAAATGCGCGCAATGCAGCGCTACGCCCAGGTGTGAACCCAGCCTTAGGGGGTGGAGGTTGAGCTCCCTGCTCTATTGGTTAATGAATGGAATGGATAGTGCAGAATTGTGTCATTAGCTGTTCCCTATTACCAGCACAGCTGGACCGGGGCCCTGGGTGTATTGTGTAACCCAGATATATAAGTATTTGGTTGTTTGTTACTCTCTTGTCATGTGATTATTGCTGAGGAAACTTTCCAACCACTGTATTTATTCTGAAAATGTGTTATCCCCATTGTATCTCCCAGTTTCCCTTTAAAGAATGACTATTGTAACTGTAGGTTTCTGCTTCTGTATTTCATTTCTTACAAATACAAAAGCTCCTGCCCTTTGTATCTTGCATTTAATCATCACTGAGGGCAATGCCGATGGCAGAGTCTCTGTGCGGAGAATAAAGTGACAAGAGGGTTCCCAGACACCCCCTAATGCTAAATTAATTGATCATGTATGTCTCCATTGTCTAACCACACTGGAAGAATTTTTTGTACTGCTCCATGATTAAGAGAATGAAAATTAAATGTTTCTTGGTATACACTTGATGTCTGAAAATGCATGCAGCATGTTCATGGTGGAAAAAGAAGGGATGGCCTTTGTATAATGGTATATGTGTCAACTAAATTTATATATACTGGGCTAATTTACAATCTTCGCGCAAATACACTCGCGCAAAGCATGAATTTTTTTGCCAAGCGTTAGACTTTTACGCGCGCAAATCACCGCTGGAATTACAATCCTCGCGCGTCTTTTCATCCGTCGATCAATAACGCGCGTATACAGGACATGCCCAAATGCCCGCGCAAAAATCAGTGTGCACAATTATCTCACATTAAGAAATTGCACCTGCCAAAGTCAATATAAGCATATATGCTGTAGCAATAATAAATGCACGCACAACTTCTCCATTGTATTGGTTTGGAATGAGTAGAATGTGTAACTATACTTTGCTGCATTTTTTTTGGGCTGGTGTATTTGGGTTCGGCCAGGTTGTTCAGATTTGCCATTAACACCAGCTTTTTGCAGTTGCTAAAATTATGCGCGCAAATGCTATGCAAAGGTAATTACCGCGAATAGAGTGCAATACCATCTGCGTACCAGCGCACATTCGCATTTGCGCTCACAATGTTAAGTATAGGATGCGCGCAGTACAGTAAGCTCGCGCAGGGTTCACGCAGGTCCACCCGCGGTATACGATTGCGCGCATTTGTTGCGCTGACTATGTAATACGGCATTCGGCGCAAAGGGTTTTACCCCACACATTAATGTTTTTTTCCACCGGCACAGACGTTTGCACGAAGAGTGTAATTTAGCCCATTATGTTTTAATAACATCATACATGCTGAGTGGAGTGTCAGTCTGCGCATTAGTATCTTTACATTATTATTTAATTGTTATCATTGTGGAGCGCTGAGCGCATCTCCCAGATGTGTAACATTTCTTTATTTTAGATCTCGAAGATCATTCATCCTCATTAACCTAAAGATTTGCAACAGATGCAAACCAGAGGTACGGATCTAACTGATATCTAATCCCCCGAGGAAAAATCCAAGGACTATAAGAAGAGACATCAGCTATCAACACCAGAACCAAGAGAAGTGTAAGTTGTATAAAATAAAATGGAGGTTTCAGCAGAACAGGTTTGTGCCTGAATAATACTATAATACAGATGACAGGAGTGAGAGCTCATATGTGAATATGTGCTTCTCCAAGGAGAACAGTAATATTGCATCAAAAATTGGTTTTATAGACATATTTTCATTGTACTTGAATGCTAAATCGTGTTTATACATGTTTGGTAGTGAAAAGGGTTAAACTCAGAATAGTGGTTGGCCTATGGTGCTTATGTAATAAATGAAAATGTCTCTGAACAAAATATTCCATATACAGTTCTTCCTATTAAATCCACGTCATGCCTGCTGGTACGCCTGCAGTGGGGTTTCCTCAACAGAGAGGGCGCTATTCTAGGAATCAGGCTACTCTGAGTGCTGCACCTGATCAGAGACCTAGGAGGCCTTTAAATAGCAGTCAGTGACAGAGCTCTGAGCCCTGACGTGGTTTATTTCTACCCTTCAGCGCGTGTCTATTAGCTTCTGCATATGATCTCCTGGTTTGACATTTGGCTTGTATATTTGACTGTGATTTCTGTGTTTATCCCTTGGCATATGTTATCTCGTGTACCGGCCTCTGGCTTGTTATTACTACGATATCTCTCCTGTCCCTGATCTGTACTTTTATGTATTGTTTGTCTTCTTTCTTTAGATTAGTACCTGCCCATTATCAAGGACCAGCTTTTCAGATTAGGGGTTTCCTCGCTTTGCTGGGTTTTGTCTGCGTGCTGGGTGACTCTATATCCTTACAATCCAATTTCTTTAATATGTATCACTCCAAGCAACCCACCACTTTATTTACCCAAAACAGTAGGTTCACCCATCACGTTCTCAGTAGGTGGGACTCTGTTGTGGACAGCCTCCCTGGACCTGTCCCCTTGATCCTTTGCAGTATGTTCTTCCTCCCACTGCTTCCCCTCTTTAGGTTGTCTCCAGATAAGGGACGGCATGTAAGCCCTCGATTGTGGGTCAACTGGGGCAGAAGACTTGTAATTGTCATCAATCTCTTCATGAGAGGCCCGAGCTGCATGAATACATTAGACAAAAACATATTACAAAAGGAAGAAATCAACATTTAACCAAAACTAAAAATTCTGAAATATAGTTAGGTCCATATATATTTGGACACAGGCACGATTTTCATCATTTTGGCTCTGTATGCCACCAGAATAAAATTAAAACGAAACAATCCAAATGAATTTGAAGTGCAGACTTTCCGCTTTAATTCAAGGGGTTGAACATAAATGTCAAGTACAAGTTTTAGAAACTGCAACCATTTTTATACACAGCCCCCCCCCCCCCCCATTTTCAGGGGCTCAAATATAATTGTATAAATGAATATAATCATAAATAAAATGTTCATTTTTAATATTTTGAGAATCCTTTACTGACAATGACTGCCTGATGTCTGGAATCCACGGACATTACCAAAGACTTGGTTTCCTCCTTTTTGATGCTTTGCCAGGCACTAACTGCAGCTGTCTTCAGTTGTTCTTTGGTCTTTCTGTCTTTAGTTTTGCCTTCAGCAAGTGAAATGCTGCTCAATTGGGTTGAGATCAGGTGATTGATTCGGCCATTGCAGAATATGCCATTTCTTTTCCTTCAAAAACTACGGGTTGCTTTTGCAGTGTGGGTTGGATCATTGTCCATCTGTACTGTGAAGCGCTGTCCAATCAACTTTGCTGCATTTGGCTGAATCTGGGCTGACAGTATATCTCTAAACACATACGGCTGCTTCTGTCACCTGTCACATCATCAATAAAAACCAATGACCCAGTGCCACTGGAAGCCATGCATGCCCATGCCATCACACTGCCTCCACCATGGTTTACAGAAGACATTGTGTGCTTTGGATCGTGAACTGTTCCAAACCTTCTCCACACTTTTTTCTGCCTGTCATTCTGGTACAGATTAATCTTCGTTTCACCTCGTCAAAGAACGCTTTCCAGAACTGGTCTGGCTTTTTTTAGATGTTTTTTTGGTTTTTTTTGCCAAGTCTAATCTGGCTTTTCTATTCTCCAGGTTTATGAATTGTTTGCACCTTGTGGTGGTGAACCCTATGTATTTGCTCTCGTGAAGTCTTCTCTTGATTGTACACTTTGACAATGATACGCCCACCTCCTGGAGTGTCCTTCATTTGTCTGGATGTTGTGAATTGGTTTATCTTTACCTTAGAGAGGATCCTGCGATCATCCACCACTGTTGTCTTCCATGGACAACCAGGCTTTTTTATGTTGCTGAGCTCACCAGTGCGTTCTTCTTTCTTTCAGAATGTACCAAACCGTTGATTTGACCGCTCCTAATGTTGCTGCTATCTCTCTGATGGAATTGTTTTGTTTTTGAAGCCTTGCAATGGCCTGTTTCACTTGCATGGACAGCTCCTTTGAACGCATGATGTAGATTCACAGCAATAGGTTCCAAATGCAAATACCACACCTGGAAATGGCTCTAGACCTTTTACCTGCTTAATTGATGAAATAACGGAGGAGTAGCCACACCTGGTCATGAAACAACTTTTGATTCAATTGTCCAATTACTTTTGGTCCCTTGAAAAAGCGTGATGTCACTCTTAAGAGCTGTAATTCCTAAACCCTTCCTCCAATTTGGATGCACATACCCTCAAATTAAACCCAAGAGTGCGCACTTTCAGCCCATATCCATTATATAGCTATAGCTTGAATAGGTTTTGGTAAATACAGGAAAAAACTAAAATATACCCTTACTACTGGGGAAGGGAGGAGGGTCAATGGGGCAGATCACAGAGGAAAGCATGGGGTCTCTCAGTAAGGTGGATTGGGCCTTATGCTTTAGGGGATTGGACTCACTCATGGGGAAGGGAGGAGACGAATGGGCCACTCACACTGGGGATAAGGAGTAGGAGTGAATGGGACTACTCACGATCTGGGGAGGAAATAGGGTGATTCACTCTGGGGACCCTAACTGTTGCATGAGAAACCCTGTTTTGGGGCCTAAGGGACATGGGGACCTGTGTCTTGGAGTCTTGAGGGCACGGGTCCTCTGTTTTGGAGCTTGGAGGGCATGGGGTACCAAAGTATTGGGGCCTCCTGCATGGGTTTTGGAGCAGACACATGCAGATGATGAGTAAATTGGTCACTCCCCACCTACCAAATTTTCTAAATGTAAATTTGTCACTAAAAACTTTTGAAATAGATTGTAAGCTCACCTGAGCAGGGCCCTCTATACATTTTGTTTCTGATCCTATCTATGTTTTAATTTTGTCTCATTCATTGATAATGCATGTGCCATATGAATGGTAATAATAATAATAAAATGTAAATATGTCAGAAATAAAGGTTCTACAAGTGCACACCATTATAATTTGGACTGTACACATTAGTGCACCAGAAGGCTTTGGCAAGCAAGATGCGTGGTCACAAGTTTTTGTCAACAAAATGTACAGAAACCCATTTAAACCTTCACCCATACAGCCAGAAAAATCTTATATAAATAAAAAACAAGAGAGCTGTGCAATGTAGTATAAAAAAAGCTTTTTTAATATATTTAAATTCTGTCACATCAACCTCTATGAACATGAAGAATGCAGTCTCTTACACATTATTTGCGATTATTTTACTTTTTTACTTACTTGTGTTTATTGTAACCCCTGCTGTATTACTTTCACTGACATCTTCTGTCCTGGACACAGGTGCTGGAAATAAAATAATTAGATGAGGAATGTAGGCAGCCGTAACATTGTCCGCATACCTTAAAAAAATGTTTTCCTTTTATTTTCCCTTTAAGACCACAACAAGTTAACTCGATCTTCAAAAGAACCAACACATATCTGAGATCAAGTTAACTCGAGCTGGGCTTATTCTGGAGCAATGTAAACACATTTTATTTGCTTCAAATTAAATTTCCTCAGTGGCGCATCTAAATATATATGTGAATACAGTAACATGTGTTGTCCCATCCAAACATGCATAAATAATAATAAATAATAGTCCCAAACGCGCTTCGCTAGATTCCGTCTAGCTTCCTCAGTGGGATGTGTTCATCGTGTTCCGTGGGATGTGGGAAGCTAGACGGAATCTAGCGAAACGTGTTTGGGACTATCATTCCTGCACTTTTATTGTTTTATCCACGTTTTTATAACTTATGTATAACTTTAATTAAATCCCTGGATTTTATACCCTGGTCCTTGGCGTTTGTTCCAATAGAGCAACCTCCCTCCCTCCACTGGCTTTCTCCCTACCCAGGTGACTCCTCAAGAAACGGAAGACCCTCCAGGAAAGAACAGTACCGGAGACATAGGAGAGATCAATTTATGGACCTACATGCCATATCTTTGAGCCTGAACGAGGCAGACTCAAAAGCACGTGAGTTAGCTTTTATGATACTTGTTCACCCTTGTGGTTCTTGCAATATTTGCACTATCTTTTATTTTGTCTTTTTATGAGGTAATAACACCCAGGAGGACAGAGACTACCACAAAACAGATAGTTCCATAAGAATAACCCACTCTGGAACACCACGGACTTCTGCTGGGAGTACCACACAGAAATTCTGTACGAGTATTACCCAATTTGTCTTAACCACCTCTTCACCCTTTAAAGGTATTGTACTTATACTGGATATACTGGACTTAGGTGGCACAATTTTTACAGAGACGCCATTTCAACAGCATCTCTGCCGTATATTTTTCACAGATGGCCCATATATTGATGTGCCTGCAAACGTAAACTGGCTTTAAAATATACCACAGTTTTATATTTTTATATATATGTTTTTGCAGGACACTAGGTGGCGCCGTTACTTCAGTAATGTTTTGCTGACCTGCACTGTGAATGTATGCATATACAGTATATGACTTATAAGTATATCTTTCTGCACATGATCTCAGATATGTGTAATAGGCCTTATATTACGTATAATTCACGTGTGTTTATTTGTGCTTGATTTTTACTCATATTTTATGCATGTTTGGATGTGACAACACACATTACTGTATCCACATATGTATTTACATTCGCCACTGAGGATCTTTCACACTCAAAACTATTTCTTCCAGCAGTGGCAGAATATTGCTGTCTTCACACCTTCAACATTGGCTGCATTGCAACAATTGATTGGCATTCCACTTTCACCCAGAGCGCTGTCATAGGGATCTGTTCCTCTCATATTCAAATGAAAAATTGTTTTCAAATGGGCTCCAGAGTATATTTATTTATTTCCTTTTTTTTTAAAACTCTTTGGGCCCTATTACATTCTTCACAGAAAAACACACGGAAAACGTGTGAATTTGTGAGCCATGCGTTGAACGTTAAAGCGTGTAAATCAACGCTGTAATTACAATCCTCATGCATTTTTTCATCTGTCGAGCAATAACGCGTGTAAAACAGATGCGCACAAACGTTGTGCGCAGAAATCAGTGTGCGGACAGTTTTTTTCACGCGATTCAGCCAATCAGAATTAAGAACCATAATTGTCTCACGTTAAGTTTTTGCGCCTGTCAAAGTCAATCTGCGCATATATGCTGCAGCAATAAAAAATGCACACACAACTTCTCAAATTTATTGTTTGGGTATGAGTAGAATGTGTAACTATACTTTGCTGTATTTTTTTTTTGGGCTGGTGTATTTGGGTTCAGGCCAGGACGTTCAGATTTACCATTAACAGGTAAGGAGTAGGAGTTGCTAAAATTATGCGTTACAAACTGCGCATAGATTGTAATACCATCTGCGTACCAGCGCACAAACGCATTTGCGCTCACAATGGTAAGTATAGGACGCACGACGTACAGTAAGCTCGCGCAGCATTCGCCAGCGGTAGATGTATACGCACATTTGTTGCGCTGACATTGTAATACGACGTTCAGCGCAAAGGGTTTTGCCCCTCGCGTTAATGCGTTTTTGCGCGAAGAATGTAATAGGGCCCTTTATTTTTGAAGGTTTTTTTTAATAACATGGCATTGCACGCATCAAGGCATTACTAAACAATTCCATGCAAATTACAAAGACAATGAAACTATATTTGGAGTATCAACTAAGATGTCAACAGCATTATCAGCTTAACCCCTGGGCTCGATGGTGCCTTCCACCAAAAACCACTAAAACAGAATTGTGAATCAAAACTTTGGACTTTGTTTTAGTAAAAGCATTTGGGTAAACCCACAAAACATAAATACCAAACTATTGGGAATTTACAATGAATCAAAGAAAGGAACTCAAAGAAGAATATAATAGAAGAAAACATAAGGGTCTATTCACTAAAAGGTGAAACTGGAGAACATTTGGAGAAGTGTAAATTCTAGGTCAAAATAGCAGTTTGGAAAGTGAGATAAATGGGAGAAATTTTCTAGTTTGGCTATTTTGACCTACAATTTTCACTTCTCCAAAAGTTCTCGAGTTTCACCTTTTAGTGAATAGACCCTATATTGTTTGTAACATTCATATGAAAACTTAGGAGGTCTAAGAATGTCACCAAAACTCATCAGGTTTGCAGGCCTCCAGGCATCAGAAACTTATGCATATCACTTACGATTATATACACACACAAATACAGCAATATTACTTAACACTCAGTTAAGGAATATCAGGTTATTCACCAGAACAAGAATTGTAAACATCCAAAAAAAGGTCAAAATAGTCATGTGGGTTAGAAAAATGAGTCCAGATTGTGATTTTTAACGATAAATATAAATTTTCTATATTAACATCCACAATCTAGAAAACTAGATTAATGAACTTTTTTATTTGAAATACGATATGAGGCTTGAAGTGTCTGTCAGGGTTAGTCAGAGAGAGGTGAAAAGCAGGAGAATGGCTGAAGAATGGAAAATTCTAGGTCAAAATAGCCGATTTGGAAAGTAAGATAAATGGGAGAATTTTTCTGGTTTGGCTATTTTGACCTAGAATTTTCCATTCTCCAGTCATTCTCCTACTTTTCACCGCTCTCTGAATAACCCTGTGAGTTACCTAAATACCATAGTAATTGAACCATTGCTTAGAAAGATGCCATAAAGCTGATTAGGGATGTGCAATTTGTTTCGTTCCAAATTGAATTTCGTACGAAATTGACCATTTTCGTTCTTTCGGAAGCATTTCCGAATAGAAATATCAGCTGCCCGAAATTATGAAATCCCGAATGAAAGTTTCAGCACAAACTAAATCATTTCGTTATGGGACCTAAACGCAGGGGCGTACCTAGAACATTTGGCACCCAGGGCGGATCCTATATTTGGCACCCCCCCAACTTTAAAATGTAAAAAAAAAAATATTTAAAAGACACACACACTTTTTTTAATGTTTTCAAAAATATTTTTAGTTCTAGCATTCTGGCAGGATATGATCTATACATATAATAATGATATATTATGAATCTGCTGATGGCGGATCATGTGTCCTCTGTGCTGTGCAATAAGAGGCAAGTGTAGATTTTTTTGTGATTTTGTAAACTCCCAACATATCAATCCTCATGCTATGAACAAAAGTACACATGTGGCTTGATTTGTTGATGGGAGTTG